>JAQPPZ010000164.1:1237364-2474728 GCA_028583015.1 Wollemia nobilis
TCAATAAAATCACCATCAAGGATAAATTCCCTATTTCTTTCATAGATGATTTTTTTTTTTTTGACAATTTTGAAAAAAACTTGTATTAAGACATAGATCAATTACAATGTGGGAAGAGCCTCTTCCCAGCCGAAGTCCGAGAGGACACAGTCATACAATAGTAAAGGAAGAACTGCACCGGAGCCAATTTTCATGAACCAAAAACTAGCTGCCATGGGGTCCCCCATCGTACTCTATTTTTTCGAAGGTCATTAGCTCAAGGACCTTTCAAGACCCTGTCTAATCACCTCATCCTCAATATCCATGTCACTGTGCAACTGAACTCCAACCTCCTTTTCTAAACCAATCTTAGCCAGAAAGTCAGCTGCTTTGTTCAAATCTCTACTCGCATAAACTGGGATCATGTCCTCCAATTCCTTCCATAATTCTTTAATTTGGGTAACAAGAGCCCTCAACCTCCAAGATTTTAGATCAAAGTTCCTCATGTAGTCTAGAGCTCCAACCATTATTTGCGAGTCTGATTCAAGAATAATCCTGCGATGGCCATGTTTCACTGCCCAAATAGAAGCAGACTTGATGGCAATGGCTTCGGCTTCATTGTTAGTGGTTCTTCCCAGGCCTTGCAATTCCCAATAGAGCACAGTCCCAGCATGGTTTCGGCACACCACTCCAATTTCGGCTCTACCCGGATTGCCTTTTGCAGCTCCATCAGTATTGATTTTAATCCAACCTTTAGGGGGAGGTTTCCAACAATTTATGTCCTATCCCTCTTGCAGTTCAACGCATTCTTCCATAGCTCCAATGTCAATTTGAGCTTCCTCCTCAGCATGAACAACCACAGTTTCGGTAACCTTGCTCCAAATGGTCTGCCAAACCCCGTCTAGAGCAGTAAAATTTTCTCTAAAAATTTTGGCATTTCTTTCCAGCCATACTTGCCACCAGATAAAGCTTAAACCGAGCTCCCAGCCAATATGAAGAGCTTTAGATTTGAATCTACCTTTCTGCCATTTTGCCCAGATATTCATCCGATTCAGGTCACCACTTGAATTTTAAAGTATGCAAACCAACGCAGCCAAATCTGTCGGGTGAAAGGGCAACCAAACAACAAATGGTCAGTAGTTTCCTCGCTCTTGTAGCATAGTACACATTGAGAAGGGTCGATGATACCTTTTGATATGAGATTATCAAAAGTGAGGATTCCATTGTGCATGCACTGCCAGGCAAAAAAGTTAACTTTCGGCCAGCCTTTAGAGTGCCAAATTTTCCTCTAGTCCTCAACCTAAAAAGTATGAGGGGGGGCTCTAGGAGAATGTTGTCATATCCGTACTTTACTGTATAGATGCCAAGACTCCCAAAGCCCCAAGATAATTCATCCTCCATGTCTCCCCCTGTAAGAAATCTTTCTGTCAGAATTTTAGTCATGATGGGAGTCAAATCCGGAGGGATTGAAATGGGCCACTCATCCAACTTCTTGAACTGCTTAAACTTACACTCCCCTAGATGAGTAGTTGTGAAATAACTTTCAATACGGATCCATCCCTTGGCTTCAATGGCTGCTTTTATTGGCTATAATTCTGGAAATTCAGCAATGATGGGTGGGAACTGATCCCAAGAATCTGTCCAAAAACGAGCCTTCTCCCCTCTTCCCACTTTCCAAAATAAGCGGTCTTTAACAACCTGAGACCCTAACTTGAGAGCCTACCAAACTAGGGACCCAGTACCATCCAAGGGGATGCGAGCTACATCATTTGGGTTGGCATGTCCTAGGTATTTACTAGTTAGGATTATACTGAAAAGGGAGGTGGGTTGGGAGATCCATCTCCAGTACAGCTTTCCAGCCAAAGCTTTATTATTTAGCTTAGATTTTCTCAAACCCAGACCTCCTTTATCCTTGGGCTGGGTAACTTTTTCCAAGCCCACTAAGGCCCACTTTCTCTCTCCCTTTTCTCCTTCCCATAAAAAATTTCTAGCCATCATGTCCATCTCTTTCCATATTATAATCGGGGTAGCCAGGATAGAGAATTTGTAAATTGGCATGGCTTGAATGACTGACTATAAGAACGTTAATCTGCCACCATAACTTAACCATTTGTGAGACCAGTGATTAATTTTTTCCTTGATACACTCCAACATATTCCTCCATGTGTCTAATTTTAGCTTCTTAAAGTGCAAGGGGACCCCCAAGTAAACCACTGGGAGAGAAGTCCTTGTGAATCCCAGGATTTCTAAAATTTTGTTCTAAAGCCTTTGCTCCAGATTAAAAAAACCACTTTGGATTTCTTGTCATTAATGACCTGTTGAGTAGCCCTGAGATAGACATTAAGAGTATCCCTAATCATTCTTGCTTCCTTGAAGCTGGCCACTCCCACCAAACCAGTGTCATCCACAAACTGCAGGTGCATTAAAACTTCATCACCCACCCTGATACCCAATAATCTACCTTGCTGTCTTCTCCTCAAGAAAAGTCTGCCAAGACCTTCAGCCAAAATGAGAAAAATATAAGGAGAACATGGATCCCCCTAGCACAGTCCCCGAGTAGCTCCAAATGGTTGCGAAGGAAGGCCCTTGATAAGCATAGAGTAAGTCGGGGTAGAGACACAACTCATGACCCACTCTATCCAGTCCTGAGAGAAACCAAAGGTTGCCATCATTTTAGCCAGGAAACTCCATTCAACCCTATCATAAGCCTTTGACATGTCCAATTTTATGAACATCCCTTTATTACCAGAAGTGTGCATTGAATGGATTTCTTCCTGGGCCACAACCACCCCATCTAGAATCTGTCGTCCCTCAACAAAACCCCCTTGCTCAAAGGAGACAATGTTGTGAAGAAGAGGTTTTAGGCGCTCAGCCATTACCTTTGTGATTATTTTGTACAATACATTACATAAGGCAATAGGCCTATAATCTGAAATATGAACCCCCTCCTCCCCTTTTGGAATTAAGGTAATGAAAGTGTGGTTTATAGCTTTAAGCATTCTCTTATTTTCTTTGGACTCTTCTACAACAGCCATTACATCTTCCTCTAAGTAGTCCTAGAAAGCCTGAAAAAACTCAATTGGGAAGCCGTCTGGACCTGGAGTTTTACCAATGCTCATTCCAAAGACCATAGTTTTCAATTCATCTCTATCAATGGGTTTGAGGAGGGCCTGATTTTCATCCTTAGAAATAATAGCAGGTATGATAGAAATAACTTCATTTTGGTCCTCTACATCTTGAACCACACTTTCCTTAAAAAGCTTAGAAAAATAATCCATAGCTTGGGAATGCATACCTGGAAGTGTATCAAAGGAATGACTGTTCTCATCTTGAAGGGCCTCCATCTTGTTCATCTGTCTTCGAGCACAAGCAGTCCAATGAAAGAATTTTTTATTTCTGTCCCCTTCTAATAACCAGGTAGTCCTTGCTCTTTGCTTCCAATAGCTCTCCTCCTGGTTGTCAATGTCCTCAACCGTTGTACGTAGGGCATCATCCTCAGCTTTGAGCTGGTCTGTAATTACTCCTTCTCTGAACTATTTTTGGACCTCATCCCATCTGGCCACCAATGGAGCTCTTTGGGCCTGGAAGTTTGTTTTATTAGCACGCCTCCAATACTTCAACTGAGTTTTGACATATTGTAGTTGTTTGTGGATTCTGAACATTGCTCTCCCATAAGCTGGGCGGCCTTCTTCCCACCACTATGGAATTTTCTCCTGAAGTTCTTCTTTCTAAAGCCAAAAATTCTCAAATCTGAAAGGTTTGTGATGCTGCCCCATCCTAGTCCCGCCTTCCAACGGAATGGGACAGTGATCCGAAAGCTGGGCCTTCTAAAATCTGAAAATTTATATTCCATTTTACAAACGCCTCCTCTGAAACTAGAAAATGATCTAGCTTAACCTTCCTGCTATGTGGCTCCTGCCTTTTATTATTCCAATTGTAGTTAATGCCAGGACATTTAATGTCCACTAAGTGCAAAGCCTGGACTTGGGCAATCATGAAACGATCCCCTGGGTCCAAAAATGGTGTTCCCCCTTCCTGATCTCTAGAAGATAATTTAGTGTTAAAGTCCCCCACTATAATCCAATCTAGATCTTCCCTTGAGGTTCACATGTTATGCACAGCCTTCCACTGCCGCCTCTGACCATCTAGGTTTTGAGACCCATAAAAGTTTGTGATTAGAACGTGTTCCGTAGTGACATTATTCCTAAAAAGAGAAGTGAGAACACCCCTCCAGGCAAGATGTTCTATTGTAGACCATTCAAGAGAGTTCCATAGAGTAACAATCCCCCTGAGGCACCTTGGGCAGCCACATCCATATGACCAGCACCCCTCCAAATTTTGTTGACTATTTTGGACATAAGATCTAATGACATCTTAGTCTCTTGTAAAAGCAAAAAATCAGTATTACGATTCTCTAAAAGTCTTCGAACAACAGATTGATGGGTTATACTATTTAAACCCCTCACATTCCATGATTGTATAATCATTGGTTACCCTAGGAGCAATAAGAGTCTATTGGCCTCACCGATCCTCCCGTGATCAGTTTGTCTCCTTGGACTGCTAGCAACTCCTTATTGGATCTTCTACCTACTCCCTGAGAATTGCTATTTTTTTATCTTTTTTCTACCTGGGTAATCCCCAAAGTTGGCCTTTCCTTGTTCTTCTCTGCTATTCCCATGCTGACATCCTGAGATACTGCTTGCTCCTGGTTATGCACTACTAAAGCCCCTGAACACACTGGCTGTGATACCTCATAGAGTTCAAATACCTTTGTATGACAGGAGGAGATGAGAGGGGGAGTTGCATGGGAATATTAGAATTTTCCTTATTACCCTCCATGCCCTCCATAAATTGTTCCTCTTCATCAACCAATGACTTAAATATCTCATACCTATTGGTAGGTCTGAGATGGGATTGCTCCTTTCCCTCTTTTTTCTTTGTCCATCTTTTTCTTCTGGGCTATTCAAAACCCTCTCTCTGAGCTTCCTAGCCCTGAACGGTGCTATTATAATCTTTATTAAGTGTTGTCTTATCCTCTTTAGGCAGGTTTGGCATTCCTAAAGGGGCCTCCATTTTAGCATTCATATTATTAGGGCAAAAACGGGCCAAATGTCCATGTTTGTGACAAACCCTACATCTAAAGGGTAGGGCCTCATAGTCCAGTTGTTGAATCCAGGAGAGTCCTGCCAATTCAATTTCCATCTCTGCCAGCAAAGGCTGGCTAAGATCCATCTCCACACATATTCTTGCATACACCACCATGCTCCCTTCAATTGTGTCTTTGGCAACACCCAGATGTCTTCCAATAGAATTGCCAATCCTTGCCAACACCTGCTCACTCCAGAATTCCATTGGAAGAGCATATAGTCGGATCCATCTTTGGGACTGCAGTAGATTCAACTCAGGGATCGAATCCCACTCTCCATGGTTGAACAAATAGCCCTGTCGGGCCATGATTTTTCTTCTCTGACTCGAAAGCCCTATTTCTATCGGCCAAAGACGAAAAGCTAACAATCAAATATCCATTGCTAATAAACCACAATGAATACTCACCGTGAGGCTCCCAGTTTTGGCAAATCCAAGAGTGCAAAAAATTTAGGGAAGGACGTATACCCATGAACTTGCAGATTAAATCATGATTAGCTCTGTAAATGACTGATTCTTCAACCATAATTGGCTCAATGACAATTTTTGGCCTAGTCTCGGCCTGCGGCAAACATCCATTCACACGATGTGTTGTCGGCCTATTCCCAGCAACTGTGAAGGGCATTTTATATGCCATTTTTTGAGCTTTGTCATTCTTTGGAGGAGATTTTTCTTTAAACAAATCTATGTATGAGCTGCTACTCCCTGGAAAAGGAGTCGAAGAAGTCCCCATTGGACCCTCCTGGGGCACCAATATAGCCTTCAGATCTACCGTACCCCGAAAGCACTTCTGCAATCCAGCTGATGCCCTAGATTTTTCGAAGTTCCAAAAACCCTAGTTCAGAGGAAAAAATCGCCAGAGCCTTTCATAGATGATTTATTAGATGAATTGCATGGTGCAATTTTTTTCACAAAATTGGATCTATGCTTTGGTTTTCATCAAATCAGAGTAAGGGATGAGGACATTCCTAAAACCGCCTTTTGTACTCATGAAGGTCATTATGAATTCTTAGTCATACCTTTTGGTCTCACTAATGCCTCTTCCACATTCCAAAGTCTCATGAACCATGTATTTCATCCATTCCTTCGCAAATTTGTCTTAGTCTTCTTCGATGACATTCTAGTATATAGTAAAACATGAAAGGATCATTTGATGCATGTGGGGAAGGTTCTTCATCTATTACATAAGGAAAACTTGTTGTCAAACACTCCAAATGCTCTTTTGGTGTTCAAGAAGTTGAGTATTTGGGTCATATCATTTCCCATGAAGGTGTTCAAGTGGATCGTAATAATATTAAGGCCATTCAAGATTGGCCTTTACCTAAAACCATCAAGAAACTTCATGGTTTTTTGGGTCTTACTAGTTACTATCACAAGTTTGTGTGTAATTATGGTAAAATTGTAGCCCCTCTCACAACTATCATAAAGAAGGATGCTTATCATTTATCTAAAGCAGCCACTCACGCATTCATGGCACTCAAGAAAGCAATGTGTACTACTCAAGTTTTGGCAACCCCAAATTTTCACAAACCATTTGTGATTGAATGTGATGCTTCAAAAATAGGTATTGGGGCAATATTAATGCAAGAAAGGCATCCCTTTACATTTGAGAGTAAACAACTTTTGGGTAATAATTTGGGAAGGTCCACATATGAGAAAGAAATTTTGTCTATTCTACATGTAGTTGATAAATGGAGACACTACTTAATTAGTAGTTGTTTTATCATAAAAATAGATCATAGTAGTCTCAAGCATTTTCTAGAACAACAATTTTCTTATCCAGAGCAAAACAAGTGGTTAAAAAAATTATTGGGATATGATTTTGTTATTGAGTATAAAAAAGGGAAAGAAAATATGGCAACATATGCATTGTCTCAAAAATACGAAGATGAAGTGGTTATCAATGCCATTTCAGGTCCTTGTTCCCAATGGGTTTCTCAACTCCAAGAAGAATGGTTATCAAACACAGAAACTGCTCAAATAATTCAAGATTTGATGCTAGGATCATCCAAGAACCCTCATTTTGCATATGATGACAAGATATTAAGAAGAAAGAATCACATTTACATTTCGCACAATTCTAACATCAAATCCAGGATTCTTGAAGAATCACATGCTTCCCCATCAACAGGATATTCCAGTTTTTTGAAGACATATATGCGGGTAAAACAATCATTTTATTGGAAAGGATTAAAATCAGAGTTCAAAATATGGCACCTCAAACTATTTTAACCTTGTATAATGTGCCTTTATGGCACCTCAAACTCTGCCTTATCACCTTCTTAAAATAGCTTAGAATGGTGCAACAATATGTAATAATTTTGGGATATAAAAACACCCCTTTTGCACCTTTTTGCACTCTTGATTTTATGGCAGATTTTTGGAGATGTTCTTTTGAATATGCAACTCTCCTTTTTTTTTTTGGTTTTATGAACCCAACTTATAACCACTTTTGTATATGCAATATAACACTTTTAGTGCTTTGAATATGAGAGTCACCAAGTCTCGATTTGAGGTAATCCTTGTTGATTTTCTGTGGCTATTTTTTTTATAAAACTTGGAGAATTGAGCTGATTTTGGTGGCTTCCTTTGTCCACTAAAAGTTGCAATTTTTTATGCATTAATGGTATCTTTAGACACTTTATGCTAATATAATTTTGTGCCTTTCTCAAGAACACAAACACTAAGATTTTTGAGAGTAATATAGTAGTGCAAATGAATCCACTAATATTTCACCTTTAATGCAGTAACAATATCACCTTATTACTACAATCAACTCTCAAAATAACTAATAAGTGCACTTAATCAATTTACTACAACTAATCAAGAATAATATGACATGAATCTTCAAGAATTATTTTACAATTTACTACAAACAAAGTTGTAGGAACTAGTCTTATTTTTCTTTCCAAAGTAGATATTTGGTAGTTGATAGATAGTTGTGATTTCGTAATCTAATCAACTCCAAAATTAATGTGCAAATGAACCTTACAAGGAATTTTTTCCTTTTTGCACTTTTGAAGATTGTAATTCAATTTTTCTCTTTTGAAACTCTAATCCAATATAAGGTGCTTTAAAAAATATGATAAGTAATCCAATTAATGAATTTACTTGCACCAATAGTTGCTTATCTTTTTTGAAAGATTTTTTAGCTCTTTTGTAGCTTCTATAGAGGATGTAGATCTTGGTATCTAAGACCACCAACTTGCTGCTTTGAGTAGGATGTCATTGCTCAGTTTCTTCTTCACTAAAAAGTGATCTTGAACTTTCTTTTACGAGCCTAGGTTTTGGTGATTTGATCCTTCAAGTAATATTCTCCTTTTGTTGTAGATTTGAAGTCTTTGTCTCTAAAATGATGCCTTCTTGCTGTGAGAGGTAATCTTCAAATATCTTAGATTTGGTAGGCTTTTCCTATATTCAAGTCTTCTTGTCGAATTCTAACTTCAAGCAGGATCTTCTTCTCAAGATTTTGAATGTCTTTAGATATTTTGAATCTTATTCTAATATTTGGCACTCCCTGCCAAATTCTTCTTCTTCTTTTGGGCTTGTTTTCAGATGGCGACAATTATCCCAAAATTTTCACTCTCTTCTATAGTGAATTTCTCTAATGAGTTCTCCTCGAAACTTATTTGATGATTTTTTCAGTAAGGCTCTCCAAGCCTTTTATTGGATGCTCATTGAGACCTCTCCAAGGTCTTTCATCTTGCAATTCCTTTCGATATTCCTTGAGATTTTTTCTTCAACCTTTTGCTTCTAGAAGTGTTGGTGGTGAGATATTCTTCTAGATCTCTGATTTTGGTGCTTCTGGATTTGAGTACGACTCTCCTAGTTCTTCTTCTTCTTCTTCTTCCAAGATTGGAAGTTCTTCAATGAGATCTTCTCTTTATCTCTTCAACTTCTTTGAAAGGAGATCACCAACCTCCTATTTCATGAACTCTTCTTTGGAGTCTTCTTTCTAGTTCAGGAACCCTTATCTAGAATCTTCTATAGGATTAAGGCTTATGTGGTCTTTTCTTCTAGAATAAGGCTTTTGTGGCTTTTTCTTCTAGATCAAGGCTTTTGCGGCATTTTCTTCTAGATCAAGGCTTTTATGGCATTTTCTTCTATGAAGTTCTCAATCTAGCAATGGAGATATCTAGTCTCCTAACTTCACCACGAATCTTCTCCAGGAGTCTTCTTTTGCAATATTCTCTTCTTGCACAAGGAACTAATCTTTGCACTATGAAGGCACGTTGACCTTTGGGCAATGAAGTTGAAATCTCCTAGGTTTATGTTGTAGGAGGTGTTCCAAACATATAAGAATTAATTTTTTGCAACAAAATAAACTTTGGGCAATAGTTAAAAATTCTAGATATCTTGAATGATCTTTACTAGTTTATTTTTCAATCTAGTGGATTGAATGCTAAGTCCTAGTCTTCATGATTTTTTCCTGCAACTCTATAGAAATACCCTAGCCAAATGTAATCTCAATATTTGTGGAACTGATATTTCTTTCAGTCCTCACTTGTGGATCTCCCTAATTCTACCACCTAGACTCTTCTAAATTTTTTTTATAGTGGTTGATCCAAAGACGTGTCAGGTTGACAAAAAACTCAGGCTTAATGATAATGGTGGTTTTACTATCAATCTACTGTGGTTAGATATATTGTGGCTTTGATACTACAAGGAGCGTATTGATGCAATATGCAATGGGAGATAATAATCACAAGATGCAAAATAATATGAAAGAAAGTAAATCTACGAGATGACTAAAATATGCTATAAATAAAAATGATGAAAATGAATACAATGTAGTTATGGAGGAAATGGACACTCTATGAATAAAGCTACTAGACTACATTGTACCCATCACCAATATATGGTGATCTACACAACACTATACTACTGCCTACGAGTATGCTATGAGCTTGTTATAAGATTATTACAATGAGGCTATTTTTATATAGGAAGATAGGTTCCTTGGCCAACACTCTACCTAACTGTACAAGGGACACCTTGCACATATACAACTTGCATATTGACACTTGTGCATTTATTACATTGCATGAAGTAACTAGATAACTTCCCCTAAAGTATTCTAATGTCCTAAGTATGTACCTAGAAAGGTACATTTACATGACCCAAATGATGTAATATACTCTATCTCTAACTCCAAGGATAAATTGATTTGGGAGTTGAATAGCTCGGGAGAATACACAACAATAAGTGGATATAACGTAAAGCACCAACAAAATAGTAATATCACTAGAATATGGAGATATATTTGGGATAGCCCAAACATTCCAGAAGTCAAAATGTTTTTTTGGCTAGTAGGTCATAGAAGAATTTAATCTTGGGATAACCTTATGGAAAGGGATTTTCATGGCCCCTATCAATGTGTTCTTTGTAAAAGGAGGAGGATAGTACAAACCATCTCTTGGGACATTGCTCAATAGTCTAGAAACTATGGCAATACTTAATATGTTTGGTAAATGCATGGTGATGAATAGTAAAATTGAAGATTGGTTAAAGCAATGGTAGAGCACTTATAAAAGTAAGGTTTTACAGACAATATGGGATATATCAAAAGATACAATACTTTGGATTGTATGGCTAGAAAGGAATAGAAGAATATTTAAAGTAAAAGAAAGCAATTTAGTGGTAATAAAAATGAAGATATGTTTAGCCATAGAGGAGTCTAAACCAACCCTATCAACTAACCAATCCCTAATCTAGAAGCAAAGAGCTTGATAGACGGAGTCAAGTCATTAAATGGAATTATGATGTTGGGCACAAGAGAAGCAAAAAGAAGGCAAAGAATATAAAGTGGAAACCACCAGATGTGAAGTTGGTTAAATTGAATTTTTATGGAGCTTTTAAAGGAAATCTAAGACCAGCAGCACAGGAGGAATAATTAGAAATAAATGAGGAGATATTTTGTTTCATTACGCTTTTAATAGTGGATTGAAGAAAAATGATGAAACTAAAGCTTGGGTAGCTTTAGAAGGGTTAAAAATATGCAAACAAATGAAATGGAACAAAGTATGGATGGAAGGTGATTCTCTCATAGTAATAAATGTAATTTTGAGGAAAGCAAAGGCTCCATGGAACATACAAGAGATAATTATGGAAATTCAAGATCTTGCTAAAGAGTTTGAAGAAATCGGGTTTACACATACATTAAAGAAAGGAAATAAATGTGTAGATAGGCTAGCTAATAGAGGGTTTTTTATTGAGGATCATGAATTTAAATTTTCCTTTCCATGGTTAGAGGAAGTAGTAAGTTTAGCTAAAGATGACAAGAAAATGTTGACTGCCTGAATCAAATAATGATTAAGATATACTTTAATATTTTCCATTGGTAATATCTACTTATTTTATAACAATAATGTGTTTTCATAAAAACTATTTATTATAATTTTTATGGTTGCACTTGTGTTTTAGGAAGAAAACTAGAAATCTAGATTTGGTAAAGCGGACTATGATGGTACGATATTTTGGAAATATTACTCTACTAAGATGTGTTGAGCAAGGTGCGGCAAAAGCATTGCAAAAGTATTGTCATTATTGTCAACACAAGCAGTTGATGCGATTGATGCGGTTCGGAGGTTAGTCGAGAACAAGTACGGTGAATTTCCAAGAAGAAAGAAGTGGCCCAGATTCAGAAATTTGCAGAAAAAGACAAGAAAATTATCACGATATCACGACATATTTTTACGTCGTGATTTCGTGACAAAACTGAGGAGAGAGAAGGCGCAACCGAAAATGTCGTGATTTCACGACAAAAATGAGGAGAGAGAAGGCGTAGCCAAAAATGTCGCGATTTAGCGAAAAAAATGAGGAGAGAGAAGGCGCAACCAGAAATGTCACGATTTCGCGACAAAAATGAGGAGAGAGAAGGCACAGCCAAAAATGTCGTGATTTCGTGACATATCGGAGGAGAGAGAAAAATCTAGAGAAACTATCGTGATTTCGTGACATGTTGGAAGAAAAGAAGCAAAGTTGAAAAACTGTCGCAATTTCATGACATGTTGGAAGGAAAGAAGCAAAGTTGAAAAACTATCGCGATTTCACGACATGTTTGGAGTAAAGGCGCCAAGGATGAAAAGTGTCACGATTTCATGACAAATTCGAGAAGAAGGACGAAAAGTGTCACGATATCGCGACACGTCGGGTTTTCACGACCCGAAGAGGAGAGAGAGTGCAAGGCACAAAGGTGTAGCGATTTCGCTACAAGTCAAATTTTCGTGAACCAAAGCAAGGCTGGAAGTGCAAGGCACAAAGGTGTAGCGATTTCGCTACAAGTCAAAGTTTTGCGAACCAAAGCAAGGCTGGAAGTGCAAGGCACAAAGGTGTAGCGATTTCGCTACAAGTCAAAGTTTCACGAACCAAAGCAAGGCTGGAAGTGCAAGGCACAAAGGTGTAGCGATTTCGCTACAAGTCGAAGTTTCGCTGGCTGAAGCAAAAGAAAGTGCTAAGTGAAAAGTTGTAGCGATTTCGCTACATGCTAGATTTTTGGAGGCCACAGCAAAGGAAAGTGCAAAGGGAAAAAGGTGTAGCGATTTCGCTACATGTCTTGATTTCACTAGTGCATGAAGAGAGAGTTGTACGGATGAGAAAGATGTCACGATTTCGTGACATGTTGCATTTTCGTGGGCGAAAGGCAAAGAACAGCGCTAAGGCAGAAAAGCGTCACGATTTCGTGACATGTTTCGATTTCGCTGAGGCATGCGAAGAAAAGTGTACGACAACGAAAAGTGTCACGATTTCGTGACGTGTTCCATTTTTGTGGGTGCAAGCGAAGTAGAGTGCAGGAAAGCAAAAAGTGTCATGATTTCGTGACATGTCCCATTTTTGCGGGCAAGAGGCAGAAAAGAGCGAGAGGCAGTGAATGTGTCACGATTTCGTGACATGTCCCGTTTTCGCGGGTAGGAGATAGAAAAGAGCTGGAGGCAGCAAATGCATCACGATTTCGTGACATGTTCTATTTTTGCGGTTGCATGCCGAGATAAGGACTAGGAGGCAAAAACGTCGTGATATCGCGACAGGTCACAGTTTGGTAGGTAAAAGCCGAGAAGCATGCACAGTGACAGTTGTCGGGGATAGCGTAAAGTAAAATCATGTAGCCAGTTACGTAAGAGTTAACTGGAGTCAGTTACAAGTGACAGCTGTCGGGGAAAGCGTAGAGGAAAATCATGCAGCCAACCATGTAAAAGTTAACTGGAGTCAAATCTGTAGTTACAAGTGACAGTTGTCGGGGAAAGCGCAAAGGAAAATCATGCAACCAGTTACGTAAAAGTTAACTGGAGTTACAAGGGGAAGTTATGGAACAGAGCATTAAAGACAGAACAACTATTACAGGGGTGGATATATCGAGAATCATGATTACAGAGAAATTCATTAACAGGTTGTGTATATCAAGAAATCACAGTCACGCGTAGAAGTAAAAGGTAGCACAAAATTCAAAAGAGAAGAAAGAAGAATAACAGAGCATCGAGATACGCAAAAAGGTTGTCAGGATATGCAAAAAAAGGTTGTCAAAAAGGTTGTCAGAATGTGCAGAGAAGAATGTCAGAATAAGTCAGAAAGAAAGCGGCTAAAAGACAGAGCGCGTCAGAGAGGGTTTGACAGATTGAACTTAGCCGTAAATGCATGAAAAAATTGGAGGGAAAATTAGAGCCATTTTGAAAAGAGTCGTTCGAGTAAACCGAGTATAAAGAATCGAAAAGGTGCAATAAGAGAGGTTACTGCAACCGTGTTTTATTTTGAAAAACAAAAAGTGTGGTTGAGTAAGAGTGCTGTAAGAAAAACAGCTACAGAACTGAAGCCTGGTTATTTTTTGAAAAATAGACAGAGAGGTTTTAGTATGCAATAGAAGATATTGAGTTTCCAACAATTCTCTTTATGCTTCTATGAGATTGATTTGAATGAGCAATAGACCAGTGAGGGTCTTGTAAAAGAGAAGGCATTTTTATGTCAATATATTTTTCAAAATAGAAATCCAAGTTGGTGCTTGGTATAAGGGGTTGGTGCTCCTATCTGTTGTTGCAGATAAATCAGGGGTTGGTGCTCCTTCCAGTTGGTCTTTGGTAAACTATTTGTAAATATTGAATCCTTGCAAAGGCTAGATTTGGATTGTAGTCCAAACAGTCATTATTTGAGGAGTAGCCAAATCGGTGAACCTCGTTAAATATTGTGTTGTGTGATGCTCTTTTGTTATGTTTGATATATCTATTTTTAAACTTGCATTTTTAAGCATTAAGAGTTGCAGATTCAAATTTTAAAATAGTTACACTGATTCACCCCCCCCTCTCAATGTCATTGTGAGAATATCAATTGGAATGTATCAGAGAAAGGTACCTGAACAAGCTTAATCAGCTAAGGTGATCTTGGAAGATACATAATGGCCGATGGTGAAGGATTTTCTTCCAACAAAGCTCCTTTGTTCGATGGAACAGATTACTCTTTCTGGAGACTCAGGATGCAAACAAATTAATAATCAGTTTGAAAGTATAGACTGAAGAATTTAAGAAAAATTATGAAGATTTTGAAGCACAGCTAACCGTGAAAATAGATGAGTGCAATAAGCTAGAAGACATAGTTGGATTAAGGATGCAGCTAGAAGAGATGAATCGGAAATTGAGTTGTCATCATAAATTTGAAGACAGTTCTGCGAAGCTGAATAAAATGTTAAATAATCAAAGGCCTACAGGCATCAAATTTGGTTTGGGCTTTGATGAAGGAGAATCCTCAAAGGATTCAAAGGCTATAACTATAGAACCAATAAAGAATAAAGATAAGATCCGGGTTGATCAAGAAAAACCGTATCATGCAAAATAAAACCATAAGGCCAAGCATGAAAGAAGTACTGCCAATGATGGATTCACCAAAGTCACATATCAAAGAAGAAGAAGACCCATGGCTCCTACTACAACATGGCAACAACCATTACCCAGGTACACTCGTTCCTTTTCTAGTTATTTTTTTAAATGCAATGCATATGGTCATAAAATTTCAAATTGTAGATATAATGTAGAACAAAGGAATTTCACTAGTAGAAATATTTTTTCACCTTTGATAGATTATGTTGTAGAATGTTATAACTGTCATAACTTTGGACATATTGCAAGAAATTGTCGTAGCTCTTTTGCAAGAAATAAATACCAGGGAAGAAAGTTTCAACCAAATGGATTGAAACAAAATAGAAAATTTCTCGAAAAACAGGCACAAGCCAATGAAAGGGAGAAGGGAAAACAAGTGACCAGATCTACTGTCAAATCACAGTGGAAAGAAAAGGAACAACCTAAGAAATATAAGGAATCCTTGATCGTTCAAACAACTCTCAAAGCCCAGAACAAATCTGCACCATGGATTCTGGATAGTGGATGCTCCGAGTCATATGACCGGAGACAAACAGAAGTTTGATAAGTTCTGAGACTTACGAAGGTGGTTCTATAAAATTTGGAAACAATGATGGAGCCAAGATAGTGGGTAAAGGATCAGTTAAGTTAAGTGATGAAAAAATCAACTCTAAAGAAGTCCTTTTTGTGGTGGGTCTGAAGCATAACTTACTGAGTGTAAGTCAAATTTGTGACAGAGGTCATGAAGTAATTTTCAAGAAGCAGGGCTGTGAAGTAAGAAAGACAAAAAATGGGAAGTTGATAGCTACCAGACTGAGAACTTCTGGAAATCTGTATACTCTCTCAGAGACTTCAGAAGGAGCTTGCTTGGTTGGACAAGAAGAAGAAAATTGGTTGTGGCACAAGAGACTCGATCACATAAGCTTTAATAATCTGGTAAAAATTAGCTCAAAAAGGGCAGTAAGAGACATACCCACTATTGGTAAACCTTCAAATAGTATTTGTGAGTCATGCCAAAAGGGGAAGCAAACCAGAGCCACTTTCAAAGCAAAAGAGTACTTCACGAGCAAGTCGTTAGAACTAATTCACACTGATTTATGTGGACCCATGAGAACGGAAAGCATAAATGGATACAAATATTTTATGCTGTGTATAGATGACTATTCAAGAATGACATGGGTACTATTTCTGAAACTTAAATCAGAAGCCTTTGAGATGTTTAAAACTTTCAAAAATCTTGTTGAGAATCAATCAAGAAAAAGAATTAAATGTTTAAGATCAGATAGAGGAGGAGAGTTTATTTCAGATGAGTTTGCAGAATACTATGAAAAACATGGGATTAGAAGATAGTTTTTGGCAGCAAGAACACCTCAACAGAATGGAGTAGTAGAAAGAAAGAACAGAACTGTGTAGGAAATGGCATGGACCATGTTGACAGAGAGCAGAATTGCTGACAAGTTTTGGAAAGAGGCAGTTCATACTGCAGTTTACATCCAGAATAGGTGCATGTTGAGGCCGCATGAAAGCAAAACACCTTATGAACTCGTGGTTTGGCAAAAAGGCTACAGCAAAATACTTCAAAGTGTTTGGCAACAAGTGTTACATTAAACGAACTGAAGACAATCTTGGCAAGTTTGAAGATAGAGCTGATGAAGGAATATTTCTTGGTTACTCAACAAAAAGCAAAGCCTACACATGCTACAACAAAAGACTAAAGAAAATTGTGGAGAGTGCGGATGTTAAGGTTGATGAAGGTAGGAAACAAGAAATCAGCCATAATGAAAACTACCCGACTTATGAAGAATTTATTGAAGAAGATGAAGATCAAGAAAAAGAAGAGAGACAAAAATCAGATTCAGATGATTTAGAAATAGAAGAAAATAGGAAATTCAAAACAGGAAACTGGCAAAAAAATCATCCCAGAGAGCATATTATTGGGGACCCCACAGTTGGTATTCAAACAAGAAGAAGAGTAGTAAACAACTACTCTCTATTATCCAGCATTGAGCCCAAAAATATTATTGAAGCAAGCACAGATGAAAGCTGGATGGAGGCGGTAAATGAAGAACTAGATCAAATTGAGAAAAACAAAACACGGGAATTAGTACCAAGGCCTGAAAATAAAAACATAATCGGTACTAAATGGATATTTCGAAACAAATTGAATGAAGACGGACAGGTTGTAAGGAATAAAGCAAGATTGGTCTGTAAAGGATATGCTCAAGTTGAGGGGATTGATTTTGAAGAAACTTTTGCACCAGTGGCCAGACTTGAAGCAATCAAACTATTTTTGGCTTTAGCAGTTCATAGGAATTTCAAAGTGTATCAAATGGATGTGAAATCAACATTTCTAAATGGAAATCTTGAAGAAGAAGTGTATATTGAACAACCTGATGGTTTTCAACTCTGTGATAATCCTAACTTTTTCTGCAAGATGAAGAAAGCATTGTATGGCTTGAAACAAGCACCTAGAGCTTGGTATGCAATATTGGACAGCTATCTCACTAAGCAAGGATTCAAGAAAGGTATGGTGGATAGCAATTTATATATCAAAACTGAGAATGGCAATTTCATTGTCCTTGTTGTCTATGTAGATGATATAATATTTGGGAGCAGCAATGATGAATCATGCAAAGACATAGCAAATAAAATGCAAAAAGAATTTGAAATGTCTATGATTGGTGAACTTTCATATTTTCTCGAACTGCAAGTTAATCAAACTGAAAAGGGGATTTTTCTTTCCCAAATTAAATATGTGAAAGAAATGCTGAAAAATTTCACTATGGAGGATAGCAAGCCTGTTAGCACTCCCATGACAACAAGCTGCAAGTTGAGCAAGGATGACAAATCTCCAGATGTTGATCAAACAATGTACGAGATCTATGATTGGGAGCCTATCGTATTTGTGACCACGAGACCAAATATCTTACAGGCGGTTTGCATGGTTGCAAGATTTCAGGCTAGCCCCAAAGAGACTCATGTGACAACTGTGAAAAGGATTTTTAGGTACCTCAAGGGTACTATAGAGTATGGGCTATGGTATCCAAAATGAAAAGACTTCACTCTTTTTGCATATTCTGATGCAGATTGGGCCGGATTTATTGATGACGAGAAGAGTACCGGTGGAGGAGCATTTTATCTTGGAGATAAGTCGGTAGCATGGCACATCAAGAAACAAGAATCGGTCTCTCTATCCACGGTAGAGGCTGAATACATTGCAAGCAACAACATGTTGTACACAGATATTATGGATGAGACAAACACTGAAAGACCTTGGTATTCACTTCAATGAGCCAATTTTAGTTAAATGTGATAACACTAGTGCAATCAACATCTCAAAGAATCCGGTCATGCATTCCCACACCAAACATATTGCAATCCGGTATCACTTTTTGAAAGATAAAGTTGCAGAAGGAGAGGTCAAATTGGAGTTTGTTCCAACTACAGAGCAAGTAGTAGATATATTCACAAAACCATTGCCCAAGGAAGTTTTTGAGTACCTTCGAAATAAGTTGGGAGTAGTCACACTACCCAAGCACTGACTAGCTATGGGGAACACATTCTCAGGGGGAGCATTAAAATTATTTATGCCTGAGAATGTTGTGCATAGACTCAGGGGGAGTCTGTAGTAGCCCTTTGGTATTATTGGCAAAGGGGGAGAAGAAATTGAAATTGCACATGTGTTGCCAACAATTCCAAAGGGGGAGATTGTTGAGCAAGGTGCAGTAAAAGCATTGCAAAAGTATTGTCATTGTTGTCAAAACAGACAGATTGATGCAGTTAATGTAGTTCAGAGGTCATTTAGAACAAGTACAATGAATTTCCAAGAAGAAAGAAGTGGCCCAGATTCAAAAATTTGCAAAAAAAGACAAGTAAGAAAACTGTCGCGATTTCGTGACAAAACTGAGGAGAGAGAAGGCACGACGAAAATGTCATGATTTCGTGACAAAAACGAGGAGAGAGAAGGCACAGCCGAAAATGTCACGATTTCATGACAAAAACGAGGAGAGAGAAGGCGCAACCGAAAATGTCATGATTTCACGACAAAAATGAGGAGAGAGAAGGCACAGCCAAAAATGTCACGATTTCACGACATATCGAAGGAGAGAGAAAAATCTGGAGAAACTGTCGCGATTTCGCGACATGCTGGAAGGAAAGAAGCAAAGTTGAAAAACTATCACGATTTCGTGACATGCTAGAAGGAAAGAAGCAAAGTTGAAAAACTGTCGCGATTTCACGACATGTTTGGAGTAAAGGCACCAAGGATGAAAAGTGTCGTGATTTCGCGACAAATTCTGAGAAGAAGTGCCAAGGACGAAAAGTGTCACGATATCGCGACATGTTGGGTTTTTACGACCCGAAGAGGAGAGAGAATGCAAGGCACAAAGGTGTAGCGATTTCGCTACAAGTCAAAGTTTTGCGAACCAAAGCAAGGCTGGAAGTGCAAGGCACAAAGGTGTAGCGATTTTGCTACAAGTCAAAGTTTTGCGAACCAAAGCAAGGCTGGAAGTGCAAGGCACAAAGGTGTAGCGATTTCGCTACAAGTCAAAGTTTCACGAACCAAAGCAAGGCTGGAAGTGCAAGGCACAAAGGTGTAGCGATTTCGCTACAAGTCGAAGTTTCACTGGCCAAAGCAAAAGAAAGTGCTAAGTGAAAAGTTGTAGCGATTTCGCTACATGCTAGATTTTTGGAGGCCGCAGCAAAGGAAAGTGCAAAGGGAAAAAGGTGTAGCGATTTCGCTACATGTCTTGATTTCGCTAGTGCATGAAGAGAGAGTTGTACGGATGAGAAAGATGTCACGATTTCATGACATGTATTTTCGTGGGCGAAAGGCAAAGAACAACGCTAAGGCAAAAAAGCGTCGCGATTTCGTGACATGTTTCGATTTCGCTGAGGCATGCGGAGAAAAGTGTACGACAATGAAAAGTGTCGCGATTTCGCGACGTGTTCCATTTTCGCGGGTGCAAGCGAAGTAGAGTGTAGGAAAGCAAAAAGTGTCACGATTTCGTGACATGTCCCGTTTTCGTGGGCAAGAGGCAGAAAAGAGCGAGAGGCAACGAATGTGTCATGATTTCGTGACATGTCCCGTTTTCGCGGGTAGGAGACAGAAAAGAGCTGGAGGGAGCAAATGCGTCACGATTTCGTGACATGTCTCTGTTTTCACGGTTGCATGCCGAGATAAGGACTAGGAGGCAGAAAACGTCGCGATATCGCGACAGGTAACAATTTTGCGGGTAAAAGCCGAGAAGCATGCACAGTGACAGTTGTCGGGGATAGCGCAAAGGAAAATCATGCAGCCAGTTACGTAAGAGTTAACTGGAGTTAGTTACAAGTGACAGCTGTCGGGGAAAGTGCAGAGGAAAATCATGCAGCCAACCATGTAAAAGTTAACTGGAGTCAGATCTGCAGTTACAAGTGACAGTTGTCGGGGAAAGCGCAAAGGAAAATCATGCAGCCAGTTACGTAAAAGTTAACTAGAGTTACAAGGGGAAGTTACGAAACAGAGCATTAAAGACAAAACAACTGTTACAAGGGTGGATATACCAAGAATCACGATTACAGAGAAATTCATTAATAGGTTGCGTATATCAAGAAATCACAGTCGCACGCAGAAGTAAAAGGTAGCACATAATTCAAAAGAGAAGAAAGAAGAATAACAAAGCGTCGAGATACGCAAAAAGGCTGTCAGGATACGTAGAAAAAGGCTATCAGAAAAGGCTGTCAGAATGTGCAGAGAAGAATTTCAGAATAAGTCAGAAAGAAAGCGGCTAAAAGACAGAGCGCGTCAGAGAGGGTTTGACAGATTGAACTTAGCCGTAAATGCATGAAAAAATTGGAGGGAAAATTAGAGCCGTTTTGAAAAGAGTCGTTCGAGTAAACCGAGTATAAAGAATCGAAAAGGCGCAGTAAGAGAGGTTACTGCAACCGTGTTTTATTTTGAAAAACAAAAAGTGTGGTTGAGTAAGAGTGCTGTAAGAAAAATAGCTACAGAACTGAAGCCTGGTTATTTTCTGAAAAATACACAGAGAGGTTTTAGTATGCAATAGAAGATATTGAGTTTCCAACAATTCTCTTTATGCTTCTATGAGATTGATTTGAATGAGCAATAGACCAGTGAGGGTCTTGTAAAAGAGAAGGCATTTTTATGTCAATATATTTTTCAAAATAGAAATCCAAGTTGGTGCTTGGTATAAGGGGTTGGTGCTCCTATCTTGTTGTTGCAGATAAATCAGGGGTTGGTGCTCCTTCCAGTTGGTGCTAGTAAACTATTTGTAAATATTGAATCCTTGCAAAGGCTGGATTTGGATTGTAGTCCAAACAGTCATTATTTGAGGAGTAGCCAAATTGGTGAACCTCATTAAATCTTGTGTTGTGTGATGCTCTTTTGTTATGCTTGCTATATCTATTTTTAAACTTGCATTTTTAAGCATTAAGAGTTGCAGATTTAAATTTTAAATAGTTACACTGATTCACCCCCCCTCTCAATGTCATTGTGAGAATATCAAGATGCAATGCATAGATAATAGAGGTGAAGTTTTGGTATTGTGAAGGTTGCTATAGAAAATGTCAAGGATATTGATTTTTGGAATATTTGTATTCATACAAAAAATTGAAAAGATCCAAAAAATGAAAAACAAGAATTTATGCATTTCATGTAAAATGATGTAGGTTTCTAGATATAGCATCTCAATTGAGATAAGAAGTTTATCTATTTGTAAACTCTCAAGCTCTAAATAAGAGAGTTGTAATTTGTCAAGGGTGGGGGACTCGAGTACAACCACTTATTATCTAACCGAAAAAATAGCCACTTCAATTTTTCTCCATGCATTAGAAATCCATATTCATGGAAGTCATTAATAGATTATAAACTATTTTTAGAAGCATATTACGCTTGTTTTATTATTGTTGCATGTAAATTTTCTAGGGTGATTATACTTATTTCATATGATAAAACTAATAAATGATTCAAAATTTATTGAGTTGATCTTTGTGCTTAGAATGTTAATCTAGTTTATCACTTACTATTTTTTTAATTATATTTTCTACATCCTTTCACCTATAAAATGATGGTTAAAATTATAGGGTAGTTAATTTATCCTTTTTTCATGCTTAAATTCATAACTATCCTAATCAAAGTATTTAATGGTATATTTATATTCATGTATTACAACATGATCATGATAAGGTTAAGTCTCAAAAAATTATGTTATCGATTTACTATTTGCTACATCTATCAACTCTTTGTTTCTTAGGAGAATTTCATCATATCATCAATACAAGAAACAAGATAAGGCTTCTTAATGTATTCACCATTTTATATAATTAATGCGTTTGTTCATGATAAATTATTGACTAACTAAATAGAAAAAAAACTTTAAACAAGGTCGATTTTCATCTAGTATCATATATATAAATTCATTAAAATAGACTTCTTTTGGGGCCAATATTGTAGTAAAATTCAAACATGATATCAACTTCTTTTCAAGGAAGATAACCACTTGAGGCTCCTTAAGGAGACTTTAAACCACTAAATATATAACCCAACATATTATACATGTAATTAATAAATGTCTTCTCATCCTACAACAAACAAACCACTACTAATATGGTCTCAACTACCATCACTTTGCCTATTGTGCTTAGCAATTCAAACTTCAACTCTATCACCCTCACACTACAACATACTGAGATACTCCATGGTTCAAGACATGTGATAATATACTTTTTTGTGGATACCTTCATAAAGTCCCTCTATTGTTTTTAACATAGCTTGTTGCATTACCATAAATTACTTTTCCTTGTCATTTAAGTTTACAAAATTCCTCCATTCGAAATAATTAATAACACAAATTCACAAGGAGATCTTTACTCTCCACCTATACTAGTTTCATGTCAATGTTGGCTTACTTCTAGTCAATCCAAACTCACCATCCATGCTTTATGATTTCTTGAAGAAGTCCTTTCACCAACCCAAAATGAATGTTAGAGGGACAAACACATGTTTTCTAACTATAAGTATATCAGTGTTAAGAACAAGTGATTGGCTTTTCACATTCCTCCCATCACTCTTATATTAACACAAGATCCCATGAATCTAACCTATATTCCACTTTTGACCCTTTTTAGTGATTCTATTGATTCCTCTTTTGTTTCCATAAGGATTTTTTTTCCACTATTGTTTAATTATACTTATTGGTTAGTAGTTACAATCCAAATGACCTTCATTATCACAACTTAAAATGATACAATTTGAAAACCCACTTCTAAATTTATAATCTCAAATTCTTCAAATTAAACTAGAAAAATAAATGATCCAAATGATTTCCTTTAAATATCATTGGCAAACTTGTTCCAAAAAATAAATAAAGAATTTTTCCATGGCTATCTCCCTTTGAATGATCCCTATACACCTAAAATACAAACCTTTCACTACATTTATAGATGTTTTCCCTACTTTTGTCTAGTTAAGAGCCTCCATGAGCCTTATTACACTTGCATTATTTGACTAAAATTAGATTACTATTGATGCTTAGCTTGTTATCAAATCTTATAATATGAAGCCACATGTTAAATGGAATTATTATTGTAAAGGCATTTGTGCATGGGTAGGAGACATTTTGACTCATTTATATGCCTAGCTTACATTTCAATATTGTTTGGACTACAAGATTCAAGGAATACAAATCATATTTATCTTCATTATGTGCAACTATATGCACAATTTTGTACAACTTTGTAAGAGAGCTCTAAGGACCTACCCAAAACTTCTTTCCATCCCATTGATTAATAACGAGATTTTTTTCTTCTTAATCTATTTTAAGTGAAGGGTAAAGTATAATGTATCTTTTGTAGGTCATAGGCCTAGCCAAATACTCTAGATTTGGGGTATGAGACACCTTTAAGAGACACACCCACCCTACACTATAGGATTTAAAAAATAACCAAGATAGATGTTGAATCATGCATGACCAACATGCCTATCCCTATGATTTTTATTTTTGTTAGTGTAACTACTTTTTTTTAGAACCTTGAGAGAGTTTGGAGAACCTTGTGAAAACAACATGAATGTGAACATCTATAATATTTTATATCAAAGTATAGTAATTAAAATAATAAATCAATAAATAATTATAATATTAAAATTTATTTTTAACGAATAATACTATTTTTTAAAATATAAGCATTGGTGGTAAGAGTTTCTCACACTATCCAAATCAAAAAAATAAAATAATAAATACAATATTTAAAATAAAGTTTGTCCAAGGGGGACAATGCTACGGTTCGAAGTTTGGCTCTTCTTCGAGAGGTCGAAGGTTCAAACCATGACATATGTGTGGCTGTGTTAATCCTCTATTAATAAGTTTAGTTCTCGATCTTATAAGGGTTCATGGATAGGATAGGAATGCTCATCCTTAAGCATTAGTCATAAGAATTTATCACACTAACCAAATAAAATATAATATAATATAATATTAAACATCAATTTAAAAGTTTAAATTTATTTTTAATATTACTAAATTTTTATTTTAAAAATATTTATTATAAAAAAATTCAATAACTTAAAAATGAAATTAATGAGGATAGATTTATGGAAATCAATTATTAGTAATGTCCAACATAAACTTCCATCTTGGAAAGGTAGATGGTTATCATTAGAAGGAAGAGTGCAGTTAATTAAATCAGTCTTGCATCCAACATATTATATGTCATTGTTTTCTATGCCAAAATCAATTGAAAGAAGTTTAATCTATATTATGCGATACTTTTTATGGTCATGTGTATATGATAAAAAGAAATTTCCTTTGGTGAAATGAAGCAAGTCGTGTGATGATAAAACTAGGGGAGGTCTTGGTTTAAGAGTTCTTACAAATGCAAACTTATCTCTTAGGGGAAAAGTAATCTAGAGATTATACAAAGAGAGTCAAAAGACAATGGAAAATAATTCTTCTAAGTACGTTGATCCCAATGACCCAAGTTTAATATTTACTACTTTTCTCTATCAAATGGTTCTACTCTTTGGAATGGTTTAAAAAATTTATTGATCTTATGATTAAAGGTTTAATATGGGTGGTGGGAACTGGAGAAAAATATTTTATTTGGATGGATACTTGGTGTGATAAAAAACCACTCAATTTAGATTTAATTTTGAAACCTTGGATGGGATTGCTTCAAGAAAAATATGGTGATAGGGTTTCAAAAATTTTGTACAAGGATCACGAAGGAAGATACAAGTGGAAAGAAGATTTTTTACAAGTATAGAAGACATTGGTGCTAGGAGGCAATTGAGTAGAAAGATAACAACTATGATTATTCCGAGGGGAGCCAAGGATAAATTTATTTGAGAGTTAAATAGCTCAGGAGAATACACAACAAGAAGTGGATATAATGTACAACACCAACAAAATAATAATGTCACTAGAATATGGATAGATATTTGGGATAGCCCAAGCATTCCTAAAGTCAAAATGTTTGTTTGGCTAGTAGGTCATAGAAGAATTTTATCTTGGGATAACCTTATGAAAAGGGGTTTTCATGGTCCTTCTCAATGTGTTTTTTGTAAAAAGGAGGAGGAGAGTATAGACCATCTCTTGGGACATTGCTCAATAGTCTAGAATCTATGGCAATGGATTCTTAATATGTTTGGTAAATTCATGGTGATGAATAGCAGAATTGAATATTGGTTAAAGCAATGGCAGAGCACTTATAAAATTGAGGCTTTACAAACAATATGGGATATATCAAAAGATACAATACTTTGGACTATATGGATAGAAAGGAATAGAAGAATATTTAAAGGAAAGGAAAACAATTTAGATGTAATGAAAAGAAGATATGTTTAGCCATAGAGGAGTCTAAACCAACCCTATCAACTCACCCAATCCCTAATCTAGAAGCAAATAGCCTTGATAGATGGAGTCAAGTCATTAAATGGAATTATGATGTTGGGTACAAGAGAAGAAAAAAGAAGGTAAAGAATATAAAGTGGAAACCACCAGATGTGGAGTGGGTTAAATTGAATTTTGAAGGAGCATCTAAAGGAAATCCAGGACCAGCAGAGGAGTTGAGGAATAATTAGAAATAATAGAGGAGAGATTTTGTCTCATTATGCTTTCAATAGTGGATTTAAGACAAATAATGAAGCTGAAGCTTGGGCAACTTTAGAAGGGTTAAAAATATGTAAACAAATGAAGTGGAATAAAGTATAGATGGAAGGTGATTCTCTCATAGTAATAAATGCAATTTTGAGGAAAGCAAAGGCTCCATGGAGCATACAAGAGGTAATTGTGGAAATTTAAGATCTTGCTAAAGAGTTTGAAGAAATTAGGTTTACACATATATTAAGGGAAGGAAACAAATGTGTAGATAAGCTAACCAATAGAGGGGTTTTGAATGAGGATCATGAAGTTAAATTCTCCTTTCCATGGTTAGAGGAAGTAGTAAGTTTAGTTGAAGTTGACAAGAAAATGTTGATTGTAATTATTAAGATTTACTTTAATGTTTTCCATTGGTAATATCTGCTTTATTTTATAACAATAAATACGTTTTCATTTAGACTATTTATTATAATTTTTGTGGTTGTACTTGTGTTTCAAGAAGGAAACTAGAAATCCAGATTTGGTAAAGCGGACTATGATAGTGAAATATTTTGAAAATATTACTTTACTAAGATGTAAGGCATAGATAGTAGAGGTGAAGTTTTGGTATTGTGAAGGCTGCTATAGGAAAATGTCAAGAAATATGTTAAATTCTGAAATAATTTTATTTATACAAAAAATTGAAAAGATCTAGAAAATAAAAATAAAAAATTCAAACATTTTATGTAAAATGATGTAGGTTTCTAGCTATAACATCTCAATTGAGATGAGAAGTGTATTTATTTTAAAATCTCAAGCTCTAAAGAAGAGAGTTGTAATTTGTCAAGGATGGGGGACCCAAGTACAACCCTTTATTATCTAACCAAAAAAAACTTAAAAATAAAATCATACAATATACACATCTTTCAAATATTATTATATCGAAGGAAGAAAATACAACTTAAAACTTTTATTTGTTCTTATGAGAACACCCAAGTTGGTATTTCTTTAAACTTTCCTCATAAAAACCCACGTTTAAATTATAAGGAAGGAGGCTCTTATTGTATCTCAATTATGCTTATTATAAGGAAGGAGGCTCTTATTGTATCTCAATTATGCTTACATCTTGAAAAACCTTTAAATTAGCTTTTATCTATTTAGAATTTGCAAAGCTTTTAATAAGAGTAATGCTATGAGAAACCTTTATCCAATATAAACAAATAGATACAGATAACACGATGAAATATCTATAACTAGGATGAATCCTTTTATATTTGAAATTTATAATATTTATTAATTTATATTAATTTTGATTAATAATTAGTTATTTTAATAGATTATAAAATATTATTAAATAAATATAATATTATTAAAAGAATAAAAAAATATTAATTTATTTAACTAAATTCATTGATTATAAGAGAAGATTTATCTTCCTAAAAGAGACATGCATAATAGTACTATGTAGGACATCCACCTTGCTAATAATATTATTATGTAGAAGATCCATCTTGCCAAGTGATACATGCACGACGTGACCAGTTGTTCAAAAAGGAAAGGTAGCAGCAGATTCCTTTATGTATATATATAAAAAAAAATAACCAACTCCCCTATATATATATAAAAAAATTAATGGAAAAAAATATTAAGGGTAAGTCAATTTCAATCCCATGTAATCAAATAAGTAATCAATAATAACCAACTTCCTTATGTATATAAAAAAAAATTAATAAAAAGAGGAAGATAAATATTTATCCTGCATTATTATTATTTTTTAAAGAGATATGCTCTCCATCATAGTATAGTTGCAGGCACGATTCAAATCTGGAAAGCTACCACTATAGCAAGGGGACCTTGGAGGGGCTCGAGATTAGAACTATCGATCTCAAATTGTCAAACACTTAGCATAAACGGGTAGGGACAATCAATGTATATTTGTTATTTATACTATTATTATTAATTTATGTTAAATTTAATTAATAATGATTTATTATAATATGGTTTATATATATAATTTATTTTTATGATGGGTGAGAAACCTTACTACCAACCAACTCTTTTTTAGATAAGGATATTTGTATAAAATGTTTTTTTATAAAATTTACATTACATAATATTTTTTAACAATATTATCAAATGACATTAACTCAACTAGTTAGATCCTCACATCTAAGAGGAGACCTAAGAGGAGACCTGATAATAATCTTATCAAGATATCTAAGCTGTTGTATTGTTGTAAGACCACTATGTGATGATGATGTAATATGGTTAAGGCTTACCTCAATCCTATATAACTAAATAAAAATATATTTTATAGTATTTTTTTATAAATAATGATGAATAATTTTCATAACTATTTTAAATTTTATAATTTAAATAGGAACTATAATTTATAAAGATACATTAATATATCATTAATATGGATGCCTTAAATGATGTTAATAAATTATTATATAACATGTTAGCACATTATTTTGTGTATAATTTTTAATTCATTAAAATTTTATTACCAATTTTTTTTTTGGTTGCACACTAGAGTTGGTCACAGACACACTATTTTTAGTAATTGACAAGCACAGGGTTCAAACTACAGGGGTCGCTACGACCAAACCTATTCCACTTTGTTATTGTTGACTTGGCGTGAAGGGTACCATCGATCACGCGAGATTTGTACCGTCATCGTCGATCTATCGTGCACTCAAGGGATTTAGATCAAACTACTACCTTTGCAAATGTTGCCCTCGAGGTTTGAACCTGAGTGTCTTCTTGGTAAATGCCTGGCCACACAAGCACTTACCAATCCACCTAGCTCTTGGGGACTACCAAAATTTGATATAGAACCTTATCCCTTTTGTCTTCATATCTTTAACCTCCTTTCTTTTAATACATAATGGAATAGGTGACACCATTGGGTGTTTCCACTATAAACGCTAGCCCTTTAGGTTAGATGATTTCAATAAGATTCCAACCCTAGGGGCATTAGGACAAGCAACTGTATTGACACATAATGAAATGGGTAACACCATTGCGTGTTGCCACTATAAACCCTAACCTGTTAAGTTAGATGAAGTCAACATAACCCCAACCTTGGGGCTACCATCCAACCTATCCTCCGATGTGGTTTGAACCTTAGACCTCCCAAATAGAGGCCAAAGCCCTAACAACTCCCTTAGACAAATCTTTAACCTCTTAAAGTAGTCTTCTTTGTGTCCACTTTAACATTGCTTAAGATATTTTTATACTTTGTATATCCAATAAATTATAATAATTAATTATAATTATTATCATTTTAATATTAATGAAATTTTAAAGTGATCATAAAAAGTTAATAATTATTCATTAAAAAGTCATAAAAATAATTAATATTAATCCAACATAATAAATAACCACAAGTCTTTGAATTTTTAAATATAAGATTTAAGGTTTGAATATGATGGTTTACACTATACTTTTCTAGTCCGAGTTTAAATGAATAAATATATATGAAGTAAATAACATCTTTTACAAATTACTTTATTTTTTAAAATGGTAGTTTTGATAGGTATATAAACCATTTACAATAGTAGTTTTGATGGTTATATAAGATATTTCATGTATTAAAAGTTTTTTTAATCTAAATATTGAGGTTAATATAAAGTACCTAAAATAATGTGTTTACATCTTAGTTTTCTCTTAAAAAAATAAAAGTATTATAATGAAAATTTCAGGTTTAAAGGTTAAAAATCAAACATTGTCCTCTCATTAATATTTTTAAATTCATAAGATTTATTTAAATTAGTGAAAAATAATTTTTAACTAAAAATTATATATATTTATATGATTTCTAATAAAAATAAATAATTTTTAATATTTTAAATAAATTTTTATTTATTTTTTAATGTTATGTATACATACAAGCTCTAAGACTATAAGACTATAAGGGTTAATGTCAATTACCAAGGATTGACCTCCAAAATCTATTTAAATATATAAGCATTACATTTTCTTTAATTCAATATTTTATATACAAAGATCCTATTTTTAAGACTAAGAGGGTTAGTGTCTAAGTACCAGGGGATATGGACCCTATCCCTATCTTGAGATCAAAATAACTTCTATAATATAATTTATTTAGATATATGGACATTACATCTTTTTAAATTAGATTGATCATTTTATACACAAGGATTAAGATTATATTAACTTTTAAAATCTATTTAAAATATTATATTTTCTTTAATTTAATTTGATATTTTATAATATATATTTATAACTCCAAACATTTATATATTTATACAACATCAACTTACAATAAAAAATAAGTAAATATATTTTTTAATTTTTTATTTCATATATATATATAATTTTAGAGTATACATATTTACAATTTTATTTATGCAAATCACAAGCAAATTATTATTTTAAGGATTATATTTTTCTTTCTAAATATATATAAATATTAACTAATTAATAAAATTCATTTATTTTTAATAAGATTCATGTTTCTAAGAGATATAATACATACATAATTATCTTACCATAAAATGTATAATTATGAAGCTATTTTAATACAACTAAGTAATAATGATATAATATAAGTGAAATATGTAAAATAATTAATTTTTTAATTTAAAATGACACCTAAGTTTAAATTTCACACTAAATATAAAAATAATATAATAACCTAGAAAACCTAGAAATTTAAGGTAAATGTAAATGGACTAGGATAACAAACCCACTTTAAATAAACCCTATGAGGCAGGCTTTAGAATAGTTGATGGGGAGTGACAATTTTCACAAGTTTAAATAAAAATTGATAGCAGTTTAGTGCTTGCCTATGGGATGCCGTGATTAAATTCTTTAAATGATTGAAGTTCGGTTGTCTTAGCTAGGGTTGTCTTAGTTAGGGTTTATATTCTTTTTATCCAAGGATAGTTACCTTCAATAATTAAGGTTCCATTGACTTGACTTTATTTTTACCCGGATTTATATTCTTCTTTATCTAAGAGACTAAGGTTTATATTTTGCTTTACCCAATAAGTGAGGTTTATAATAACTAGCTACAAAGTATCACCAATTCCTCTTATTTATTAGGAAAAAAATGCACTGGTCAAAAGTAAAAGCATCCATCAATAAATCCATCCAGCCAGTTGGAAGGACAAAAGTTAGTTGATAGGGGTTAGGATTAAAGAGGCGCAGTGCCACGTGTCACGATGTCCGTGGAAATAATAATGCTTCTCCATAAGTAACCGTCCACGTGTACCGTCTCACAACCTACCATAACGGTTGCTCATTAAAAACCTGGCAACCTGCCTCAAACGATAATATATTATTTTCCAGTATTTTGTGCAGTGCTTTAAACAAATCCCTCCATCCGATCGTTTCATTTCAAAATATTTATGAAAATGATTCTGATTTTGGAAATGGGGTCTCACTGTAAACCCAATTTACAGAACGGAAAATGTCCGTCGGCCAAAACTCCGGCGGAGATCATTTCAATCTTTCCTCCCAAAAGGATGCCGAAATTTATGCAACTCCACGGAAGAGAGTGCGCAAAGATGTCCGACAAAGATCAGAGGGCAGACCGTCAAACGAAGGAAATCGATGAGGAGGTAAAAGACAAAGTTAGACAAGAATTATCAGCTTCAATGAATGTAAAAAAGGAAAAAGGAAATTTAAATATTGATGATCATCATGATGAGAGTGACGATGGAATAGTTTGAGCACTTTAATTGTTCCAAAAGAAATAAATTATTTTTCTCTTTACATTTCTTCTTAATATTTCTCAATCAGGTCATCAATCAGGTCATGTCCATTCCTCATTTATAGTTAGCGTGTGTATCGCATCATTTCCCGGTTAAGTAAATTTACTCTTTATCTCAGTAAATAATTACTGTGCAAATACATCATCAATTCATTCTTATATGCTGTTGTTGATGTTGCATTGTAGTCATGGATCATGTAATATGTGATCTTTACTGTGTATATGCCAAATTTGTCCATCCTGTCATGTACCGGTGTATATACATGTCCTGCAGTTTTGTAATATCTTTTTATTTTTTTTTCATTCATGGATCATGTAATATGTATCTTTACTGTGTATATGTCAAATTTGTCCATCCTGTCATGTACCGGTGTACATACATGTCCTGCAGTTTTGTAATATATTTTTTTTTTCATTCATCGATCATGTAATATGTGATCTTTACTGTGTATATGTCAAATTTGTCCATCCTGTCATGTACTGGTGTATATACATGTCCTGCAGTTTTGTAATATATATATATTTTTTTTCATTTATGGATCATGTAATATGTGATCTTTACTGTGTATATGTCAAATTTGTCCATCCTGTCATGTACCGGTGTATATACAAGTCCTGCAGTTTTGTAATATCTTTTTTTTTTTTTCATTTTAGTCCACTGAGGCATGTGGAGAATTTATCAGTGATCGCTGTGTATATTACATCAGTTTCCGTTTTGGTTAACTGGATCATGAATAGTTCTCATCCCTAGTTGCTGTGAATATGACATTAATTTTCTATTTTGGCTCACTGGGTCGTATATACTGTATAATTTTCCATGTTGATAAAATTGGGAGGGATTGTATATTCTCCTTCAGTGATCACAATGATGAATCAACATTATCAACTAGATCATGCCATAAATTTTCACATGGTTTACTATTTTGGTTAATTTGGGGGATGCACAGTCCTTATCCGTAAGTACTGGGGATATAATAACTGGGCCCTGTGTATTCTTTATTAGTAATCACGGTGTACAATTCTATGCATATCACATTATTATTATTAGATATCAGTCAAATATATAGGAACCTGACACCAAGAAAAATATGGAGTGTTGAAGAAATTTAAATCCTGGCGAAACAGTGGTCAGATTTTTTTCAAGCCCAGGTCTAAGTTTCTGTTGTGATGTTCGTCTCATAAAGCACCTTACATTTGCAAGGAGCTGCTCAACTTTTGCTCATTTTGGCGAAGTTTGAAATTGTACCGTCATCATCTGTATTCATTTATGAAAAGGAGCAATTGTTTATTATTGTACAGTCACCATCTCTATTTATCTCTGAAAAAAAGCAAAGATATTGTGCTTGATATGAGGTTTTAATTTCCTTTGAGAAAAAGAAGTTCTTCTTCACTTTTGGATACTTGGGTGTGTATAGATTCCTGCTCTACCGTATAGATTTCTATAATCGATTGGGTATTGATGGGCGCTTTTCCCTCCGCAAGGTATAACCACTAAAATAAAGGAGCGTACATTTGTACAGCTAGTAAATTTCTTCTGATTTTGAAATTCAGTTATCTTGAGGACCCCACTCAATATAGAGACTGGTACAAAAATAAAAAACGCTTTATATGATTCTTCTCCCTTTCACATTAGGTATTGACCCAAATCGGACAGAACTTACCCTTGTATTGAAATAAAAAAAAAGTTAGTGGGAACGCATTGCTGAGGTCAACATTGTACTAACTTCTTGTACAACACAAAACGCGCTTAATGTCCGAGCTGTCTGCTAAGAGATGGATTCAGCTTTTTTCCTGATCTCAACTTAAAAAAGGGCTATATTTATCTCCCACGGAAATGGAATGGCTATTGTATGCTTTTGCCTTGAATGCCCGACTGTGGAGTATCACGTGTTGTGTTTATGATAGTGGTGTCCTCTAGGCTCTCAGATTGAGAATGTGGTAGGTGGGTTGGAGTCAATGTTTGCCAGCCCAATGTCAGGCGGGGCTCATAGAACTGAAATATTCGACTTCATTTTCAACACATTAGCCGCCTTTAATACTTGAATTAGGACCCCCATTTAGTTTCCCCCCCACTCCCCAGTTGATGCCACGCTGTATTTATGCAGTAGGGCATTTATTCATTGATTGTTCTCTGGGGCATGCTGCACGTTTCGTAGAGTTACAGGTAATTTGTTATTAGTTGTTGTGAACTGGTTTGCCAGAATCTTGCAGTAAGATAGCATCTTGCAGTAAGATAGCAGTCCATGTGTATTTCAGTAAATGCTCTGAGACTGCTGTTTCCTGATCGAAAAAGTGAAAAAAAAGGGGGAAAACTTAGTGGAAAGCGGTGAGATCAATCAATGTCTGGATTTTGGAGCTGGGTTTTATCAGCGGACAAAGACAAGATGATGATGTGCACTTGCTCAAGAGAGCAGTTCAAAGTGGGCGAAATGCCTCAGTCGCCGGAATCCTTTGCCACTAGAGACTTTTCTGCAAGTGGGTTTTCGTCGAGGACTGGAGATGGTGAATGTAGGCCTGATAATGGTAACATTGAGGAGGCAGAATCATCACTTCGTGAAGGGTTTTCTCTCAATTACGAGGTTGGTGCATCTACCATGACATCTAATTCATAGATCTCTGAAAATAATGAACAATTGCTTGACTCAATTGGGCTAAAAGGTCCAGTTGGGGTAGGTTAACGGCATTTAGAAGTACTTAGACGAAGGTATCAACCCATTTATGTGGAATCTCGACTCCATTCTATTATTATTATTATTATTATTATTTATTTGAGGAATCGAATGTGTCATAGACTCGCGGATATAGTCAACATAGTTTAAGGCAATGCTTTGAGAGTTGCTGTAGTTGTGGACATGAAGTAGTGGCTGATGGGAACTTAAAACATTATGGATCAGGTTGGAGAACTCATCCGTATGTTGAAAAATGATAATATAATTGATGTAAATTGGAACTGCCTGTAAGCTAATGTAGGGGCATGGCACCTGACAGGCCAACAACTGCCACCAAATATTTGCAAGAGGAGTATCTTAGACCTTACAGAATAATGCGATAGATCGATAAGTTTCATGCTTTCTATGTGCGGTACATTTCCAACTTGGGCATGCGCAAAATGTTGGAATCTCACCATAAGGACAATCCTTATTAGACTTTAGGTGGCTGTGCCCTTATATATTATGTGGATCATTGGGCAGTGGGATGGTGTTCTTAGTTCTTGTGGATTAGTTCCATCTTACATAGTTGCTAGATCGCTCAAACCAGGCCATGTATTCTCTTGTACAACTTTCCTTTCGTAAGAATGAAGTCTACTAAAATCTCAGGAAACAAAACCATCCCTGGAATGTTGATTGAGGTGTTCACAATAATTAACATTTGATCCTCGAATTGGAATCTGGATCACCATTTGTACGAAGATTCAATTCTGCTTTCCTGTGCTTCGTTTCTTCCAGCACATTTCTGGTTATCCAGCTCAATTGTGGACGATAAATATTTTGTAGTCGAGCAATTTTCCTTGTGTGATTCTGCTTGAGTTTTTTAAAATCCCTTTGTGAATATTGCAAGAGACTTATATGGGCTCTCAAATTTATATTATGTTATAATTCAGGAAGCCAGAGCATTACTCGGGCGACTTGAATATCAAAGAGGAAACATAGAAGCAGCACTCTATGTGTTCGACGGAATAGATGTAAGTGCAGTAATACCCAAGATGAGGTGTGCAATTGCCAAGAGAGGACAAAATCGGAGAGGCCGGCCACGCAGTGAAAGTATTCCAGCTATGTCCATGCATGCTGTCAATCTTTTGCTTGAAGCTATTTTTCTCAAAGCAAAAGCACTGCAGGATCTGGGGAAGCCAAGAGGTATCTATTCCTGATTTAAATTTTTTGTCTGTTAACTATGTAAATGCTATTCTAAACTTAGGTTCATTATTGAGCTTGCAACAGAGTTTATATTCACATGAATCTTTGAGATGTCCAAGCAAGTCTAGACAACACTTTTTAAAAAGATAGGGATCCTATTCAAGAAATTCTTCGTTGAACGTTGCCAAAAGGCTCTTACTATTCACATTAGTAATGAGTTTCCACTTTCTACCAAAGTGTCCAATAGTTCTATCAAGCATGTTCTCAATCGGATGCTAATTTACTTGTCTTGAAGTTTTCAGAAGCTGTTCAAGAATGCAAGATTGTATTGGACACAATCGAGTCTGCACTTCTTCAGGGCATGATTGAAGGCATTAGTAGTGATTGCAAATTGCATGACACAGTGAGCAAATCGGTAGAATTACTTCCAGAACTCTGGAAGCAGGCAGGCGATATCTCACAAGCTATGGCTGCGTATAGACGAGCTTTGCTTAATCCATGGGGCCTTGATTCTGAATGCTCAGGTCGAATACAGAAAGAGTTTGCCATATTGCTTCTTTATAGTGGTGTTGAAGCAGGCCCTCCAAGCCTTGGATCACAAGTGGAAGGCTCATACATTCCAAAAAATAATACAGAGGAGGCTATACTGTTACTGTTAATTCTCTTAAGAAAGATTGCCCTGAAAAAAATTCCTTGGGATCCCACAATAATGGACCACCTTACCTTTGCATTGGCAACATCAGGACAACTTGGAGTATTAGCTGGCCAAGTGGAAGAGTTACTTCCTAGGATATACGATAGAGCAGATAGGTGGTATACCCTTGCTCTTTGTTATAGCGGTGGTGGTCAAGATGAAGTGGCTTTGAACCTGTTAAAAAAAGCCTTAGGCCCCACTGAGAAGCCAGATTTCATACCTGCTCTTCTTTTGGCATCCAAAATATCTGGTCAGAACTCAAAACATGATAATGAGTCGGTGCATTTTGCAAAAAGAGCCGTGGAAAACATCGAAAGTAAGGGTGACTGCATGAAATGTGTTGCCAACACCTTGCTTGGAAGTGCCTTAGGGAAGCAATCAAAGGTTGCACCGTCTGATACAGAAAGGGCTTGGATGCAGTCTGCGGCTATTTACGCTCTGCAAAAGGCTGTCTCAAGAGAGAAAAGAGATCCCAAGTTGCTTATGTGTCTCTGTTTGGAGAATGCAGAGCAACGGAATCTAAATGTTGCACTGGAGTATGCAAGGAAATTATTGGAAATGGAAGCAGGCACTTCGATAAGAGGGTGGAGACTCCTTGCCCTTATACTGACAGCTCAACAAAAGTTTTCTGAGGCAGAAACGGTTATTGATGCTGCATTGGATCAGACAGGAAAGTGGGAGCAGGGAGTGCTACTTAGAACAAAAGCAAAAATTCAGATTGCCCAAGGAAAGTCCAAGGACGCTATCAGGACATATGGCCGGCTACTTGCTTTAGTTCAAGCTCAAAAGAAAAGTTTTGGGGCTGGGAAGTGGAAGATTAAGGTATGCATCTATGCCTTTCTGTCTGTTTTAAGTCTTAACAGATAGCACTTACCATTTTTGTTTTGGCTTTTATTAGGTTACTTTGTCATCCATTCATGTCAGTCCACATTGATCTGTTCATGGCGTGATCTTTCCTAACACCCATTGCTAACAAAAGTTTTATGAGATTCATAAATAGCAACCACACATTACAGCTTAGGATCTAAGCTGTTGATAGTCATTTCTATCCCCATACCACTAAAGCAAAGCAGTACGTAATTGTAATGAAGCAAATTGCTTACTAAGATTTCCTTGATTTCATCATGAGTGGACAGAGTGGGAATGATAGAGACTTGGAACTAGAAGTCTGGCAGGACTTGGCATATGTTTATACGGACCTCAGACAGTGGCAAGACACTAAAGTTTGCTTGCAGAAAGCCAGGGCTCTCAAGCCCCATTCTGCCCAAACTTGGCATGCCACAGGTACTCTATTCTTGTTCCATCCACTGCTCTACATTTGTTATGTCAATTTTATTTTTGGTTTATTTTAAATCTATGGTCCATGCACTTAATTTACAGAGTTCTAAATTCAAAAACATGTTCTGCTAACGAGTAGTTGTGAAAAATTTATACTTGTACTGATTGGAATTGGGCCCCTCTTATATAGGGGTGTTATATCAAGCCCAAAAGCTACACAATCAGGCTTTGGATGCTTTCTCATGTGCTATAGCGGTTGATCCAGATAATGTACCAAGCATGGTTTCCACAGCAGAAATTTTGAGAGAACAAGGAGAGAAGTCATTACCTGTTGCCAAAACCTTTCTTACAGATGCTTTAAAGCTAGACAGGACTAATCATAAAACATGGTTCAATCTAGGAATGGTTCACAAGATGGAAGGACGTTTGCAGGAAGCTGCAGAGTGCCTTCAAGCTGCTTATCTGTTGGAACAGTCTGCCCCTCTTGAGAGTTTCAGCTCGGTCTAATAAGAATTCAACATGGAATGCTTTTAGCAAGGTTGCAATGTTGGAATTCTGTGGACTAAGAATTCATCATGAAAATTTATTGGGTCTACGAAAACCTCATCATAAAATGCAATTAACAATCTTCCAAACGGTTTGAGAGACATTGAATATTCCAGTTGCCAACTCAAAGTGTACACTCTTCAGTTGCAGAGTCTAACTTCAGCAATTTCTCAGTCGTGAGATAAATGTATGGTGATTGATTTGATCATTTTAACAACACTCACTGTACTCGGTAGAATCCTTTCAGTGCTCCGAGTCTTGACAGCGATTCTTGTAACCTATGCTAATGCTGGCCCCACAGGGTTGCCAACATAGTCCGGCTCTCATTGTGACGTGGTATCAAGATAGTTACTTTAATTGCATGCCTTTGTGCGTGGTGTATGTAGACATGTTTTGTAAAAGTTCGGAAGTATTTGGGCAAATTGGTTTCCCTATATATGAGGAAGCATATTTGACGTGTATATGCTTCCAAATTTTTAAATACATTTCAATGTATGCATAGTTGACGTGTATATGCTTCCACATTTCTAAATACATTTCAAACGTATTTGGTGGGGTTGCCTGGGTGATGATGAGATTCAAGTTGATAATGAATGTTTATAGTTTTAATAAAAAAATAAAATAAAAAATAAAAAATACAATAAAATGTTATTAAAAGATTTTAGATGGGAGCATTGACTACATAAGGATAAATTTTGAGAAGTTTCATGATTGGTTTTTTATAAATTTAATACTATTTATGGAAAAATAATAAATTGGGTTTTATGATTGTATGAAGGAAAATAAAGGAATCGGGTTTTTTTAATCTCTGTACAAACTGAGATATAGGTCTACTACACTTACAATAGAAAGTGTAAATAATATGAATATGTGTGAGTTAAGTTGTTTATAAAAAATATTAATTTAAAATAATAATAATAATAATTATTTAATGGTAGAAATAAATAATATTATTATTCAAACATATTTGTCTAATCTTAAGGCTTAGGAAATGGTTAGAATTCATTTTCAATAAGGGAGTTATAAGTTTTGATTTTTTTTAATTTGGTTAGTGTGATAAACGTTTACGATCAATGCTTAAGCTTATCAATAGGGATTAACACAAACCCACATACATGTTGTAGTTTGAACCTTGGATCGTTGCGCTTTTACCTTCGACATTGGTACATGAATAATATATATACTTTTACCTTAACCTTATTTTTAATTCAGAATGAAATGATATAATTTATTTTTTAATTATTATTATTATTATTTTGGTTATATAGAGAGTTGGTAACAACCACTATTTTTAGTAATAGACCAGCGCAGTGTTCAAACCACAGGGACTACAACCACCAAACCTATCCGTCTTGTTAATTGTTGACCTGGCATGAAATGGGGATCGCCCGGTCGCTTAGGGTTGGTGTTGTCATCGTCGATCTAACGCGCACTCAAAAGATTCAAAACATACTACTACCTTTGCAAATCGGCACCACTAAGGTTTGAACCCAGGTCTCTTCTTATTTTTTAATTATTAGTAGTATTGAATAATATTTGTTACATAGTCCATGAAGCCCTCTACACTAGTGCCAAGTCAAGGAAAAAAATGATTTTTATAAAAATACCTTGTACTATGAATTATATATATACTTTTACCTTAACCTTATTTTTATTTCATAATGAAATGATTTAATTTATTTTTTGATTATTATTAGTATTGAATAATATTTGTTACATAGTCCATGAAGCCCTCTGCACTAGTGCCAAGTCAAGGAAGAAAAGGTTTGTTACGCCAGAGGTGTTCCTACAATGGCAGACACGGGGTGAGAGGCAAAGAGGTCATACATGTTACGCCGTAAATAATTTTTTTTTTAATTAAAAAAACCGATTTTAACAAAAACATTTAAAATATTTAAACTAAAACAACCGACTAGCCAACTGTTGCAAACATTTAAAATATTTAAACTAGCTTAGATATAAAGGATATATATCTAAAAACGCCGAAAGGTATCAATCCGGAGGCGTCTAAACGTCGAGAGTTATCAATCCCAAGGCGAGTTATCAATCCCAAGGCGCCTATCTCATGATAGGTGCCTCGAGATTGATAACTCTAGGCGTTTTTAGATATATATCCTTTATATCTAAGCTAGATATAAAATTAGACATGGTCAATGTCTTTCACAAAGTAGATATTGGGTTTTTTTGAAACAAGTTTTGATCAAATTTGGCTTCTCAATTCAAATGATTAACTGAATTGGATCATGTATACACGACTTTTGGGTATCTTTCTTAGTTAATGGTGAGCCAACAACCTTCTTTAAAGCCACTAGAGGATTAAGATAAGGATGTCCACTTTCACCATATTTGTACATTATACTAGTTGAAACTCATAAAGAACTCTAAATAAACTAAGGGACAAACTAATCATTGGTGTCAAAGCAACTATAGGGTACAGTTCAGTCACCCATGCCTAATTTGCAGATGACAATTTTTTTGGGAGATGCCTCCAAATCAAATGTGAGACATTTTAAAGAAACATTAGACTATTTTGCTTCAACTATAAGGGTAGAGATAAGCAATTAGAAGAGCTAGCTCTTCACAATAAACACTTGGATGCAAAAGACAAAGGCTTCACTTAGATCTTGGGATTCAAAAAAGGCACTAACCATACTTTCAAGTATCTAGGTGTCCCAATGGGATTCCAACTAAAAACAAGAGAAACTTGGAACATAACCATAGAAAAGGTAGTTAAAAGAATAGTCCTATAGCAATGGATGACTAAGTCTAGCAGGGGTGACAATTCTAATCAAATCAATCATAGCCAGCCTCCCCATCTACCAACTATTAGTATACCATGCACCCAAGTACATACAACAAAAGTTGGATGGACTAATCAAACACTTTCTATGGTAGGGAGGGAAGAAAAGGAAGGTAGAATTGGTAAGCAAAGCTCTAGGTGCCAAGCAACTATGGAATTTGATCCTCCCTTCAACCTCTACTTGGAAGTAGATATTAAAGGAAAAATACACTACTAACTTTTATAGGATCCTCCACAATATGGAGACACATAGTGGAAGCTAAAAACATCATATTGGACAAAGTGTCATGGCTACCTGGATATGGACAACTAATCAATGTTTGGGAGGACCCAATCTTGGGATCCACATCACTCATAAGTAGATGTCCACAAGACCTTAGAGAAGAACTACAAAGCTTAGGACTCCACAAACCAGGAATATTATAGAATGGGAGGGAGGATAGTCTAAATGGATTGATCCTCCTCTAGCCCAACATCTATAAGAATCCTAGAGAACTTGAAGATGCAGATGGCATGAATCAAGCCTCGCTCCCATGAATCATATTAGTTGATATGGGGAGAGATAAACAAATAAGGGGTTTATCAAGTTAAACAAGGAGTTCAACTTCAACAATCAGGACAAACAAACAAAAAACTAGCTTCAATATGGAAGTATAGGATCCCTCCAAAAATACAAGTTTTCTTGTGGCTAGTACATCAAAACAAGATACAAAGAAAAATTTAGAGAAGAGGAACATCATGGGTCCTCATGTCTTCCCAAGGTGTCTCCAAAACAATGAGACAACAAGACACCTATTCTTTGAATGTACAACAACAATCCAAATTTTGATAAAAGTCTCATCTAAATTCAGATAAACTATATTAGATAACTTGAACCTAGAGAATTGTCTTAACATGTGGAGTAAAATGTACAAATGGGAAATAAAAGACAAGCATCTCATAAAGCAACTATGAGTTTTTATTTCTTTGTAATTTGACACATTTTGAATAAAAAAATATAGAATTATCTTCGAAGACAAGAGGACAAGAATTAGAACATTAGTCAATAGAATTACATGGGAAATATCACTCCACACAAAAGTAAGTTATAAGAAGAGACAAAACATTAGGAGCCTGACTGACAAAGAGACATTTTTTTTTTTTTTTGATGAACACACACCCACCCCCTCACACACTCACCCATGCCACGGTTTGAACCTTGGACCTCTTGAAGAAGAGCCAAATCCCAAACCGTTGTGCTGTCCCCCCGGGACTTATTAAAATTTTTGGATCTCTAGGATCTCTTGGAAACCAATGACAACATTTATATTAAAAAATTTGGATCTCCAAGATCTCTTTGAGCCTGATTAAAAAAGGAACATAATGTATCCAACTCTTTTTTTGATGGAGCCTCCAAGGTTCAAGTCTGTTAAGTTTTTGGGACAACATATTTAGTTTTTGTACAAGTTCATTTAGTTTTTGTTCAAGTTTGTTAAGAATTTGGGTTAGCATAACAATTATAGTCTATCAAGAGTTGTATTAGTCTATCTAATATAAGCGAATTATGTATCAACTCCATCCAGAACACATTTGTTGGCTAGCAACAGAACAGGAAGGCATGTAATTTTGTATGAAAACTAATAGAAATCCATTTTTTAAAACTATTTGTTATATGATATTATTATTAAAATTTTAATACAAATTTTTTTAATTGCATATTATATGTTTTCTTTAACAATATAATTTGATATTATATTCTATTTTTATAGCAATTTAGAAAAATGATAACCTTTGTAATTTTAGTAAAGAAACATGAATCAACTAGGACTTATACACAAGATGTCTTAACATTATTAAGTGCTTTACCACTGAAATTTGATCCTCTTTGAGTTAAATAGTCAATATAAGGCAGTTGAATAATGAAAATGGACATCCAACTCCAACACATGTCAATCCTTCAACGACTTAAACGACCCTACTTAGATTGATTGTAGTGAGTCTGAATTAACAATAACATCGCCCCAAGCCACACTAGAAGGTTTACTTAATTTGGACTTGATACCATATTAAAAAAACATAGATATTTCAAAGCTTGAACTTAGGACCTACCAATTTTTAACTAGAAGGAAAAAGAGGAGTCATTAATTTAAAAACTAATGATATTATGAATTTTATATATGTTACTATGATGACCTTACTTAATAACGAGGTATGTTTTAATCATAGTTGAAAATATCACATATTTTTTGTTATTTTAAAAAAATCATTGCTAATAAAATAATTGACTTGCTATAATTTTGCACCATTTTAATTCAATGCCAATAAAATAGCCATCATAGAAATTTTGGTTTTAAAAGGGTATTGCCCTCATTTTGCGGTTTTTCTTCTACCTTTCCCAAACAAAAATATTTTTGGAGGTCAATTGCAAACTTTAAACTATATTTACAAATTGAATTAATGGATTTAACATATGATAGGAATAGGGGAGATATATTATAATGATTCAATACTTGAGCAGTCTCCAATTCAACTACTCATATAAAGTCAAACATCCAATTTGAGGATGAAGAAGGAAAAACAAAAAAAACAATTTAATTTGCTTTATATTTTAAATTTTTTTATTTTTGTGATGTATTTGGTTGGATTTTATAATCAATAACTATAATTTTATTATTTTCTAAGAATATATCTAACATAAAATGAACTTTTTGTTCTTCAATTGTTGTTTAAAATATTTATCTTTTAATTCTTTTTTTTTGGAAAAAAAGCCATTATATTAATAAAATAATGTTTAATCATACAAAAAAGGGTGGGTGGGATTAGCACACCCCGTAAACCAATACATTAACCATTGTGGTTAAGAGTATACAAGAGTGTCAGAAACAACCCACAAACTGCCAATAACAACTGCCAAAACAGTATTAAATATGCATTCGAAAAGAAAGAAGCCGAGAAATTACTGCCACCTGGAAGGGGAAGGAAGATGCACATGACTCATAATGCAGGGTGCATTCCCCCAATGATCCATGAGGGTACGCAAGTACTGCAGCTCCACCTGTACTTTTTTAACCTGTACTTGAATCTGTAACCAACAATCAAAGAATATATCATATTTATCAACAATAGAGAAGACATGTCTGACATCTTGCTGAGAAAAAACAGCTCTATTCCGGGACTTCCATAGATAAAACAAGGTACCAATTCTAAAAATATTCCAAACAACATCCAAGTTGAAGGAAAAAGCAATAGGGTCACCCAAAATAGCATGCACCCAAGTAAAATCCTCCCGCATAAAAGGTCTGAAAAATTCAAGAAGCCACTCCCAAGCTGACTGAGCCCGATCACAAGACCAAAAAACATGCAGTAAATCTTTCGCTTGTCCACAAACCGGGCAAATGAGATTATGAACACCCAGATGCTTGAGCCTACTGCCAACAGGTAACCCTTGATGTAAGAGACTCCAAGCAAAAAAACTCTGTTTAGGTTCAATATAAGTAGCCCAAGCAATCCGAAACCTCTTATTCCATTGGGAGGGAAGAGAGACTAAATTCCATCTCAGAGTGAGCTTATCAACCATTGGAACTTGTGGGGTGAGCCATTTGTAACCAAGATGAGCTTTATATTGCAAAACAAGAAGCTCCCCAGGCCAACACCAATCTGACCACCAGGGTTTTTGAAAATGCTTATGTAGTTTGCTCCAAATAGAAAACGGAATACTATCAATAACCACCTCATAAGTGTCTCTATCACCAGGATTTAAATTGTGAATTTGACGAAAACTTTCCCAGGGTATCCAACACCTGGCATGTCGGGAGAAGAAATAAAAAATGGAAGCAATACCACGCTTATAGAACCTCTGCGCTTTGACCCACTGCACCAGAGCTAAGGGAGAACCTTGCCAAGTGATAACAGGAGACCACCAAATATTCATGGAAGACAAAGAGGCACCTGCTTTGCGAAAACTCCCTTTCCAACTAAGCCAGGGTTTGAAGGCCTCCCAGGCTTTCCAAATACTCTGAATGACAAAAGAACCTTTAACTTTAATAGGGACAGGGGTAGTAAGAATGGATTGCAATCCCACCCCTTTCCAAATTTTCTTCCCCTGAAGCAAACCAGAAGAAATGCAATGCCTGACCAACACTTTCCAAGATTCATCCCCAATTAAAGATCGGGTGATCCATTTAGCACAAAGGGCAAGACCTTGTCGGTGACAATCAAACAAACCCATGCCTCCACAATCCTTGGGCAAACAACAAATTTCCTAGGCTACCCGATGAAAACCTTGCTTGACAGAGTCTTTGGCCCACAAGAAGTCTCTCATAAGCTTATCCAATTTTTTATAACAAGATTTGGATGGAACCCAACAAGATGAATAATAGACATGGGTAGTGGCTAAAACCTTAGAACAAATCTGAAATTTTCCTGCCAGAGAAAGTTTCTTACTAGTCCAGTAAGAAAGCTTCTTTTCCACTTTATCAATAACATACTGCCACAATTGAGCAGAGGAACCATGAAATGCAAAAGGAATTCCAAGAAATTTAAACACCTCACCTGGATGAATCCAAGTCCATTGGAATTGATGTAACCAAGTGGTGGCAGTTGAGATTGAGATTGCCGAAAACAAGATGTTTTTTTCCATTGTATAGAAGAACCAGAGGCTAAACAGAACACCTCTAAGCAACTAATAGCCGAGGAAAGGGATTGCTCATCTTCTTGAAGCGTTAAGAAGGAATCATCTCCAAAATGACCATTGACCAACTGACAGTCTGAATTAGGGAGAGCAATACCCTTGATTAATCCTTGATCCATCTTATGGGCCAACAAATAGCCAAAAGCCTCTGTAGCAAGAATGAAAAGAGATGGAGCAAGAGGGCACCCTTGCCTCACAGAGCGACCAAGAGAAATTGACTCGAGATTGACTATTATTCAAGGTAAGAACAGCTGAAGCATCTTGAAATAACATAAGAATGGTGCTCACAAATACTGGCCCAAAACCTAGAGCCTGAAGCATGGCAATTATGAAGTACCACTCCATCTTATCATAGGCTTTCTCAAAGTCTATCTTAATGAATAAAGCATCTTGTTCAGAATTTCTTGCCCACTCCATACCTTCCCAAACAACAAGAACATTATCAAGAATGTATCTTCCCTTAACAAAGCCAGTTTGTTCAGGTCTGACAATCAAAGGCAGAATAGATTTAAGCTTAAGCGCAAGGGCTTTAGCAATAATCTTGTAGCTCACATTAAGCAGGGTGATCGGCCTCCAATTGGTGATGAGCTCAGGATCTCCAGACTTAGGAATAAATTTAACATTGCCTTTGTTAATAATGGAACCCAGTGAACCACATTGCAGGGCTTCAAGATAAACTTTGTGGAGATCGGAACCAAGCATATCCCAAAATTCTTTATAGAATTCACATGGGAAGCCATCAAGCCCAGGTGCCTTATCATTGGCCATAAGTGACAAGGCAGTTTTTAGATCTTCCAGAGAAAGAGGAGTGTCACAAAATAACATTTGCTCAGGAGAAAGCTTGTTGGGGACAACAACGGTACAATCAGCAAGAGCTTGCCTTCTAGCATCATCAAGGGGTTGAGAAGCAAAAACACCTTGATAATGTGAAACAAATACTTTGACAATGTCTCGAAAGATCTCGTAAATCTCTCGCCCATCAACTTGAATGGCTTGAAACTGAGAATGTTGAGCAGGAGGTCTGAGGCGCTGAAAAAATTCTTTGGTCACTCTGTCCCCCACTTTGAGCCAATGCATTCGAGCACGTAATTGAGCCCCCTTGGCTTCATACAAATCAACCTTTTTTAGCTCATGCCGAATGGAAGAAACTTGGGATTGAGCAACAGAGTTGAAAGGAGAGGCTTCAAGCCTGAGACAGGCTTTGGATAGCTCACTTTGCAAGGCAGACTTAGCCTATTTTCGTCGTTTTGCAACTTCAACACCCAGAGTTCGCAACACCTTAGTGGTTCGTTGAATGGCAACATTCCACCATTCAATCCTTCCAAAAATACCATCAGGTCTAGGAATCAAATTCCAAATGCGGCATATATGAGCTTTCATGCTAAAGCTATGCAAAAAAGAAACATTTAGGTAAAACTGTGAAGAATGCACTCTAGGTTGAAAGTTTAACATTGCCACCGAGAATAAAATAGGTGAATGATCAGACAATGTAGTACCAGGCAAAGTCAACACATACGGTGAAGAAGGCAAAATACGGGAGAACTGAAAGTTGTCACACTCAAAAATCATGGCTCTGTCCAATCTTACCAAAACCCTAGAAGAAGCAGCCTAAAAATTGGACCAGGTGTACCAAAGAGCCTCGCGGGAAGTCAGAAGGCGAGAAGCAAGAATTAGGGTCATAAAGGCGAAGCTTGTTTTTCATAAAAAACCAAGCTTCTCTTTCACCTAAACACCACCGCATCGGGACATGACCGACCTTATCAGAAGATTTCTCCACCATATTAAAATCTCCACAGAGCACCCAAGTGGCAAATGGCAGATTCATGGCAAGCCATCTCCACAACTCGCATCTGTCATAAGCGACATTTGAGGCATACACATTAACCACCCCAAGCGGTTTTCCACAGATCTCGAGCAAAATCCAGACAACTTGATTGGATGGGTCAACACCCCAAGTCACAACATTCTTCTGTAATCGAGGCCCAAGGATAGTGACGGCTCCTCCTTTTCCCGGGGAATGCTTTGTGGCAAAAGAGGTACTTCGTGGCCACAAAAAATCACATGTACACTGCAGATTGAAATCAGAAATCTTAACTTCTTGTAGACATAAAATATCGAGGCTTCCATGCATTCGAGAAACATTTGACATCTCATTTCGGACCAAATATTTTTTGACCGGGTCCATCAGTCCTCGAACATTCCATGATAAAAAAATCATTGGGATTTGTCAGGATGCATGATCTCCATGACATCCTCTGCCAGAATAGTTGGAGGTCGCATGAAAAGCATCACTGTTTAGTTGTCGACGTTTATCATTCCGAATAGGGCTACGAGAGCGACGGACCTTCAAGGCCCGACCCTCCTCCACTGAAGAATTATCTGGAGCTGCCACCACTGAGGCCAAAGAAGGGCCCGACCAAAGAAGTTGAGACACTGGTGGAACTGGGGGTTGCATGTCAACAACCGGAGGGGCCGTATCAACAGGATTCTGAACAACTTCAGCAGAAGCTTGCATGTCTTGAGAAGGAGAAGGGGCAGGTTGTGCAGCAGAAATCGAAGCTTCTTGTTGCTTAGTACCACGATATTTCTTGCTAGAGACAGTAGTCCATTCTTCAGTGTTTCCCCGCGAGCCATTAGTAGGAGCCGCAGGAGTGGGCGAGGGATTTGCCTTATATTTCCATTCCATCAAAGGGCACTCCCAAATTTTGTGAGCTGCAGATTGACACCGATAATAGGTATTGGGTAAATTGATATAGGCAACTCTTTGCCTTTGTTTTTCAAAGTTGCTAATAAAATTTCCAAATTTAAATGTTTATTCATTGCCTAATTATAATTTAGTTTATTCATTATTAATACCAAATAATGTTTTTTTTTTACATGGTGGAATCGGTAGCTGCCACGAAGTTTGTATTTTATGGCACCAAATAATGTTTGTTGCATGTCAAAATCAAATATCATTTAATTTTTTTTTAGAAATATAATTATTTTTAGATATAAGAGAAGTGGTTTTATTAAGTTTTGTTGTATATTTGTTTGCTTCTATTGACATCTATTTTAACATTGTAGTTAATGTTATGTTCTAAGTTTTTAGTAATATAGTAAAGGACAACTTTATAGACTTAAGAAAGAAACATGGCTCAACTAGGGATCAAAACCAATGTTGACGCAAAGAAATATGTAGCCAAACAACTCAACAAACAATAAAGGATGAAATAAACTCATATAATGAAGAAAATAATGTGTAGTTAATAAGCAACTATCAGGAAACAAAATAATGATTTACCAATAAATATTTATACACAACATGCCATAGAGCACAAATAGAAAAATGGAAGAAGAACTTCATTCACAATACATTCAACATTATATCTAAGAGATGTTCTCTCACTATTTTTCAAACACTTACTCACATTACAGAGTTGCATCTATGAAAATAAATACACATGCGAAGGTACCATGTTTAGGGTTTTCCCACCCATGTTTAGGCAACCAACTAATAACATCTCAACACATGTCTAGCAACTCCCAAAAACATAAATCCAATATTTTTGGCACACATCCAATAATCTCCTACTTGCCAAAAATACTAAGTAAATGAACAAAAAATGTCTTCTTCCTTATTCTTCAGGGTTAGTAATCAAAATGAGATAACTTCCATCAAATATCCATGCCAAATGAAATTCTTGCTATTAGTGTATTTGTTGCATTGTCCTATGTGCCAATATTTTGCAACTAAACTTCTCCAGATTCCACCATCTCTCTGATATAATAAAATTTTACTCAAATGTGCTTAGTACGAGAGTGAAATTTAGGATTCATGGTCAAGTCAATTGCACTTTGATTGTCACACCATAAAGTAATAGAACTTTGTTGAAAACCAATGCCTTTGCACACTACATGTAACCGGACTACCTCCTTGGAAGCTTCTGCAACAACAATGTATTTAGCTTCAATAGTTGATTGAGCCACCACTTGTTGCTTTTTACTTCTCCAACTCACAACTCCTCCAAATAGTGTGAACACATATGCACTAGTAGATTTGTAAGTACCTACATATCCACCATAATCGAAAACTACCTTGTAGCTAATTATTTTCTTTTCCATCATAACAAATTACGAAATCATTGGTGCCTTTCAAATATTTGAGAATTCTCTTCATTGCAACCCAATGTTGCTTACCAAGATTAGACATAAATATGCTCGCAAGTCCAACTACGTGAGAAATATTTGGTCTTGTACACTCATTGCATACATTAGTTTACCAACTGCACTTGCATAGGGAACTTTATCCATGATACTCTTCTCATCATCATCCTTTGGACACATATATTTTGACAATGCAACTCCAACCTAAAAAGGTGTAGATACAGGAGTGCATTGGTCCATTCTAAAAAGAGTAAGCAAGTTTGCAATATATATCTTTTGAATAATCCACATCTTCTCACCATGGTTTCTTTTCACTTCAATACCCTAGAAATAGTGTAATAGTCCAAGATATTTTATGTCAAATTCTCTTGATAACTTAGACTTGGTCTTCTTCACAAGATCCTTTGATTTTCTGAAAATAAGAATATCATATATATATAACACTAGAAGTAGAAAGTGATTGCCTTCATGCTTCAGATAGATACAATTTTCAACATCACTTCTCATAAAACCATGTCTAATCATAAAGATATCAAAACTTTTGTACCACTGCCTTGGGAATTGCTTTAATCCATACATTGACTTTCTTAGCTTGCATATAACATTTCTCCCACCTAATTCAAACCTAATTTTTTTCTCCCTGTAAATGTCTTTATTGAGATCTCCATGAAGAAAAGTTATCTTCACGTCCATCTTGCTCAATTTCCTAGTCATTTGCAGTAGCCAATGCAACAAGCAATCTAATAGATATAATTTTTCTCATGAGAGAAAATGTTTCTTCAAAGTCAAGCCCTTCAACCTAAGAGTATCCTTTTGCTACTAACCTAGCCCGATATCTATCAATTGAACTATCAACCTTGTATTTCATTTTAGACACCCATTTACAGGCACTTGCCTTTCTACCCTTAGGCAACACTTGCAAGTCTGAAGTCTCATTTTTCTCCAGTGATTGCATTTCCTCTCCCATAGTTTTTTTCCAATGAATTGCTTCATCACTAGTGAGAGAATATTTAACACCTACAGGCTCATCACTCATGGAAGATGATGCAAAATTATTGTATTCATCAATAACAAATCTGATTGGTGCACTCCTTTATCACTGACTTCTTCTCAAAGTTTACACTTCTTGAATAATGTCAAAATTTTGGAGTTGCTCCTCATGTGCAAGCTGCTCTTCAACAACTTGAGGCTAATTGGACTCTTCCACAACAATCTCATTATCATGTTGATGATGCCAATTACATGAATATTTGTTAGTATCATGTGGAAAATCTAACAAAGAAGTAGAAATGGGATCTACACTTAATGGTGGAACAATTTATGGCTGATTTTTAGCTTGTTGATTTCTCAAACTAGTAGCTGCATCAAATTGTTCTTGGTTGTCTAGGGTTGTTTCCATGGACTCTTCTTTGTTGCGGATGTCTTCTTTGAATACTGCATCACAAATGAACATATGGTGATGTTGTGAAGGTATCCATACTTTGTAACCTTTGATTCCATCACCATATCCAATGAGTACTTTAATAGATTTATTTTCCAAAATTTTCCTATCCTTGGGAGTGTGAACAAATACTTCATACCCAAACACTCTCAAATGATCAATTAAGGGTTTGAATCCACTCTAAGCTTTCTCTAGTGTTCTCCCATTGAGAATAGAACTAGGTGACATATTGTTTATATAGTTAGTTGTATTAACAACCTCTATCTAAAACCTTTTATTCAACCCTGTATCCTCTCTCATGCTTCTTGCCTTCTCCAACAATGTGTTGTTGAGATTTTTTGGAACTCCATTATGTTGTGGCGTATATGGAGTTATTATCTACCTTGTAGTACCATGTAACTTGTAAAAAACATTGAATTCCTAGGAGCAATATCCTTTACCATTATCACTACTCAAAGCCTTCACTTTATTCTCAAATTGTCTTTCAATTATAGCAAAAAACTCTTTGAAGGTAGCAAGAAACCTTGAATTCTGTTTAAGAAAGTAAACCCATGATTTCCCAGAGAAATTATCAATGAATGTAATAAAATACCTGGAGCTGCCTAATGAAGCCACTTCAAAAGACCCACAAATAAAAGAATGTACCAATTCCAATATTTCCTTGGTTCTATAGTCACTAGAGGCAAAAGTGACTCTTTTTTGCTTTCCTAAAATGCATGCTTCACAAAAACCCATAGAACTAAACTTCTCTTTCTTCAATCCATGGACTATCTACTTTGAAAACATCTCTTTTAGGCTCCTTTCACCAATATGCCTAACCTCCTGTGCCATAACATAAATATGAGAGTTTACTTGTTTCCATAGTGATTGCATGTACACATGCAACATTCAAACATGTTACATCCAACTTATACAAAATTCCATGTCTTACTCCACTTGCCTGATTCCTTATTGAATGGAATCTCCATTCCTTTTTTATCTAGCTAGCAAACTGATAGTAAACTTCTTGTTAATCTTTAAATGTGTCTAACATATAGGATACACTTAACACTCCCATATCTGAGTTTAATTTTAACCTTACCTCTACCAACAATTTCATGGTTAAAACTATCACCCAAGAAAACTTTGCCATAATTTGCTTCATATTCTACAAACCACTCCTTACGGGGAGTCATATGGAAGGATGCTCCTAATTTATCAACCACACATCATACTATGTGCATACAACAAGACATGCATTAATAATATATAAAATATTCTCATCACTGGTAGATGTTCCTGTAGTTGAATTAGATTTATTTATTGATGAATCTACTTTATAGTCATATTTCTTATGATATTTTTGCTTACACCTCCAACAAACCAGCTAAGACTTCCTTCCTCTACCTGGTAGATCTTCTTGATTTAGATCTTACACCAGAATATTTATTGACATCTCTATCTTTGGCATATCCTCTAGTTATCAAAGCTTTTAAGTGCTTAGAATGCTCCATGTTACTTCTTGATTTTTCTTACACTAGCTAGGCAATAATCTCATTTTTCTTGATATTTTCTAGCTTAGAACTCCCACTGATTACAACAATGACATTATCCCAAGAGTCAAGAAAACTACATTACAAGAAGATGCACTATTCAGTCTCTTTAATCTCATCACCAATAGAACTTAGTTGGTTCATCAGTATATTGAAAATATTTAGGTGGTCAGCTACATTATCTCCATTCTTCATCTTCAAAGAATACTTCTTCCTCAAGAATATCAAGTTCATTAAATATTTGGACTCATACAAATTTTCTAGGTTATCCCACAACTTCTTAGCAGTCTTAGCACCCTAGACATTCATAAAAATAGAATTGGCCAAGTTCATCCTAAATAAGGTAATGAATTTCTCATTATGTTTATCCCATTCAACTTGTGCCATTCCTATAGGTATTGCTATTACAATGAAAATTGTCTTCAAATCTCTTTCCACAAGCAAAAAATCCATCTTTAACTTCTAGAGATTAAAGTTTTATCCATTAAACTTCTCTATACTAGATTTACCTTCCATATTTACTCTTGTAAATCTTCACAAAGCTCCCACTGCACCATGTGCTATGGAAATGGATTTATCTACAAATCCATGAAAAAAATAACACAATAAAAATATTTACAAGCTTTGTGCACAATAAAGAAAACGAGTTGGCATAGCGAAATGTGTAGCCAAACAACTCAACAACAAATAAAGAATAAAATAAACTCATATAATAAAGAAAATAATGTGCACCTGATAAGCAACTAACATGAAATAAAAGAATGATTTACTAGTAAACATTTATACATGACATGCCATAGAGCACAAACAAAAAAAATGGAAGAACTTCATTCACAATACATTCAACATTACATATGACAGATGTTCTCTCATTGTTCTTCACACACTTACATTACAAAGTTGCATCAATGAAAATAAATACACATGCAGAGGTATCGTGTTTAGGGTTTTCTTGCCCATGTTTAGGCAATTAACTAATAACATCTCAACATGTGTCTAGAAACTCCCAAAAACACAAATCTAGTATTTTGGCACATCCAACAACCAAGACGTCATAACATGTTTCAAGTGATTTACCATTGAAACTTTTACCCTTTTTGAGTCAAGTAACCAATCTAGAGGGGTTGAGTAATGGGTGTGGATAATGAGCTCCAATACTACTCAATCCATCCATGAATTAATGAGTTTTAGGTGGATAAAAATGAGTGTTGTAGAGGTCAAGTAGTGAGAGTGAAATAAAAATATTACCTGATCAAGTCACACTTGAGAGTTTTACCTCATTTGGATATGATACAATATTAAAAAGCATGGATGAGTCAAAGCTTGAATATAAGAACTAACAATGTTCCAAGTCTTCTACTTCTAAGATATTGCCTCTTTTTAGATCAAATTGGTCAAACAATAAGTGTGATAAAGGTTGAGTAATGTGTGGAGATCTAGTACACATATTTCATTGTATTTTATAAGTCCATGATCACCACACACTACTTATCTATTGTAATTAATTTGTAAACCATCCCATATTTGGATGTTGCCAAGAGGTATAGTTTGGATTCATGCCAACATCATTCATATTTTCACTTGAGCTTGAAAAGTGCTTATGATTCCAAGTTTGGAAAGAATGCATTTCTCTAATTGTAATTATCTTGAATAAAAATATCAAGAGCACTTGATGCTAACCCCTAGATCCTTTTACCAATTATTAGATTTGGCATCAAAAATTTTAAGCTTAATATTAGTACTTTGCATCCCAACAAGTGCCAATTCTAAGACCATTACCACTAATGTTATGAGTAAAATTTGAAGAAGTATTTGAATATGAAATTGTTATTTATTCTATGAAAATGTGAGGCAATGTGTATGAGTGGAATTTTAATTTCATATGATGATGTTGAGCCAACACATTGCATTTTTTAATTTGAATATTGTGTTTGGAGTGTTTGATAGGGGCTAATATCAATTGATAATAGGAGGGAGAGTATATCAGAGAGAGGTCTTCATATGTCGAACAATGGCATGATCTAAAAAATGAAACTCATGCATACACCATAGTATAATCACATTTTACATAATAAGTATTTTATTTGTTGAATAAAATGTAAAATTTTACACAAATTGCATATAATGAATGATTGGACTATATACATGTGTGTTAGCTTTATGATATTTCTTTTGGGATAATTCAACTTGTTAAGGGGGTTTCCAAAAATTAAAAAAAGTGTGCTGTTAGGATAGTTTGTAGAAATCTAGATTTGAAGTTCATAAAACCTCCGTGAAAGATAAATGGGAAAACACCTTGTAAAATAACCTTGTGAGTTGGTGAAAACAAAAGAGTTAGTCAACATGGGAAGACCCCTCATGAATTAATATTAAAGAATAAAATAAAATACCATGCTTTTCACTGGAAAACTATATTCCATATTGAGTGCCTAAGCTTGAAGGGAAAAAGGAATCAAGCACAATTTAGTGAGAAGAAGAATCGAGAGGTGAAGAGGAAGTTGCAAAGAAATGAAACTTAATGGATGCATTTTTGAAGAGCCTTTTGCGTTATTTCATATGCAACCCTAGATTTTTTTTGCTTGAGAAGTTATGGGTGCTATGATATCTTTTCTTCCCCTAGGTCCACCTAACCTATTTTTGCTTATTCCAAAATAAAATTATGAAATGTTTGGTCTTTTTATTTCAAACGTGAGTATGCCTTGTAATGCAAGTAATGCTTTCTCTTGGGTTGTTGTAAGAAAGGAAAAAAGGTCTTGTGAGGGATGTGTTGCCTCACTATTATGTATTAGTTGACATTGGTTCATTTGGTTGAGAGGAATCCTAACCCAAGCCAATATTTTCTTAGCTGTAAAAGGATTAATCAAAACTTGTTTAAATCCCTGGAACTTGAAAACCACCCTATAATAGAATTATTTCTTCTATCCCTTTGAAATAATAACAATTCTTGAAAGGTCAATCAAGTTAAACCCCCCTCCCCAAATAAATGAAGAAATTTTGTAATTTTGAAACAAAGGTATGCCTTCCTTTTTATGAGACAACGAAGTTTGGTTTGAATTTTGGGTAGTCTTGAACTCGTACTTTATATTTGGTATTAGGAATTCTTTATAACTTACCTAGTACAATTATATGCATAAGTAAATATAACAAATATTTTTGATGATTAAAATCCTAAACAAGAATTTTTGTTTTTTCTTTATTTGGAATATGTGATTGAGGTGAATAGTAGACATCATCTGATATCGACTAATTCAAATTTTATAGGACTGATGAACTTTTGTTTTAAATTTTTTTATCTATGTTGGTCTAACTTTCTTTTGGTCAATGTATTGACAATGGTACCCAATATGATTATACTCCATTCTAGTTCCACATGAAAAACACTTTTCTCATAGTGGTATCCTTTTCCTTTTCTTGAATCACATGCTTATTTTATTTTATGATTTAGATGTATATTAAATTGTGTCAATAAAGGAGAATTGACTTAGTAACATTAGAAATATGACACCCTTTGATGAAATGAGAATAATATAGTGCTGATACAATAGAGTATGGTGCTTTTAAAAATTTAATACACTGGACTAGAATACTCTTGTGTAATTTCCATTGAAAGGTTAACTCTAGTTACCTAGAGAGTTTTATCAACCATACTTATCACAAACTTAACACATAAAAACTACATGACCTTGTTACCATTTTGGGATAGTGGAAAATTTCTTGTGTGTTGTTTAAACCTTTCATGAGATTTGAAATAACATGAAGTAGCCATATGATAGGTGCTTGCAAGTAAGAGCATAAGATTGTTATCATTGAACATCCTATAAAGGAGTAGTTCATTTGGAAACATAAATTCTATCAAATGACCTCTTGCTTACTTTTACATATAACACCTCAACATATTTTCAATATGCTTCTTGATTTGAATTGTGATTACTATGATGGAATTACATGTTTTAAACTTGTTCCTTTGCTAAGTTGAAACAAAAGTTAGCATTGTAATTGGTGAAATTAACTTGTAAGATCTAATTTTTTTTTATTGTGCTTTATGATTATTCTCTACTTAGCTATGGTTAATGGGTATGCAAATGATATGAGTGAATGAATATGATTATTCCATTTTATCTACATTGAATTGAGTTGTCATATTTATTACAAATTAGTTTGTGGTTGCTCCCTCACTATGAGATGTTATCATGCTTCTTCATTATGAGTTGTTTAACTATTTAAACTATTATCATGTATAAAATTACTCTATATAACCTAAGTGACCTGTAATGCCACTTTACTAAGAACAATGTGAATGGGTAAGTCATTTGTATGAATTATTTGGGTGAACTATGTTGTCACTTTACTAAGAATACTATAAATGGTTTAAGTGGCCTATATTGCCATGTTATTAGAACAACATGAATGAGCCCTATAATTATTTATCATGATAACATAAAAAAGAATCCTTTAAATATCCTAAGATTATTTCCTTATAAATATGGAAAGACATCTTGTTAGATAACTACCATGAGTGCATTTAAATATTGAAAGAAAATTATGGAATGTATTATGTGGGAGTTTAAGATCAGTACTTGATAACTTGTCTTGAGGGAACAACTTTATTGGTATGAAAATAGTAAGATTGACTTAAGGCCAACACTTTCTACTTGCTATGATAGAAGGGTATCTTAGTATACCAAACTTGATGTTATGTCCAACACTTAAAGATCTATTATGATGAGTGTATACCTTATCATGTGAACTATGAAAGTGACTTACAAATTTTATGCTTGATGCTTATTTAATTGGGAGGGAATCCTATGGAGTCATTGTGATATTAAAAAAAATTAACCTCATGAGACGGAAGGAAAGAGTGATACAAAGAATGAGGACATAAATAGTTTATAGATAACACTTTCCAAATAGATCCTATGTGGGTAAACATAGGAGCGATGTGCTCAAGGCCAAGCATTGATATATACCAGATAAAATTCATGATGAATTAAGCTCGAGTAACATATCAGGGGGATCATTTTGATAAAAGCTTGGAGAAGCTATGGATACATTAATCATTATGTTCATAGTATGTATGATTTAATTATTAGATTTATATAGGATGAATTAGGATGAGTATATAATGTATGATCAAGCTTAATTTTTTTAGGATGCATCCACCATGTGTTAAACTACATGAATTACACTATTTTCATGTATATAGATTAACACAACCACTAATTTCTATTTTGTTATTTTGGGGCTCTGCATCTGATTTCATTATTGAAGGGTTGGTTCCATTAAGTAGTGGAAGGTCTAATATGGAATTCTAGGTAAGAATTATGTAGTTGGAAAATAAATAACTCTTATGATTATCTCCCTCCTCTCAAATCACATGTAAAGGAAAGTTGAGTTTCTTAGAAAACTTGAATTAGTTGAAATACCATACATCTTTAGGGATTTTTGTTTGTTGATAAGAAAAACAAGTTGAACGCATTGATAAGTGAATCAATTAAGATTTATTGGTGATAAACATAAACCAATAATATCAATAATTAAATATGTATTTGTACTCGTGGATTTTATATTTATTTATTGGTATAGTATCATAGAACCAATCATAATGAACCGAACTAATGTTGTAATGGAAAGATAATGCTATAGAATATTTGTTCCTATGCTCACTTATATTTGATAGTATCTCTTATAAAATATGGATGTGACTAGTAACCAGTAGTTGGTTTGTTCTATTTTTGGAAAATATGAGTCATCATGTTATGAAACTCATTTATTCTAACTAGCCAATGTACTTATGTAATATGCCATACTAGAACTAAGTACTAGTGAACACTACAAAGTTTATGAATTATACTACTTTGTTAAGAACTAAGGTTTATAAGTAAAGAAGTTATGTTGTACACATGTTGGAAAATGTTATTTAGACTTGTTCTTAAAACTAATTATCATAACTATCCTTTTGATGTTGTTTACAATATGCAAATGGATGATATATATACTTTTGTGTTCATCCAATATCTAGTTGAATTTGGTAGTAATCATCACCAATGGAATTTAACTATGATTTATTAGGAAATAATATTTGATTTTCTATACTTCAGAAGGTAGAAGTAATGTTCTTAAATACAAGCTCTCTAATAGTACAAAATTTTCATGTATAATTGTGAAGCATTGATTAACATTATAAACCTAGACTATGAGCACTTATGATTGATAAATGCATGGGTGATTCTTTCCTTATATTCATGATATCATTGATTGATTGTAATGAGTTTTATTTTTTATACAATATGTGATTATCCAAATAAATGCATCATGAAGTCAATACTATAGATAGCTAAGTAAATTTTGATGTATGCTTGTTTACTAAAATCAAGAAAATGAAGTTGTGGAACTAATTTTATGCTATGAAAGCATAAGTAGTAAAGATCCATTGTTAAGTATATTTTTAAAATAAAATAAGATAAAACTATGACTATCATTGCATAGTTGACTTAGGAAGATCGATGGAATATTGCTCTTGAACTATTTGAAGAAACATCTTTAATTGATTTTATTTAACTATGGTTTCATAATAACATGTGTTGATTTATTGCTAGATAAATGGCTAGTACCAAGTTGAATAACCTTCAATGTATTCTTTAGGATACAAAGCTAGATGGTATATTTATTTGCATTATTGATTCATGTGAAATGATCCTTTAGATATGACCAATGTAGGTAAACCAAAAGACACTTTAGAAAACACTCTTCTATACTTCTAGATCAAATTGCTAGTACTAAATGAGAAATTTATATGAGACAAATTTCATAATCATAGTCAACCTATTTTAGTGAATTTGTTAGGAGTGGTTCATAAATGCCTTTGGGGATGCCAAAAACCTTAAAGGATATTAAGCATTTGAGAATACAAGTCGGGTAATTTCTCACTAGAAATTAATCCAAATTGAAGGATAGTTCAACTGTTATTTAGTTAGAAGTTAGTCACTAGTCCATAGTGGAATTGCTAGTTATAGGTCTTAAATTATGACATGCATGGGTATTATGGAGTTTCATTGTAGAGGATTAAACTATAGCATAATATATAAAATCTATGGAATCATCGAGGTTAATGGATACCAATGGAGATTGATTGAGTTTTGGTATAAGTTCACACTAATGCAAAAAATATAATTTTTTATTAGTGATGACTAGACTTAGCTAGGTGGCAAGTCAAGTTACAAGTTGAGATGTGTAATTATAAAATTAATGTGTGTGTATTTATATTTTTGGTCCAACCCAAGTAGAGGGATTGTGATATGTAGTATCAAAGGCTAGTTGAAATACTAGGGGCTCGATGGTCTTATTTATTCTATCCAATGTATATCTATGATGAAACTACAAATATGGTTGACTTCATAAATGTGGGATACTTTAGTGGATAAAATCCAAGTGGCTTGCCATTAAAAATAAGATCCTGACTTTAGAAAATTTCCAAAAAAGAAGAATGTGCTTTTCTAATAGATGTTATATCTATGGCTCCTACTCTAAATCCTCCAATAATTTGTTCTTTCAGTGTTCATTTTCTTTGGATATGTTTTACTCCTTGAATTTCTTGGGGATTTTTTGGGTAGCACCAAGTCTATTGTCTAACCTTTGAATTCATTTGGATCCTCCCTTCCAAACCCCTATGTTGAGGATGTTTTGGATCTGCTTGCCTGATATTTTTAAGAGCATTTGGAAGGAAATAAATAATAGGGCTTTTAGGAACTCCAAAAGAGATGTTGTAGTGTGCTCTAGAACAATTACAACTATTGTGGAGAATGTTTCAAACCTTCTTATAGACTCCATTAGAGGCTGATCTAGAAATGAAGTTAGATTTTCAACCTAGACTAGAGAGTGGTGAGTATCCAGGGATCAACTTAAGAGCTCAAACCAAATGGGACCCCTTCCACCTGGATAGTTCAAACTTAAATTTGATGGAGCATATAAAGGAAATACTAAGAAATCTGGAGTTGGGGGTGTAGTCAAGAATGATAGAGGAGAGATTATATTGGCCTTCTTTGAGAATTTAGGTGTTTAGACCTGCCACTTCCCAAAGGCAAGAGCGCTATTCAAAGGAATGACTCAGCTTGAGACCATTACTTGTAAAAATGTAATCATTGAAGGAGATTTCCTAAATATTATTAATGTAGTAAGAGGATCTCAAAATCCCAGATGGAGAATAGCAAATATGATTGCAGAGTCCAACAAGATTATTCAATATTTGGAGGAAGCCCAAATACAACATATCTTTAGAGAAGGAAACAGGTCAAAAAAATTCTTGTCCAAGTTTGGACTTCTTCAAGATGGAATTTTTGTGTGGAGGAGATATTTACCCCAAGGTCTCATGCAACTGAATAATGTATTTTGATCATTTATTAGATATTGATTTGCTAGGGTTGATGATAAGTTTTATGAAACTATATCTTTGCTATAAGGAGACTGTTTCCAAGGTAGTCTCTGGTATTCAATGTCATAGTACCTAGAGAATCTAACCAAGAAAACTAATTTATTTTAATTTTGAATTACCTAAAGTGGCACCAATACTTTTGAGGGCTAGGATCCTAGTTGGAGGTGACAACAAAGAAAGGTTCAGGCTGATAGTTTCAACCTAATTGGGAGATGGGTGGGAAATTATTATATGGACTTGTTTGTGTGCTCTTTTGCCATGCTGGTCAAGTGGGTCATGTGGAGGCCACATTATCAGGGGGGATTTTATTCTTGCCACTTTCAAAAAGGGTTGCATAAGACAACGAGTAATGTGGGATCTAAATGTCATAATTACAATGATACGAATACTATATTGGAGCCCTAGTCTTGGAAAATTTCTAAAAGGAAAGGTGGTAAATTTTGGTAAAAGTAGATTATTGTGATTGGTAGAAAACCCATTTTCTTATACTCAACCAACATGCATGAGTTAAAGTGGTAGATAAAAACATAGGATGACATCACCTACATTCCAATTCATGTGTTGAGATGCTCAAAAATTCCTTAGCTAACATAAAAAATCCTCTATAATCATCATAGAGAGGGCCAAGATCATAGGTGGATTTTATTTATTATGAAGAATAACTTTTTGAGTCCTCTTTATCTGGACCATCTCTTTTCTTGATGAAATTTCTAGAACGTGAGGTGGCAATGCTCTAGCAATTTTGGCTTTGGTGAAATCTATGCTTGGGTGTAGAGCCATTTTATTCAGTTGCTCAAAAATACTACTCTTGTTTATCTATTTATTTTTGATACACTTTCATTTCTTCCAAGTGATGAGGCACAAAAATACCTCATTATTTCATCATTTTGAACATGAAAAACTACCATATTTTGATCAATAATATAGTTATTTGCCAAATGTGTGATTAAAATGCATTATTATGTTAGTGTTAGCATGATTAAATGTTAAGAAATACTATGCTACTATTTTGAGTATTTTTTGCACTTTCTGTCATTTTTTTGCATGATTTTAGCAGTAAAATAGCAAGAATAAAGCATAATAGAAAATAGCTATTAAATAAAGGTTTGATGAAATCTGATTGGCTGAAAAATTTGAAGTGTTTTCCCACATTAAGAAAAGTTTCTAGGATGATGTGGCATCATGAAAGCCACATTGCAGCTAAAACAGGGCATAAATACAACTAGACACAGAACCTATAGGAGCAGCTCTGGAACATCTGGGCAGCCACCTACAGGTTAATAGGGAAACGAGGAGAAATACCAAAATCAAGGTTGAAATCATCTTAGGATATTCAAAGCAATTAGGTGGGGCCTACCAAGCATTTTAAAGTGACTCAACATGACCAAGTTTGAAGCAACAACATTTGATAGGTATTCAGCCTGATATTCTAGAGTTGCAGTAGAAAAACTATAGAATTATAGCAAAAAATCAGGTTTTGACCAAATATTTAGGGGAATAAAAGAGCTAGCACGTGGATATATGTGACCAATAATATCCTACCTATTTCTAGCCAATTCCCATCATTTTGGAGGTATGAACAACTGCACAACTAGCTGCAAATTAGATTTTATCCTAATTCTGGACTAAGTTTGTTGCAGCAAGGCAACAAATCAGGAGTTAACAACAAAGAGGATTAATTTGTATTTATCAAATGTAGGCTAGGGATATGGAAAATATTTGTATAAATAATTCCACCCACCTACGTTGGAAATGTTAGAAATTTAGATAATAGACAAGCAAATAGGAGATAACATTTTTCAACAACTTTGTAATAGCAAAGATCATCAAATAAAGTGCAGTATTTTTCCAGATGTCTTGTTGATGTTTGAGTGGATAGTTAGAGCTTATATTTTGGTGAGTTAGACCTTCTACTAGACCTAGGAGCAAGGGCCCACTCTCGAGGCTAGTGGAAGGAGTGTTGTTATAGTTTTACAGGTTTTTCTATTCTTGTTATTTTTCTATCAGAAAATTGTCAATTTCTTGCTAGAATGTTGTAATCAGATTTGCTCTATTTTTGTCCCTTGTTTTTCCTCTATTTTCAAGTGTGAATGTGTGAGTGTGGTTTTTAGCTAGCTGACTTTATTTTCTCTTGCATTTCTTATTCCCATTTTTGCAATTTTAGTTTCAACATTTTATTTATAGTTTTAGTAATAATTTCCTGCTTTAGCAATTTTGTTTTAGTAGTTTAATTTCCAACATTTGTTAGAATAGTTGATTTCATTTCAGAATTTACATTTCATGTCACTTCAATTTAGCAAATGTAATGTAGTTTTCTATTTTCCTTTAGCACAGTTCAATTCTACAACTTAAATAGGTTTCAATTCTACAAACTAAGTAGGTTTCAATTCTACAATTTAGTGATAGTTTGATACCTGCAAGAACCATATGAACCTCTGTTCCTACAAAATAAGCAAGTGCCCTAATTTTTGAACTGTAGAACTACCAACCTCCTCTATCATATATAGCCTTGGACACCACCCTAGATTTGATAAATTAAAATTAAATGATGAACATTAATGACACTCATCATTTTTGGCATCATTGTAGGGAACATAGGTGTTGTTAGAGGATAAATCAGTCATACAATTATTATTTTGTCAAGTTGAGTCAAATAAACCTTAAGAGTACTTGAACAAACATAAACAACCACTAAACATAGTTGTATTGTTGAAAGTTGCATTTCAAATATTAGGACATAAGCATAAGATGTATGAATCGACCAAGGGATGAAAAAGGATGATTCATTAGATCAAATTTCCCATCAACCATAGGAAGGTGATATTCATGATAAGGGGGTGAATTACCTACATTTGAGATTCCTAATAACATTGAAAGAGGATTGCAAACCTCATCTTCAGGAAGTGTAGAAACTCTTGAGGGAGAATTACAAGAAGAGCAAATTGTTAGTTCCTCATCACCTACCACTGATATATCTTTAAGATCAAACCAATTTAGATGAATCTATACTACGTATTGGGAAGATATAATGGTATATTTACAAGGAAACCTAGATAGGGGTAGCAATATTCTCAATCAGGGTAACAACCCTGCTCCTACTAGGACCTTTGAATATCCTATTCGATTGAATCCAACTCAGAACTCCCCAATGAAAACCATTTCACCTTTAGTGTTACCAACCTTTAGGGGAGTTGCATTAGAGGATCTTGACCAATTCTTATTTGAATTCAAAGTGGTATGCCAAACATATGATTATACAAATGATAACAAAAAACTTAAGGTATTTCCTTCCACACTCAAAGACTCAACCTTACGTTGGTTTATGAGTTTAGCACCCGATTCAATCCAAACTTGGGAAGAAATGGAGCAAGTATTTTTGGACAAGTATCAAGAATACTACTAGGTGAAAAATAGGAAGGATGAATTATTCAAAATTAAACAAGAAAATGATGAAAATCTGGAAGATTATTTGGATAGATTTGCTTTTGTGCAAAAGAGATGTGGACCTGTTGAACCAAAAATGTTGAAAGCCATATTCTTGAGGGGGTTGCAAGATGACTCCAGAGAAGTATTAGATCTAATGGGAAAAGGGGATGTGAGTACCCTTGACATTGAAGAGATTTTAGAATTATGTAGAAATTACTCCTGCACTAGACAAAGAAGATGAAAGAGGGGTAATAATGGAAGTGACATGAAAGAACTAATGGAAGAATTTGCTAATTTGAAAATTGACATTCTTGTGCATCTCAATACTACATTAGGGGAAATGAATGCAAAAACTAAATCTATGAAACCCTTAGCCATTTATTGCCCAAGGTGCAGAAATAAGCATGCTCTTCAAGATTATCCTTTAAACAAAACCTCCATATCTACTATTTGTAGCATTTGTGTGAAAGGACATATCACAGACCAATGTCATTTACTTCTAGGACTCAAAAATATCTTGGAAACACAATCAGAAGAACTCAATTTTGTTGGGCAAAGACAAGGGAGAAATTTTCCATAATATCAATATCGAAATACCCCATGTTTTCCCATAAATTGGGAATAAAATCCTTGGTCTATGCCATGGTCTTACTCAGAACCACCACAACAATCTTGGAATCAACCTCCATGGTCATCCTCTCAAGAATGGTCATAATCTGGGTGGACGAATCCATAATGGAATCAACAAAATCCACCATGGATGCAACCACAATCTCATGGAAAAAACTAGGGACAATAGTACCAACCATACCAAGGACAATAAAGATACCAAAATCCACCACAAAATTTATTGCTTAGACCTGCTCAAAATTTTCCTCAGGGATGACAATCACAACAACAACAACAAGTGAAACAACCTCCACTTTTAGCCCAACCTATGGCCAACCCAAATAATACTAGATAGGCAACCCCTATCTACATGGTTGAATCTGATGATACTACCATGATAAATGTAATTGATTGTAGCAATATTCAATTACATTCAGGAAAGACACTTCCTAAACCTACTCCACCTATCATTGTAGAAATGGGAACTAATGAAAATAAACAAGACCCATCTACATCTGACCCACAACAATCACATGTTGAGAAAGAAAAAGAAAAAGAAGACTTACCTCAAAATGATTTACCTTCTTCATCAAAAAAAGTACCATACCCTGAATGGTTTGAGAAATCTAAAATATCTTCAGAATCAGATTTAGTAAAGGAATTAAAATGCTTAAATATCATGATTCCTTTACTACAAGCTATTAAGGATATACCATTAATCAACAAAACCATTCAAGAGTTGTGTATTAAAAAGCTAGGAAGAAGAAGAAATCATTTCCCAAAACTATACAAGTAGATGGGAAGTTGGCTGACCTTCTTTCTAGGAAACTTATTCCACCAAAATATGGTGATCCAAGAAGTCTAGTAGTCATGGTAACCATAGGATCAATGCAGATATCCAATGTTCTGATTGATCTAGGGGCAACCATAAATGTTATGACAAAAGATACGATGTAGAGATTACAATTGAATAACTTGAATCCTACATCTACTATATTAGAAATGGTTGATAGATCTATAGCTAAACTAGAAGGAATTATAGAAGATATTCCTATAATAGTCTCCTCATGGGAATATCCAGTTGACTTCTTGGTTTTACAACCTCACAACTCTATGAATGGTTATCCAATAATTTTAGGAAGGCCTTGGCTTGCTACGATAGCCACTTTCATTGACTGTAGGTCAAGGGATATGACCATTTCAAATGGGATTGATTCAAAGAATATTTCTTTATATCCTCCTATGAAACCTTCGGTTAACTTTTCAGGTCACTTATGGTTTCCTGATTTTGATGAAGAAAATGAAGAAACTATCTCAACATTAGCCACCATAATTGTGAAAGACCACATAGAAGAGTTTAATTCATGTGAAAGAGATGTTTTTGAAGATGAAACTATTTTGGTTAATACAATGTATGATTCAAGACTCGAGGATGAACCAACCATTATTCATCATTTATTATGGAATGATGAAGAACAAGAATCTAAACAATTATCACCCATTCCATTACAAGATAGTCCATTTAAATTACCACATGGATGGCATCATCATCTTCTATCATCTCTTCATTGTCCTATATCAGATATGATTCCATCAAGAATTGAATTTAACAATGAAACATAAATTTTCCATTCTCTCTTACCACATCATTATCCTCTTAACTCCTTAATAAGAAAATTCAAAGGAGTTAATTTTGTTCATCCTAGAACAAAGCAAGTAGAAGTACAACCAAGGAAATTTTTGAATATCAACAATTGGTTGACTAATGATCAGGAAGCAAGATTGCTTACTATATTAAAAAGACATATCAATGCCTTTGCATGGGATTACAAGGATATGTCAAGAATTCATCCTGATGTGTGTACTCATAGAATATATACAAAAGATGTAAAACCCATGTGACAACCACAAAGGTGATTAAATCCTACTTTGTGAGACATCATAAAATATGAAATCAAAAAACTTTTAGAAGTAGGATTCATTTATCCAATTTTTGATAGTTGATGGGTTTCTCCATTGGTTATCATTCCAAAGAAAAATGGGAAAATGAGAGTGTGTGTGGATTACCGAGAATTGAATAAAGTCACACATAAGGACCATTTTCCATTACCTTTCATTGACCAAGTGTTAGATACACTCACTGGAAAGAAATATTTTTGTTTTCTCAATGGATTTAGTGGGTATAACCAAATTCAGGTTGCACCTAAAGATCAAGAAAAAACAACCTTCACTTGTCCATGGGGAACTTTTACCTATAGAGTCCTACCTTTTGGACTTTGTAATGCGCCAACAACTTTCCAACGAGTTGTTCTAGCCATCTTCTCTGACTTGACTAATGAATGTGTGGAAATCTACATGGATGATTTCATAGTTTGTGGGGAAGCCTTTGATATCACCTTAGAACATCTTGACAAGGTGCTAACCCACTGTGAAACTTATAATTTATCCCTAAATCCTGAAAAATATTTCATGATGATGGAAGAAGGCATTGTCCTTGGCCATCATATCTCATCAAAAGGAATCAAGGTAGATCCCAAAAAGGTAGAAATCATTAAAAACCTTCCTTCTCCACAGACTCAAACAGATGTCAGGAGATTTTTAGGACATATTGGCTTTTATCATCATTTTATCCAGAATTTTAGTACAATTGCAAATCCTATGTTTGCATTGCTAACAAAATATTTTGAGTTCAAATGGACTAAAAAGTGTCAAAATGCTTTTGACACTCTAAAAGAAAAATTGATCACTCCACCTATGTTGAGAGGTCCAAACTAGGAATTACCATTTCACATTCAAACTGATGCATCCAATACTGCAATTGGAGTAGCATTAGGGCAAGTGGAAAATGGAGAGCATTATGCCATATACTATATTAGCAAGAATCTCACAGGAGCTGAAAAGAACTATACTACCACCGAAAAAGAATTCCTAGTGGTAGTATATGCTATCAACAAATTTTACCACTATATTACTGGGTATCAAGTGTATGTTCACACAGATCACTCGACAATTAAATACCTGATGAACAAACCTATGGTTAGTGGTCGAATAATTCATTGGTTACTACTACTACAAGAATTTGATATCACAATAGTAAATAAACCAGGGAAGGCTAATGTAGTAGCAGATTTCTTGTCTAGACTGAACAACATAGGAGAAGAAGAATTGGTAGAGGATGCCTTTCCTAATGAGAAGTTATTTGCAATATCAGTAACATCACCATGGTTTGCTGATATTGCTAATTATTTAGCAATAGGAAAAATTCCCTCTCATTTTACCATAAAAGAAAAGAAATGATTGATAAAACAAAGCTCATCCTTTAAGTGGATAAATGGTCTACTATTCAAATGTGGACCCGATCACATATTACATCGATGTATTCGATAAGATGAGGTGTATGATGTCCTTCATGCATGTCATGATGAACCTTCAAGAGGACATTATTCAGTTAAAAGTACCATTAGAAAATTTTTGGGAATTGGCTATTATTGGCCATCTCTTCACAAGGATGTAAAAAGGTATATACGACATTGTGATGCATGCCAAAGAATGGGAAAACCCACACCCACAAATGAAATACCTCTACAACCTCAAGTGGTTTTAGAACCATTTGAAATATGGGGGTTAGATTTTATTGGATCCATTGACCCACCTTCTCAAGGGAAGGTACATATTCTAGTATGCACTGATTATGTAACCAAATGGGTAGAAGTGTGTGCCTTCAAACATGCTCGTGAAGAGAAAGTCATTGAATTTTTATATTCTCAAAATTTTCAAATATTTGGAGCACCATGATCTATTACTATAGATCATGGGCCCCAATTTGCATCAAAATTCATAGAAGCTTTCACTGAATTATATGAGATCAAACATAGGAAATCATCACCTTACCATCCATAAGCAAATGGCCAAGTCGAAGTCACTAATAGGGAATTAGAAAGGATCCTAACAAAAATAGTAGCTTCTCATAGGAAGAATTGGTTGAACAAGTTACCAGAAGTCATTTGGGCATATAACACGACATGGAAATCCACCATAGGTTTCACACCTTACGAATTGGTTTATGGTAAGAAACCTCTTTTTCCAATAGAATTTGAGCTACTAACACTTCACACATATTTGGAAATTGGTATTGAATTATCATAGGTACAATTGGATAGAGTTTTGCAACTTAATGCATTGGATGAAATTTGGTTGGAGGTATTGCACCAAATAGAAATAATCCAATAACAATGAAAGATGTGGCATGATAGTCACATTCAATAGAGAAAATTTGAACTAGGAGATTGGGCATTATTGTTTGATTCTCGCTATGAAGATTTTCCTAGCAAGTTACAAACTCGGTGGCTTGGACCATACCAGATCGAGGAAGTGTTCAAGAATGGAGTTGTCCATATTTCTCCTATTGATGACTCGAGGAGGAAGTTAGTGGTAAATGGACATCGGTTAAGGGTGTACCATAAACCATTAACCAAGGAGGAGTTTTCAAAATAATTTGCACAATCAGATTTATATGTCATGGAAGAGACTTTCTCTTCCATTTCAGATTCAAAATGATTTATAAAAAAGATGAATAATATTGATTGTGAAATTCCTTCATGGGCACAATCAAGACAAGGGTTGGTTGAAAACCAGAAATGACAACCTTCTCTCTATAAAAAAATGAATAATTCAATAGTGAAAACCTTTTAGGTGCTATTGAATTAAGGCCTACATGAAAACCGGTTTTTGGCTTGTTTGCCTTCTTGATTTACCCATCATTGTACAAATATCACTTACTACACATGTGTAATGTTTTATTTTCAGATTTTGTATAGCTTGCTAAATATCATCAGAAGTGACCTACAAGGTGCATGAGAAACTTTCAAGATAGTAAGGTATGTATTTCTTGCATTTTACTCATAGTTAGCATTAGCATTTTATGTATGATAATTATATATTTGGCAAAAACTACTTACAAATTTGGCAAAAATATGAAACATCCTACTAAGAATTTCAAGAAATACCCTATCCTACCCTTGGTCACATAAAATTCTAGTCTGGAAGCATGAAAAATGGTAATCTAGGGAGCTTTGAAATGTTCAAGAGCTTAGGAATGTTTTGTTGCAATAGAATTTGAAAATGCATAAAAAATAAAAGGTGCATGTTTGAGAAAAAAACATTTCAATGTGATGCCTAAGATGCCACCTCATGCAGCCAACTCAATGACTTTGTAGCATCCATCATTTTGTTTCAACTCAGATACAATTCATAACCATACACATGGTGGCTATCAAAATGTTGTCAATGACATGTTCCAAAGTAACCCCCATCATACCTCATAATCATACGTCATTCTAGATCCATGTGACCATGATGTCTCAAGGTAGATGGTAGCGCAAATTGAGGAGGATGGTACCAAGAATTTCATAATGCAATAATTCCATCATGCAATCTAGGCCATTGACTTCAAAATCAACCGCTCCTAATTTTTGCATGCTAATAGGGGTTAATCAACATAATCAAGGAAAATTTGCAACCACCACCCTCTATCCATGCCGTAGGTTTGAATTTTCTTAGGTAAACCAAATCAGAAGGTGACATGTGTCCTTACCGTGCATTGGGATGATGAAATCTCATGCATGCAAATCATAAGGTAATCTACACCATCTTCCAGAGTTGATTGCCATGCTCAAGAATGATGAGTGCGAGGACACAATAATCATCAAACCAAGGAATATTGCAGATCACCAAATTTCATAGGTATTATAGTGCAAACTAGAAATAAAATCCAAGTAAACTAGCGTTGCATGCAAAGAAAAATTATCAAAAATTATCAAAATGTTATATGAAATACCAATAGAATTGAGTGTAGTAGAATTGCAGAGTGCAGTAAAATTGCCGTAGAGTTGCAGTAGACTTGATGTAAAGTTGTAAAGAAGAAGAAAACACAATAATGAGACAAAAATATAAAGTTGAGATAGATTCCACAAAGGAATTACATCACCACCTAGAAGTTGTGGAGGTGTTCTAAGTAGTTGGGTTGATGTTGTTTCTACAAAATTTTGAGGGCTACTCAAAGGGATTTGAAGAACACAAACTTATACTGAGAGGGGGGTGAATAGTATAGCATCCACTTTTTACTTTCTTTCCAAACCAATATCAATTAATGTCCTTAATTGCAATAACAAAATATAGCAGTGTGCATTATAACTCAGATAGAAATAGTAAGCAAGAGCACAAGTCACCACACACAATTGAGACACAATATTTAACGTGGTTCCCCTAATGTGGGGTACTCCACACGATAATATACTTATAATATTTCACACAAAAATAAGGATCCTTATCCAATACAATGATTACTTTAATCTGCTCAAAGCTAGGTAATACACTAATCTACTCAGGTAGGCAATCCACTGATATGCTCAGCTAGGCAACAAACTTATCTAATTAGGTAGGCAATCCACTGATCTGCTTAGCTAGGCACTCCACAAATCTACTCAACAAGATCACACAGAATTTGTCCAAATCTGGTCAACAAGCTCACATAGAACTTGTCCAAATCTGCTTAACAAGCTCACACATAACTTTTCCAAATCTGCTCAACAAGCTCACACATAACTTTTCCAAATCTACTCAACAAGATCACATAGAACTTATCCAAATCTGCTCAATAAGCTCACACAAAACTTGTCCAAATCTGCTCAACAAGCTCACACAAAACTTGTCCAAATCTGCTCAAATCAATATTATAGAAGCATAAAGAGAATTGTTAGAGACTCAATTTGTTCTATCCTCAAATATCAATCTCAACTCAAATCCAGAATATAGAATAGTTTGTTTCATGGAACTTGAATAACCACTTCACACAATCACTTGACTAGGCTCAAACAAGTCTTCTCAACCAACTACCACAAGGAACAACTCTTTCTTACAAACCCTAGTACAAGCATGTATCAACCAACTCAAATGTTTCCAACAATTCTCAACCACAAATATCACATAACAATGATACTCATGTTCTTCTCAAGTTCAAGTTCTTTGCATAACCAATGGGCTTCAACAACAATGCTAATAAAAAATTCTTCACATAACAATGATACTCGTGTTATTTTCAAGTTATTTACATAACCAAAGGGCTTCAACAACTACCCTTATAAAATAAGGTTTAACCACAACTCTCAAACTAGAAAACCTTGAAGCATACAACCAACCACTTTCGAAAAGGAAACCACAATCAATTCTTTTCTCTCCAATGATATTTCAGAAATCAACCACCATAATCAATCAATAGGAGAATGTGCCCATACCTTTTATGAAGATGAAGAAACCTCTTTGGAAATATGCCACACTCAAAAAACTTCTTTTTCAACTTTAAAAAAGGGTTAGATATCATGATTAGTATCATAACAACAATATCCAAATAATACCTTATCACTCCTACTCAACAAAATGCATCATGTCCCCTTATGAAATAATTAATCACTTTTGAAAAAGAACAAAACAACCTTCACTTTTATACCCATTTACAAAAATAGAAATAAATATTTACATACACCTTATTTCTCCTTCTAAGCAAGTTAATAAAATAGCCCTCGAAATAAGCTTTCCAACGATATATAATATGATATGCTTCTAAAAGGAAAAACACCAGAAATTTCTCTTTTTCAAAAGTGGATCACAACCCTTATTCCTCCTAGAAATAACAACAAGCTTACAAAACCTTATAACTCCCTATCTCTAATTTTTTTTTTTCATACACCCAAAGCATTCACAATATCAACTATGCAAGGCACTTCTCATAAATACCTTTAATTTTGAAACAGTGGCCTTAACCTTTGAAAACATTTCACAAAAATTGATGAGCGTCTTCACACCTGCGAGAGTTGAACTCTATTCCTCCTTGCTAGCATTGTGATATGCTAACCACGTGGGTGCAAGCCCACATTGGAAATAAATCCCAACCTTGCTGTATAAACTATGCTCGATTGTTCTTAAAATGGAAAAACGTTTTCCACCAAAACTTCTGCCCCTGTGGGATTCGAAACACATACCTCCATTGTGCCAAAGTTATCTATTTCCAACTGTGCTGCACTGTCCAACATGACGTCAGGTCTAGACGTCCTCAATTTTATTTAACCCTCGAAAATGACTTCTTTATTTTTCGCCTTCTGCTTCCTCCATGCATGAATTACTCTTCGATTTTCTCAACCTTGGCATACTCAATAGGCAAAGTTTTTAACCATTATATATACACATTATAATTCTTTGAAAGACGTCGGTGGATTATAATAAAACCTTCATTCTTTTGGATGTCGGCAATAATAAAATATTAAATTTAATTTTAATTTTAAATTTAAATTTTAAATAATTTTAAATTTAAACTTAAATATTTAAAATTAAATATCTCCTTCACCGGGGCACCTTTTTTGACGAAACAAAAATCCAACCTGTGCTTTAAGAAAAACCAATTTCAAATACGCCATTCATGGTTTTAAATAAAACCTTTTATTTTTCCTGTCTTGGTTTTCACAAAAACCCTGTATATATCCATGCTTTCCAAAATATCATAAATGCTTATTTATGAAATACTTTGGCCACCAAAACTCAATGTGATCCATGTGACATCAATGATCCATGTGACATTAATGACAACATAAAATAACTCAAATTTCCAACAATATCCCCCTTTGTCATTGATGGCAACAACTCTAATGCAAATCACCACAATCACTACAAAAACCATTTTTGAGAATCAAAGCTACTCCCCTGACTCAATACTCTCTTTAAAGGCTACTCTCCCTAACTCAATGCTCTCTTTGGAGGCTGCTCCACCTAAATCAAATATCTCCCCCTTTGACATCAATGGCAAAAAGGGACACTTATGGGGCTAAAATATATGATTCTTAAGGTTAGCCCCCTCACTACATTCTCTCTTGAGGTGATTAATATTGGGGTGGGAGTACTTTTACTCCCAGTTGTTCTCTCAAATGCTCAAACATTTCTCTTGGTAATGGTTTTGCAAATATGTCTGCAATCTGATATTTTGTAGGAACATATTCCAATATTACTTGTTGCTTTGTAACCTGTTCTCTTAAAAAGTGATACTTGATTGGAATGTGCTTTGTTTTGGCATGCATTACTGGATTCTTCGAGATACTTATAGCACTAGTATTATCACACAAAATAGGAATGGGATGATCATGTTCTATGCTGAAATATTTGAGAGTCTATTTCATCCATAATACCTATGAACAACATGCTGCTACTGCAATATATTCTGCCTCTCTTGTGGAAGGTGACACTGATGGTTGTTTCTAATATAACAAGCTACCAATCATAGATATGTATAGTGTTTTATTTGCATCAGGAGATTCATCATCTTTGCTTAATTTACACCCTGTAACCATTGGAGTACTAACTAGCTTACTATCTTCCATTTTGAATTTCTTCAACATCTCCTTTATATATGTTTTTTGTGAAAGAAATATCCCTTTTCCTAATTGTGAAATCTGTAATCCGAGGAAAAAGGATAATTCACAAAGCATAGACATTTCAAACTCATTAGTCATGTTTCTTTCAAATTCTTGACACATTCTGTCATTGCTACCCCTAAAAATAATATCATCCACATAAACTTCCACAATCATCAAATCTTTCCCTTATTTTTAATATACAGATTGCTATAAACTATTCCCTTTCTAAAAATTTGCTCTCGAAGATATTTATCCAGTATTGAATACCATGCTCTTGGAGCTTGCTTTAAGCCATAAAGATCCTTTTTCAATCTACACACAATCTGGTTTATCTGCTTGATTAAACCCATCTGGTTGTTCAATGTAAACGTCTTCTTCTAAATGACCATTCAGAAAAGTTGATTTGACATCCATATGATATACTATGAAATTATTGTAGCTTGAAAGTGCCAATAACATCCGTATAGCTTCCAATATTGCAACTGGTGCAAATGTCTCATCAAAATAAATTCCTTCTACTTGTGCATACCCTTTACACACCAATATTGCCTTGTTTCTGATGACTTGACCATCTTCATTTAGTTTGTTCCTATAGACCCATTTAGTACCAATTACATTTTTCCCTTTTGGTCTTGGAACTAATTCCCAAGTCTTATTTTTTTCAATCTGATCTAGTTCTTCCTTCATTGCTTTAATATAACATTCATCATTTTCTGCCTCTCTAAAATCCTTTGGTTCTATTTTGGATAGTAGTGAAACATTTACTTGTTCTGTTGAGCCTATGATTCCTCTTCTTGTTCATCTTACATCAGGGCTGCCAATGATCAAGTCCTCTGGATTATTTTTTTGAATATATCTTGATGTATTTTTGGAAGGTATATTCTGCAAATCTTCTTCATCTGAATCTTCACCCATTTCTTCCTGACAACTTTCTTCTTCTTCAAGATTATATTCCTAAGATGGCTCATTTATTCTTGTTATTTCATCAACTCTGACATTTATACTTTCCACCATGGTGTGTGTTATTTTATTGTAGCATCTGTAGACCTTACTCTTTGTAGAGTATCCAAGAAAAATACCTTCATCGCATCTAGGATCAAACTTGCCCAAGTCATTATCCTCTCTTTTGATATAACACTTCCAAAAATTCTGAAGTAGTTTACCTTGGGAGATATTCCTTTTCAAAACTCATATGGAGTATTATGTTGCTTTGTTCTAACTTGAGCTCTATTCATAACATAGGCTATCATACTGATTGCTTCCTTCCAAAACCCATATGATATTCTTGATTCATTTAGCATTGCTCTGGCCATATTCTCAAGAGTTCTATTCTTTCTTTCTACTACTCCATTTTGCTGTGGAGTCCTGGCTATTGAATATTATTTTTTGATTCCATGTTCTAATAAATCTCCTCAATAATTGGAAAATATCCACCTTGGAGGATTAAAACAATTGTTGAAGAGGCTAGGATCCTTTTCTAGGGAAGACAGGATAGAAAAACCCAACATTTCTTTCGAGAAGCTAGCAAAATTGTTGATAAGCTGGCCAATTTGGGTGTCAATGGTGACGAACTTTTCAAATGGGAACATGATTTCCTGAGTGAATTAGAGGAGCTTATTCAACAAGAATTCCAAGAATGATAGTCTAATTTACCAATAAGGAAGGCACTGTAAGTTCGAAGGCTAGGATTATTCCCATCTCTTTTTTGAATTGTACTCACAATAAAAATTATCTGAGCTGTCAGTCTTCGTGGATGCTGCTTGGAAATACCACAAAGACTAATGGGGACAATCACATGTCAGATAACATGGCTCCTAGTCATCTTAGTAATTTGAGGTTGGATGATAATCACAGGGAAGGAAAGAAACGACAATATAAGACTTCAAACCAAAGCCACGTGGACCACCAGATAGCCATCACCATAAACCTAGCTAGCAGGTTCACTTCTCCAAGGTTGATTGGCCAAGATAGTATGTGGTACCAAAGCATGTCATATATGTAAGAAAGCAATTACAAAAGAATTATTAAGAGTAACTATCAATACAGATCTTGTGGGAGTTTTTTTAGTACTCTGCTATGTGTGTCTGCAACTTTTTGTTTCTCCATTGTCTCAAGGAAGGAATCCGTGTCTGTTTCTTTTTTGTAATTATGATGCATGTGTGTTTTCTCGAGGTATAACAAAAATTTTGTATGGGAAATTTCTTTTTGATAACAGACTATGATCCTTATCGAATGTAATGGCTTTTGCGGCATGTAGATTTTACATATATAGGATCCTTGGTAAGGATATGTTCATCACCAACCCTAGGCTGATTTTTGTAAAAGGTTTTGGGTCAACCTGTAAAACTCAGTATTAATGCTATAGTATCTTATCTACCAAAAAAATTCCCCTCCTCTATCTTATCACAAACACTTGATCTTCTTTCCTGTTTCATTTTCTACCATTTCTTTGAACACTTTGAAATGCTCAAATGCCTCTGATTTCTCTTTCAAAAAAACAACCCAAGTCATTCTAGAATAATAATCTATGAACAACATGAAGTAACTTTCACCTTGTAGACTTTTTGTTCTCATAGGACCACATAAATTAGTATGAATCAATTCTAATACCTTGGAAGAGGAATATTATTTTGCCTTGAAACTTGATCTTGTCTTCTTTCCATACTAACATTGTGCACAAATTGTATTTGAAGGTCTTTTTATCTTTGGTAGATCTCTGACAATTTTTTTGTTTCTTATCCTTACTATGTTATCGAAGTTCAAGTGACACAACCTTTTATGCCATAACCAACTTTCTTCTTCTTGAGATAGAAGACATTTTTCTTTTTTTATTTCACTGAAAATGTAGAGCTTGTTATTGGTTCTTTCTGTATTTGCAACAAGCTTTCCTATTTTTTTTCCCCAATTTTGCATCCTATAGAGGAAAAAGTAACTGTATACCATCGATCACAAAGCTGACTTACACTCAGTAGATTATGTTTTAGACCCTCAACATAGAGTACACCCTGTGTAGTAGTCTTTCCATCATCCAAACTTAAAGTTCCTCTCCCTTTGATTTTAGTTGAAGCATTATCACCAAATCTCATAGATCCGTTGTTGTTCCCTTTTAAAGAAATGAACTTATCCTTATACCCAGTCATATGACTAGAGCACCCACTATCAATATACCATTTGTCCATCCTGTAACCTAGTAGAATCTGCCCTCAAGCTGTTAGCCTTTTTGAAGGAACCCGCTCTGATACCAATTGAAGAACACAAGCTTATACTGAGAGGGGGGGTGAACAATATAGCGCCCACTTTTTACTTTCTTTCCAAACCAATATCAATTAATGTCCTTAATTGCAATAACCAAATATAGCAATGTGCATTAATAACTCAGATAGCAATAGTAAGCAAGAGCACAAGTCACCACACACAATTGAGACACAAGATTTAACGTGGTTCCCCCAATGTGGGGTACTCCACAAGATAATCTCCTTATAATATTTCACACAGAAATAAGGATCCTTATCCAATACAATGATTACTTTGATCTGCTCAAAGCTAGGCAATACACTGATCTGCTCAGGTAGGCAATCCACTAATCTGCTCAACTAGGCAACACACTGATCTGCTCAAGTAGGCAATCCACTGATCTACTCAGCTAGGCACTCCACTGATCTACTCAACAATCTCACATAGAACTTGTCCAAATATGCTCAACAATCTCACATAGAACTTGTCCAAATCTTCTCAACAAGCTCACACATAACTTGTCCAAATTTGCTCAACAAGCTCACACATAACTTGTCCAAACCTTCTCAATTACTTTCTCAACTCAAATCAATCTCATAGAAGCATAAAGAGAATTGTTAGAGACTCAATATGTTCTATCCTCAAATCTCAATCTCAACTCAAATCCAGAATATAGAATAGTTTGTTTCATGGAACTTGAACAACCACTTCACACAATCACTTGACTAGGCTCAAACAACTCTTCTCAACCAACTACCACAAGGAACAACTCTTTCTTACAAACCCTAGTCCAAGCATGTATCAACCAACTCAAATGTTTCCAACAATGCTCAACCACAAATCTCACATAACAATGATACTCATGTTCTTCTCAAGTTCAAGTTCTTTGCATAACCAATGGGCTTCAACAACAATGCTAATAAAACATTCTTCACATAACAATGATACTCATGTTCTTTTCAAGTTCTTTGCATAACCAATGGGCTTCAACAACTATGCTTATAAAACAAGGTTTAACCACAACTCTCAAACTAGAAAACCTTGAAGCATTCAACCAACCACTTTCAAAAAGGAAACCACAATCAATCCTTTTCTCTCCAATGATATTTCAGAAATCAACCACCATAATCAATCAATAGGAGAATGTGCCCATACCTTTTATGAAGATGAAGAAACCCCTTTGGAAATCTGCCACACTCAACAACATTTCAACAAGGTAGAGTCAAAACAACAACAAACCAAAAAACTACACCACCAACAAAAGCACAGCCCTGAAAGAATTAATCACTTTTGAAAAAGAACAAAACAACCTTCACTTTTGAACCCCTTTACAAAAATAGAAATATCTCTTTACATACACCTTATTTCTCCATCTAATCAAGTTAATCAAATAGCCCTCGAAATAAGCTTTCCAACGATATATAATATGGTATACTTCTAAAAGAGGAAAACACCAAAAATTTCTCTTTTTCAAAAGTGCATTTCAACCCTTATATCTATGCCTTCCTAGTAAATAACAACAAGCTTATCAAAACCTTATAAATCCCTATCATCTAAAACATTATTATTCATACACCCAAAGCATTCAGGCAATATCAACTATCAATACTTCTCATAAATATCTTTAATTTCTAAACCATGGCCTTAACCTTTGAAAACATTTCCCAAAAATTGATGAGCGCCTTCACACCTACGGGAGTCAAACTCTATTCCTCCTTGCTAGCATTGTGAGACACTAACCACGTGGGTGCAAGCCCACATTGGAAATAAATCCCAACCTTATTGTATAAACCTTGCTCGATTGTTCTAAAAATGTACAAAATGCTCTTCTTCCACCTCAAAACTTATGCCCCTGTGGGATTTGAAACGTAGACCTCCCTTGTGCCAAAGTTATCTCTTGCCAACTACGCTGTACTGTCCAATGTGACGTCAAGTCTAGACGTCCTCGATTTTATTTAACCCTCAAAAATTACTTCTTTATTTTTCACCTTTTGCTTCCTCCATGCACGAATTACTCTTCGATTTTCTCAACCTTGGCATACTCAATAGGCAAGATTTTAACCATTATATATACACATTATAATGCTTCAAAATACGTCGATGGATTATAATCAAACCTTCATTATTTTGTATGTCGGTGATAATAAAATATTAAATTTAATTTTAAATTTTAAATTTAAATTTTAAATAATTTAAAATTTAAACTTAAATATTTAAAATTAAATATCTCCATCACTGGGGCACCTTTTTCGATGAAACGAAAAGCCAACCTGGGTTTTAAGAAAAACCCATTTCAAATCTGCCATCCATGGTTTTAAATAAAACCTTTTATTTTGCCTGCCTTGGTTTTCACAAAAACCCTGTATATATCCATGCTTTCCAAAATATCATAAATGCTTATTTATGAAATACTTTGGCCACCAAAACTCAATGTGATCCATGTGACATCAATGATCCATGACATCAATGACAACATAAAATACCTCAAATTTCCAACAATCTCCCCCTTTGTCATTGATGGCAACACCTCTAATGCAAATCACCACAATCACTGCAAAAACCATTTCTGAGAATCAAAGTTGCTCCCCTGACTCAATACTCTCTTTGGAGGTTGCTCCCCCTAACTCAATGCTCTCTTTGGAGGCTTCTCCCCCTAACTCAAATCTCTCCCCCTTTGACATCAATGGCAAAAAGGGACACCTATGGGGCTAAAATATATGACTCTTAAGCTTAGCCCCCTCACCACCTTCTCTCTTGAGGTGATTAATTTTGGGGTGGGAGTACTTTTACTCCTAGCTGTTCTCTCAAATGCTCAAACGTTTCTCTTGGTAATGGTTTTGTAAATATGTCTGCAATCTGATATTTTGTAGGAACATATTCCAATCTTACTTGTTGCTCTGTAACCTGTTCTCTTAAAAAGTGATACTTGATTGGAATGTGCTTTGTTCTGGCATGCATTACTGGATTCTTCGAGATACTTATAGCACTAGTATTATCACACAGAATAGGAATGGGATGATCATGTTCTATGCTGAAATATTTGAGAGTCTGTTTCATCCATAATACCTATGAACAACATGTTGTTGCTGCAATATATTCTGCCTCTGTTGTGGAAAGTGACACTGATGGTTGTTTCTTACTTAGCCAAGAAACTAAGCAATCACCAAGAAAGAATGCTCCTCCACTTGTGCTTTTTCTATCATCAATGTTTCCTGCCCAATCTGCATCTGTGTATGTTGTGAGAGTAAACTTACTGCTTCTAGGATACCATAGACCATACTCCATTGTTCCTTTGAGATATCTGAGTATTCTTTTCACTGTTGTCACATGTGATTCTTTTGGAGCTGCTTGAAATCTTCCCACTAAACCAACTGCCTGTATTATATCTGGTCTTGTAGCTGTAACATATAACAAGCTACCAATCATAGATCTGTATAGTGTTTGATTTGCATCAGGAGATTCATCATCTTTGCTTAATTTACACCCTGTAACCATTGGAGTACTAACTGGCTTACTATCTTCCATTTTGAATTTCTTCAACATCTCCTTTATATACTTTGTTTGTGAAAGAAATATCCCTTTTTCTAATTGTGAAATCTGTAATCCGAGGAAAAAGGTTAATTCACCAAGCATAGACATTTCAAACTCATTAGTCATGTTTCTTGCAAATTCTTGACACATTCTGTCATTGCTACCCCCAAAAATAATATCATCCACATAAACTTCCACAATCATCAAATCATTTCCCTTATTTTTAATATATAGATTGCTATCAACTGTTCCCTTTCTGAAACCTTGCTCTCGAAGATATTTATCCAGTCTTGAATACCATGCTCTAGGAGCTTGCTTTAAGCCATAAAGAGCCTTTTTCAATCTACACACATAATCTGGCTTATCTGCTTGATTAAACCCATCTGGTTGTTCAATGTAAACTTCTTCTTCTAAATGACCATTCAGAAAAGCTGATTTGACATCCATCTGATATACTTTGAAATTCCTGTAGCTTGAAAGTGCCAAAAACATCCGTATAGCTTCCAATATTGCAACTGGTGCAAAGGTCTCATCAAAATCAATTCCTTCTACTTGTGCATACCCTTTACACACCAATCTTGCCTTGTTTCGATGACTTGACCATCTTCATTTAGTTTGTTCCTGTAGACCCATTTAGTACCAATTACATTTTTTCCTTTTGGTCTTGGAACTAATTCCCAAGTCTTACTTTTTTCAATCTGATCTAGTTCTTCCTTCATTGCTTTAATCCAACATTCATCATTTTCTGCCTCTCTGAAATCCTTTGGTTCTATCTTGGATAGTAGTGAAACATTTGCTTGTTCTGTTGAGCCTATGATTCCTCTTCTTGTTCATCTTACATCAGGGCTGCCAATGATCAAGTCCTCTGGATGATTTTTCTGAATATATCTTGATGTAGTTTTGGAAGGTATATTCTGCAAATCTTCTTCATCTGAATCTTCACCCATTTCTTCTTGACAGCTTTCTTCTTCTTCAAGAATATCTTCCTGAGATGGCTCATTTATTCCTATTCTTTCATCAACTCTGACATTTATACTTTCCACCATGGTATGTGTTCTTTTATTGTAGCATCTGTAGGCCTTACTCTTTGTAGAGTATCCAAGAAAAATACCTTCATCACATCTAGGATCAAACTTGCCCAAGTCCTTATCCTCTCTTCTGATATAACACTTACTTCCAAAAATTTTGAAGTAGTTTACCGTGGGAGATCTTCCTTTCCAAAACTCATATGGAGTCTTATGTTGCTTTGTTCTAACTTGAGCTCTATTCATAACATAGACTGTTGTACTGATTGCTTCCTTCCAAAACCCATCTGAGATTCTTGATTCATTTAGCATTGCTCTGGCCATATTCTCAAGAGTTCTATTCTTTCTTTCTACTACTCCATTTTGTTGTGGAGTCCTGGCTATTGAATATTCTTTTCTGATTCCATGTTCTGCACAAAACTCAATGAATTCTATAGAGATGAATTCCCCTCCTCTATCTGATCGCAAACACTTGATCTTCTTTCCTGTTTCATTTTCTACCATTTCTTTGAACACTTTGAAATGCTCAAATGCCTCTGATTTCTCTTTCAGAAAAACAACCCAAGTCATTCTAGAATAATCATCTATGAACAACATGAAGTAACTTTCACCTTGTAGACTTTTGGTTCTCATAGGACCACATAAATCAGTATGAATCAATTCTAATACCTTGGAAGAGGAATATTCTTTTGCCTTGAAACTTGATCTTGTCTGCTTTCCATACTGACACTATGCACAAATTGTATTTGAAGGTCTTTTTATCTTTGGTAGATCTCTGACAATTTGTTTGTTGCTTATCCTTACTATGTTATCGAAGTTCAAGTGACACAACCTTTTATGCCATAACCAACTTTCTTCTTCTTGAGATAGAAGACATTTTTCCTTTTTTATTTCACTGAGCATGTAGAGATTGTTATTGGTTCTTTCTGCATTTGCAACAAGCTTCCCTATTTTTGTTTCCTTGATTTTGCATCCTGTAGAGGAAAAAGTAACTATGTACCCTCGATCACAAAGCTGACTTACACTCAGTAGATTGTGTTTTAGACCCTCAACATAGAGTACACCCTGTGTAGTAGTCTTTCCATCATCCAAACTTAAAGTTCCTCTCCCTTTGATTTTAGCTGAAGCATTATCACCAAATCTCATAGATCCGTTGTTGTTCCCTTTTAAAGAAATGAACTTATCCTTATACCCAGTCATATGACTAGAGCACCCACTGTCAATATACCATTTGTCCATCCTGTAACCCAGTAGAATCTGCCCTCAAGTTGTTAGCCTTTTCGAAGGAACCCTCTCTGATACCAATTGAAGAACACAAGCTTATACTGAGAGGGGGGTGAACAGTATAGCGCCCACTTTTTACTTTCTTTCCAAACCAATATCAATTAATGTCCTTAATTGCAATAACCAAATATAGCAGTGTGCATTAATAACTCAGATAGCAATAGTAAGCAAGAGCACAAGTCACCACACACAATTGAGACACAATATTTAACGTGGTTCCCCCAATGTGGGGTACTCCACAAGATAATATCCTTATAATATTTCACATAGAAATAAGGATCCTTATCCAATACAATGATTACTTTGATCTGCTCAAAGCTAGGCAATACACTGATCTACTCAGGTAGGCAATCCACTAATCTGCTCAGCTAGGCAACACACTGATCTACTTAGGTAGGCAATCCATTGATCTGCTCAACTAGGCAACACACTGATCTACTCAAGTAGGCAATCCACTAATCTACTCAACTAGGCACTCCACTGATCTGCTCAACAAGCTCACATAGAACTTGTCCAAATATGCTCAACAAGCTCACACAGAACTTGTCCAAATCTGCTCAACAAGCTCACATAGAACTTGTCCAAATCTCAACTCAAATCAATCTTATAGAAGCATAAAGATAATTGTTAGAGACTCAATATGTTCTATCCTCAAATCTCAATCTCAACTCAAATCCAGAATATAGAATAGTTTGTTTCATGGAACTTGAACAACCACTTCACACAATCACTTGACTAGGCTCAAACAACTCTTCTCAACCAACTACCACAAGGAACAACTCTTTCTTACAAACCCTAGTCCAAGCATGTATCAACCAACTCAAATGTTTCCAACAATGCTCAACCACAAATCTCACATAACAATGATACTCATGTTCTTCTCAAGTTCAAGTTCTTTGCATAACCAATGGGCTTCAACAACAATGCTAATAAAACATTCTTCACATAACAATGATACTCATGTTCTTTTCAAGTTCTTTGCATAACCAATGGGCTTCAACAACTATGCTTATAAAACAAGGTTTAACCACAACTCTCAAACTAGAAAACCTTGAAGCATTCAACCAACCACTTTCGAAAAGGAAACCACAATCAATCCTTTTCTCTCCAATGATATTTCAGAAATCAACCACCATAATCAATCAATAGGAGAATGTGCCCATACCTTTTATGAAGATGAAGAAACCCCTTTGGAAATCTGCCACACTCAACAACTTCTTTTCACTCAAGGAGACAGAAAAAAAAAAAACAAAAAACCTTATCACCCACAAAAAAGATCATGTCCCTTAGAAAGAAATAATCACTTTTGAAAAAGAACAAAACAACCTTCACTTTTGAACCCCTTTACAAAAATAGAAATATCTCTTTACATACACCTTATTTCTCCCTCTAATCAAGTTAATCAAATAGCCCTCGAAATAAGCTTTCCAACGATATATAATATGATATACTTCTAAAAGGAAAAACACCAGAAATTTCTCTTTTTCAAAAGTGGATCACAACCCTTATTCCTCCTAGAAATAATAGCAAGCTTACAAAACCTTATAACTCCCTATCTCTAAAAAATTATTTTTCATACACCCAAAGCATTCACAATATCAACTATGCAAGGCGCTTCTCATAAATACCTTTAATTTCGAAACCGTGGCCTTAACCTTTGAAAACGTTTCACAAAAATTGATGAGCGCCTTCACACCTACGGGAGTCAAACTCTGTTCCTCCTTGCTAGCATTGTGAGACACTAACCACGTGGGTGCAAGCCCATGTTGGAAATAAATCCCAACCTTGTTGTATAAACTGTGCTCGATTGTTCTTAAAACGAAAAAAACGTTTTCCACCAAAACTTCTGCCCCTACGGGATTCGAAACACAGACCTCCCTTGTGCCAAAGTTATCTCTTGCCAACTGCGTTGCACTATCCAACATGACGTCAGGTCTAGACGTCCTCGATTTTCTTTAACCCTCAAAAATGACTTCTTTATTTTTTGCCTTCCGCTTCCTCCACGCACGAATTACTCTTTGATTTTCTCAACCTTGGCATACTCAATAGGCAAAGTTTTTAACCATTATATATACACATTATAATGCTTCGAAAGACGTCGGTGGATTATAATCAAACCTTCATTCTTTTGGATGTCGGCGATAATAAAATATTAAATTTAATTTTAATTTTAAATTTAAATTTTAAATAATTTAAAATTTAAACTTAAATATTTAAAATTAAATATCTCCTTCATCGGGGCACCTTTTTTGACGAAACGAAAAGCCAACCTGGGTTTTAAGAAAAACCCATTTCAAATCTGCCATCCATGGTTTTAAATAAAACCTTTTATTTTGCCTACCTTGGTTTTCACAAAAACCCTGTATATATCCATGCTTTCCAAAATATCATAAATGCTTATTTATGAAATACTTTGGCCACCAAAACTCAATGTGATCCATGTGACATCAATGACAACATAAAATACCTCAAATTTCCAACAAGATTGGCTATAGAGTTTGCTAGAACTCTCTGTAACAATAGAGCCACGATCAATGGGATGCACATTGAGGTAAATCCCCTTATATTAAGTCAAATGATTGAATTACCAGTACCACTTCAAGGAGTAGAGATAGCTAAAAATTTTAAAGCAAAAATTCCTAAAGTTATTAGGGCTTTTCAAGTGGAGGGGGATTCCAAACTAGAAATGCAAATTGACAACAACATATGCAAAGGGGTTAAACATATTAGTTTACTAAGCCATGGGATAAAGTAGCAATTTGGATCATTAGATACTTAACCTGTGAGGGTCAATTTGCTATGTTGTCTGACCATCATATCTGAATTCTTACCCACCTTAAATATGGCACACAATGCCTAGAAGTTAGAGTCAACATTCACCTGTATTTGCAACATGAACTATACAACATGGCCAAGAGGTACCAGTATGGCTAGGGGTTTGTTAGACACCATGTACTTATTAAACTACTTTGCAAGCATAATTTTATAGGAAGTCCTCATATATTTAGTAGGTTCTTTGAATCTTGGGATGAATAAATTTATGTGGAGAATGATAAAAATTAGAAAGATGAGGAAACCACCATTAGAGAAAAAATATTTGGGTTAAAAATTGATAACATGGCTACTTCTAAGCCTGAGAAAACTCCATAATCCTCTCATGCACAACCATATATTGAAACTAGGGCACAAAGGAAAAGAAAATTTGAAATTAGACCTACAAAAAATGTAGAACTAGGAGGGTGGTAATTAGAACAAGGAAAAGTGAAGTTTATGCTTATGCAAATATTTTAGCACAACAGGTGCCCTCCAATTTTTATAGAGTAAAGGCAGAGGATGATGTAGTTATCATCTATAGAGGAAGGATACAACTAGGAATATTATTCTTCCACAAAAGAGGAGTTTTATCCTAAGAAAACAAGATATTCTGGTGGCATGTAGAAAACATGGTGACAACCACTCAGAAGATCCACTAGGCATGTGAAGGAGACTATTGTAGATATATCTATTGAATAGGGGTAAGAAGAGGTTGAGGCACAAAATAATGCAACAAGAGGGAAGCAACAAGAATTTGATCTAGCTTAGGAAACAACACCTTCTACACCTCTTAAAACAAGGAGAAGAATATTGATTCTACAAGAAGATGAGGATGATTTTACTAAAGAGATACCTGCTACGACTAAGGAACATATGGAGAAAAATTCTCCACTTGTGATGGATCTACCCACATATTCTTCAAAATCTGGAGAACATACATAATATGAACCATAAGACCCCATGAAAGCTGCTAGTGTGATAATCAAAACCCAACAGACTTGGATTGAAAAGGCAAAGGTAACCATAAAGAAAAATATGAATACATATGTAAGTTGCTGCAAGAGCTAAGTGACTTAAAGGAGAAAATGAAATAGCTAGAAAATTTACTTGTAGATTCTGTTTCAGGGAGAGAGGCAGTTAAAATTTTTCTCAACCTAGTAGGTCAAATTCTAAATGAAGATGCACAAGAAGACACTCCAGCATTACCTGACAGAATTGAGGAAATCACCTCAGAGTAGGAACCTTCCTTTTATGCTTCTACCATGGTTGATATTTTAGCATAACAACAGGTAAAAGGAGCTATACTTATTAGGAGGGTTGAAAAGGGGCCAATGGACATTGGAGAATTCCCACCAAGAAGATAATACTATAGAGCATAAGCAACAAAAAATTAAACCAAAGTAGCTTGTAGTAGAGGTAGCTCCAAAAAATCCAAAAGCAGCTTTGGAACATCTAAAAATGGCTCTAGAACAATTATTTCATAGAGAATATTTGGAACAACAATTGTAGAAAGAAGCTCCAAAAAAATAGAATGATCAATTGAGAGTTTTTGTGTAAGGTACATTAGTAGAGGAAGCTCTTAAATTACAAATTGGACTCATGCAAATGGATACACCACCTGATGAGGAAGAGAAATAGGTTCTCATAGAATTTGTTAATATAGTTCAAAATGTAGATGTTGGCATTCAAGTTGAAATATCTCCAGTTCATGGACCCCCACCAGTTGTAGTGCCTTAGAAAAATATGGTAAAATTAGCAACACATAATGCAACCATAGCAGCTTGGATAGCTCGTTACCAGGTGCTAGAAATATGCTTTACAATAATGTAGCCATTAGAGGAATAAAATAGAAGATAGACTACAAATATTACATAATTACAGGTCAAAGTGAGAGACTTATGTCTAATTGCAGAACAGTTAAGGAAGTGTATAAAGCCTACCGGATTATATAACCTATTCTTTAAGGAAATATTTTTTAGATGGTAGGTAATGAGGATCTATTCTAGTTTATATTATAACCTATATTTTGATCAAGAATTTATTGATGCATGCCTCTAGAGTCCTAAAGAGCAACAAAATATTCTATGTGAGTTCTATTTGCATAAGTTTGGAGTGATAGAGGATGTCCAGTTCATACCTCATATATACACAGGTGATGTACAACTTGTTGGCTTAGCTTTCAATAAAACCCTGTGAAGAGTAAACAGAAAACATAAGTAACATTTAAATGGGAATAAATTCCCTCTCACTTTAGGATCTTGTTGGATATCCAAGGTGTGAGTTACAAAGTCGGGTTGAACATTTTTGCTCTTTTCCACTTCCATAATAGTTTTAGTGGACTGTGTTTTACCTGCAATAGGTTCAACGTCTGTTCATTGTTGTTTGGTGGTGGTTTTGCATATTTTTTTTATCAGATTTGCATTTATAAACAGATCAAGATCTTTGAGTTTTAGTAGATTGAATGAATAAATAATTTTAAAGAACATAAAAATGGATCACTTCAAAATAAAAATAGAGAAAGCAAGGTAGGGCAGAAAAGAAGGATGAAATCATGCAATTTTAATTATTAATTATCTTTTCAACTTGGCATACTATAATGTTTTCTAATTATAACCAATAGAATAATAAATCATCCAGCTTTCTAAGATCAATTTAAGGGGTGAAACAAGTTTATGGAAAAAACCAAACACTTTCTCAAGATAGTTTAATAATTTTGAAGATTCAATATTGCTGGGATGTTTTTACCAGTAACTTGCTCACACAAAACCAGATCCAGTAGAAAAAGAACTAATTTTTTGAATTATTAAACTTCAATTAAGCTCTCCACATAACATCAACAACATGCTGAAATCAATGAAATTCATAATAATTATAGTCACATATATTTAAATGAAAACAGGAATAGGGAAGTAAGCACCGTCAAAAATTAAGAAGGAGATTAAGCACCTAGGTATACCACTTCAAAGTAAAAATGCCACAAAATATCCCATGTTGATAATAAATGAATTAAAAAAAAAGTTTTAATAAAAACTTCTATTATAAATTCTTGCATCCCTATTCTTTACATCCAATGGTAGTATTTATAGACTTAGGACATACCCTGATATTTTCAAAAATATCTTGCTCCTAAGGACTTAAACCAAGATATAAAAACCCCACTATCGAGATTTTAAAAACATATTTTAATAGAGTTCCATTCAACCCCAACTATTCCTGAATATGTGCTCGAGTATCTTGCCATAAATGGTGAAGATACAATCTGATATTTTCTTCGTTAAATGGTGACTGCATGCAAATATTCTTATTTTCTAGCCAATTGCAAATGCTTCCATTTAGTGTGCACTACTTTGACCATGCCTCATAAAACCTTCGTTCTGCAAAATCTAGCTAGATCATTAATTTTATGCATCTTCCATCCTTGCATGATGCTCTTGCCTGGTTCACATTGATGTTCCATGTCTGTCATTACATCCACCATATTTAATGTAGCCACCAATGATTTTTCTATAAAAATTATAAAAAGGCATATATTAAACATTAATACTATTTTTAATATAATTATTTTTTTAATTTCCTAAGGTTTTAAATTTTTCATTATTTATTTATTATTATTATTATTATTTAATCCCTAAGGTTTAACACCATACTCCAACATGCTCGGGACCAGGCTAAGATTTACTTTTCTCCATACCTAAGTAGTGATTTAATTTCCTTTTCTCTAAGTCATGTTGAAAATGCTTTTATTTCCTTTGGATCATTGCGATGTTGCGATGGAGATATTTGAGGCATTTGCTGCGATGTCGTGAAGTCACGGTAAATCCAAAATCTCATAGCATGTAATTAATTTTAACAAAATATGAAACTTTAATGGAATCATCAAAATATATTAGGGCAAAAATTAATTCACGTGGAAATCCAACATGCAATTGGCATGGGGTTATATCATGAAATCACGTTGCATTTCCTTGTTTTTCTTGTTTTGACCAAGTGGACCACAACATTGGGATATGTCACAACATATTTCTTTCTTCAAGCTCCCTGAATTTTGACAACCGTGATATTGGAACATATCATGATGTCACAACATATTTATTTCTTCAAGCTTAATGAGCTTTGACAACCGCAACATTGGAACATGTCATGATGTCGTGACATATTTCTCCATTTCACTTGTATTGACCATTTTGAGCACGACGTTGGGACAATTCACGATATCAGAATATTTAATTAAAATGTATAATTTTGAGATGTTACAATATCATGACATACCTTTGATTAAATTTTTATTTTGGCCACATTGATCATGACGTTGGGACAATTTCACGATTTCGTGATATTTTTCCCATAGTGCAAAAATAGGAAAAAAATCAAAGTGTCTAAAATTTGATGAAATTTGACACAATTTCAAATGCGACAAATGGGTATCCAAATACACTAAGAAAACTTAAAAATTCATCTTGTATCAAGAAATATTGGAAATAGAAGTTCATTGGATGCAATAGGAAATTGCTATTTTTGGATGGGATTTACGCCCAAGGATTTGAATCACCTTAAACGAATTTTTCTATCAAAAGTTATGATGATTTCAAATTTGAAGTAAATTTAGGGCAAGATGAAGAATTTTAAAGAACCCTAAAAATTGATTTTAATATTTTGGACCTTAGGAAAACCATTGAAAATTAATTTTTCTAAAACATTTAATCTGAAATAATACCATTAAAAAGCAAATATCTTAAAAATTCAATTCAAATCAATATTCTAGGCAAGCATTTTTGACACCTTGATGTAGGCAAAATTTAAAATCCTGATGCAAACAAAATTTGGAATTAAAACCAAAAAACTTCAAGAGGGTCCCCTTAGAAAAGAAAAATTAATTATCAAAAGATCAAAATTTTATTATCAATGGGGTGTGTTGCTTCTCAACAAATAATGATATTAGTAGGGAAATAGTAGCACTATTTGGAACCCAAAACTCTAGTTTTAAAACAACTTAAATTATGTACAACACCTTATCGCAAGGATTTTCAAAATGTTTTAACTACTATCTACCAGTCTATCAAAATTTCCTAGGGACATACTAGGTTGAATCACTTAAAGAAAACTCTAGTGTGTGATTGTGAGTGCATAAATATTCCTCTGAAGATTGCCATGGCTTAGAATGCTTACTAAGAATTAACCACACTGCTTGGGCTACACAGGGTTATTTGAGTAGAGCTCCATGGCTAGTTTAGAATTTATAGCCCTGACAGAGTTACTCTTAGCTTTATTTTAAGACCTTGGTTCATAGCCATGGAGCGTCTATAGCCCTAGTAAACATGTATGAAGTTCATCTATCAGAAATCTTGACTATCTTCTTTTATTATGATTTTTTTTCATCTTTTTTTTGTAGAACTATTTTCTTTCTCTTTTTTTTGATAAAGACTAGATATTCAAGGAGTCTTATTGAAGGTTCGAAAGTTGCATTTGCCCTGATGTTTTATTAACCAAATAGCTGATCAACTAAACATTTCAGCTCGGGTACCAATAACCCATTTAGAGTAATTAAAATTATATTTGTGAATTAGAGTTTTTCTCTCATGACTAACTTTTCTTGGATTCCCTGGGAGTTCTTCAACTAAACATCATAATAGTTTATTTTATGATTAAATATAATTACAGTGGATGAGGTACAAAATAGAAATTTCCTCTCTACTATCACTCTTGATAACAAACATCACCACTAACTACCTACTTAGAATATCTTTTTATCAAAATCATCCCTTCTTTGATTCGTGAAACTGAGATAAAAACCCAAAAGAGGAAATACAAATAAATCTAAAAAAAATAGAACCAACTTAATGTTGATAAAATGGACTAAACATGCACTGATTTATTTTATTTTGTATGCAATATATACATAGGTACAATTTTTTTTTATTACTCAAATGATGTAGCAGATGGAATAATAAAGAAATACTGTTTCAAATATTGACCATTGATAGGTAAGTTTAGAAAATTACCTTCCAGGTCCTATAGATGAAATGCATTATTATCCAAATGTTTTGCTATCTAGTATGGCCCCATCCACAAAGGCTGCAACTTGGTGTGTTTGCCTTTCTTTTCATAGGATTTATTCCACAAAAGCACCAGGTCTGCAAGTCTAAAGACCTTCACTTTTGCTCTTTATCAAACCAACACTTGACTGTCTATTGCTGCCAACTAAAATGCTCCAAGACCTGAAGCCTTTCATCTTGTAAATTAATCAAGTCTAATACATGGGTTTTTGCATCTGCATGATCATTAAAATAGTCTAAAGCAAACTGGTAGGTAGGAATCTTAGTTCCATACAACAAAGCAAATGATGAAGTTTTAAGAACTTGATTGTATTATTCTATCAACCCAAAGCACGTACAATTTTTCTACCTCCTTCAGATCAGGGTATTAACATGTCTTTGTTTTTGCTTGAAGGATTTATAGAATTCTTTCAAAGGGGTTGTATGTGTAAATCCCCTAGGATCGTATATCCTAATATATTTATAGGACAAGGCCATCACATATTTAGACCTATGTAACAACTCAATGAGATCAAGTTTTATTTGTGGATCACAAGTTATAACTAATTGAATGTACTTGGGATCCTCTTTAGTCCCTACATTCAATTTCTCAATATTATTTTCCATCGTACTAAGGAGATTTTCATAAATTGCTCTTGCACCTAAGCCTTGCTTAGACTTAGTCCCATCAATGTGTAATATCCAAATGTTATTGTTGTGATTAGCTAGAGCTTTAATTGATTTCACCCCTCTTGTATTTGTGAGATTATAAACATTGACATCTACTTTAATTAAATTAACAACTTTATATCTGGGCTCTCTCTCTATTCTGAGTTGGATGGATACACCCTTCCAAGACAACCACATGTGCAAAAAATCTATTGCCAAATACCCATTCAAATATTTTGACCAGTCTCTGCTCAAAAGCATCCCATATCCTATAAGGATATCTACCACTTGAATTTCAATCTTGTGTTGCACTCTAGGTTTGGATGCTAACTGAATGTGCATACCTTGAAAATCATCAATCACTTTGATTTTAGTTTTATCCAGTTGAATGACTCTTCTCTTAGACTTTATAGGAGTTAATCCTAATTGTTGGCAAATGGCTAGAGGTATGACATTAGTTGAAGCACTAGAATCTACTAGATAATTGTGTAAATTTTTTCCAAATATGTGAACTATCAACAAAAAATGTGGAACCTCATTACTCTCTTTATAGATAGTCATATTGACATTAAAAATATTTGGATCTTTCTCCTATGTTTTAATCACAAGTTCTAAATATGTTGTTGGAAATTTTAAGTATATTGTTGTCATTGATGTCAAAGGATTGATGTCATAAGTTGATGAAATTTGTTGTCATTGATGTCAAAGATAGCTTGGCATGGCAAAAATATAAGGTTTATAAGTTGGTTAATTAATGCAAGGTAAAAGACAAAGGTTTTAAAAGATAAATTATATTATTTAAATTAAAGTTTAAATATTATAATAAAATAAATTTGAATTTCATATGGCACCAAAAACTCAAATTTCCAATTATTGGGCAAAGCGCCAACGTTTTCCTAAGTATCAAAGTGAATATATAAGGTGGAAGCCAAAAATAATTTTAAGTGGTGTTGAAAGTTTTAAGCGGTGTCGATATAGTGCATTAGTCCTTTCGTGAGTGCAACACACAGGTTTCAAGCGAAGATAACAAGGAGTAAAGGGGATGCATGTGTTTTGAAGATAGGTGGACGATGCACGAAACTCAATAAGGAGCAACACGTGATTAATTTACAACTGAGTGGCTAGATCAAGTGGCAAGAAGACCTTGCATAAGGTGTGGCATGGAGGAGGTCTCAAGGTTGAGACTCGACGGTGATATTTTATTCGTAGTTTTTGTTGACCAAAGGAAAATGATAGGTTTAAAGCAAATATTATGTATTAAGGTTCTTGTGTGGGCAGTTAGCCCACGTGGTGCTCTAGCACATGCTAGACCATGGGCTCTATGAGATCATACGCTCGATTCCCCGTAGTAGTAGAAGTGGTAAGGGCAATTTTTTTTTTTTATAAAGTTTTGCTTGGTATTTAGGGAGTCATAAGGGAGTAAGTTTGATAAAGTGTGCCATAAGGGTTAAGTTTAATAAAGTATGTTTTTGCTATAAGGGAGTCATAAGTTCTGAGGTTAGTAAAGTTTAATTTTGCACTTAGGGAGTCATAACGGTGTGAATTAATAAAGTTTTAAGTGCAAGGATATGTTTTACTATTTTGCAAAGAGCTTAAAAGGAAAATATGTTTTGCATGCAAGAATAAAATTAATAAGGTGTTATAATGGCTTGATATTTTATTGTAATTCTTGTATGGTGAAAAGTGATTTTGAGGGTTGTGAGTTATTGAAGATCATTTTCAGATTTCTTTGAGCACATATTTTGAGAAGAAAGTTCATGTGGATTTTTTGAGAAAGTATTTTGCTATCTAACCCTTGAAGTGGAACAAGAAGGAATAGTTGTTTGTGATATGGGTTTTTGAGGACATATCTTCATTAGAGTAGAATAAAAGGTATGGGCATATCATTCCTTCTTTAAGGTGCTTTGTTGAGCAAATGTTTCTAAAACATAAGGTGGAGATAAAAGGGTTGTTTGGTATGTATTGTTGAAAATATTTGAGTTAGGGTTTGAGACCTACATGCGCTTCATTTTTGAGAGAAAGAGGAAACAATTGCATTAGGGTTTGAGAACTACTTGTGCTTCATGATTGGAAATACTTGAGCTAGGATTGAGACCAAGTTTGTACATCATTGTGAAACATTTTGAGTAGTGGTTTGAAAGACATTGAAAGTAATTGTGAAGTTTTTGAGATCAATCTTGTGAAGGAAATTTATGAATTATTGTGTTTGGTCCTTGAGAGTAAATTTACAAGAAAAATAGGACAGTTTTGTGAAGAAAAATTATACACTAGTTTGATTTGATTTGAAAGGGATTTTGCAAGAGGTAGAGATTGGCATAGATGAAAGCAATATTTGTGAATGTGAAGAACATATTGCGTATTTGATAGTACATATAATTCTCTATATGTTCCAGAGGTTAAAGGAATTCTAAGTAGAATATGTTTGAATTGCCTAGTTGAAGAAAGCATTTTTGAAAGAGATATACACATTGTTTGTATGCAAGTTTTGAAATTTTTTGAGCAGATCTAGTGAGTAGCACTGAGGTAAATTTGAACAAGTCTTGTGAAGAGACTTGAAGCAACATTGAGTTAGATTTGAGCAAGTATTGTGAGAATACTTGAAGCAGCATTGAGGCAGATTTGAGCAAGTCTTGTGAAGAGACTTGAAGCAACATTGAGGTAAATTTGAGCAAGTCTTGTGAGAAGAATTGAAATAGCATTTGAGGTAGATATTTATGAGTAGCATTGGAGTATATTTGTGTATATTTGAGGCAAATATTTATGAGCAAAGTTGGAGAAGATTTGTGCATATTTGAGGTAGATATTTATGAGTAGAGTTGGAGTAGATTTGTGCTAGTATTATGACAAGGTTCGATGTAGATTTGATATAGAGTTGAGAGTAGGATTTGGAGCAGACCCGAGCATAGGGGATAAAGTTCTCCTATGGAAAGATATCCACAAACCAGAGCATAGGGGATAGAGTTATCTTGTGGAGAGAGATCCACAAACTAGAGCAAAATGGGATAGAGTTATCCTATGGAGAGAGATCCACAAACTAGAGTAAGAGGGGATAGAATTCTCCTATGGAGAGAGATCCACAAACTAGAGCAAGAGGGAATAGGATTATCCTATGTAGAGAGATCCACAAACCAGAGCAAGAGGGGATAGAATTATCCTATGGATAGAGATCCACAAACCAGAGCAAGAGGAGATAGAATTATTCTATGGAGAGAGATCGACAAACTAGAGAAAAGGGGATAGAATTCTCCTATGGAGAGAGATCCACAAACTAGAGCAAAGGGGATAGAGTTCTCCTATGGAGAGAAATCCAAAAACCAGAGCAAAGGGGATAGAGTTCTCCTATGGAGAGATATCCACAAACAAAAGTATTAGGAATTAAGATCTCCTTTGGAAAGAGGTCCATAAACATTGTAATAGGGAATTGATTCCTAAGATATTTATTGAGAAAATTTAGAAGGAAGATTTTCTCTATGGACGTAACCCACATTGGGTGAACCACATTAAATTTGTGTCTCTCATGTGTGTGATGATTTGTGCATTGATTTGATTATTGCTATTGGTATTACCTTTTATAACATTGGATATTATTATTTGAGAAAGAAAAGTAAAATTTGATCTTATACTGTTCACCCACCCTCTTAGTATAAGCTTGTGTTCTTAAATTGGTATCAGAGCGAGTTCCTTCAAAAAATCTTAACAACTTGAAGGAAGATATTAGAGGAACACATATGGCATCTCAGAATGGATCTTCATCAAATAAGGCTCCATATTTCAATGGGAACAATTATGCTTTTTTGAGTATAAGGATGAAGACTTACTTGATGGCACAAGGATATGAAACATGGCAATCTGTTGAGGTTGGGTTCACACCTACAACTACTCCTCCCACTAAAAAATGATGGTAAGAAGTTACATGTGAATAATTCCAAGTATATTAATGGAAGCTTAAGTGGATTACGTGAATCCAAATTTGTGAAATTTATGCAATACAAATCAGCAAAAGATATGTGGGACAAATTGAAGTAAACATATGAAGGAAATAACAAGGTCAAGTTGGCAAAACTAAAAAACCACAAGAAAAGGTTTGAAGAGTTTAATATGGAAGATATTTCTAAGTACTTACTTCATGTTGATGAGGTTGTTAATACCATGCATGGAATTAAATTTAAAATTGAAGACTCTAGTGTTTCTCAGAAAGTAATAATATCACTCCCTATAAGGTATGATGCAAAGATTTTAGATATAGAAGAGATTAAGGATATTGATAAGTTGACTATGGATGAGTAACATGAAATTACCATAGCTTATGAGATGAGAATAGAAAAGGATCACAATTCCAAGAAAGAGGCAGCTTTAAAAGCTTCAAAGAAAACAAAAGATAAGAAACCAAAATCAAGTGGTGAGTCAAGCAGTAATGAAGAAGCTAATTGTGTGAGAAGGAATAAGGACTCAAGAAAATACAAAGGTATGAAGACTGTGAAGTGTTTTAATTGTGTTAATTTTTGTCACTATGCATCTAATTCTCCATAATCCAGAAGCATTAGCAGTGAAGAGAAACACGATTATAAGGAAAAGGAAGAAGGAAAATTCAGGCATGAAAAGAAAAATAGTGATGAAAGAATCTTAGATAGTGAAGAAGAAGAGATTATATTTTTTGCAATATAAGAGGAAGAAAATGCTCCTATTGAAGATAAATTTGAAGAGTATGAAGATGCTCGTAAATACCAAGAAGTTGAGAAAGATTCAAAAAATGAAGAAGGCATAGTTGATCTAGAAGAATTTATTGTTGCTCTCAGAGAGTTGAAAAAGTTAGAAAGCAGAATTCAAGACTGAAGGCTCAAGTTCAAGAACATAAGGAAGAAAAAGAAAAGCTTCTACAAGACCTCACAAAATCAAAGGCTAAGGCAAGGATATTTAAAGAGGTCATGGTTGAAAAGTTAGAAGAAAAAGAGTTAGAGTGTGAAATATTAGAACATGAAGTGGTTTCTCTAAGGATGGAAGTGAAAAATTCTAAGGATAATCTAAACAGGTTTGAGAAAAGTTCAAAAAATTTGGATAAAATTATCAATGCACAAAGATCTTCATCTATCAAAACAGGACTTGGTTTTGAAGAAGGACAAGGGAAAAAAGAAGGGTCAAGCTCAAGCTCAAAAGAAAAGGAAGTTTTAGAGGAAGAGAGTGAAGAAGAAACTAAGGCCTATGTGGATAAGTTGAAGAATATAAGCTTCACTAAGAAAGGAAAAAATACACAAACAAGAAATAGGGATCATCATAGAGAAGGAAAATAAAGGACTAAGAGACCAGAGATTTCAAAATAAGATTTCTTCAAAGGACAATGTTTTTCATGTAATCATTTTGGTCACAAAGCTATGCATTGCAGGGTTCATGGAAATATGGAGTATGGTTTCACTAAGAGGAACTTCTACTCATTCAAAGATGGATATTTATTTCAAGGGTATTGCTATTCTTGTAATCACTTTGGTCATAAAGTGATCCACTATAGGGTTCATGACAGAAATTATTATGGCTTCACCAAGAGGAGCTTCAAGATATTTACACCTTCCAAGAACTACAACATTAGGTGTTACAAGTGCAATAATCATGGGAATAAGACCAAGTGGTGTAGAAAAGAGTTTCTAGAACTTCCAGAGTCAAGCAAGAACAATGACACTCAAAAGGATCAAAAGGGTATGATTACAAAAGTATTAAAAAAGAAGGTTGACAAAGAAAAAAAGCATTGTATGTTGGGAGTAGAGATACTCCCACACCAAAATTAATCACCTCAAGGAAAGGAGGTGGGGAGGGGGCTGCGCTAAGAGTCTTATATTTAGACACAAAGGAGTCCCTTTGCCATTGATATCAAAGGGGGAGATATTTGAGTAAGGGGGAGAGCATTCAGTCAGGGGGAAAAGTTTCTTAGGGGGAGTAGATTTGGAATCTAGTGGTTGGAAAGGGAATTTTTAGAAAGGGTTACCATCAATGATAAAGGGGGAGATTGTTGAATATTTTGAGTATATTGCTGTCATTGATGCCATAGGTTTATGACATTGGTTTTCATTAACATCAAATATAGATTGGCATGGCAAAAATATAAGGTTTATAAGTTGGTTAATTAATGCAAGGCAAAAGACAAAGGTTTTAAAAGATAAATTATAATATTTAAATTAAAGTTTAAATATTATAATAAAATTAATTTGAATTTCATATGGCACCAAAAAATTCAAATTTTCAATTATGGGGTAAAGCACCTACATTTTCCTAAGTTTCAAAGTGCATATATAAGGTGGAATCCAAAAATCATTTTAAGTGGTGTTGAAAGTTTTAAGTGGCATCGATATAGTGCATTCGTCCTTTCATGAGTGCAGTACATAGGTTTCAAGTGAAGGCAACAAGGAGTAAAGGGGACACACATGTTTTGAAGACATGTGGATGACACATGAAACTCAAGAAGGTGTAGCACGTGGTTAATTTCCAACCGAGTGGCTAGCTCAGGTGGCAGGCAGACCTTGCGTAAGGCATGGCATGGAGGAGTTCTCAAGGTCGAGACTCGATGGTGACATTGTTTTCATAGTTTTTGTTGACCAAAGCAACGCAACAAGTTTAAAGTGAATATGGTGCATTAAGGTTCTTGTGTGGGAAGTTAGCCCATGCGGTGATCTAGAACGTGCTAAATCGTGGGCTCCGTGAGGTCGCATGCTCGATTCCTCGTAGCAGCAGAAGTGGTAAGGGCAAATTTTTTTTATGAAGTTTTTCTTGGTATTTAGGGAGTCATAAGGGTGTAAGTTTGATAAAGTGTGCCATAAGGGTTAAGTTTAATAAAGTATGTTTTTACTAGTAGGGATTCATAAGGGCTGAATTTAGTAAAGTTTAATTTTGCACTTAGGGAGTCATAAGGGTGTGAATTAATAAAGTTTTAAGTGCAAGGATATGTTTTAAAAGCTTTCTATTTTGCAAAGAGCATAACAGAAAAATATGTTTTACATGCAAGAATAGGAGTAATAAGGTGTTATAATGGCTTGATATTTTATTGTAATATTTGTATGGTGAAAAGTGAGTTTGAGGTTTTTGAGTTATTGAAGATCATTTTCAGATTTGTTTGAGCACATATTTTGAGAAGAAATTTCATGTGGATGTTTTGAGAAAGTATTTTGCTATCTAACCCTTGAAGTTGTACAATAAGGATTAGTTTTTTGTGAGACATGTTTTTGAGGACATATCTTCATCAGAGCAGAATAAGAGGTATGGGCATATCATTCCTTATTTAAGGTGCTTTGTTGAGCAAATGTTTCTGAAACATAAGGTGGAGATAAAAGGATTGTTTGGTATGCATTGTTGAAAATATTTGAGTTAGGTTTTGAGACCTACATGTGCTTCATTATTGAAATAAAGTGGAAACAATTGCATTAGGGTTTGAGAACTACTTGTGCTTCATGATTGGAAATACTTGAGCTAGGGTTGAGACCAAGTTTGTACATCATTGTGAAACATTTTGAGCAGTGGTTTGAAAGACATTGTAAGTAACTGTGAAGTGTTTGAGATAAATATTGTGAAGGAAATTTGTACATTACTGTGTTTGATCCTTGAGAGAAAATTTGCAAGAAAAATAGGCTAGTTTTGTGAAGAAAAGTTATACACTAGTTTTATTTGATTTGAAAGGGACTTTGCAAGAGGTAGATATTGGATTAGATGAAAGCAAGATTTGTGAATGTGAAGAACATATTGGGTATTTTATAGTACATATAATTCTCTATATGTTCCAGAGGTTAAAAAAATTCTAAGTAGAATATGTCTGAATTGCCTAGTTGAAGAAAACATTTTTGAAAGAGATATAAGCATTGTTTGCATGCAAGTTTTGGAAATGTTTGAGTAGGTCCAGTGAGAAACACTGAGGCATATTTGAGAAGGTCTTGTGAAGAGACTTGAAGAAAAATTTAGGTAGATTTTAGCAAGTCTTGTGAGAAGAATTGAAGCAAAATTGAGGTAGATTTGAGCAAGTCTTGTGAAGAGACTTGAAGCAACATTGAGGCAGATTGGAGCAAGTATTATGAGAAGATCTGAAACAATATTTGAGGCAAATATTTATGAGCAGAGTTAGAGAATATTTGTGTAAATTTAAGGTAGATATTTATGAGCAGAGTTAGAGCATATTTGTGCTAACCTTGTGATGAGGTTTGACGAAGATTTGAGACAAAGTTGAGAGCAATATTTGGAGAATACCAGAGCAGAGGGGATAGAGTTCTCCTATGGAAATATATCCACAAGCCAGAGAAAAGGGGATAGAGTTATCATGTGGAGAGAGATACACAAACCGGAGCAGAGGGGATAGAGTTCTCCTATGGAGAGAGATTGAAAAACTAGAGCAAGAGGGGATATAATTATCTTGTGGAGAGAGATCCACAAACCATAGCAAGAGGAGATAGAATTCTCTTATGGATAGAGATTCGCAAATCAGAGCAAAGGGGATAGAATTATCCTATAGAGAGAGATCCAAAAACCAGAGCAAATGGTATAGAGTTCTCCTATGGAGAGAGATCAACAAACCAAATCAAAGGGGATAGAGTTCTCCTATGGAGAGAGATCGACAAATCAGATTATTGTAGATTGATTTCTCCTTTGGACAGAGGTCCATAAGCATTGTAATACTGAATTTATTTGCAAGAGATTTGATGAGAAAATTTAGAAGGAATATTTTCTTCATGGACGTAACTCACATTGGGTGGACCATGTTAAATTTGTGTCTCTCATGTGTGTGATGATTTTTTCATTGCTTTGATTACTACTATTGATATTACAATTTATAACATTGGATATTATTGTTTGGGAAAGAAAAGTAAAAGTTGATCTTATACTGTTCAACCCCTTCTCTTAGTATAAGCTTGTGTTCTTCATATGTCTTAGAAATGATGTCTTTATATTCTGTGATATGAGCTAATTCATGCAAAGAGATATTGACTTTGATATTCTTCATATTCTTGATGATGTTACACCCTTTCCCAGGTACTGCACCAATTTGATCCTGAGTCTTACTTTCATTACCCTTTTGTGGGGGAGGATCATTATTAGGAGTAGGATCTAGGGGAATATCATAGGTTTTGTTTGGAGGAGTTGAATATGTAATAGGGGGAGGTGGATTTCTATATATCAATTTATAACTACCCCTCTAGAATTATTGAAAAGCCTACACTTCATCCATAGGCATTTCCAAAATATTTTTTAAATTATCTGGAAAAGTAAATAAATCTAAACCATAGCAAAACGGATGAACCAGAACCATAAGTGTTTCTCTGATTCTCAAAAAAAATTAACTTACCAGATAAAGCTTCAAAAGTGTTGTGAAATTCTAGATAATCTAATTCTCCATGTTGGGTTGTTCCATGAATCCTACACCAATTGGATAAAGCTATGTCACAGCTGTTTACTTTAGATACCTTAAATTTGTTGTAATCCTTATTGGTTTCATACAGAGGTCTAGAGAATTTATTCTGTTGGTAAGAAAACTAGTTTGAATTTTCTCCCCCAAAGACTTGTCTCTTAAAACTCAAGAAGTCATTCACCAATTTTTGGATCATCCTTGGAACTTATTCAACTCCTACTTTATTAGATTCCTTCTCTACAGTCTACATATGCCTAGTATGGGTTAAGGTTAATGGAGTTTCTTTAGGCAGAGCTTGACATGTTGGAATTAACATTTGATGTGGAATGGGAATCAAAATAGGTGTATTCTACATAACATAGGGTATCATAGGACTATTCAAAGGTTACAGTCCTAATTTTATTTTGATAATTAGAGCTTCCTTGTAAGATTCTATCAAGGTCATGACATTAGTGTCTCTTCTAAAGAAAACAAATTTCACTAGATCTAAGGCATTTCTTAACGTGCTCTTTGCTCGTCCAGTGTGGTTTTTTGCATCTGACAAGTCATACTATGCAATATAGAATCTTGAGAGGAAAATAAGGTATGTATTACTTTATTAAAATTAACTTTATTTACATTTTTGGGCACCAAATATTTATTTGCAGATATACGGTTTCTTAAAAGAATTTGAAATTAGATTTTATAAAAGTATAACCTTGGAAATATATAGGAGTTATAAGAAGTCAAGTTATTAAAAGAAATTAAATAGGAGTGATAATAAGGAAAAATAAATTTGATTGCTTCATTAAATATTGAAATTTATTATTTAAAAAAATGAATATGAAATATGAATCAATAAATGAGTTCCATTATGTCATAGTAAACTTTTCATTTTTGAATCAAAACTTTTTAAAGAACCAAATTTTGCATTATGAAAAAACAAAATAAAATCAATTCTCATTGTTGAAAAACTCTGGGAATAGTGAATGGAACAAATAATAAGCCATACAATGGAAATGGAAAAAGAAAATTTGAAGAAGATGATGCAAAATTGCTTATGTTAATCACATTTGGGATAATTGATGAAATTAAACCATATATATATATATATGACTAAATTGCATCAATATATTTGAAAAATTGCCCTCTTGAGTTTCTTGGACTAAATTGCCCTTTTGATTCTCTTATTTTGATCATTGTTGTTGTTGTTGTCCATATTGGTACTAAGTATGATATTGCATTGGTTGAAAATTTTGAAAAAGTCTATTCATTTCATTTCCTTGACTTAAGGAATTTTATCTACAAATCTTTATAGTATGACACTTTTTATTGCATGTCTGATAATATATTTGTTTCTATTTAAGTTGAGTCTATGATGATGCTACAATGTTACTTGGTACAGTTTCTATTGATATCAAAGCATTATTAGTCATTTTATCTTTGACTATTTTTTCCACTTCATGTTCTTGAAGAACATTAACTAGTTCATCAAAGGCTATGGTTTATTTTCACACTTGAAGTGATGTTACTAAATGTTTGAAACTCTTAATGTGACTTGAACAAGAAGCTTGTCTTCTAATTTTTCTCCCATTTTTAATAGCTTAGCCTGTAAATCTACTAACCTTTGAAGAAAGATGTTGATACTCTATCCACCATTAACTTTTAATAAATACAACTATGACTACAAATGTAAGATAGTTGCTTTATTCTTTTCTTCAAATATTTTGCATAATGTTTTCCAAGCTACCGTTGAAGTCTTTGCTTCACTTATATATGACTAAATTTTATCAATTATCCCAGATGTGATTAACATAAGGGCTTTTGCATTATATTCTTCAAATTTTATTTTTCCACTTTCATATTTTGGCTTATTCTCTATTCCGCTCACTACTTCCCAAAATTTTTCAACAATGAAAATAATTTAATTTAGTTTTTCCATGATGCAAAATTTGGTCCTTTCAAAAGTTGTGATTCAAAAAAGAAAATTTTACTATTTGACATAATGGAACTTATTTATTGATTCAGATTTCAAATTCATTTTTTTTTAAATGATCAATTTCAAGCTTTAATCAAGCAATCAAGTTGATTTTTTCTTCTTATTAGTCCAATTTAATTTATTTTAATAACTCCTATCTATTTCCAAGGTTATACCTTTATAAAATCAAATTTTAATTTCTTTTAAGCAACCTTATAACTCCAAATAAATATTTGGCACCCAAAAATTTAAATAAAGTTACTTTTTTTGGTAGATTGAATTAAAAAGTGGGTTTTGAAAGGGGCCCCAAAACCTTTTTACAAAATGTCAACAAACCAACTAGAAAGCCAAAGGGTAGGCCTTTTGAAAATTAAAAAGTGCATAGGAGGATGGTCCCAAAGGGACCATTCTTACAAATTGGGATGTAGGATAATCCCGTACGAAAAAAATTCAAAAAATCTTGCCAAATGGGCCCAGGATTTAAAAAGGAGAATCCCACCCAGGGCCAAAAAATTTACAATTAAAAAAATCGTCCAAGGGGAAAACCAAAAATCTAAGTCCCGCCTAAGAGAAACTAGAAGTCAAATCCACCTAGAAAGAAGAATCTATCTACTATCATCTTGGGAGAGGCAGTTTATGACTTTTTGCTTTGTCTTAAATTTTTCTTCATGGAAGCAAGGAGTTCACAATATAGGGAGGGTTCATCATCAATTTTTTGAGAACACCCGCTCACCATCGTCGCCTCCACCTGATGAGTTGATACCTTGCAATTTGGGCATTTGCATCTTGGCTCCAACCATATTTCAAACAAGGTCTACCACTCAGATCCTTTAGAACTCAGACCCTTTTTGGGTAAGCATCCATTCTTCTTAACACTACCAATGACAACTAAGCATTTCTTCTGAAGTGGCTCAAAAACTAGAGTCTCGGACAACAAGGGAACAACGAGAGACAAAGCCTCAAGAGGAAGAGACTCCTCATTCACAAGACAAGATACTATTCAAAATATGTCCCTGGCCATGGGAGGGCCGGTATTTATTTTTATTGATATCCACATCAGTCTCATATTTTTCTTGACTCGTTGGACTGGGGACAAGAGGGACTAGATATGATAGGGGATGAAGGGGCATAAAAAAATTGGTCTAAGTATTCAGTAGGGATATTGGGGGGCTCTAGAAAAACTTGTAACTGTGGTTTTGGTGACTTGGTCTCTTAGAGGTAAGAAAGGATTAGGACTCTCAATTAAGGGGTGTACCTGATTGGGAATATCCTTAGAATGTGAAGGCATCTAAGGTTTAGTTGTTGCTTGCTTGCCCTTATCAATATGATTCTTTCTCTGGAAATGCTACATTGTATGACCACTTTCTAGGCCTTTCCTGTCATCAAGTCCATCCTTTTTTATTTATTTCCTCAAAGATGGGCATTGAGTTTTGAGGTGCCCCTATTTTTGGCATTCAATGCAAAATGTTGGTTTATTCTCATACTCCACTGCTTGTCACCTATGATAGGACCCTAAAGTGAGATCAACATAGGTGGGAAGCCCTGAGTCCAAATTTGTAGTGACACAAATACAGGCATAAATTAATCAGGTTCTTGCTTTAGTAATCAAATCTATGGCAACCAGTTCTCCAATGGTTTGAGCTATACCTTTAAGAATCCTAGTGTGCCAAAATTGAGCTGGTAGACCAAAAAGTTTGATCCAAATTGGTGCCATATTTATGCTTTGAGTCTCAGGGTCAAAATCCTCTCCCCACCTTCTCAAGAAGAGACTTATTTGATTGAAGAACCATTTGACCTGTATCCTGAGGGTTATTTAACTTGATCATGAAAAAATATCTAGGAAGGGCAACCAAATCTAGATTTCCATTGGGCCACCATTTTGTGAAAGCCCATTTTCAAATAGACTCGATGTCTGGATGTGCACCAACAAACTTATTGACCAAAGATAGGGATTCTTGAAAAATCAAAGGTGCCATTACCTCAGGTGGAATGATGACCTCTCTACCAAAAATTGTGAGAGGGATTGAGTCTTGATTGATGGGTATGGATGACCCTGAATCAAATTAGACTTTATCCGCAAAGGAACCAGAAGGGGAATTCCAAGGAGGGTTTGACGGGGGTTTCCTCCCAACCTTGGAGGTTTCCAAGTCCCCATCCAGATTTTCAACATCTTCTCTGTCGTCAAGATCCTTGTCATCAATTAAAGGTCCACCATGGTTCTCAGTCTCTCTAGGTTGCTTGCCTAGTAGTTTTCATGATTCCCTTACTCTTGGAGAACCGTTTAGCATGCTCCTTCCCAAAACCCTATCCCTCAAGGTTCTTTTTTTATTATTCAAAATTTGACCATGGGATAATCTCTTGTATTTGCTTGATAAAATTCCTGGCTTAATTGCTAGGATTTTGTTTCATTGGATTTTTGGATTTTATTCATGGAATCTACCTCAGTATTTCTTTATGTTGTATTTAATAAAGTAACACATACCTTATTTTTCTCTTGGGATTCTATTTTGCATAGTTTGACTTGTCAAAACAAAAATGCTTCATATATATCTAGGTGCTCCAAATGTTACATTTTATCATGCAAAAATTACCTTAATCTTTCATGGCTTGGAACTTTGTGTGCTTTGTTTGATGTCTAGTATGCTTTGTTTAGAACTTGTTTGCTTTTTTGCATGGATGTCCATACTTTAGGATAACCTCTACAAATTAGGCAACTTCTCTCATCCCATTAGCATTATAAATTCACCTTCTCGATCTTTTGCTTCTCTATTGTTGGCTTTAACCATGGTTCTTCACTATTCTAGAATACAACTCTAGTAGTGTATCTTCAACTTAAACACTGCTACCATGCATTCAGTAATCTTCCAATTTAGACTCTTTAATCTAGATTCTCAGAAATTTCAACTTATCTTTTCTCACAGATGCTTTGACTTTGCTTTCTTCCTTTCACATCAATTTTTTTTGTCATTATTGTCTTCTTCAGACATAGACAAGTTGCATATGTCCTTTATTTCTCCTTTTCTCTCCTACATGTACAATTACATTTTTTTCAATATTAAAATTTGACTTTAAATATGTCAAGGTATAATCAACCATAAGTAATAGCTTACCTTCTCAAATTCAATGACTTCATGATAGCAACAAGAACACTTGTCTTTTATCTTTGGTGACTTTATCTTCACCAATAATATTTCAACACTATGCATTTTAGCAAAGTTACAATCTAATATTAATGCAATATTTCTCAAATGTTCTTAAGGTTAAATAAATCATTTCTTCTTTTTTCAATCTAAAACTTGGGTGACTTCAACTCTTTCCTTCAAATTTCATAGCTTCATATTCTTATTACACAAAGTGAGGATGTTTATGTGTGTGATTCTAGCTATAAACCAAGATGGCTTCTACCACTATGGATCTCATAGACAATCCTCCATGCTTCTCACTTGTATAGAATATGGATCTGATACCACTAATGGATTTTTAGCCCAATTTAATCATAGACCCCAATATCCAAGATATTAAACAAACACACTATTAAAGCATACAATTATCTAATCAATATGAATAAATCAAATTCATAATGATATTTTAGAATAATAAATATCACAATGTTATTAATAAATCATCAAATATACATCAACAACCATGTTCTTGTATTACGATGCATGGAGCTTTGTCTCCATAGTATAATATTAGAAGGCAACTCTTCCATACTTGACTATTTATCTTATCACATATCTAGGAGATGTATCCTTTGCTATTCTACATATGGAAAACCTCTCATGTCTCTTGAATTTACATCTTCAATTGTATATTTGACACAGACACATTACTCTTGACTTATATATATAACACTTTGTAAACTCTTACACTCTACACACTTGCACACTTTATTACATGATACTTTCACTCATCTCTCACATTGATATATACTTTAGGGTAAATATAAATTACACTCCCTAATCTAATAACTCACACCCTAGTCTAATATTTATAATAGCACAAATGTACCATGGGGTACTTTAACACATGGTCAAATAATGTAATATTATTCAATAGGATAAACATATTTATGGCTCCAAAATTTCCTTAGAATTTTATAAATTTAATAATTCAAGGGGGAGGCATAATATTAATGTATTTATCTTCTCATGATCAACATTTATTCCCCTATGAGACACCATAAATCGTAGTAACTTATTAATAATAACACTAGACACATATTTCTTGGGAAAATTTCTAACCCTATAGTGACATGATCACTCAAATATGACATGAAGGTTAGTTGGATGTTCAAATTACTTTCTAGAATTACCCAAGATAACATCCACATAAGGTTCTGCTAACTTTATAATCAAGTCATAAAATACAACTGTTATAGCTCATTGATAAATATCACCTATGTTTTTTAATCCAAATGGTATGCCAACATAGAAATATTTTTCCTAGAGCATAGTAAAAGTTATTTTACTTTGATCCATAGGGGTAATATACATTTTATTATAACTAGAATAACCATCCATAAGGGATTACATTTCATACTCTACAATAGAGTCAACAATAACATCAATAGATGGAAAATGAAATTTATCCTTAAGACAAGTTAGGTTGATGTTTCTAAAGTCATAACAATTCTTGATGACATTTTTTTCTTATATTCATACGTAAAATATTAGATACCCATTCTAAATAGTCAATAACACTAATAAAATTGACATCTAACAACTAATAGCTCTCAATTTTGCATAGGTCTTGAATGAGGGGAGATAAAATTATTTACTTTTGTTAGACAAGAATGACACCTTCATAGGTAACAATGTTATGGAAAATAAAACTCTCATCCATTCCATTCATGTTAGAGTATTTCTATGTAAAAATACCCTTATATTCCTTAATCAAGATATTAAATATGGCATATTCCTTATTAGATTTTTTAGCCCCAATTTTAAATGTCCATAGTTGTTTTGGGGTGCCTACGTTAATATCTATAGTAGGCTCATAATTCATGACATTATCTTATTCAAAATGGATATAAGTAGGGAGAATATTCTCTAATTTGAAACTAATATCATACTGACAAACATAACCATACCACTTGTGACTCCCCCAATTAGGATTACATTCTTCAAGAAACCACATATTATGGTATTGGTAGGGAATTTTTTACTCTCTAGCATATAATAGTTATAGGATGTATTTATCATTAGATAATTATGGGAGAAAGAGGACATTATTATGGATTTAAAATTGTTGGTTTAACTACTGCATGCTTCTTACCCTAAGCATAGAGAGGAAGTGAGAATGTGACTACGAATTAAGAAATATTTGGATATGGTATTAGGTCATTGTTCAAATTGCTTCTAAACTTTCATCAAAGCATTAAAAAATTTTAGAAGAAAACTTAGCTTCAATAGAGTAGGAAAACTTGTTAGATGACCTTTCTAAGTAGAAATACATTTCCAAATCTAGAAACAGGCTCTTAGAGACAACAATAAACACTTTAGCATTCATTTTTATTAAAAAATAGAAGAATTAGGATTGCCACATTAAGAGGTGATCATGATTGTAGAGAAATTTCATAAGAAATATTTGATAGTCTAGGTATAAAAAGGGTCTTGTAGGTCAAATAATTACAAGGGCTATCAAAATAGTAGGAACAAGACTAGAAAAAACAAAAAAAATAACTCAAAGTATGAGAGATTTCTCAGCTTTTATTAAAAACAATAATCTATGGGAGGTTGATTTTGAAATACAACTATACTTGGACCAACAATAGTAGAGGCTAGAATCTAATAGTAGAAAAAATAGATAGATGCATTCTCTCATATCATTGGCTTGATGAAGGAAATTGTGCTAAAATTAATACCTTAACAAGGATTGGTTTAGATCACTAGACAATAAGAGTTAAAATGGTGGTAAGTGAATTAAAAAAAGATCATATTTTAAATATGAGCAAATGTAGGAAGACCATACTTAATTTGTTGATATGATAGCTCAAACGTGGAATTATTCAGGTAATGGTGAGTTGTATGCTCTTCCAAATAAAATAAAATTTATGACATCTAAATTAAAAGAATGGAATAAGAAATTTTTTAGGAATATTTTTTAGAAAAAAGAAGAAATAAAAGATAAACTTTCAAAATTCTAAAAAAGTGATCATAATAATCTAAGCTCAGAGGAAAGGGAGTTTTCTAGTGAATATCATAATGAAGAACACAAGCTTATACTGAGAGGGGGGTGAACAATATAAGACCACTTTTTACTTTCTTTCCAAATCAATATCAATTAATGTCCTTAATTGCAATAACCAAATATAGCAAGTGTGCATTAATAACTCAGATAGCAGTAGTAAGCAAGAGCACAAGTCACCACACACAATTGAGACACAAGATTTAACGTGGTTCCCCCAATGTGGGGTACTCCACCAGATAATCTCCTTATAATATTTCACACAGAAATAAGGATCCTTATCCAATACAATGATTTCTTTGATCTGCTCAAAGCTAGGCAATAACAAGTTCACATAGAACTTGTCCAAATCTGAATAACAAGCTCACACAGAACTTGTCCAAAACTGAATAACAAGTTCACATAGAACTTGTCCAAATCTGAATAACAAGCTCACACAGAACTTGTCCAAAACTGAATAACAAGCTCACACAGAACTTGTCCAAAACTGAATAACAAGCTCACCAAGAACTTGTCCAAATATGCTCTAGCAAGCTCACCAAGAACTTGCCCAAATATGCTCCAGCAAGCTCACCAAGAACTTGCTCAAATATGTCCACAAATCTGTCCACAAAGCTGTCCCAAAACTATCCAAAGCTATCCACAAAGCTGTCCCAAAACTATCCACAAAGCTGTCCCAAAACTGTCCACAAAGCTATCACAAAAGCTGTCCCAAAACTATCCACAAAGGCCTTCTCAAAGGCTCAATCAATCATGCTCAAGTAGCACTCAAATCTCATCCACAAATCTATCAAGGCAAAGCTCAAAGATGAACTCAACAATGAATGGCAATGTACTCTTCAATGGATGACAACAATGATCCACAATGATCTCAACTCAACTCAACTCAAATCAACTCATAGAAGCATAAAGAGAATTGTTAGAGACTCAATATGTTCTAAGCTCAATCTCAACTCAAATCAATCTCAACTCAACTCAAGTCAACTCATAGAAGCATAAAGAGAATTGTTAGAGACTCAATATGTTCTAATCTCAATCTCAACTCAAATCAGAATTATGGAATAGTTTGTTTCATGGAACTTGACCAATCACCTCACACAATCACTTGACTAGGCTCAATCAACTCAACTCAACCAATCACCACAAGGGACTACTATTTCTCACAAAAACCCTAGTCCAAGCATGTATCAACCAACTCAAATGTTTCCAACAATGCTCAACCACAAATCTCACATAACAATGATACTCATGTTCTTTTCAAGTTCTTTCACAACCAATGGGCTTCAACAACTATGCTTATAAAACAAGGTTTAAACACAACTCTCAAACCAGAAAACCTTGAAGCATTCAACCAACCACTTTCGAAAAGGAAACCACAATCAATCCTTTTCACTCCAATGATATTTCAGAAATCAACCACCATAAACAATCAATAGGAGAATGTGCCCATACCTTTTTGATGCCAAGAAGTTGTCCACAAAATCTGCCACACTAAACACAACTTTCCTTTCCAATCTCAATAAGGGTTAGTGGACTTCAAATAATAATCACAAGATAAGCATAACTCAATTTACACCTTTTTACTCCAACTTAATAAACACATCCACCAAAGTCCTTTTTAATAAAAACCCTTATAAAAAATAATAATCAACAAGGCTCTCAAAAATATTTTATAACAACTCCTTATTTCTCCTAAATCTTAATTTTTCAATTTCATGAATATCAAATTAAATCAACAACTCATCCACCTCTGAAATAATAATCACAACCCTTATAAAAATAAAGTTTAATTAAAAACTTTAATTATTCCTTAACCACCTTATAACTCCTATCCTAGGGCATCAACGAAATTAATTAGAGCAAAACGTAATTACCTCCTCAAGGGGATTCAAACCCCCAACTTGCACACACCGCGAGCGCCTTAGCCATGGCTAAGGTTGCCACATGAGCTAGCCACTCATTCAAAAGGAAAAGGCACGACGTGCCTTAAGTCCTTCCTCCCTTCCATGCAAACCAAAAGTGCTTCGAGCGCTTTCCTTCCAATGCCTTCGAATGCAGTCAAGGAGATTCGAACCTTGACGTAAAGCGCTGCCACACACCTTAACAAAAATCCAATTGCCAATGCGCCACTCTGCCCACAATGTCTTGGGCTTTCGACCAACCTTGGATTTATTCGTTGTCTCCCTTTTCAAAATGATTTTTGCATGAGCTCTCTTTGGATGCTTAGCCAACGATTAACACGAGCAAGGATTAATTTCAAATGAACCTTAGGATCCCCCTTTATATAGTCTTCTCCTCATTTTCGATGACGTCGGTGCATTATTGATTTTCCCTCTTTCTTTAGACGTCGGTGCTAACTTTAATTTTAATTTTAAAATTAAAATTAAAATTTTAAATAATTAAAATTTAAACTAAATATTTAAAATTAAATATCTCCATCATCGGGGCACCTTTTTCGATGAAACGAAAGGCCAACCTGGGTTTTAAGAAAAACCCATTTCAAATCTGCCATCCATGGTTTTAAATAAAACCTTTTATTTTGCCTGCCTTGGTTTTCACAAAAACCCCGAATTTATCCATGCTTTCCAAAATATCATTTGCCCATCAAAACTCAATGTGATCCATATGACATCAATGATTCATGTGACATCAATGACAACATAAAATAACTCAAATTGCCAACAATCTCCCCCTTTGTCATTGATGGCAACACCTCTAAAGCAAAAACCACAATCACTGCAAAAACCATCTCTAAGAATCAAAGCTGCTCCCCCTGACTCAATACTCTCTATGGAGGTTGCTCCCCCTAACTCAATGCTCTCTTTGGAGGCTGCTCCCCCTAACTCAAATCTCTCCCCCTTTGACATCAATGGCAAAAGGGACACCTATGGGGCTAAAAGATATGACTCTTAAACTTAGCCCCCTCACCACCTTCTCTCTTGAGGTGATTAATTTTGGGGTGGGAGTACTTTTACTCCCATATCACATTGTTTCTTTCCTCTATCAACTTCCTTCCATGTTTTTCTGATATCCTTCTCTTGATGAATTACTTGATCTTCTTGTCTAGAACCTGTTTGACCTTCTTGCCTTGAACCTGTTTGGAATTGAGTCCTACACCATTTTGCAATATGCCCAAAGTTATTGCAATTAAAACACTTGATATTGTAGCCTTTGGATGGTGCCCATGTCCTGAATTCATTCTTAAAATAATTTCCATATCCATTCCTTTCCTGAACCCTGTATTGTGAAGCTCTATTTTCATGACCATTATGACCATGACTTCTGAATTGTGAAGCTCTAAAACCAAAACCATGTTGCTCATTTCCTTTGCACTGAAAATCTCTATGACCAATCCTGTTACATGAGAAGCAATGCCCCTAAAAACCATACCTTCTTCCTTTGAGGTTTCTTCTAGCAAAATCAAACTTCTTTGATCCATAGACCCTGCAATGTATAGCCCTGTGTCCAAATCCATTACAAGAAAAACAATGTCCTTGAAAAGCCCTTTGTTCATGCCTTGGTTCTTCATACCTTTCTTGACCATTATCCTTATGATCATTTTCAACTTGTGCATTGCATCCTTGAACCTTCTTTGTAGTATCTAAATCCTCTTCCTTAGTTTCTTCCTTGCTTTTCTCTTCAAGTATTTCTTTTCCTTTTGAACTTGATTCACCTATCTCAAAACAAGAACCAAACTGAATATTTGGAGCCATAGGAACTTTGGAACTTTCCTCACAAATATTAGGTGCTTCCTTGCTTTCATATTTTAGAACTTCCTTTCCTTTTGAGTGTGATTCCCCAAACCTGAAATATGAGACCTTTGGTGCTTTGGAATTTTCCTCTTCTTTCTCTTTATTTGTGTCAAGTAGCAAATTGGCACACATCTCTATAGCCTCTGAAATGCAAGTATCCATTTATGTTGCTTCTTTTTCTTTGGAAACCGGTTCTTCCTTATAGATTTCTGAAACAAAACCTCCTGATACAAATATAGGTCCTTGTGTACTTATTTTTTATTTCCCTTCTTCATAACCAAGCCCTGTTTTTATAAATGGATCTCGTTGTGAATCCAAAAAATTATCCAGAGTTTTTGAATTTCTTTGAAATCGTGCTAACTCATTTATGTAGGTCCCCAAACTTTTCTGATCTTCTTCTTCTAACTGATTACATCTTTCTTTTCTTGCCTTCAATTTCTCAGAAATAGTGATGCCAAGCTCTTTTGTTTCTTGAAGCTCTTTTTCCAAATCTTGAATGTGTTGATTGAGCATCATATTGACCTTTTCATTTTCATGAACCTTATTTTCAAGCCTCTTGATTTTCTTTTCCAATATTTTGATTTTCTTTTCCTGTTTTGTGGAATCCTCTTCTTCATCATCATTGCTGCTAGAATTGTCACTAGAATTGTTGCTTTCTTTTTCAACAAATAAACTTTCCTTGTTGCAATTGTTGTAGTACGTGCAATCATCATCTATATGCCCAAAATCTCCACATATGAAGCATTTTAATATCCTTAGACCTTTCTTGTACCTATTTTCTTGCTCAATGGCTATGGCAAGCTCTTCATGTCTTTCTTCAATAGATATATCCTCTTCTTTAACTTCAATACCTAGGAATAGATGTTCTTGCCTTTCTTCATTTATTCCAAAGAATGTACATTCTTCTTCATCTGACTGGTTTCTATCACTGTAATCTGAACTATCACTTGCATCTACAATGTAGTAAGATTTCTTTGCCTTATGAAAAATTTTCTTCTTCTCATACCTATTTTGCTTGTATCTGTCATCTTTGTCATGCTTATGCTTTCCATATTCTTTTCTTCTTTGACCCTATTTTTCATCATCACTATTTTCTTCATGTGGACACTTGTATGCATAGTGACCAAGATCACCACACTTGTAGCATCCGACTTTCCTTATATCCCTGAAATTCTTTGAGTCCTTATTCCTTTTGATGAAGTTAGCTTCCTCATCATTATCTGAACCTCTACTTGTTTCTGAAACTTTCCCTTTCTCTTTCTCTGAAGCCTTGAATGCAATCTCTTTTATTGGAACTTGATGCTTACTTACCCTCATCTCATAAGTTGTGAGAGTACCTTGCAATTCTTCCATTGTTAGCTTGTTGATATCCATTGTCTCTTCTATTGCTGAAACCTTAGAATCATATTTCATGGGAAGTGATCTCAAAACCTTTTGAGTAACTTCTGATTCTTTCATCTCAAAACCTAGGCCTCTCATGGTGTTAGTAATCTCATCAACACGAAGTAAAAACTTTGCAATATCTTCAGAATCTTCCATTTTCAATTCCTCAAATATTTTTCTATGAGTTTGTAGTTTTGCCAACTTTACCTTGGAATCTCCTTCATAAGTATTCCACAACTTGGTCCACATCTCATTAGCTGAATTACATACCATGACCTTTGCAAAATCTGTCTCACGAAGCCCACTCAAAATATAATTCATTGCTCTTGCATTGATCTCAACCAATTTCTTGATAGTCTTATCTACCTCGAGATCACCTTCAACCCTATACTCTTTTTCAACCATTTGCCATACCTCATATCCTTGTGATATCAAGTAGTTCTTCATCCTCATGCTCTAGAAAGCATAATTGTTACCATCAAACAATGGAGCCTTATTTGTAGATGATCCATTCTATGAAGCCATCTGTGTTCTTGTAGAATCTGCTATCAAGAAGGAACCCGCTCTGATACCAATTGAAGAACACAAGCTTATACTGAGAGGGGGGTGAACAGTATAAGACCACTTTTTACTTTCTTTCCAAATCAATATCAATTAATGTCCTTAATTGCAATAACCAAATATAGCAGTGTGCATTAATAACTCAGATAGAAGTAGTAAGCAAGAGCACAAGTCACCACACACAATTGAGACATAAGATTTAACGTGGTTCCCCCAATGTGGGGTACTCCACCAGATAATATCCTTATAATATTTCACATAGAAATAAGGATCCTTATCCAATACAATGATTTCTTTGATCTGCTCAAAGCTAGGCAATAACAAGTTCACACTGAACTTGTCCAAATCTGAATAACAAGCTCACACAGAACTTGTCCAAAACTGAATAACAAGTTCACACAGAACTTGTCCAAATATGAATAACAAGCTCACACAGAACTTGTCCAAAACTGAATAACAAGCTCACACAGAACTTGTCCAAAACTGAATAACAAGCTCACATAGAACTTGTCCAAATATGCTCTAGCAAGCTCACCAAGAACTTGTCCAAATCTGCTCTAACAAGCTCACCAAGAACTTGTCCAAATATTCTCTAGCAAGCTCACCAAGAACTTGCTCAAATCTTTCCACAAAGCTATCCACAAAGCTATCCCAAAACTATCCACAAAGCTGTCCCAAAACTATCCACAAAGCTATCCCAAAACTATCCACAAAGCTATCCACAAAGCTATCCCAAAACTATCCACAAAGGCCTTCTCAAAGGCTCAATCAATCATGCTCAAGTAGCACTCAAATCTCATCCACAAATCTATCAAGGCAAAGCTCAAAGATGAACTCAACAATGAATGGCAATGTACTCTTCAATGGATGACAACAATGATCCACAATGATCTCAACTCAACTCAACTCAAATCAACTCATAGAAGCATAAAGAGAATTGTTAGAGACTCAATATGTTCTAAGCTCAATCTCAACTCAACTCAACTCAAATCAATCTCAACTCAACTCAAGTCAACTCATAGAAGCATAAAGAGAATTGTTAGAGACTCAATATGTTCTAATCTCAATCTCAACTCAAATCAGAATTATGGAATAGTTTGTTTCATGGAACTTGACCAATCACCTCACACAATCACTTGACTAGGCTCAATCAACTCAACTCAACCAATCACCACAAGGGACTACTCTTTCTCACAAAAACCCTAGTCCAAGCATGTATCAACCAACTCAAATGTTTCCAACAATGCTCAACCACAAATCTCACATAACAATGATACTCATGTTCTTTTCAAGTTCTTTCACAACCAATGGGCTTCAACAACTATGCTTATAAAACAAGGTTTAAACACAACTCTCAAACCAGAAAACCTTGAAGCATTCAACCAACCACTTTCGAAAAGGAAACCACAATCAATCCTTTTCACTCCAATGATATTTCAGAAATCAACCACCATAAACAATCAATAGGAGAATGTGCCCATACCTTTTTGATGCCAAGAAGTTGTCCACAAAATCTGCCACACTAAACACAACTTTCCTTTCCAATCTCAATAAGGGTTAGTGGACTTCAAATAATAATCACAAGATAAGCATAACTCAATTTACACCTTTTTACTCCAACTTAATAAACACATCCACCAAAGTCCTTTTTAATAAAAACCCTTATCAAAAATAATAATCAACAAGGCTCTCAAAAATATTTTATAACAACTCCTTATTTCTCCTAAATCTTAATTTTTCAATTTCATGAATATCAAATTAAATCAACAACTCATCCACCTCTGAAATAATAATCACAACCCTTATAAAAATAAAGTTTAATTAAAAACTTTAATTATTCCTTAACCACCTTATAACTCCTATCCTAGGGCATCAACAAAATTAATTAGAGCAAAACGTAATTACCTCCTCAAGGGGATTCGAACCCCCAACTTGCACACACCGTGAGCGCCTTAGCCATGGCTAAGGTTGCCACACGAGCTAGCCGCTCATTCGAAAGGAAAAGGCACGACGTGCCTTAAGTCCTTCCTCCCTTCCATGCAAACCAAAAGCGCTTCGAGCGCTTTCCTTCCAATGCCTTCGAATGCAGTCAAGGAGATTCGAACCTTGACGTAAAGCGCTGCCACACACCTTAACAAAAAGCCAATTGCCAATGCGCCACTCTACCCACAATGTCTTGGGCTTTTGACCAACCTTGGATTTATTCGTTGTCTCCCTTTTCAAAATGATTTTTGCATGAGCTCTCTTCGGATGCTTAGCCAACGATTAACATGAGCAAGGATTAATTTCAAATGAACCTTAGGATCCCCCTTTATATAGTCTTCTCCTCATTTTCGATGACGTCGATGCATTATTGATTTTCCCTCTTTCTTTAGACGTCGGCGCTAACTTTAATTTTAATTTTAAAATTAAAATTAAAATTTTAAATTTTAAATAATTAAAATTTAAACTAAATATTTAAAATTAAATATCTCCATCACTGGGGCACCTTTTTCGATGAAACGAAAGGCCAACCTGGGTTTTAAGAAAAACCCATTTCAAATCTGCCATCCATGGTTTTAAATAAAACCTTTTATTTTCCTGCCTTGGTTTTCACAAAAACCCTGAATTTATCCATGCTTTCCAAAATATCATTTGCCCATCAAAACTCAATGTGATCCATATGACATCAATGATTCATGTGACATCAATGACAACATAAAATAACTCAAATTTCCAACACATAATATTTTGAGTAAGGAAGAGAAATTCTGGAGATTAAAATCATGATAAACTTGGTTAAAAGGAGATAAAAATACAAAGTTATTTCATATGATGGTTATAGTACAAAGATCAACATCCAAAATTAATAGAATTAAATCAATATAAGGGATTTTGATTGAAGATCAAAATGATATTAGAAAATAGGTAAAGTTTTTTTATCAAAATATTCTAGGATCAGAGGAGACTGAAGTTCTTAATGATAAACTTCTTCAAGGTGTTCCTTTAGTGATAACGAATGAAGACAATAGGAATCTAATGGAGCTTATTATTTTAGAAGAAGTTCATTTAGGTTTTTTATCTTTTAATAAGGATAAATACCTAGGTCCAAATGGGATCTCTACATATTTTTACCAATATAATTGGGATATAATGAAGTATTATTTATTGGTGGCAATGGAATAGTCTAGGGTAAAATAATTCATACCTTATAAAATTAATGCAACATATCTTACCCTAATTCCAAAAAAGAAGGATGCTGAATTGTTTGATTCTTTTAGACCCATGAGCCTATGTAATATGGCATATAAGATTATCTCCAAAGTGATGGTGAATAAATTGAGGCCATTTTTAGACAAAATTATTTTACAAGAGCAAGGAGGATTTGTGAAAGGGAGACAAATTCTGGATGGGATCATAGTAGCTCATGAAGTTATACATTCAACATCTTCAATAAAAGAGAAAGTAATGATCGTAAAACTTGATATGAGTAAAGCCTATGATATGTTTAAATGGTATTTTCTTTTTGAAATTTTAGAAAAGTTTAGATTCAAGAAGAAATGGGTTAGATGGATTAAAGCTTGTGTCTCTATAGTTTTTTATTCAATGTTGGTCAATGGTTTAGTAACAAAATAATTTAAAGCTAAGAGATACCTTAGACAAGGATATCCTCTATCTCCTTATTTGTTCATTATTATGGTAGAGGTTTTGAGTAAGAAATTAAATAAGGCTTACAAATATGGGCTTATAAGTAAATTTAAGGTTAGTAATAACATCGACAACATCACCCATCAACAATTTGTATATGATACAATGTTTTTCGAAAGGGAAAAGATAAATGAGGCTAGATATTTGAATAAATTTTTAAAGGAATATGAAAGAGCATTAGGGAAAAAGGTTAATAGGAAAAAATCCAAAATTTACTTCCTTAACACTCCAAGTAATATCAAAGCAATAATTTGTAGGGTACTTCAAATGGAGGAGGTAAATTTACCACCAAATTATCTAGGGGTGCCTTTATTTTAGGGGAGAATGGGGATAGAATTATGGAATCCAATTATTAATAAAGTTCATAATAAAATTCCAGCTTGGAATGGTAGATGGTATTGTTAGCAAGAAGAGTGCAGTTAATTAAGTCAATCTTATAGGCCATTCCTACATATTATGTCATTGTATTCTATGCCAAAATAAGTTGAACATTTTTAATCTATATTATGCAATATTATTTATGGTCAGGTTTACATGATAAAAGGAAATTTCCTTTAGTGAAATGGATCAAGGTGTGTGATGATAAAACTAGGGGAGGACTTGGTTTAAGAGTTCTTACATATGTAAACTTAGCTCTTATGGGAAAAGTAATATGGAGATTGTATAAATATAGTCAAATACAATGGGCAAGAATTCATCTAAGTATGTTGAGCCCAATGAACTAAGTTTAATATTACTACATTCTCTCTACCAAATGGTTTTGTTCTTTGGAATGGTTAAAAAAATCTATTGATCTAATGATTAAAGGTTTAAGATGGGTGGTGGGAACTGAAGAAAGAATTTCTATCTGGATGGATACTTGGTGTGATAAGAAACCACTCAATTTAGATCCAATTTTGAAACCTTGGATGAGATTACTTCAAGACAAATATGGTTATAGGGTTTCAAACATTTTTTACAAGGATTAGGAAGGAAGATACAAATGGAAATAAGAAATTTTTTAAAGTATACAATACATTGATTCTAGGAGGAAACTGAGTAGAAAGATAACAATTGTGATTATTTTGAGGAGAGCCAAGGATAAATTGATTTGGGAGTTGAATAGCTCAGGAGAATACACAACAAGAAGTGGATATAATGTACAACACCAAAAAATAAGTAATATCACTAGCATATGGAGAGATATTTGGGATAGCCTAAGCATTCCTAAAGTTAAAATGTTTGTTTGGATAGTAGGTCATAGAAGAATTTTATTCAAAGATAACCTTATGAAAAGGGGTTTTCACAGCCCCTCTCAATGTGTTATTTGTAAAAAGGAGGAGGAGAGTATAGACCATCTCTTGGGATATTGCTCAAAAGTTTGGAAACTATGGCAATGGATCCTTAACATGTTTGGTAGATGCATGACGATGAATAAAAAAATTGAAGATTGGTTAAAGCAATGACCGAGCACTTATAAAAATGAGACTTTACATACAATATGGGATATATCAAAAGATATAATACTTTTGACTGTATGGCTAGAAAGGAATATAAGAATATTAAAAGGAAATAAAAGTAGTATAGAGGTAATGAAAAGGAAGATATGTTTAGCCATAGAGGAGTCTAAACCAACCCTATCAACTCACCCAGTCCCTAATCTAGAAGAAATAAGCCTTAATAGATGGAGTTAATTCATTAAATGGAATTATGACGTTGGGTACAAGAGAAGCAAAAAGAAGATAAAGAATGTAAAGTGGAAACCACCAGATATGGAGTGGGTTAAAATTGAATTTTGATGGAGCATCTAAAATAAATCCATGACCAACAGGAGGAGGAATAATTAAAAATAATAGAGGAGATATTTTGTCTCATTATGCTTTCAATAGTGATATTAAGATAAATAATGAAGCTAAATCTTGGGTGGCTTTATAAGGGTTAAAAATATGCAAACAAATAAAATGGAATAGAGTATGCATTGAAGATGATTCTCTCATAGCACCCAGGTGTTGTAGGTGAGTTGGAGAGAAGAGGGCAATCCTCCAATGGAGGTACCAGGTTCAAATATCCACCCTACCAAAAATCTAAATTGGGTAACCAAAATCCAATTGATAATGTTGGTGTGGACAGGGTCAGGTGCAACTCTCGATTGACTTTGACGATGTAGAACCCCCTGTTCGTGGTCTCTCAGACCAAGGTGGCTCCACAAGGGGATTTTTGCTTAAAAAAAAAATGATTCTCTCATAGTAATAAATGTAATTTTGAGGAAAGAAAAGGCTCCATGAAACATACAAGAGATAATTATGGAAAAACAAGATCTTGTTAAAGAGTTTGAAGAAATCAGGTTTACACATACTTTAAGGGAAGGTAAAAAATGTGTAGATAGGCTAGCTAATAGAGGGGTTTTGATTGAGAAGCATGAAGTTAAATTATCCTTTCCATGGTTAGAGGAAGTAGTAAGTTTAACTAAAGCTGATAAGAAAATGTTGATTGTTTGAATCAAATAATGATTAAGATTTAATTTAATATTTTCCATTGGTAATATCTATTTTATTTTATAAAAATAATGTGTTTTCATAAAAAATATTTATTATAATTTTTGTGGTTGCACTTGTGTTTTAGGAAGGAAACTAGCAATCCATTTCGTAAAGCGGACTATGATAGTGCGATGTTTTGGAAATATTACTCTACAAAGATGCAATGCATAGATAGTAGAGGTGAAGTTTTGGTATTATAAAGGTTGCTATAGAAAATGCCAAGAAGGATGTTGAATTTTGGAATATTTGTATTCATACGAAAAATTGAAAAGATCCAAAATGAATTTTTTTATAGATATTTTATGTAAAATGATGTAGGTTTCTAGCTATGGCATATCAATTGAGATGAGAAGTGTATCTATTTGTAAAATCTTAAGCTCTAAAGTAGATACTTGTAAATTTTCAAGGGTGGGGTACCCAAGTATAACCCCTTATTATTTAGCCAGAAAAAAACTAAAAAATTATTCATGACTGAGATCACCACTTTAAGAGGCAATCCTAGTTCTATTGGAGAAATATTAACAAAGAATATACAATAGTAAGGTCTAGTTTAGGATAGTTAAAAATAGTATAGGAATTGATGTTTTTAGGAATAGAAAAACTAATTGGTCTATCTTCATAATATTTTTTAAACTTATACATTTTCGCCTTTTTTAAATACCTAAACAAGGGAGTAAGTCATGTTTCATTTGGAATATTTGAAGGTTTTAATGTAGAAATAATAGAAACATTAGTTGTTCTATGCCTATCTAGCCTAATTTTGCATTGATTATGTTCATCATTTATAATCATGCAATAAGAAAACAAATTATTACTATATCCATAAGAAATTTCATAAAAATTATATCAAATTGACTATCATCATTGCCTAAATTAATATCCTCCATTGAACCTACTTGGTAATGGCGAATACTCACCTCAGAAATAGGAGTAATAAAAGGATAATTCTTAATTATAATTTTAAAGGGTTGATTAAAATCACCATCTACATCACTATTAGTTTCCTTCCCATGTTGCAATTATCCATACAAAATGTTAGTTATTTTAGTTTGGTAGCATCTTCATGGGCTTTACGTATTTTTTCCTACCATTCATAGAACAAAATATGATCTTCTCCATTTTTAGGTCTCAATAATGGTGGCAATTTATCAATTACTTTGTTAAAAAGGGAAGTGATATAATCCATATTAGGTTGATTAGATTCCAATTCATATCTATCTTTGGGGTATTTCAAGTGAAATTTAGAATGCCCCTTAAATAATTTCCTTGTAAAATTGACAAATTAGAACCTTTTGTATCTCATCCATAATTTTTTTTTTATGGTTTTGCATATGAGATTCCAAGGATTGAATTACCATTATATGGTAAAAATTTTATCATCATAGGTATATTTAACCACTTGACAAGTAGGGGAAGCTATGACTCTCATCTTACTTGTCCAAGGTATACCTATTGTGGCTCGGTTTGTCACAAAGATGAACCTTAACTATGATTATTTGTAATTATTTGAAAGGTGAGCACCTTTTAATCATAGCCCAAACCACATATTAGAAGGGTTAAAATACCTTAACCCAACCTCTAGAGTAGGCTGGTATACCTTGTCAACTTATTGAGTGTTGAATATTTTTAGTTCAAAATAATAAAAGAGTTTAGGGATAGAAATTAAAGGGTTAAGAAGTAAATGAATTAATGGAATATGGATAAAGCTAACATCATAGACATCCAAAAAGAACCCCTGATAAATTTATTTCTAGATAACAATACTTACGACTAACAACATTCAAAACTCAGTAATCTTCATCATTAAGAACATATGCATGCTTCAAGAATTATTCCAAACATCTAGGGTATCAATAATCCAAATTAGTAGAATAATATCAATACTCTGACTAATAGAAAAATAATCCTTTTCAAACATACATTTAGAAATGAAGCATTCCAATTTACTCTAAGTTAGCAATCCAAATTAGTAGAATAGACTAACCATAGCAGTAGTAGCAAAAATGACTTCAAGGGTTGGTAATCACAAGAAAAGAAGATACAAGTCTAAGGTAAACATCCAAGTAATGCTCCTTATATTAATTTACAAAGAGTATACAATAGTAGTGCAAGAAAAAAATTTAGAGCCGATCCTTCAAAACAAGGATTCAACCTCTTTAAAATTTTACATTGATTTATTTATGAGTATTACAAGGATGTTAACAAAGCATTCTAAAATCTACCACTTGCTTTGAGTTTGGTGGCCTCTAGATAAACTTCTTGAAATGATTTTAATGAACCTAGGAAAAATCAATTCTAGCCACCCCCTTCTTGCAACACAATTATCATCGTAGATCTGCAACTAAATCTTGTTGAAGCATACTTTATAGATGCATCTAGATCTATCATTTCACCCTTTCTGATGGTTTAGCTTCAATGGTACCTTGGTTCAATATTATAAATCCTTCAACCATATAGTCGCATGGGTATCCAGTTTGAATTTGAAATATTAAACAAATGCAACATCCACCATTGATCTTGACTTGGATGGCCATGATAAATTAGTTCATCTTGGGTTGCCATCGTGGTTCAAATTCTCTTGAAATAACACTCTACTTTCATATTTTGTAACTTTTGACAATACGAGACATGAAAAAGGAGGAAATTGTAGTTTTTTTATCTTCCTTGTCTTACTTGCGACTACAAGAAAATTTCCTTGAAACTGTTCATGATTTGTAACTTGGAGCCTTTCACCTTTTTTGACCACGATGATGAGTAAATTTGTGGTTTCAAGAAATTTTTCCTATTACTAAGGAAGGCTAATCTACAGTTGCACTTTAGTTGCATTATGTGAAGGGCCTCCTCATTTTTACGCAATTATTGAAAGAAAACATCTCACCGTGCATTGTTATAAATTTTGGCCAAAATCCACCCTAGTGGTCATGGATTAATGAAAATCAGTGGATGAGGGCTTACACTTGCTCTTTGCTCCTGGTCGTGGTGCTACAATGGTTCTTAGTTAGCCACACTCCATTTTGTAACTGATCCTACATTAACAAAATCTTCCATGGATTAGTGCATTTTAGAGGTTTTGAGTTGCTTTGATCATTATGCTCTTGCTTGCAAGTGCTCTCCTCACTACTACATCGTTAACAAAGAATAACTAGAAACCATGCTAGGAAGTCGACTTTGACCCTATTTTCATATTCTTGCCATGAAATGGGATATTTTAACAAATTTTGGTGATCACGTATCTTATAAAGGACATATCATGGTTGCATGAAAAAATAAAATTTGATTAATTTGTCACGGATTCATGGAAAATCATGACTTCGAGAGAAATGACTTATGGTTGTGTTCCTCTAAAGTTTTCAACTTTTCTTGCTCAATTGAGTGCAATTTTATGAGAATTGGTGATATTACCATTTATGCCTGCACCTTCTCTTATTATTTGCAATGTGGTCAAAAATTGACCTATAGTACCTAATAACATTTTGTAGTTGGTCTAGAAATTAAAACACCATAAAATTTACTCTCACTTATTTAGGCCTAGATAAAATTGGCATCCAACTACAATACACAAGTTATTTTAGATTACGATTATAAGCATAACAATGACTTGTAGTAGAGGTCATTTTCTCTAGGTGTCTTGAGTTTATCTATCAAGGAACATGGAATAACACATGTACCACTATGTTCATAAACCAAGGCATTATAAACCACCATATCATTGTAAACATATATTATCATCAATGGTGAATCATCAACCCTTGCAAACTAATCAACAATATTCATGTTCTTCAAAGGAAAATTTATAATCAAATCAAGACTAGTATAGGCATAAATGCAAATGTTTTCTTTATGTGATTGAATGTTTCACAATTCATAAGACCCTAGAATCATGGGAATAATGTTATAAACTCTTAGTCTAGGCATATCCATCTCATAAAGTAAATATATTAAGAGATGTCATTGATAGGTAGGTGTCCTAAATAGTTCTAGGTAGGGGACCTTGCAAAGGATTGTATACTTCTCTTAAATAATATCCCATGCTTTATTTTTGCTCATGACTATTCTAAAAAATGATTACTTGAGTTGAATAATATACTAACAATTTTTTTTTTTTTATGGGTGTTTGCATCACTCCTTTAAGTGATGATCATGGTCTTTCAACATTTTTAGAAGCAAAAAATTCTATGGAGTAGGTTGAGGCATTTTGAGGAATGTTTTATTTTCTTTGTTTGATATTTTCATATTTGTAGCAAATTATCAAATAACCAAAGAAGGGTTTGAGATTTTATCAACTATAGCTATATTGATTGTTTCCTAGATAGATTGTTTTCTCTTATTCTTATTTAATTTTTCCTCTTTAGATGGTTGCTTATTTTTATATTGAGATGCACTCCTAGTAATAACAATAATTTATTCCCAAGGATGCAATGGTTTCTCTTTGCACCTATAAAATATTTACTTAATGAGAAAAATTTGTTGAATATATATGCATTCTCCATTTGGGAAGGTTGGGAAAAGAATTGGTTAACTTGAGACCCATTTTAAGATGTGTCAAATCTATGGTTTGTATCTACCATTATACTTTTATTTATTCTAAACCCTTCGTTGGTTTCCCTAATTGGAATTATATCTATGATTTGGATAATTTTGATGGTCACCTTGATTAAACCCTTGAACTTTATTCTAACTCACTCCTTTTTGTTGATTTGGAGGTTGTTGTTCATGGTTGGGGAATGGGGTATTATATATTCCTAAACTTTGATTATGAGGGTGATTATTATTTTTTTTTTAGACTCCATTTCTTATCATAGAATAAATTAATCCTATCATTATTGGCTTGATCAATGCTAAATTTAGGATAAAATTTTGTTTGAGGTAGAATATAGGGAATTTTATGCAAGTAAATTATAATAGCTATAAGTTCCATGTTGAAAGAAAACATTATTATTATCATTGTCATATAGGTGCTTTAAACATATCATTAACATTATAGTTTTTAAGCTTAGGTGGTGGACATATTTTGAGAATATCTTTATGGTTCCATTCAATCATCATATTCTTAGATCTTCCTGGATTTGGTCAACATGTGTACATGAGCTCTAACTATTTCCAACTCATGAGAGGTATATTGGACAACTAAATTGTAAGTCCCATCCCTTACAACATTCTTATTAGGATTTTTATATTTCAAGGAATTTTGGCCTTCCTTATTTTCCCAAAGTTCAATGATAACCAATTGCATAACCTTGTCTAAGGAGGGAAAATCACAAAAGTTGTGTTCTTGGATCTTAGCTTAAAAATGTTATCTAAGCTTATTTACAAGCATTATTGTTTCTACCTCTTCAAGTAGGTTAATATTAGCATGACATTTAGTATTTTCCTCTTCTTATGAAAATAAAATTTGACTAAGTATTTTCAAAGTCAATTAAAAATATCATCAATATTAAGTATTTAAAAACTAAATATCTAAGTATTTTATTTACTATATTAGGATTCAACCTTGCTTATGATTTCTATGGATGATCTTAGTGTAGTGTACTTTTTATTATTATTCATGTAGTTCTACTTAGATAAATATAGTTTTAGCTCAATTATTGCATTATTTTTGCTTTGTTGTCTTAGTTTAAGTATCTTGGTATATCTTCTAGTAATTCATGTAATTGTATGAGATATCTCTTTTTTCCATAAATAGTTTGGTGAACCTGAAGTGAATTTGTCTTTTAAGGCATTAAAATTTCATTTTCATCCCTTTGAATTTAGCACATTTGCTACCACAAGTTCTGTGTTGGTTGATGCTTATTGCTATAAGTTGAATAGATCTTGCTATAGCTTCCCTCTTTCTATTACAACCGCTCTTAAATATCTATTTATGTTCTTTTGTGAGGATTTTTGGTAATTTATTGCTTTAGAATAGAAACTTTATCAAACCCTATTTTTCTTTTAGTAAGCTACTACTTCCCCTAATGGAACCTTATGCTTCTTCCCATGGTGTTGGAATGGCTACTAGATCTAGAAAGAAAAAATTCAAAGATGTCAAAAAGATTTTAGATTATTTTTTCCTCCAAAAATTATGCTGTCCATCCTTTCACTCTTGGTTATGATAATGATGTCCTAATTGAATATTTGATCAGTAGAAATGGATATTTAAATCTTAATAATAATAGGAACTAAACTAAATATTATGATTTTTCCTATCAGTCTACTATAGAATCTTGAGGAGCCTTGAGAACTTCTCCATTTTCTATTGATGATCAATATACACTTTATTGTGATAATTACTTAATATGGAATTCATGAAAAATAAAGCACGAATACAAAGAGTAAATACAAGATAGTTTCCCAAAATGTCTTAAGCCATTATTAAGTATCATGATGAAATATTATTTGAATACACAACTACACTTAGATAATATCTTTATTACTATGTAGAAAACCATAAGAGAGATATCAAGAACAAAATAGAGTCCACTATGAGAGATATAGTTGAATAGATGCAAGATATTATAAAAAACATGATGAACAACCTTATTCAAATTATTTTTATTAATAGGGACCTTGTAGTACAAGTTGTTATCCCTCCTTTAGTCTTAAAACTTAGTGCTCCTTCTCCACCTCCCCTAGCTAACCTTGAGGATGACTATGCTTTTGTATACCGATATTATATTGAGAAATTATCAAAGATAATAGATATCCCCTAATTTGAATCCATATAGTTGTCTAGGCATGTCCCTAAATTATTTTATGATAGAATAAATAAATATCAAACATTTATTGATAATTTTAGTACATATTGTAGGTATTGGTTGCATAATGAAAAGACTTTGTTAAAATAATGACTATGGATTTGGTAGAAAATGCGCTTGATTAGTTTACATCTTTGCCTAAGTACTTGTTGAGAAAGCAAATGATAAATTCTAATTTAGATGGAACATATAAAACATGTTGGTAGGTTCATAGGATAATACAACTTACTTGGAGCAGATCTTATTCCCTCTTGAAAGGGAATTTGTTTCCCCCAAGGTTTATGTGTGACCAAGTTTTAGCCAACTTGAATAAACTCATAGGTCAATGATTGTTATTCCTTCTAGGGGCCTACTAGTGTGGATCTAAGATATAGATTCTTTAAGCACAAAATCCTAACCTTTAGCATGCAACTATTTGAAAAATAATTTCTTTGCTTTCATATTATAATCATGCACAAACTAGCAATGATTAAATTACAACCAAATGAATTTAAACTCTATAATTAGGAAGTAAGTTTGAATATTAAAAACCAAAAGCTAATATAATTCTAATCTAAATAGAATTTAAAGAAAAATCAAAATATGAAACTAATGAGAAAAAAAAAAAATCAAGCCTATGTTTTCTTGAATTCATTTTTTATTTGGTAAAGCAATATATCTAATTCAAAACCAATAGTGGCCCTCTCGATATTCACATAATTTGAGGCCTATAATAATGCAATATTTAAAGGGAAATTAAAGTATGAAGTAAATTTAATACAACCACCATTATCATGCATATATTGAACATAGAACTCCAAAGTATCTTAATAATTAAAGAGATATCATGAACTACAAAAAAGTTTAGATTCCTATCACTTTTTTGAATTTCAAGAAAATAAGTCTAAAAAAATGTAAGGCATACTTTATTTTATTTCACTTACCTTTAATATTTTAAATTTTCTTTAAAATATATTTAGATTATAATTAGATTAGATTTTGATTGGTAATATTCAAACTTCCTTCGTATAAAGTTAAAATTTATTTGGTTATAAGTTAATCATTGCTAGTTTGTGCATGATTATAATTTGAAAGTAATGAAACTATTGTTCAAGCATTTACATGTTAAATCTTAGAATTTCATGCTTAAATAAATTATCTCTTAGATCCACACCATCAAGCCCTTTGAAGAAACAATCATCATTGACCTTTGAGTTTATTTAAGCTGGCCAAAAGTTGGCCATATAACAAATTTCATTTCAAGAGGGAATAGGGTTTGTTCCAAGTAAGTTGGCTTGTCATTTTACTCCACCAATAGGTTGGATTTGTGCCATCTAATTTTGACTATGTTATTTTCTTGCTCAACAAAAATAGCACTAGAAGGAGACCTAAACACTAAGGGTTAGAAAAATATAGGTATATTATCCATTTAAAAAATATTATCTAACAAATTGGAACTAAAGACCATTATCACTATATCTAAGTTAGCTAAAAGTGATTTTGAACTTCTTAGTCTTCCCAAACATAGAAAAACTAGAGCTAAAAAAGGTAGATCTAGACCTAAACATACTTAGTCTACCAAAATTTCCCCTAGAGCTACTATCCCTTTTGTTAATCCTTTCACCATCCCCCAAGGTCAATCAATGGTAGTTCCAACTCCATGGATAGTAAGAAGTAGTCCTTGAATATACTAATACTTGTTCATGACATGCTTAATAATGCTAAAAGATACCTCCCTAGGTATAGACATGATGGAACAAAGTTAGCTAAAGAACATATTTAGGCATACAAAGATGCCTTAATCCATTTACAAATTAAAAATGAGGATATTTATTATATAATGTCTCCTCACACATTGGATGACTTTGAATATGATTGATATATTAATCTACCATCAGACTCAATTACTTCATGGGTTTAGTTAGAGGTTGTGTTTATCAATCACTTAAGACTATCCATTGATCCTACTAAGAAGTACCATTAGTTTTTCTCTACTCATATAAAACCTAGTGAACCCATGAGATTCTTTAATATAATGTTCCATAAAATATACACTATATTGGTAGCACTATATACATTCGTAGAGAAAGTAACCATCCAAATGTATCTTAGATACTTGAACCCATTAACTTTTATGTATGTAATAAAAATACCTACAATTATATCTTTTCCATTGGCATATAGTGGGGCTATGACCATTGAATAAAAATTAATACCTAAAATTCTTAGCTTAGGTTAGTTACCCTCACTTGGAAAACCAAGAGCTTATAACTAGATACCACTGACCAATTAAGCCCTTACACAATATACTCCAATATTGAACCCTATACCAGGTGCCATGTATCCTAATTAGAACCAACCATTCAATCCTAAAACATTTAATACAATGATAATTATGTAAGTAATTAGTAGATAATTCCCACATTCTTGGATAACTAGGTAACTACAAACAATGTTCTCAATCATATAAATTCAATAAACAAATAGGAATCCTTACCCCCATTCCTAAATATATCCACATCCATAAGTAGTGCAATAGTTCAACCAAGACAAAAAACTTTATACCTTAAATCCCAAACTGGACAATATACAAAGGATGGTTAAAAAATTGAGCAATTATATGCTCAACCTATAAAAATAAGTTTCTAAAAAATAACCCATACACAAAAATCAGGATAGAGACTTTAACTTCTAGAGAACTAACCATTACTGGAATACTCAACCAAACAATGAAGGAGTCCTGAATCCTACCAATAATTAGAATCAATCTAATAATAACTCATGCACTTTAGTGAATTTGGAAGATCTTGCTCTATCTAATTAGTGTAGGATCCATTTCATTACTCAACATGGTGAAACTAATTTCTCAAAATTTAAATCAACTTTGGACTTTGTCTAGAAAGAAATAAAAAATATGGAATTTGTGCCGGAAATGAGGACTATAGAAATCAAGCTAACTAGAATATAGGGTATTCTCTAGTTCTAGAGATATATGAAATATCAAGAGTGGATGAATATGAAAATGAAGAATATCTAGAAGAAGTGTAGATGTACTAATAGTTTCAAAGAGGTAACAACTATACTTTCTAGAGAAAAGGAAAAGCACCATCGAATTCTTCCACAGCTCTTTATAGTACCTCTATCCCACCTAATAAGTGATACAATAAGAACCTATTCCCACCTAGGAGTCCCATAGTGCCTACAAAACCAAAACCCAATATGCCAAAACCATAGATAGAGAAATCCCTATAGCAAAATAAATTTAGGTCTAATATCATTGAATATCTTAAGAATACTAAGGCAAACATATCTCCGTTTGAGATCACTCAATTGACTAACCAAAAATATTTTTTTCTTAAACCTATTTGATAAAAAAAGAGGGAGATTAAGAAGCTTAATTATGCCTAGGTGTACATATATAAAGAAACTATGGAGTCACATCCTTTCCTTTTAACTATCTGGATTGTTGGTAAGAACTTACATACTTGTCATGTGGATTTAGGAACTTCGGTAATGTGATACCCTATGCTATCTACCAAATATTAGGATTGATCCCTACTCCATAAAACAAAAATATTATTCAACTATACAAGATGAAAGTATTTATCCTTGGGATGCTAAATTAGATCTATATATAGTTAGATTTTGAACCTAGGATACAAAAATACATTAATATCTAGGTGGTGAATATCCTAGATGTATATGATATGTTGTTTATTTATGTCCAATATAGAACACTTAATGGCTATATGACAACTGATTTTTACATATATGGATTCCTAGGCATGGTGTAGCTAATCAAATTTAGATAGAAAGGGAAATCAGGTAAAAGGTATTTATCACTTTTACAACAACATCAATGAGGTTATGTATGTCAAGCTAGAATTGGGAGTTTACAATGTAGAATTTGAAACCAAACCTAAAAATATTATGTAACAGTTATTACCCCTTAGACTAAGCAAAGAACAATGGAGGACTAGTTATGGATCCTCAAGTTTCATCTATCAAAATCAAAATACAACAATGGTGTCAAGATTGAATTAATCAACCTTAGAGGAAAATCCTATCTTACAACCTATTGAATACAATTTTATTATACATGTAATGTTACTAAGTACAAATATCTAATTCATGGATTGTATTTCATGATCAAGAAGGGAGTTAGGCACATACAAGTCCTAGGAGATTTATGTCTGATGTTCAAACAAGTATGAAATCAATATGCTTATCATGATAGGAATATTTCAAACTACCATAGTCATGTATAGAAATTAATTAAATACTTTGGTGCTTTAAAAATATATGTAGAAATAAAAAGACTATATATTCATTGGTAGTAGCAACAAGCACCCTAAAAGTAGTTGTTCATTCTAGGATAAAGCAATTATCTATAATGTTGGTCACTACCTCCTATATATCAGATAATGTCAAGAAATTTTAGGTGTTCAAATATGATCAACACATATATAATTTTATTGATAATTATGGCTATTTTAAACACATATCATAAAGGATGAGGAAAAATATAGTGCAATGCTATATGAAGAAGGTGTAATGAGTCTAAAGATAAAATCTATTCTTAAAGGTATAATTTATTTAGAACAAATATTTGATATGGATTATCAAGGCCATAAAAAGTAGAATGCTTCATCTAAAAAAGGGATTTTTTTAGTTGTTCAACCTAGGAGATGTTGATATCCCATAGAATATTCCTAATGAAGACCTATATTAAATGGAAAAAAGAAGGAATAACTTAAGTTCTAAAGGATTATAGAGATGTCATAGCCTAGAGTTATGAAGATTTAAAGGTTTAAGATACGTTTATCATTACCTATAACATCCCTCTCAAACAAAATATAAATTCCTTCTACCAAAGGCAAAGACATATGAACCCACTACTAGAACCTCTCATTCTCAAGGAACTACAAAAATTGTTGTCAACCAATATTATTTTTTCTATAAGACGTGCTACTTGAGTTGTAAATTTTGTATCATTCCACATGAAGAATGGATAAATGTGCCTATGTGTAGATTTTAAAATTATCAACACGACATATAATAAAGATAAGTATCCTCCCCCTTCCTTAGATGAAGTGCTACAAATGATGAATGCCTCTAAGATGATGTCCCTCCTAGATGGTTACTTAGGATATAATCAAGAAATGGTAGGCCCCAAATATAGGATTAAGACTACATTCATAAAAATATGGGGAATGTTTACATATGAGAGGATTCCATTTGGATTGATCAATACAAGAGTTACTTTACAAAGAGCTATGCACATTATCTTCAAGGAGCACATTTATAATTTCATTGTGATCTACATGGATGACCTTACTATCTTGTTTAAAATACATGGAGACCATGTAGAATACTTAAGGAAAGTATTGTAGAGATGCTAAAAGCATGGAATTTATTTGAATCTAAAGAAAATAATATTTAGAGTTACCAAAGGAATAATTATGGGTAATATTGTCTCAAAATTAGGTATATCCATTGATCTATAGAGGATTGAATCCATTCAAAAAATCCCTTTTCTTGGAAGAAAAAATGAGTTGAAGTCCTTCGACAAGAACAATTTTGTGAGGAAGTTTGTTTATGGATTTATGAAAATAGTCTAACCTCTAAAATCAATACTTAAGAAATAAACCTAAATTATATGGGATGGGGAATCTCAAACCACTTTCCAAGAAATCAAAAGGGTAATTATGAATACTTTAGTCTTGACTAGTCTATATTATACTTAGCCTTTTGATATTTATTAATTTATATTAGAATATTCAATTTTTGGAATTCTAGATTAGAATAAGGAATATAGAAATTAGAGATTAGTATCTTTCATAAGATCACCTTTGATGGATGATAAACTCAAGTATTCAATTATTGATAAGTAAGCCTTTGCTCTAATCAAAGCTATGAAGAAATTTAGATACTATATCCTATGTACTAAAGTGTTTGCAATAGTGTAAAATCATATTGTAAAGACAACACTAATGAAGAATGAGTTAGGAGAATATAGAGGCAAGTGGGTTTCTATTATGCAAGATTTGAATTTAGAAGTCCAACCCATGAAATTTATTAGAGGGTAAGGATTGATGAATACATTGGTTGATGTTGACCCCTAGATTTCATGTCAATACTATTCTATGAGAGAGGTTATTAATGATGAGTCGTATCGAGATATAGTTCATTAATTAATATATAATATGTCTTGGTCACCTAAATTCAACTCAAACAAGAGCCTTGTACCTGAAAAGTGCAAAATTTATGATAAATTCAAGCATTCTATACAAAAGAAATCATGAAGGAATTTATATAAGGTGTTTGAATAGACAAGAAGTAGCTAAATTACTCAAGGGATTTTATCATAAATATGGGATAGGACATGGTTAAGGTAGTGACTTAGTAAATTAGATACTAATTAGTTGTTATTGGCTACGTATCTTAAATATGCACATGAACATATTTGATATTGATATGTTTATCAGATCACAACTTGCCAAAAGAGGAATTCCCCCATGCCACTACAACCAATGACTGAACCTAATCCATTTGCACAATGGGGATTAGAATTTATGGTTTTCATTAATTCTAACTCATCAACTAGTTACAATGTCATCCTAACTATAAAAAATTATTGTACCTTCTCGACAATAGCTTAAGCATCTAATATTTACAAAATAGAGGTTGTGATCAAGTTCCTCGAGGATCACCTTGTAACTAGACTTGAAATTCCTTATAATTTGGTATGTAACAATGGCCCTAGCTTTTCTTCTTTACAATTTATTGAACGGGCATATAACAATAAGATGATTTTGAAATTTTCTTCTATTTACTATCCTCAAGATAATAGTGTAGTTGAATCAACTAACAAGAATATTTTAAAAGTAATTAAGATAGTTTTAGATTAAAGAACCCTTGAGACTAGCACAACAAGCTAAAATATGAATTATAATCTAATAGAACTAGAATCAAATCCTTATTAGGAACATCCCATTGCCATCTAGTGTATGGTCAAGATCTTATATTTTGTACAAATCTTAATATCCCTATCCTACAATTCATCAAAGATTACATAGATATTGATGATAATATTGAGGCCATATTATTTAATTTGATGTGTTTAAAAGAGAAATGGGATGATACATTACAACAATTTAATAAACATAAGGAAGTGGTAAAATGATAGTTTCATAAAAGAGATAAAATAAAGGTCTTTAGGATTGCAAACTAGGAATTACTTTGGGATAAGGCACATGAAAAGAAGGAAGTGCATGGAAATTTTGATCCCCTTTGGTTAGGTCCCTTTCAAGTATCACTGATTCTAGGAGAGAATATCTTAAGCTAAAAAGCCTCACCAGACAAGATTTTCCATTACCATCAAATGGGAAATTTCTCAAAAATTACTTTGATGCTTGAGGATGTTCTAGTATTTTTTTAACAGAAAAAAAATATTAAATTACCTTGTAAGTAGCCTTCTACTTAGTTTTGTTGTTTTAAAATTTTGGTGTATCTATCATGTGTTGTTTTAGTTTATCTTGGCTTGCTTTATATTTTGGGTTTTATTTTTGATTTTTATTTTTGTGTGTTTGTCATAAGTTGTTTAAAATTATCTTAGCTTGCTTTATATTTTAGTATTTACTTTTTCTTTGTTTTGTGTTTTCCCTTTTTGACGTTGATTGGTCAAGTCCAACCAACTTTTGGTTACTCTGACAATGAAGTATTCTCATATATTTTAGATGTAAAAGTCTTATTCTAGTCTCAAGGAAGTTATAATAAACTTAATTTTTCATTTGATATATATTCATGTCTTAGGACAAAGCAAGTCAATATATAAGTAATATAAAATTTTGTTACGACTTCAAACTAAAAATATTTTAAAGAATTTCAAATTGGTAGGAATATAACTATTATAAATTAGCCATCAGGTCAAAACCATTTTAATGTTTATCCTCTTGTTAACCATAGTGGTCCCCAACCTAGAAAATAAGCTTTGGTATCTATAAGTTGAGCAAAGTGGTGAAAAATTTTGAATACTTAATTGCCCAGGTGGTTTATAAAAACTCTACAAGGGTTATGGGTGCTTGCCTAGTAGTAGAGCAAGGTCTAGAGTGGGACCATAGATAACTATGTTGAGGCTATGAACGCTTGGCTAGTAATGGAGCAATGTTTGATAGTTTGTGACATATCTACCTATGAATAATGCATACCATTAGTAGACTAATGTCCACTCAAGGTAAACTAGATTGATTTTTGTACTATAATAATGAATTATAATTGATTCTAGAATGAGAACAAACTCATATGCACACACTTTAGTTAAGATAAAATTGATATTGCTTCCAAGAAAATTGCATAGTCTAAACATTAAATGAATGCTAAGTGTTTGATTCTATTGATTTTGTAGACTTTTTATTTTGATTTGATAAGTGCTATTTTTAAAATGCTCAAGAGCATTTCATAGGAGGGTCACCATTTGTTGTTGCTTGCACAACACACCAAATTCTACATGGACTAGGCATCCAATTTTATTTTTGATTCCTCTAATTTGTTTTTGTTTTTCTCAAGCCTGATCTAGTGTATTTCTCTAGTTAATTCATGCATAGTAGTCCATTGTTTGAAAATTTGTGGTTCCCATTTTTTTGTTTTTGCATAATGCAATCTATCAAATTCTTAAATTCCTATTGGTCAAAAATATGTAGTGTAGAACTCTTGAAACTGAATTTAAAATCTTAATTAAAATTCTCGAAGGTTGGCATACACATTTTTTAATTTAGATTTTTCAAATTTATATATATTTTTATTTTAGATTTGAAATTAAAAAATTTTAATTTAGATTTTTAATTCAATGTTTTAACTCAAATTTTTAGTTTAGATTTTTATTTTTATTTTATATTAATTCAAATTTTAAATATGAATTTTAACATGGGTAAACTATCTTTGATATGTATAACTGCTCGAGGAGATCAACTAAAAGGCTAGGATTTCATAGGGACTGGAGTTTAATGAGTCTTGGTCAAGGTAATCTCAAGGATCTTGCATCACAAATTGGTTGAGGAATAAAATCTTAAATTTAACATGCCTTATTTTAGGAAAAGGAGGGAAGAAAGAGGCCATAGTATTTTCTATGTTCTTTTCTTGCAATTCATCAAAGTGGATGGAATCTAAACTTGTATAGATTTCATGATATATCTTTGATAATGAAGATATTTGGAAGTGTTGTGTTCAATTTGAGCATTCTAATAGTGGTTGCATTTAGTTTACTTCATAGTTTGTTTTCCCTTTGAAGATTACACTATTTTAGGCCTTAGATTGTATGAATATTGATTATGCCAAGACTAATTTTAAATTAGATTTATTAATTTAATCCAAATTGAATTTAGGATAACATAGGCTTACTTTATTTTATTTCTCTTACCTTTAATATATTTATTTTTCTTTGAATTTTATTTATATTAGAACTAGATTAGCTTTTGGTTGTTAATATTTAATTTTGCTTCTTGTTTTATAGAGTTAAAATTCATTTGGTTCAATTTAATCATCAATTGTTTGTGTATGTTTATAATATGAAAGTGACAAAATTATCATTTGGATTGTTACATGTTAAAGGTTGGGATTTTATGCTTAAAAAATTTGTCTCTCAAATCCACACTAGTAAGCCCCTTGAAGGAACAACCATCATTGACCTAGGAGTTTATCTAAGTTGACAAGACTTAGCCACACACAAACCTTGGGGGAAAAAAAATCCATTTGAAGAGGGAATAAGATCTATTCTAATAAGGTTGGATTATCCTTTGATCTTACCAATAGGTTGGATTGTATCATTTGCTTGCTCAACAATACTATTGATTCCACAGATTTTTTTTAACAAATTAAAGTAAGAATTTGATGATGACATGACTACAATAGAAGCAATTTATGATGCCCAAGAATATCCTAAAAAATTTATAATTGAATTCCATAAAATATGGGAAAGACATAAATTTCATTCTAAAATAACCCTAACTAAAGAGGTAGGCATATGAATGTTTATAAACAAACTTAGGTAACCTTTCTAGGATAAAGTCTAGGAGTGTAACTGTAGACATGCAAAATTGAACCACCCAAGTGAGTCATTTTCCCTAGAACCCTTGGGAAGGCCCTCAAACTTGTCTAAGCACAATTTTGGGCATCTTTCTCCTTATCCTTCCCTCTTTTTCCAACTTTACAATAATCATGGTCGCCTAGTATGGGGCATAATTTTGACAAGTTAAGGTTTTCTCTTCAAAAAACCTATTTTTGGGCCACCCTCAGGACATCTGCCCTTCCTTAGGTTTGTATTTTTGTCTTCCTACCCTTTTTCCCTCCAAAAATCTTATAAATCGAGGGTTTGGATCCTCTTTTACCCCTATAACTTTTTTTCTAAGTAATTTTCAAGTGCTAAGTGCTTTTTGGCGAACAAGTTCAAATCAAGATCAAGTGTCCTCTGGTGTTCTTCTCCTACTTTACCACTAATTTGATACTCTTGGTGGATAAGTGTTGGATACTTGAGGAGGATTCTACTATCTTGTGGAGGTCTTTATCCTTTTTACTATTCTTTCATTTCCACTATATTTTATTCTTGCCTTTTAATATTTGTAGATCATCCATTGTATGTTTTACATTTTGTTTTTGCATTAATTAATTATTCTTGTACTGCTATTGTAAAATCATGCCCTACTCATACAGGGCATGATTTTGGTAGATCCAAAATCATGGTTGCCTCTTATAGGGTGTGATTTTGGATTATGAGGTTTGGGGAAAAGTTTCACTCCCAAATCCTCAATCTGTGTTCGCATGCTTTATCTAGGTCATATTACTATTGTTTGCATTCTATTTTTTGCATTATTTCATTTCATTGCATCCTTGCTTGTTCATTTACAAAAAGGTAAAAAATTACTTTTAATTTCAAATGGTTAGCTAAAAGGACCAAGGGGGCTTGACTATTCCACCTCCAAGCTTAGTCATATAGTGGCCTAAGTAGTCCCCCAAACGCTGATAATTTTTTCTAGGATTTTGTGAAGCTATTTTGTAGGTTTGAAGTTGATTGGACATTTTGGACTCAAGTTAAAGCTAGGATCAATTGTTATGTTAGAAAAGTGCCCTAAGTTAATTTATTAGGCTATTCATTATTTGTTTTCTATCCATCTTTGTTCTAAACCTAGTTCATATATAAAAGAAAAATATTATTATTTATTTCTAGGCATTTAAAAGAGAAAAACATAAAATTTGCTTTCTAGGGTTAACTCTATTTGTGCATTCTATTAAAACTCTTGCTAAATAGAAAAATATTAATTTTATTGCAAGTTAGGTTTTAGTCATAATTTAAAATCAAGAATCATTCTAGGGTTAGACTTTGCTTTCTTGCATTATTGTTTGTCATGCATTGTTATTTCATATCTTAGATCTTAGAAAGGCCATACATAGATTTTTACTTAAAATATACATAAAAAATTTCCACCATAGACTTGAAGTGAGTCCTAAAACTATTCTTGGTGAACCCTTCAATCCCCAAGATCTCGAGTGTAGAGAATATAACACACCCCCACGATCACCTTGGCTCCCAACAGATCCAACTGAGAATTGTACACGACATGGTAGTTTTCCCCCTGTATAGTAACCCATTTGGTTTGCCCTCCCTATATAAGGTCATATAATCTATTAAAGTATTTGAACATTAGAAAACTAAATATGGTTAAAAATACTTAAAACCTAAACAACTTTATAAGAATATTGTAGGGGATGGAATTGTAATATATCTATGTAAGATACCTCTTATGAGATAGTTATAATTGGAACTCTTGTGCATATGTATACAATATTTGAAGGTGGTCTAAGACCTAATAATGTTGTACCATAATGGAATCATAAAGATTGTTGTAATCACAATGACACTGAGAGGGGGGGTGAATCAGTGTGTTCTTTAAAAACTTCTAAAACAATTAGATTTTAAAACCAGTAGCAGTTTAAAGCAGATAAAAGAGATACTAAATGCATCAAGAAAGCATCACACATAACACAACATTTTAACGAGGTTCACCAATGTGGCTACTCCTCAAAAAGACTGCTTGGACTACCATCCAAATCCAGTCAATGCAAAGCTACAACTTTACATAATCCTTTACCAGCACCAACTGGAAGGAGCACCAACCCCTTAACTTTATCTGCTTCAACAGAATGGAGCACCAACTCCTATTTTACCAGCACCTACTGGAAAGAGGCACCAACCCCTTAATTTGCCAGCACCAACTGGACAAATTGTTTACCAGCACCAACTGGAAAGAGGCACCAACCCCTTAATTTTCCAGCACCAACTGGACTTCAATATTGAATAAAAAATGTTTGACATATACCTTTGTTATTGCAAGACTCTAACTGGTCTACATCACCTTTGCAATCTCTGTGCACTCTGCTCTCTCTTGCACAATCACTTCACACAGTTTGCTGCACTGCTATAGCCAGACTTTGCAATCAACTTTGCCCTTCGCGCTTCTCTGCACACTCTGCTTTCTCTGCGCACACGCTTCGCACACTCTGTGTCATTTCACATTCTACTCTCTGCTCAACACGAACTTCACTTTCACAAACACTATGCTCGCATTCGCACTTTATCTTAACACCCCACTCTTCAAACTCGAAGTACCCTTGCTTTTATAGAAGAAGTTTTAGGAACAAACCCTAAAAGAACGTCGGTTGAGAAACCCTAGAATTTGTCAGCTGCCAAACCCTAAAATCCATCGGCCCAGATTTAACTTTGTCGGCCTCAAACTCTTCTTCCACCTTCGTCACTTTCCTGTAGCTTATTGCCGCGAAATAGTAACACGTCGGCCCTTTTAATTTAATTTAATATTTTAATTTAAATTTTAAATAAAATAAAATTTAAACTAAATATTTAAAATTAAATATCTTCATCATCGGGGCATCTTTTTCAACGAAACGAAGAGCCAACTTGGGTTTTAAGAAAAACCCATTTCAAATCTGTTATCCATGATTTTAAATAAAACTTTTTATTTTGACTACCTTGGTTTTCACAAAAAACCTTTTCGCTTCTTGACATCTCAGGTTCTGAAGACTTCTTCTTCTCATTACGAATTATGTTTTCTATTTATGTGCATCTATCATTTAAGGACTCATGATCTGACTAACTTTTGAACTTTATCCTCTGCATCTGAGTGACTTCTGAACTGCCTGTCCATTGCATCATTAGATCTAACTGACTGTATTGACAACAATGACAATCCTCCTGCAACACCTTGCTCAACACTGAACTCCTATCCATTGTACTTTGGCTGCACCTTGTTGTTCAATAAACTCTTGTCCATTGCATCAATAAATCTGTCTGACTGTGTTGACAACAATGACAATACTATTTGCTGCACTTTGCTCAACAATCTCCCCCTTTGGAATTGTTGGCAACACATGTGCAATTTTCCTGTAAATCTTCTCCCCCTTTGACAATAATACCAAAGGGTCTGCTGCAGACTCCCCCTGAGTCTATGCACAATATTCTTAGACACAAATTATTACAATTAGCAAATATTCCAAGCATGAACAAGAAGAAAAACAAATACACAAATGCTCCCCATGAGTCCAAGACCACTTCATTTCACTGATTGACAACATCATGATAAGCATAATAGGCATCAATAAAATCAACAATGTGAATAGCAGCAATAACCAGTGAATGACACCATCACCGTCAACTTCACCAATATAACATGTGTAAGAACATGACTGAACCACTGTCTTCTGTGCAACTACCCTCTGTTACCTTGCAAACTCAAACTTGTCCACTGTTAGTGAAGGCATACAATAATCTTATATAGCCAACTTTTTTTTCTGCAATGCCAGCAACATTTGCATACAACTTCACCATGCATCTTGGATATATTCTCAACAAGCTTGAACCTAATGACAGTTGTTTGTCTCTCTCTGTAGTGAGAATCCAGCAGGCTACCTCAATCCACTTTCAACTCTGTGCAAGTACCAAACACTGTACCACAGCACAACCAACATCTTTTCTCAACCAATTAGGGCTTTAGCAACAATGCTTATAGACAAGGTTTAACCAACATCATTCAACTCAAGATTAACCTTGAAGCATTCAACCAATCACTACATGAAAAGGAAACTAGTAGACATCCTTTTCCTTCCAAAGGTATTTGAAAAAGACGACCACCAACATAAATCACCAAGGCAAAGAATAACTTGCTCAAATCAAACTCAATGGAGTAAGCCCAAATCATGTATCAAGAAAAGCATTAACTTGATCAAAACAACCACTATGAAAGCAACTCAACTATTCATCACCAGGCTGGAAATCATCTGGCTGCTCATTAAAAAACTTTTTCTTCAATCTTCCCATTCAACATGCTGATTTCACTTTTGTCAACAGAATTGACAAGTGACTCACATCTGTACCAATTTTTGTCCAGCACTGCAATTTTACTGCCAACTCTTACTTTCAACTATGCATGTCGGAAGAAGACATTTTGTCAAACACTTTATGGCCAACCGTAGTGCACCTTACTCAGCCTCAAGCTTCTTATCCTTGGAGTGGCATTAAATCAATAGTTAAAACAAAACTGTCTGTGAATTAAATATATTCACCAAGGTGTCATGAAAGATCTGGCAATCTTCACATCAAAGAGTAAAAACAAATACATGCTGCTCGAAACACAAATACACGGCTAGGGCAAGCATTCTTTCGTTGAGCAAATTATCTGGACTATTATGATTCGTAATTTTGAGCAGTGGTATTAAGAATCATCAACGAGTACAACGAGTGACATATCTCAAAACTACCAATGGTGACAACTCTCAAATTAAACACCACACTTCACGGCATTTCCACAAACCACTATATAAACTGAAAAACACACTTTAACAACTATACAACATTAACCCGACTGCTTACCTTTCATCCTCAGATACCTAGACAAATACATAGGAGCATTAAAATAAAACTTTAATATTGCTCCTCCTGAGGATGTGCCACCTGGAGTTGCTTAGAGCAATGGCAGAGTAGCCTCCTTCAGTCCAAGGAGACACAATTTCCTTTCTTCTGTCTTTCTCCAGACTTTCCTGAACTTGGGCTTGGGTTTTTCAACAACATCCCTATTTTGCTCCTGTTCGTGAACTTGAACATTTCTCTTGTGGGGTTGTCTCTTGTGCATTCTTGATGGATGATTATTTTCTTTTCTTTTATGCACATGATATGTTCCTTGTCGGTGTTGTCCTCTTTGTGTCTGATGAAATCTAGGGTTTTGCCTTAGATTAGATATAGAAGTGCTTGGACAGAACCTTGCTATGTGCCCTTGACCGTTGCATTTAAAACATTGCACATGTTTTATTCCCTGTCTGTATTGCATTCTATGTGTATGATGAAATCTATGGTATTGCCTTAGATTGGATACAGAAGTGCTTGAACAAAACCTTGCTATGTGCCCATGGCCATTACATTTAAAACATTGCACAGGGTGTTCACTCAAAAAAATAGAAGTATTTTTATCAGCATAACTCTTTGATCTATTGTTCAGTCCACAATAAATTGCCTTGTGACCAAAGTGGTTGCATTTAGAACAATAGCCATAAAAAGCATTATTATTAAAAGAGTGAGAGTGAGAGAACCTCTTTTGTTGTGGTTGCTTTGCTGTAGATCTTCTTTGATATTTTCTTCCTTTTGAGGATTCAGCTTCAGACTTTTCTTGTTTCAATCCTTCAACCGAGGACTTCTTCTTCTCTGCATATTTGGAGGATGAAGGTTGTTCAACTTCATATCCAAGACCAAACTTATCTGTGGAGCTTCTTTGTTGATTTATCATTGTATCTAGCAACTCTGTGCTCTTCTCAAATTTGAGATTTATATTGGCCTCTTTTAGTTGTTTCTTCAATGAAACAATCTCTTCTTCTTGTTGGCAGCATACAGTCTCTTTCTCATTGATTTGATACCTGAGAGTTTCTTCACTCTTTTTGAACTCTTCTATTTTCAGCTCCAGATTGTTAACAACTTTGTTAGATTCCTCTTCATGTTTGCTGTATATACCAACTTTATTACTCATTTCTTCCATCTGCATTCTTAAACCGTCAATTTCTTTTTCTAGCTTGCTGCAATACTCTGTTTTCCTAGAAGATTGCATTTCAAGATCTTCAAAAATTTTCTTGTAATCTTCTACTTGAATTTTCAAGTTGGTGATTATATCTTCTGCATCCTCAACCTTTTTACTCAAGTCTGAAATCAGTTTCTGTTCCCAATTTGCTTATGCATCACTTCCTTCTTCATCACACTCTTGTTCTGAATCTGTTTCTTTATCAATTTTGAACGGATCATCTTCATCTTCACTGCTACTAAACCCATGGCATTGGCGTCCATTATGCCCGAGTTGACCACAAACAAAACATTCTCTACCTTGTGAGCAATCAGCTACAAAGTGACCGGTCTTCCCACATCTGGTGCAAAACTTTATTAATCTGGCTTGTTCTCCACTGTTTGATTCATCTCTTGAATCTATTTTCATTCCCAAAGCAGCAACATTGAGATCATCTTCATTTTCTTTTGTGCCCTTGTGAGATTTCTTCTTCTTGTGTCTTATGGTTTTGCTTTTGCCTTTCCTTGCCATTTGTGTTCTTGTAAGATCTTCCTTCAAGTCGTTAAACTTTTCGAAGGAACTTGGCTCCGATACCAATTGTTGTAATCACAATGACACTGAGAGGGGGGTGAATCGGTGTGTTCTTTAAAAACTTCTAAAACAATTAGATTATAAAACCAGTAATAGTTTAAAGCAGATAAAAGAGATACTAAATGCATCAAGAAAGCATCACACATAACACAACATTTTAACGAGGTTCACCAATGTGGCTACTCCTCAAAAAGACTGCTTGGACTACCATCCAAATCCAGTCAATGCAAAGCTACAACTTTACATAATCCTTTACCAGCACCAACTGGAAGGAGCACCAACCCCTTAACTTTATCTGCTTCAACAGAATGGAGCACCAACTCCTATTTTACCAGCACCTATTGGAAAGAGGCACCAACCCCTTAATTTGCCAGCACCAACTGGACAAATTGTTTACCAGCACCAACTGGAAAGAGGCACCAACCCCTTAATTTTCCAGCACCAACTGGACTTCAATATTGAATAAAAAATGTTTGACATATACCTTTGTTATTGCAAGACTCTAACTGGTCTACATCACCTTTGCAATCTCTGTGCACTCTGCTCTCTCTTGCACAATCACTTCACACAGTCTGCTGCACTGCTACAGCCAGACTTTGCAATCAACTTTGCCCTTCGCGCTTCTCTGCACACTCTGCTTTCTCTACGCACACGCTTCGCACACTCTGTGTCATTTCACATTCTGCTCTCTGCTCAACATGAACTTCACTTTCACAAACACTATGCTCGCATTCGCACTTTATCTTTACACCCCACATTTCAAACTCGAAGTACCCTTGCTTTTATAGAAGAAATTTTAGGAACAAACCCTAAAAGAACGTCGGTTGAGAAACCCTAGAATTTGTCAGCTGCCAAACCCTAAAATCCGTCGGCCCAGATTTAACTTTGTCGGCCTCAAACTCTTCTTCCACCTTCGTCACTTTCCTGTAGCTTATTGCCGCGAAATAGTAACACGTCGGCCCTTTTAATTTAATTTAATATTTTAATTTAAATTTTAAATAAAATAAAATTTAAACTAAATATTTAAAATTAAATATCTTCATCACCGGGGCATCTTTTTCAACGAAACGAAGAGCCAACGGTTAAAAAACCCATTCAAACACCACCCCAGGGCATCTTTTTCAACGAAACGAAGAGCCAACTTGGGTTTTAAGAAAAACCCATTTCAAATCTGTTATCCATGGTTTTAAATAAAACTTTTTATTTTGACTGCCTTGGTTTTCACAAAAAACCTTTTCGCTTCTTGACATCTCAGGTTCTGAAGACTTCTTCTTCTCATTCCGAATTATGTTTTCTATTTACGTGCATCTATCATTTAAGGACTCATGATCTGACTAACTTTTGAACTTTATCCTCTGCATCTGAGTGACTTTTGAACTACTTGTCCATTGCATCATTAGATCTAACTGACTGTATTGACAACAATGACAATCCTCCTGCAACACCTTGCTCAACACTGAACTCCTATCCATTGTACTTTGGCTGCACCTTGTTGTTCAATAAACTCTTGTCCATTGCATCAATAAATCATTCTGACTGTGTTGACAACAATGACAATACTATTTGCTGCACTTTGCTCAACAAAGATATCTTCAAAATTTTCTCATCACCTAGGATTAAAAAATATCATTATAATAAATTTTTTGAAGCACCTAAGTCACATGATCCCAAAAAATTCTACTATTGGCATAGAAATTATGGGTATGATCAATATACCTATGTAGAGCTACAAAAATTTTCTATAAACAAACCATTGGTCCTAACTTAAACATTGATATAATAAAAAACTATAGGATTAGTTTAATTTATGAAAATATTAAGGGTCTCTATAAGAGTTCAATCACCCTCAAAAACAAATATTAGATATCTATAATACCACCATTCCATATCTTTTAATAGTGGTATCCCAATAAAAAATAAGGATTTAATAAAAATCAAGGGTTCAATTAAGAGGGCCATCCAAATCAACGATAAAATCTTGGTTAGGGTAACCAAGGGTACATTCAAGGAGGGTTTCTTAATAAGCAAAATCATAAAGATACCCATCCACAAAATCAAAATTCTAGACACAACACCTGCCAAAATGACTTTCAAGTTAACCAAGTCTTTGCCCAACCTAGCCCAAATGGTAAAGATATTTTTAGTCATCCAAATGTTACTCATTATATCAATATTTTGTGATGGTTTTTTAAGCCTTAATGTTAATATAAAATTCACAGAATAAATTCCATAGGATGAAATATAATATAACCACAATACAGTAAGATCAAGATAATAATGTAAGAAAAATGATATAAGCAAACTAATACGTATATCAAGGATTATAATATATCAAATAACATTCATTAATAAATAAAAATATGAATGTGAATAGACTGAATCATACATGTACACAACATGTAGCACAACTTACAATATTAATTGTTCAAAATGTATGCAATATTTATTAATCCACTTTATCTTACATTTGATACTTGATAATTGGATATATCTCTTGATCATACATATGATCTTATCTATGGAGTACTATAAACCCATAGTATAATGAATCTTTGAATACTTGACTATTCCTTTACATATGCCAAGCCTCATGAATCTTGGCTTCTCTGCTTGACACTTGCATACACATGACTCTATCTTGTATGCACACCTAGACATGAGTCTTCACTATGCACACTCTAATCTAAAGACACTTGTGCACTCTTACATATATCATACTTGTTCACATAGACTCACATGACAATTGTGCATTTCCTGCACATTACACACTTACATAACACTTGTGCATTTCCTACACATTATTACATTACATTAAATATTACCCACTCTAAAATAAGACTTAACCCTAATCTAATATTTACAAGATGTGCCATGAAGGTACCATGGGTGTACATTACCATGTACCAAATAATGTAATAGAAACCAACATTTTGGAGGTGCAAAGAGAAACCACTACATATTTTAAAAAATAGAATGTTGCTTTTACGAGAAGTGCATCCCAATATAAAAAGAAGAAACCTTCTAAAGATGAAAAAAAATAAGGATAAAGAAACTATTTATACAACAGTTAATCCATCCATAATTGATAAAATTACAAACCCTTCTTTGGTTAGTTGAGAACCTTATAGAAGCATAGAAACATATAATAACATATAAAACATTCCTAGGAAGGTCTTGTTTGTATTTTTGCCACACTAAAATAAAATTTAAAATTCTGCCTAAGTGTGCAATGAGTTTCGTCCACCGAAATTCATTTTTGGGAAAAACGTTGGAAAAATTAATTTTCGGGAAAAAACGCTGGTGAAATTCATTTTTCAGGAAAAATCTTAGTGAAATTCATTTTCGCCTAAAAATATCAACGAAATTAATTTTCACTCAAAAATCTTAACAAAATTCATTTTCGCTCGAAAATCTTAACAAAATTCATTTTCGTCTAAAAATCTCAGCGAAATTCATTTTTGCCTGAAACTCTCAGCAAAATCCCTTTTCAGGCGAAAGTGGGCGAAAATACCTTTTTGGGTGAAAGTGGGCGAAATCATGGTGAATATCCCTTTTCATGCGAAAATCCCTTTTTGGGCGAAAATCATGGTGAAAGCATGTTTCAAGTGAATTTTGAAGTTGCGCTTTGGTGAAAGTCCATTTTGGGCCTTGCCTTGGCGAAGTTAATTTTCGCCATGTTTTCTAAGTGAAATCCATTTTTGATGGTGTCTTGAGCAAATATTATTTCGGGGAGGAATTCGAAGGTCGAAAAATTCAATTTTTGGAGCAAATGAGTTAATTTTTTGGGAGTTATTGCTAATGAAGATCAAATTCAATGGATAACCAAAAGATTACCAAAATTAAATGTTGTCTGCTTTGCCCTTGACTCTAGTTTGATCTTGCTAATTTTGAGGTACCGTACACTATGGTGAATGCTCATTTATGAGGTACCGTTGCAAATATGAAAATATTGCCATTGATTTCAGCTAAGTCCTGATGTGCCATCCACTAAAATTGCTCATTGCTTCCCAATGTACAACCAGATTGGTTCATTGCTGCTACCGAGGAGAAAATTACTATTGACTAATATTTGACTTGCCACCATTTTTTTAATGATAATTCAATTTTGGAGGAGAAATCCTCTATAAATACTAAGAAACTTGATGTAGAAAATGAAGATGGACATTTGCTTGTAAAAATCTTGCAATTTAAACATTTGCTTTGACTCAAGGACTATTTGGCTCTAAGCTCCAGATCATTTTTTGTATGTTTATACTTTCTTATTTACATTTCTATTAGATTTATATCATCATCGATGGATTAAATTATAAGTCTAGATTTAGTTTTTCAATGGGAATGAATGTTGGAATGCTATTGAAAGTCATGCTTTATAATATGATCTAAGGTTAGTTTCTGTTCTATTCTTCTATTGAATCATTTTTGGTTTCATCTCCAAATTAAAATCAGAGTATGAAATGATTGACCTTGGTCTTCTACACTACTATCTTGGCATGCAAGTTTATTAGTATGGGATTGTACATTTTTGATTCAATCCAATTATATTGGAGATCTTCATAAGAGGTTTAATTTGGAGGATGGCAATCCTACTTCCATTCCTATTTCTACAGGGGTTAAGTTGGAAGTAAGTACATAATCTCAGTTGGTTGATGCTACATTATATAGGTAGCTCATTGGTAGTCTTCTTTATGTTACCATCACAAGGCCAGATATTGCTTTTGTAGTTGGTATGATGATTAGATTCATGTAGAAACCTTATATTGAGCACTTACAAGATACCAAGAAGATTTTGAAGTACCTTTCAGGTACTAGATATTTGGCACTCAAGTATTCTAGGCTTCCTTCCTTTACTCTTTTTGGCTATGCTGATTCTAATTTTGGAGGGGATAGAATAGACATAAAGTCTACCACAACATATGTTTTTAGTATTGGATCTACAACTATCTCTTGGTCTTCCAAGAAGCAAGATACAATTGCTCTTTCTACAACGAAAGCAGAGTATAAGGCTATGACAACAGCTGCACAAGAAGCAATTTGGCTTCGTACCCTCATGAAGGAAATTGGCTTTGAGCAATTTGGTCCTTCATGTTTGCTCTCCGATAATCAATCAACTATTACCTTGGCTAAAAATCCTATAATGCATCAAAGGAAAAATCATGTTGACATCCAAGCCCACTTTATTAGAGAGAAGGTATTGGATGGGACTATTCAGTTGGAGTATTTCCCATCATCTTCTAATTCTACTAATTTGTTCACCAAACCTCTTCCCAAGGAGCAGTTTTGTAAGCTAAGGGACTCACTTGGTTTGGTGAAGTTGTTCTCAAGGGGGAATGAAGTGTAGTTACACTTGTGTGATGAAAATTTCATCTTTATGAGGTGTTTTGTGCTATATATATGAGTTGATATTTGGTGGTATAATTGCTTTTTGCATATCTTTTGAACGTGGTACTTTCTTGTTTGCCTTGTGCAACTTTTGTACATGTTACATTGTAGATGGCATTGTGCAATTATGGTATATGATGCAATTGCTTTATGCGACTCTTTTACATGGTAACTTTCTTGTTGCCTTGTGCAACTTTATACATGTTTTTATGTAGTTGGCATTATGCAATTGGTTTATCATGGTACTTTCTTGTTAGCATTTATGCTACTTTTGTACATGATATTTTATGGTTGGCTTTATGCAACTGGTGTGCACACTTTATTATTTTCATATACCTTATGCAACTTTTGTACATGGTACTTTAGAGTTTGCATTATCATGGTACTCCTTGTTTGCTTTATGCAACTTTGATCATGATATTTTTTGATCAACAATGTAGCATGTGACTATAAGTATGCCTTGGCATATTTTTGTGATGACTTATAGTTCACTATTTGTTAGATCAGTTTTGTTATCATATTTATATATTTATATATGTTGTGGTGAATATATTTATGATGATGTATCTAACTGATATTATGTTGAGCTTCTTGTAGATTGCAAGTACTTTCATTTGGGGTTTTGCAGACTTACTAAAGACATCCTTGTGATGTTTTCTTCTTGTCATTTGCAACCACTTGTGGTTGATGGATGGCTTTTTAAGCTGCTTGTATTTGAAGCTACTCTGTTGGGGGCTTGCAGTCTCATTTTGGCCCATTTTGTATTGGTGCCTTATTGTAGACCATTATTTGTCATAGAAGATCATTGTAACTATATTACTCATTTGATTCTCATCCCCGTTTGTATCTTTAGGGGGAGAATGTTTCTTTATTTCATAATTTCTTTCCCCAATATTGCATTAAGGGGGAGTGTTGGAATACGTAATGCAACATTGTGTAAATTATTCTTAGACTAAAATATTAAGTCTAAAGAATAATATTTGAATTAGAAAATAATTCTATTTTTTGTAAAAATATTCCCACCTAATTAATAAATAAAATAAGGGTGCTAGGAATATTTAATTTGTGGGAAAAAATATTTTCCCTTTTCTAGCAAATATTAGAAAGTAACTAATCACTTTCTAATATTTGATAGATGCCACTTATCACACATCTCAAAGATTAGATTGTGATAATATTAGAAAGTAACTAAACACTTTCTAATATTTGATAGATGCCACTTGTCACACATCTCAAGATTAGATTGTGATAATATTTAGGGTTGTAGTAGAAAAACTTATCTTTAAATAAGGGTGTTTTCTACAACATCTTAACATATCTTTTCATATTGAATTGTGTTGTAATATCATGTTGATGCATATTGTTGCATAACATTGAAGCATTCTTGTATTGTTGAATCAAATGAGTAATATAGTGAGCTTCATAGTGGATGTTTCCCTTCTTCATTTGAAGTAGGGTTTTACCACTTAATATTGGTGTTGTGGGTTTTCCTCTTTTGTGTGTGATTGATCTTGTGGAGAATTCTTAGATCTTGGGGAGACTTTGCTTGTCTCATAGACCCATGGTTTGAAACTAGTTGTTGAGCAAGGTGCAGCGACAGTATTGTCATTGTTGTCAACACAGTCAGATAGATCGGTTGATGCAGTGGACAGGAGTTCAGAGGTTATTCAGAGTATGTACAGTGATGTTAAATGCTTATGAGGATGTTTACCCACCTTTTTGCATATTTTCCAAGAAGACCGAAGTGGCCCATATGCTAAAGATCAAAGAAAAAGTAAAACACCGCAAAGAAAAAAAGTGTCGCGATATCGCGACATGTTGCATTTTCGGGCCAAAGCAAAGAGAAAGAGCAAGGAGAAAAAGTGTCACGATATCATGACATGTATTTTCATGGGCCAAAGAAAATAGAAAGAGCAAGGAGAAAAAGTGTCGCGATATCGTGACATGTATTTTTGTGGGCCAAAGCAAAGAGAAAGAGCAAAGAGAAAAAGTGTCGCGATATCGCGACATGTTGTATTTTTACGGGCCAAAGCAAAGAGAAAGAGCAAGGAGAAAAAGTGTCACGATATCGTGACATGTATTTTTACGGGCCAAAGCAAAGAGAAAGAGCAAGGAGAAAAAGTGTCGCGATATCGTGACATGTTGTATTTTCATGGGCCAAAGCGAAGAGAAAGAGCAAGGAGAAAAAGTGTCATGATATCGTGACATGTTGTATTTTCGTGGTCCAAAGCGAAGAGAAAGAGCAAGGAGAAAAAAGTGTCGCGATATCGCGACATGTTGCATTTTCATGACTCAAAAAGAGAAAGAGCAGAGAAACAAAAGTGTCACGATATCGCGACATGTCGCATTTTCATGACTCAAAAGGGCAAGAAGGCAGAGAAACAAAAGTGTCACGATATCGCGACATGTCGCATTTTCGTGACTCAAAAAGGGAAGGAGAGAAACAAAAGTGTCACGATATCATGACATGTTGCATTTTTGCCAAAGGAACAGAGTAGTTGACAGTGCATCTAATATTAGTGATGAACACCAGGATAGTGAAACTGAAGACGCATAGTGACGTGGACCCATAAGGATATAATGATTGAAACAAAAGATACATGGAAAGAAGCGGATGCATGCCCATGTGGAGAAATGAAGAAGGAGAAAATAAAAAGAAAAAGAAAGGAGAAAAGAAAGAAGGGTCAAAATAGAAAAAAATTAAAACAAAACAATGCATGCAAAGAGAAATGAACAAATAGAAACAAAAAGAAGGAGAAAAAAAGGAGAAACAATCATGAAGGAGAAAATGAACAGTCATGGTAGGAGAATATGGTGTCAATTATTTGCATGTGACGTGTTTGACGAAATGCCTTCTCAATATATACAAAAGAAGGAGTTACAACTGGAGTTACAAAGAGAAAGGATGGTTATAAAAGGAGTGTTGCTTGGAGAATTTAAATGGGGATTTTATTTTGTGAAGAGCGAGGAGTGTGTGTGTTTTGTGAATTGTGGTAGACGTTGGGTAAGCAATAGACCAGTCAGGGTCTTGTAAAAGTGAAGGCATTTCTATGTCAATCTTCTAGTTTCAAAATTGAAGTCCAAGTTGGTGCTTGGCATCAGGGGTTGGTGCTCCTTCCAGTTGGTGCTGGTAAATTAGGGGTTGATGCTCCTTCCAGTGGGTGCTGGTAAATTGATTGTAAAGTTGGTGCTTTGCAAGGGCTGGATTTGGATGGGAGTCCAAACAGTCATTTTTGAGGAGTAGCCAAATCGGTGAACCTCGGTACATCTTGTGTTGTGTGATGTTCTCTTGTTATACTTGCTTTATTTGGTTTTAAGTTTTCATTGTTTTGGCTTTAAGAGTTGAAGATTTAAGTTTTAAAAGAGCTACACTGATTCACCCCCCTCTCAGTGTCATTGTAAGACTAACAATTGGTATCAGAGCGAGGTTCCTGAACAAGCTTAATCGGCTAGGGTGATCTTGGAAGTGACACAATGGCAGGTGGTGAAGGCTTCTCATCAAACAAAGCACCATTGTTTGATGGAACTAATTACGCATTTTGGAGACTCAGGATGCAGACATATCTTTGTGCTTTGGGATACGACATTTGGGATTCGGTAGATAGTGGATACACAATACCCACCACTTCTCCAACCGATGCTGTCGGTAAGAAACTATTTGAGAATAACTCAAAAGCAAAGAATGCTATCATGTGCGGATTAGTGGACCGTGAACTAGTAAAAATTATGAGTTGTAAAATGGCAAAATAAATATGGGACAAATCGAGGAGCATTCATGAAGGAGACGTTAAGATCAAGGAGGCCAAGTTACAAACACATCGAGCTCAGTTCGAAGTATTAAATATGAATGACGATGAGAACATAGAGGCATATATGCTGAGAGTTAATGAAGTCATTAATGCGATTAGAGGACTCGACGAGGAAATCGAAGATTCTGTCATCGTGAAAAAGGTATTAAGATCTCTTCCCCAAAGATTTGATTCTAAAGTTTCAGCTATAGAAGAAGCTAAAGATCTAAATTCTTTTAGTATGGATGAGATGCATGGTTCTTTGATTGCATATGAGATGAGAATAGGAAAATCTAAACCCACAGACAGAGAAGCTGCTTTTAAAGCCCATAAAAATATGAAAGCAAAACAAGAATCCGAGGAAGAAGAGACATCGAGATGAAATGGAAGCAAACTTTGTTCGAAAACTAAAAAGGGGAAAAGGAAAATACAGAGGAAAGTTACCGTTTAAATGTTTCAACTGTGGAGGCATTGGGCATTTTGCGGCTAAATGTCCACTTAATGAGAAGAACAAAAGTGATGAAGGATCGCACCAAGAAAGAAGTGACTGGAAGAAAAAAACAAATTTCAGAAAAGGCAACTTCAAGAAGAAAAGTTTCATCTCCAAGAATGTCAGTTCATCAGAAGACAGTTGCGGTGAGGATTCTGAAAAGGAAACAGGTGAAGCTCTTTTCATGGCACTCAAAGAAGAAAAAATAGAAAAAGAACAGGAATGTGATGAAGAAGAAATTGATGCAGAAGTAAATTTGGAAGAGGAACTAATTGCAGCTCTGGATGAATTGAAGATAGAAAGAAAAAAGAATAAGAAAATTTCAAGAAAGCTTGAGGATGCAAATGAAATCATAACCAGTTTGAAAGTACGGATAGAAGAATCCAAGAAAATATCTGAAGATCTCGAAGTGCAAATAACCATGAAAATAGATTATTGCAGCAAGCTAGAAGAAGAGACTGTTGGTTTAAGGATGCAGATAGAAGAGATGAATCGTAAAATTAGTTGTTATCACAAACGTGAAGAAAGTTCTATGAAGCTGGATAAGATCATAAATAACCAAAGGACTATAGGCATCAAATTTGGTTTGGGCTTTGACAAAGGAGAATCATCAAATGGATCAAAGAATGAAGATAAGAAACAGGTTGATCAAGAAAAATTGACTCATGCAAAAGAAAGCAATAATGCAAGGCACGAAAGGAGAATTGACAATGATGGATTCACCAATGTCACACATCAAGGAAGAAGAAGATTTATGACTCCTACGACAACATGGCAAAGACCATCACCCAGGTTCAATCATCTCTTTTTTGGTTACTATTTTAAATGCAATGGTTATGGACATAAGATTTCAGATTGCAAGTATAACGTAGGACCAAGGAATTTTACCGAGTAGAAATGTTTTTTCACCTTTGATGGATTATGCAGTAGAATGTTATAAGCTGTCATAATTTTGGGCACATTGCAAGAAATTGTCGAAGTACATTTGCATCAAATCAATTTTAGGGAAGAAAATTTCAACCAAATGGAATGAGACAAAATAGAAAATTTCTCGAAAAACATGCACAAGCTACTGAAAAAGAAAAGTCAAAACAAGAGCCCAAAACTGTAATCAAACCGAGTGGAAAGAAAAAGAGCGATCTAAGGAAGAAAAGGAATCCCTGATCGTACAAACAACATTTAAAGCACAGAATAAATCTGCACCATGGATACTTGATAGTGGATGCTCCAGTCATATGACAGGTGACAAACAAAAATTTGAGAAGTTACAGCAATATGAAGGTGGTTCAGTAAAATTTGGAAATAATGATGGAGCTAAGATAGTTGGCAAAGGTTCAGTTAAGATCAGTGATGGAAAAATCAAGTCAAAAGAAGTCTTGTTTGTGGTTGGTCTGAAGCATAACTTGTTGAGCGTAAGTCAGATTTGTGATAGAGGTCATGAAGTGATTTTTAAGAAGCAGGGTTGTGAAGTCAGAAAAGTAAACAGTGGAAAGTTGATAGCAACTGGATCGAGGACATCTGGAAACCTGTACACTCTCTCAGAGACTTCAGAAGGAGCTTGCTTGATTGGACAGGAAGAAGAAAATTGGTTGTGGCACAAGAGGCTCGGTCATATCAGTTTTGACAATCTAGTAAAAATCAGCTCAAAAAGGGCAGTGAGAGATATTCCCACCATTGGAAAATCATCAAATAGCATTTGTGCTTCATGCCAAAAGGGGAAGCAAACTAGAGTCTCATTTAAAACAAAAGAGTACTACACAAGCAAACCTTTGGAACTAATACATACTGATTTATGTGGACCCATGAGAACGCAAAGCATAAATGGTGACAAATATTTTATGTTGTGTATAGATGACTATTCCGGGATGACATGGGTACTATTTTTGAAGCATAAATCAGAAGCTTTTGAGATGTTCAAGGTTTTCAAAAACCAAGTTGAGAATCAAACAGGAAAAAGGATTAAATGTTTAAGATCAGATAGAGGAGGAGAGTTCATTTCAGAGGATTTTACAGAGTACTGTGAAAAATATGGTATTAGGAGACAGTTTTCAGTAGCCAGGACACCTCAGTAGAATGGTGTGGTAGAAAGAAAGAACAGGACAGTGCAGGAAATGGCATGGACTATGTTGACTGAGAGCAAAGTAGCAGACAGATTTTGGAAAGAGGCAGTCCATACTGCGGTATACATCCAAAATAGGTGCATGTTGAGGATGCATGAAAGCAAAACTCCTTATGAGTTGTGGTTCGGTAAAAAGGCAACAATAAGATACTTTAAAGTTTTTGGCAGCAAGTGTTACATCAAAAGAACTGAAGAAAACCTTGGTAAGTTTGAAGATAGAGTGGATGAAGGTATTTTTCTTGGCTATTCATCAAAAAGCAAAGCTTACAAATGCTACAACAAGAAGCTAAGGAAAATTGTGGATAGTGTCGATGTTAAAGTTGATGAAGGTAGGGAACGAGTAATTAGCTATGAAGAGAACTACCCAATTTATGAAGAGGTTATTGAAGGAGATGAGGAAAAGGAAATGGAAAAGAAACAAAAAATTGACTCAGATGATTCAAACAGTGATTCAGAAGTGGAAGAAAATAAGAAATTCAAAATAGGCAGCTGGCAGAAAGATCATCCTAGAGAGCAAATAATTGGAGACCCCATAGTTGGTGTTCAGACAAGAAGAAGAGTAGTAAGTAACTACTCTCTATTATCCAACATTGAGCCCAAAAATGTTGTTGACGCAAGCAAAGATGAAAGTTGGATGAAGGCAATAAATGAAGAATTAGATCAGATCGAGAAAAACAAAACTTGGGAGTTAGTACCAAGACCTGCAAATAAAAATATAATCGGTACTAAATGGATCTTTCGAAACAAATTGAATGAAGAAGGACAGGTAGTCGGGAATAAAGCAAGATTGGTATGTAAAGGCTATGCACAAGTTGAAGGTATTGACTTTGAGGAAACCTTTGCACCTGTGGCTAGACTAGAGGCAATTAGAATGTTTCTGGCTTTAGCAGTTTACAAGAATTTCAAAGTTTATCAAATGGATGTGAAATCAGCATTTTTGAATGGGAAACTTGAAGAAGAGGTTTATATTGAGCAGCCAGATGGTTTCCAACTTGGTGATGATCCCAACTTGGTTTGCAAGTTGAAGAAAGCATTATATGGCTTAAAACAGGCACCCCGAGCATGGTATGCAAGGCTAGACAACTATCTTACTCAACAAGGGTTCAAGAAAGGTATGGTGGATAGTAATTTGTATGTCAAAACAGAAAATGGCCATCTTATTGTTCTTGTTGTATACGTAGATGATATCATATTTGGCAGCAACAAAGATGAGTCGTGTAAAGATTTAGCAAATAAGATGCAGAAAGAATTTGAAATGTCAATGATTGGTGAACTTTCATATTTCCTCGGGTTGCAAGTTAATCAAAATGAGAAGGGCATATTTATTTCTCAAATTAAATATGTGAAAGAGATACTAAAAAAGTTCACAATGGAGGATTGTAAGCCAGTTAGCACTCCCATGACGACAGGTTGTAAGTTGAGCAAGGATGAAAAATCTCCAAATGTTGATCAAACCATGTACAGATCTATGATTGGGAGCTTACTGTACTTGACAGCTACCAGACCAGATATTTTGCAGGCAGTATGCATGGTAGCACGATTTCAGGCTAGTCCCAAGGAGACTCATGTGACAACAGTGAAGAGGATTCTTCGGTACCTCAAGGGTACTATGGAGTATGGGTTATGGTATCCAAAAGGTAAGGACTTCACCCTTATTGCGTATTCAGATGCAGATTGGGCAGGATGTGTAGATGATAGAAAGAGTACCAGTGGAGGTGCATTCTATCTTGGAGACAGGTTGGTCGCATGGCACAGTAAGAAACAAGAGTCAGTCTCCTTATCCATAGTAGAGGTAGAATATATTGCAGCGACAACGTGTTGTACGTAGGTATTATGGATGAAACAAACCCTGAAAGATCTTGGTATTAACTTCAGTGAGCCAATTTTAGTTAAGTGTGATAACACCGAGTGCCATTAACATCTCAAAGAATCCGGTTATGCATTCTCGCACAAAACATATTGCTATCCGGTATCACTTTTTGAAGGAGAAAGTTGCGGAAGGTGAGGTTAAGTTGGATTTTGTTCCAAAAATAGAGCAAGTAGCGGATATCTTCACAAAACCGTTGCCCAAGGAAGTCTTTGAGTACCTTCGCAATAAATTGGGAGTGGTCACGCTTCCCAAGAATTGACTAGCTATCGGGACCACATTCTCAGGGGGAGCATTTGTGTATTTGTTTATCTTTTTGCTCATGTTTGTGATTTTTGCTAAGTGTAATAATTTTTGCCCGAGAATGTTGTGCATGGACTCAGGGGGAGTTTGCAGCAGCCCTTTGATATTGTTGTCAAAGGGGGAGAAGAGTTACAGGAAATTGCACGTGTGTTGCCAACAATTCCAAAGGGGGAGATTGTTGAGCAAGGTGCAGCGACAGTATTGTCATTGTTGTCAACACAGTCAGATAGATCGGTTGATGCAGTGGATAGGAGTTCAGAGGTTATTCAGAGTATGTACAGTGATGTTAAATGCTTATGAGGATGTTTACCCACATTTTTGCATATTTTCCAAGAAGACCGAAGTGGCCCATATGCTAAAGATCAAAGAAAAAGTAAAACACCGCAAAGAAAAAAAGTGTCGCGATATCGCGACATGTTGCATTTTGTGGGCCAAAGAAAGAGAAAGAGCAAGGAGAAAAAGTGTCACGATATCGTGACATGTTGTATTTTCACGGCCAAAGCAAAGAGAAAGAGCAAGGAGAAAAAGTGTCGCGATATCGCGACATGTATTTTCACAGGCCAAAGCAAAGAGAAAGAGCAAGGAGAAAAAGTGTCACGATATCGTGACATGTTGTATTTTCATGGGCCAAAGCAAAGAGAAAGAGCAAGGAGAAAAAGTGTCACGATATCGCGACATGTATTTTCGTGGGCCAAAGCAAAGAGAAAGAGCAAGGAGAAAAAGTGTCGCGATATCACGACATGTATTTTTATGGGCCAAAGCAAAGAGAAAGAGCAAGGAGAAAAAGTGTCACGATATCGTGACATGTTGTATTTTCATGGGCCAAAGCGAAGAGAAAGAGCAAGGAGAAAAAGTGTCACGATATCGCGACATGTTGCATTTTCGCGGTCCAAAGAAGAGAAAGAGCAAGAGAGACAAAAGTGTCACGATATCGCGACATGTCACATTTTCATGACTCAAAAAGGGAGGCAGGAGAGAAACAAAAGTGTCACGATATCGTGACATGTCACATTTTATGACTCAAAAGGGACAGGCAGGCAGAGAAACAAAAGTGTCACGATATCGCGACATGTTGCATTTTTGCCAAAGGAACGAGTAGTTGACAGTGCGTCCAATATTAGTGATGAACACCAGGATAGTGAACGAAGACTGCATAGTGACGTGGACCTATAAGGAATTAATGATTTGAAACATTAAAGGAACATGGAAAGAAGCGGATGCATGCCCATGTGGAGAAAATTGAACATTTGAAGGAGAAAATGAACAGTCATGAAAGAAGTTGCCAGGGAAAAAAAAAGGAGAAAAGGAAAATGAAGGGCCTCAAAATAGAAACGAAAAGTTTTTCTTTTTGAGAAACCAAAATGCATGCATGCACAAAGGAGAAAAATGAACAGTCATGAAGGAGAAAACAAACAATCATGGTAGGAGAATATGGTGTCAATTATTTGCATGTGACGTGTTTGATGAAATGCCTTCTCAATATATACAAAAGAAGGAGTTACAACTGGAGTTACAAAGAGAAAGGATGGTTATAAAAGGAGTGTTGCTTGGAGAATTTTATTGGGGATTTTATTTTGTGAAGTGCGAGGAGTGTGTGTGTTTTGTGAATTGTGGTAGACGTTGAGTAAGCAATAGACCAGTCAGGGTCTTGTAAAAGTGAAGGTATTTTTATGTCAATCTTCTAGTTTCAAAATTGAAGTCCAAGTTGGTGCTTGGCATCAGGGGTTGGTGCTCCTTCCAGTTGGTGCTGGTAAATCAGGGGTTGATGCTCCTTCCAGTGGGTGTTGGTAAATTGATTGTAAAGTTGGTGCTTTGCAAGGGCTGGATTTGGATGGGAGTCCAAACAGTCATTTTGAGGAGTAGCCAAATCGGTGAACCTCGGTACATCTTGTGTTGTGTGATGTTCTCTTGTTATACTTGCTTTATTTGGTTTTAAGTTTTCATTGTTTCGGCTTTAAGAGTTGAAGATTTAAGTTTTAAAAGAGCTACACTGATTCACCCCCCTCTCAGTGTCATTGTAAGACTAACACTAGTTCCCTAGGTTCTCCAAAGCGTTGCATAATTTGTGAATACAGAAAATCAGCAACTACTTTAGCTTGTGCTCATGGTAAGGCTTTTACTTTAGCCCACTTGGTGATGTAATCTGTGCACAAAAGTATGTGCTTATTTCCTAAACTTAGAGGATCTATTGGCCTAAAAAAATAAATCCCCCCTTTCTCAAATGGTTCAAACATTATTTGTGGGACCAAAGGCATCTCCATTTTAGGTGTAGGTTTACTAGCCCTTTGACAAGCATCACATCTATCAACAAATTAATGGTTATTCCTATTTATAGTAGGCCAATAATAACCTATTTGGAATATTTTACTACTTGTTCTTTGGGTTGCATAATGACCTCCACAAGGTTCTTCATGTGTTGCTCTAATGATGTCATATACATTATCTTCTTGCATAAATCTCCTAATTACTTGGTTAGGGCAAGACTTAAACAAGATTCCATTAAGCCACATATAAGAGGCACTCTAAAGTATTAATTTTATATGCTCATATGGTATAAAATTTTGAGGTATTTTTCCTGTTACCAAGTATTTTACAATGTTAGCATACCAAGGGTTAAAAATAGAAAGATCAAACAAATGTTAATATGGGAAATGATTAGGAATTAACTCATCATCATCAAATATTTGCATACAAGATAAATTATAGGCAATGACATTATCTTTACCTACTTTATCTATAATTGTGACATTAAATTCTTGCAATAAGAGAAGCCATATAACCACTCTTCCTCCTAATAAATCTTTGTTCATTAAGAATTTATGGCAGAGTGATTAGTGTGAACAAATACTTCATACTATGTTATGTAATGTTTGAACTTATTGATGGCATGGACTACAACTAAGAATTCTTTTTTAGTAACTGTATAATTAAGTTCAACCCCATGCAAATTTTTACTCACATATTAGATAGCATAAGGTATTTTATTCTCTATCTTGTGTATTACTACCCATATTACATATCTTAAAGCATCACAATGTATATGAAAGGGCAATTCCCAATTTGACCCCCTTAGAATTGGAGCAATAGTCAATTTATTCTTTATAGCTTCAAAGGCTTCCTAACATGCTTCAGTCCAATTAAATTCATTTTATTTAGTTAAGATCTTAAGAATGGGAGAGGCAACTGTTTTGAAATATTTAATGAATCTATGTTAGTTTTTTGCATGTCCTAAAAATCTCCTTACATCTATCTATATTTTTGGAGGTTGGAGGGATTGGATAACTAGGATTTTTGCAGGATCTACTTTAACACCTTTTTTAGATATGTAATGTCCTAAAATAATACCTCCTCTCATCATCATGAAGCACTTTTCATGACTTAAAGATAGGTTTTGTTCTTGGCATCTAACCAGAACTTTCTACAAACTTGATAGAGTTTCTTCAAAAGTGTTACCATAGATTGTGAAGTCATCCATATAGACTTCCACACATTCATTAATCAAATCAGCAAAAATAGCTAAAACAACCCTTTGAAAAGTAGCAGGTGCATTGCATAATCCAAAAGGTAAAAATTTATAAGCATAGGTACCTACAGGACATGTAAACATAGTTTTTTATTGATCTTCTTCTACTATTGAGACTTGATTGTATCCACTAAAACCATCCAAAAAGAAAAAAAGTTTTTTTCTAGCCAAGGTATCAAGAACTTGATCAATGAATGGTAAAGGAAAATAATATTTCTTTGTTAATTTATTCAATTCCCTATAATCTACAAAAATCCTCCATTTACCATTCTTCTTAGGAACTATTACTAATGGTGACACCCATTGGCTATCAAAATTTTTACAAATAAATCCGGTATTTAAAAGCTTAATGATTTCTTCTTGAACTATGTCTTTCATAGTTGGATTTAGTCTTCTTTGAGGTTGTCTCACTAGGTGGAAACCTTCTTGAATGAATATTCGATGGGTACAAATATTTGGATGAATCCCTTTCATGTCCTCATAATTCCATGCAAATGTTGTTTGATTTTTTCTAAGTACTTCTATCAATTGTGATTCTTAAATTATTGGAAGCTCATTATTAATATTCAAAGTCTTCCCATGTGTGATGTCTATCTATTTACAATTTTCAATATTTGCATCTATTCCCAATATTTCATGTACAAGAACATTTAACTAAGAGGTATAGAGCACTAAATGATGATATTGACTTGTACTTGCTTCATCATTAAATATAATAAGTTAATTTGAACAATTAATACTTTTTTCTTCATCAAAAAGTGGTCCTAATGGTCTTTCAATTTCTTACTATAAATATTCACTTAACACATTAATTGATAAAGCTGAATAACATCCAAATCATTAGAAAAATCATACCAAAGTTATTTTGAAAATCCTTTATCTAATGTTAACTCAGGAAATATGTTCAAATATTTAGTGTGCTTCCCATTGGAAATAGTCATATTACCAGATCTATAACAAATATAAGCATTAGTTGTTGCAAGACATCGGTATCCTAGAATTAAGGGATGCCACCCTAGTTTCTTCTTAGGTTGTAAGACTACAAATTCTACAGGATAATCCTGTGAAGTTACATAAACTATGATGTCTTCTATTTTTCTTTCTAGTTTGATGGTAGATCTATCTACAAGTTGAATCACTATAGAGGTTGGTTGAATTTTGTGTTCCCCAAAATATTCTACTGTTTCTTTGGTCATAACATTGATGATAGCCCTTAGATCTATTAAGAAATTATGCAAGGATGTATCACCAATATGGACTGTGAGTATAGGTATTCTAGGGTCTACATATTTTTGCAGTAACCTACATTCAATTATTATCTCTAATAGTTGCCCAATAACTTGGATAGTCTGAGGTTCATTCTTATTTTTCCTTCCTAGATTGGATGTGCAAATATTCATTATCAATTTAGAGTAGATATGAATATCCTTGATATCTTGTAATAAAGGAATTTTAATGGTAATATTTTCTATTTCTTAAAGGAAATTGAAAGCTAGTTTGGTAGGTTCTTTAGGTATTGCCAATATTTTAGGAAATGGAACTTCCATTTATTTCCTTTGAGGGGTTTAGATATCTTTTTATTTTGATGGAATATCTTCTAGTAAACTTTTTTGTTTCTTTTTTAATTTTGTCTACATTTTCAAATAAGTATTGAATAGATTATTCAACTTATGTGAGAGTTATATTATTTTCCAACACTTTTCTAGATCTCAATTGGATCTATTGGCAAGGTACCATAGATATTGAACATGTCTCATTTGTTTCATAAACCTGTTGTACAGTCTTATTATTATTAGGATTGCGAACTAGTTGAACTGGTAAAGTTGGTTGCTAAGGAGGGTTGTTCATATTATTTAAAGGTGTAATAAATCTATTTTGAGGTTGACTTTGAAGGGTTTATCCCCTAAAATGGTTTTGGAAATTTTGTTGTTGAGGTGAATTTTGAGACCAACTAGGTCCTCCTTGATTATATTGGTCATTCATGCTCCAACTAGGCATATTCTAACCCAAAATTCCTTGAGTCCATGGAGGTGGACTTACATGTCCATTGACAATAAATTGGGCCCATGGAGGTATATTCCAGTCTTGGTTATTTAGATATGTGTTCCAATTTGTCCAATTTGATGTATTTGACCACTGGTTAGGTATTTGTTGGTTGGAATAGTTGGAATTTGACCAGTTAGATGGACCGTTGAATGGGACATTCCTTATTTGAGAAAAAATAAACATCCTTTGCCTCCTCAACTTTAGGATCTTTTATAGCAGATTTAACAACTGAAATATACTTATAGTTTTCAGTATTATGATTTTTATCACAAATTTTACAATAAGTAGAAATGTTGGAAATATTCATAATTTTGAGAATGAATTCCCTCAAGTTGCATCTTTTTCTACATCTATGATAGTATATTTACTCAATATCTTGTTATTTTGGTTTCTTATCCATGACGTCTAGAGATGTAGTTAATGTAATTAACAAATTAGTTTTTAATCTTTCCAACATATTACTAATTTTTTCTCTTGTTACTCCTCCTCCTGTGGATGAGTATTTGTTGTTTTGAAGAGGTTTATTCCTTGAATAATTTTTGCAAATATTTACAATCTATTCAAATTCCATTAGATGAGTATCCCTCTTAGCCATGAGGTTTAGACCATCAAGGACATCTTCTTCTAATCCTTTTAGAAAGAGTTCTTTTAGGACTTCATCTAAATAAATATTCACTCTAGATCCTATAAACTGAAATCTTTCAAGATAATCCTCAAGGGATTCTTCCTCTCATTGGTTCATATATAAGAGCTCAACTTTCTTATCCCTAAATCTATAATAATTCCAGTATCTTTCAATGAATATGTCTTTTAATCCATTATCACCATCCCATCAGTTGAAAAACCATCTTAAAGTTGCATCCTTAAGGGTAGAAGGAAACATTCTTACTTTTTTTTCATTTGTGGTATAAAAATAGGCTTGACACACTACTTCAAATTCAAAGAGAAAAGCATCAAGATCTGAAGAACACAAGCTTATACCGAGAAGGGGATGAACAGTATAACACCCTCTTTTTAATTTCTTTCCAAAACAATATCAATTAGTGTCCTTAATTGCAATAACAAAATATAGTAGTGTGCATTAATGACATAGATAGCAATAGTAAACAAGTGTACAAATCACCACATACAATTGAGATACAAGATTTAACATGGTTCCCCCAATGTGGGGTACTCCACAATATAATATCCTTATAATATTTCACACAAAAATAAGGATCCTTATCCCAATACAAATGATTACTTTGATCTGCTCAAAGCTAGGCAATACACTGATCTGCTCAAGTAGGTAATCCACTGATCTGCTCAGCAAGGCAATCCTGATTTGCTTAGGTAGGAAATCCATTGATTTACTCAGAAGGCAATCCTGATATACTCAGGTAGGCAATCCACTGATCTGCTTTAGCAAGCTCACTAAGAACTTGCTCAAAATATGCTCAACAAGCTCACTAAGAACTTGCTCAAAATATGCTCAACAAGCTCACTAAGAACTTGCTCAAATGCTATCCCAAATTTATCCACAAATCTGTCCCAAAAGCCTTCTCAAAGGCTCAATCAATCATACATAAAAACTACCACAAATATGTCCACAAATCTGTCCCAAAATCCTTCTCAAAGGCTCAACCAATCATGCTCAAGTAGCACTCAAATATCATCCACAAATCTATGAAGGTAAGGCTCAATTATGAATTCAACAATGAATGGCAATGCACTCTACAATGGATGACAACAATGATCCACAATGATCTAAAATCAAATCAATCTCAACTCAACTCAAGTCAATATTAACTCAACTCAAATCTTATAGAAGCATAAATATAATTGTTAGAGACTCAATATGTTATAATATCAAAGCTCAATCTCAACCCAAATCAGAATTATAGAATTATTTATTTCATGGGACTTGAAAAATCACCTCACACAATCACTTGACTAGGCTCAATCAACTCAACTCAACCAATCACCACAAGGGACAAATCTTTCTAATAAAACCCTAGGCCAAGCATGTATCAACCAACTCAAATGTTTCCAACAATGCTCAACCACAAATCTCATATAACAATGATACTCATGTTCTTTTCTAACTCAAGTTCTTTTGCATAACCAATGGGTTTTGACAACTATGCTTATAAAACAAGGTTTAAACACAACTCTCAAACCAGAAAACCTTGAAGCATTCAACCAACCACTTTCGAAAAGGAAACCACAATAAATAATTTTCTCTCCAATGATATTTTTGAAATCAACCACCATAAACAAAGTCAATGGAGAATATTGTTCATACCTTTTGATGCCTTATTGGATGTCCACTAAATCTGCCACACTCAAAAAACTTCTTTTTCAACTTTTAACAAGGGTTAGATATCATGATTAATATCACAAAAATAATATCCAAATAACACCTTATCATGCCTACTCAATAAAATACATGTCCCCTCATGAAATAATTAAACACATTTGAAAAATAACAAAACAAACTTCACTTTTGAAACCCTTTACAAAAATAGAAATATCTCTTTACATACACCTTATTTCTCCCTCTAAGCAAGTTAATCAAATAGCCCTAGAAATAAGATTTCCAATGATATATAATATGATATAATTTCAAAAGGAGAAACACCAAAAATATCTCTTTTTCTAAACATGCATCACAACCCTTATTCTTCCTAGGGCAATTTTAGAAAAATAAAATATATTAAAAATTTATTAACTTGCATTTTTCCCTGATGGGATTCGATCTGGTGACATATCCTTGCTCAAAAATTTAACCGCAACCAACCTACCATTGGGCCGCATGCCCTCACGTGTCCAAAGGGACAGACAAAAACTTATATCATAAACTTCTGCATCCTTCGAAAAACTTAACAGCGTTTCGAGCGCTTCAACAAAGCAAATAACCACGACAGGACTCGATTGTAGGACCTCCTGTGTAACACACAATGCATGAACCACTAAGAAAAATATGCCTATGCTTCTTATTAAACTCTGTGAATAACTTTTTAATAGACCAAAGTCACACTTCTCTATCTTTTTGCAATTCGTTCCCTAATCAAAGGCATTCAAAAAATAAGCATTGGGGTCACGAAGTCTAAGCTTTTGTTGGCATATATATATGAATTTCCTATTTATTTAGACGTCGGCACTATAAATTAATATAGCCTTTCCTCCTTTCTTTAGTCGGCGCTATAATTAATATATTTAATTTTAAAATTTAAATTTAAATTTTAAATAATTTAAAATTTAAACTAAATATTTAAAATTAAATCTCCATCATCGGGGCACCTTTTTCGATCAAACAAAAATCCAACCTAGGTTTTAAGAAAAATCCATTTCAAATCTACCATCCATGTTTTTAAATAAAACCTTTTATTTTGCCTACCTTGGTTTTCACAAAAACCTTGTATATATCCATGCTCTCCAAAAAATCGTAAATGCTTATTTATGAAATGCTTTGGCAACCAAAAATCAATGTGATCCATGTGACATCAATGATCCATGTGACATCAATTAAAACATAAAATAACTCAAATTTCCAACAATATCCCCCTTTGTCATTGATGGCAACACCTCTAATGCAAAAACCACAATCACTGCAAAAACCATCTCTAAGAATCAAAGTTGCTCCCCCTGACTCAATACTCTCTATGGAGGCTGCTCCCCCTAACTCAATGCTCTCTTTGGAGGCTACTCTCCCTAACTAAATGATCTCCCCCTTAGTCAAATATCTCCCCCTTTGACATCAATGACAAAAGGGACACCTATGGGGTTAAAAGATATGACTCTTAAGCTTAGCCCCTTCACCACATCCTCTATTGAGGTGATTAATTTTGGGGTGGGAGTACTTTTGCTCCAAGTTTTTCTCTCAAATGCTCAAACATTTATCTCAGTAATGGTTTTTTACATATGTTTACAATATGATATTTTGTAGGAACATATTCCAATATTACTTGTTGCTCTGTGACCTGCTTTCTTAAAAAGTGATAATTGATTGGAATGTGCTTTGTTATGGCATGCATTATTGGATTCTTCAAGATACTTATAGCACTAGTATTATCACATAGAATAGGAATGCGATGATCATGTTCTATACTAAAATATTTGAGAGTTTATTTCATCCATAATACATGTGAACAACATGTTGTTGCTTCAATATATTCTGCCTCTGTTGTGGAAAGTGACACTGATGGTTGTTTCTTTCTCAGCCAAGAAACTAGGCAATCACCAAGAAAGAATACTCCTCTACTTGTGCTTTTTCTATCATCAATATTTCCTGCCCAATATGCATATATGTATGTTGTGAGTGAACTTATTACTTCTAGGATACCATAGACCATACTCCATTGTTCCTTTGAGATATCTGAGTATTCTTTTCACTGTTGTCACATGTGATTCTTTTAGAGTTGCTTGAAATCTTCCCACTAAACCAACTGCCTATATTATATCTGGTCTTGTGGCTGTAACAGACTACCAATCATATATTTTTATAGAGTTTGATTTACATAAGGTGATTCATCATATTTGCTTAATTTGTACCTTTTAACCATTGGAGTACTAACTGGCTTACTATCTTCGATTTTGGATTTCTTCAAAATCTCCTTTATATACTTTGTTTGTGAAAGAAATATCTCTTTTTCTAATTGTGAAATCTGTAATCCGAGAAAAAATGTTAATTCACCAAGCATAGACATTTCAAACTCATTAGTCATGTTTCTTGCAAATTCTTGACACATTCTGTCATTGATACCCCAAAAAATAATATCATCCACATAAACTTCCACAATCAACAAATCATTTTCCCCTTATTTTTAATATATAGATTGCTATCAATTGTTCCCTTTCTGAAACCTTGCTCTCGAAGATATTTATCTAGTCTTGCATACCATGATCTATGAGCTTGCTTTAAGCCATAAAGAGCCTTCTTCAATATGCATACATAATATGGCTTATCTTCTTGATTAAACCCATCTGGTTGTTAAATGTAAACTTCTTATTCTAAATGACCATTCAAAAATGTTGATTTGACATCCATATGATATACTTTGAAATTCTTATAGCTTGAAAGTGCCAAAAACATCCGTATAGCTTCCAATATTGCAACTGGTGCAAAGGTCTCATCAAAATAACTTCCTTCTACTTGTGCATATCATTTACACACCAATATTGCCTTGTTCTTGATGACTTGACCATATTCATTTAGTTTGTTCCTGTAGACCCATTTAGTACCAATTACATTTTTTCCTTTTGGTCTTGGAACTAATTTCCAAGTCTTACTTTTTTCAATCTAATCTAGTTATTCCTTCATTGCTTTAATCCAACATTCATCACTTTCTGCCTCTTTGAAATTCTTTGGTTCTATCTTGGATAGTAGTGAAATATTTGCTTGTTTTTTTGAGCCTATGATTCCTCTTCTTGTCCATATTACATCAGGGTTGCCAATGATCAAGTCCTATGGATGATTTTTTTGAACATATCTTGATGAAGTTTTGGAGGGTATATTATGCAAATCTTCTTCATCTGAATATTCACCCATTTATTCCTAACAACTTTCTTCTTCTTCAAGAATATCTTCCTGAGATGGTTCATTTATTCCTGTTCTTTCATCAACTCTGACATTTATACTTTCCACCATGGTATGTGTTCTTTTATTGTAGCATTTGTAGACCTTACTCTTTGTAGAGTATCCAAGAAAAATACCTTCATCGCATCTAGGATCAAACTTTCCCAAGTCCTTATCCTATCTTTTGATATAACACTTACTTCCAAATTTTTTGAAGTAGTTTATCGTGGGAGGTCTTTCTTTCTAAAACTCATATGGAGTCTTAGTCTTATGTTGCTTTGTTCTAACTTGAGCTCTATTATTATTATTTTTTTTTTTGTGGAAAACATCCCAAAAGGGATGCCACTTTCGGGTAAGACCCAAGGAGGCAGGGGTATCCATTCCACAAAAAATGCCCAGGACTCGGACCTGGCCTACCACCTTTGACATACTCAAGGAGCAAACAAACACACAAAACCAATTTAAAAATAAGTAAATAACAACAAAAATAATAAAATAAAATAAAAAACATGCTCCTTGAGTGTGTCAAAAACAAAAGCACAACCAAACACGCACAATAAGATAAAAGAAACCACAACACAAACCACATAGAAAAACACAAGAACCACATAACAAAACACAAACAAGACAAAAACAATAGAACACTACAAAGACATAACCCAAAAAAAACAAGAAAAATAAACACAACCAAAACCTAAAAAATTAAAAAATAAAATAAAAATAAAAATAAAAAACAACCAACAACAGACAATAAACAAAAACAAAAAACATAGAAAACACTCACACATAAAAACATGAAATAACACAAACAAAGAGAAACCCAAGAACAAGAACGAAAAAAACACAAGAACAATAACAAAAAACATAAAAAAAAAAAAAAAACAACAACAAAAACACAAGAACAACAAAAAACAACACAAAGAACACAAAAACAAAACAAAATAAAAAACCCACCCACCTTAAAAAACTAAAAAAAAAAAACAAAAAAGAAAAAAGAAATAAAAAATGAACAAAACAAAGACCTATCTAGACCAGAAGACTATTAAGGCAAGAATCAATAGAGGAAACAAAATAAAGAATAGAATGAGCTAGGGAACTAAAAAAAAACTGAATGAACCAAAGAGAAGCAAAAAAAAAAAACAAGAAGAAACTAGGTACCTTCAGAACTAGAGCCATCCAAAGAAATGATAGAAAGAAGAGCTTCCCTAATTTGAGAAGCCCACCATATAGGAGGGTGGCCATAACAAGTAAGATCACCTTTGTCCAAAGCCCAATTAGCTAAAGCATCAACACTCTTGTTTTGATCTCTGACCACATGATTGTAATCAACTTTCAAAAATCCCATCCGGATTAACTGAATCTTCTCAATAATTATTTTTATTCTCCAATCCACCTTATGATTCTTAGAAGGATTCTTCAAGAGATTAATCATAAGTTGAGAGTCAGACTCAACTAACACCTTTTCCCATCCAACCTTAGTAGCCTCCTGAAGGCCTCTGAGGATACCATACCCCTCAGCAAGGTTATTGGAAAGAATACCCAAATTCTCAGCAAAAGTAAAAACCAGGGAGCCATCTGAAAGTCTACCAATTCCTCCCACACTGGCTTTTCCAGGGTTCCCTCTAGAGGCTCCATCAGTATTGAATTTTCCAAAATCCTTAGGAGGAGGTTGCCAATTTCTATTCCTATCCATCTTACTAATACTCACATTCCCTTTAAGTTGGTTGCCCTTAGAAGGTTTAATCTTCAATATTTGCATCACTTGATCCCATATTTGGTGGGAGTTTTGGGGGTGATTAAGGAGATGATGGACTGATTCAACTAAGTTGGCTATGGTATTTTGCCAAATATAGTGAATATCCTTCCTATCTTGATTAAAAATTTGGTTGTTCCTTTCATTCCAAATATTCCAAAGAAGAATGGTAGAACCCATCCAAACTAAGTGCCTAATAAAATGATCAACACCCTCTTGATTAGGCCAATCCCTCCAAAGTTATTCAAAAGTAAAAAAATTGGACCACTTGTAAGCCAAGTAAAGTGGCCATTCTCCTCCATAGCTCAGAGGCTAAAGTACACTCAATAAAAATATGGTTGATATTTTCTACATTCTCTTCACACATTTCACATCTAAAAGGGCCATGAAAACCACGCTTCATAAGTTGCTCACCGATAAGCACCCTACGATGCAATAAAAGCCAATTAAAGAACCTCACCTTAGGCCAGAGATTTTGAGCCCACAATTGAGAAAATATGTCAGAAGAATGGTTGGGATTATTATGGCATAAGGTCAAATAACCTTGAGCAACTGAATACTCACCCTTAGTAGTGTTGTTCCATCCAAAACAATCTTTTTCATGGGACCAAGAGAGGGATCTCATATGAAGGATGCCTTGGATATCTTGTCTTTGCCTTTCTGGGATTTGAATAGGCCAGTCCTCAATAGGGATCCAATATCTACCAACCTTTGAATTACCGAGTATGGTACCGACGATAATTAGCCACCTTTATCCAATTAGCTCGGTGAAGCTCCTCCATCCAATGCCTCCATCGAAGAATCTATCCAAAAATTTGCATGTTGACCATTATGAATGATCCAAAATAATTTTTTCTTTATCAAATCCTCACCAGTCTTAAGAACTGCTAAAATGGGAGAACCTTTGGTAGGAAGTTGATAGCGAACAAGGTCTTCAGGACTTTTGTTCTCAGCATATTTAGCATGGAGATTATTGGCCCAAAGAGCATTGGGGTTATGCAACATCCTCCAATATAATTTAGTAGCTAAAGCTTTGTTGTTATTAATTGAAGACCGTAATCCTAACCCCCCTTCACTCTTAGGAAGACATAAAGTATCCCATTTCACCAAGGCCCATTTTCTTTTCTCCTTAGTACCACTCCAAAGGAAACGATGACTGATTTGATCCAATTCTCGAAGAACAACCTTTGGGATATTCAAAATGGAAGAAACATAAATAGGAATAGCTTGAAGGACTGATTTTACCAAGGTGATTCTACCCCCGGAAGAAAGCCACTTGTTGGTCCACTTTCCAATTTTCTTCTTGACTTTGTCCAACAACCAATTCCAATATTTATTTTTTTGCCTTTGAATATTTATGGGAATACCTAAATAAGTGATTGGAAGAGAGGTCTTCTTATATCTTAGTTTATCCAAGACCATGGATTCCTGTCTAGCAGAGCAGTGAAAGAAAATAACTTTAGATTTGTCTTCATTGATCAATTGCCTAGTAGCCTTAGAAAAATAACTAATGATTTGCTTAATATTAGAAGCTTCCTTAATTGTAGCTTTACCTAAAAGAGTAGAGTCATCCACAAATTGAAGATGAGAGATAGGTCTAGCTCCATGAGCAATGGTAACTCCCTCAAGGGTTTTGTTTTCCCTCTTTTTGGTTATAGTCCTACCCAAGCATTCAACAAGAATGATGAATAAATAAGGGGATAGCGGGTCACCTTGCCTAATACCTCTGGAAGCTGGGAAAGACTGAGAAGGCCTGCCATTGATAAGAACTAAGTAGGAAACTGAAGAGATACATCCCATAATCCAATCCATCCAATCCTTAGAGAAACCAAATTGCCTCAAAACTTTGATAAGGAAGTGCCAATCCACTCTGTCATAAGCTTTGGATAAGTCTAACCGAATGAACATGGAAGGAGAATTTTGCATATCCATGGAATGGATGGCTTCCTGAGCAAGAACTATCTCATCTACTATTTGACGTCCTTCCACATAACCCCCTTGCTCGGGGAAATAATCTTATGCAAAAGAGGCTTCAACCTTTCTGCCATGATTTTAGTAATGATTTTGAGAAGAACATTACATAAAGCAATAGGTCTAAAAGCTGAGATATGATCAACCTCTTGAGCTTTTGGAACAAGAGTAATATAAGTTTTATTGATAACCTTCAAAATTTCTTTGGCTTTCCTGGCTTCTTCCACCACCTCTAATAAATCAACATGAAGGATATCCCAGAACTCTTGGTAGAACTCAATAGGAAAACCATCAGGACCTAGGGTTTTCCATTTTTGCATTTTAAAAACTACTTGTTGAAGCTCATTGATAGTAACGGAGCAATCAAAATAGAGTTCTCCTCAGAAGTGATAAGAGAAGGGATTGCTTGAAGAACATTATATTGTGAAGCTGAGTCAAGGGGAGTAGAAACAAAAATATTGGAAAAGTAATCAACAACAATAGAGTTCATGCCATCCCAAGTATAAACAACATCTCCAGAATCTGATTTTAAGGAAGAAATAAAGTTGTGAGATCTTCGAGCTAGAAGAGATTTGTGGAAGAAATTTGTGTTTCGATCTCCTTCTTTGAGCCATTGAATTCTAGATTTTTGCTTCCATAAGATTTCTTCTCTTTTTTCCCATTCCTCTAACTGAGTTGTGAGTTTAATTTCATCTACACTTCTCTTCTCTGTGAGGCCATCTAAATGGATTTTCTTATTCAAATTTTCAAGATGAGCAATAACTTCATGTTTTTTTTTATGAACATCCCCAAACTCTTTCCAGTTCCAAGTCTTGATTTTGGATTTAATGTATTGCAATATTTTGGCAAAATAGAACATCTTAGTCCCATGCCTAGGTTTACCTTCCTTCCACCATTGTTGCACATGAGGTCTGAAGGAAATGTCTCTAAGCCACATTAATTGAAAATGAAAAGGAGAGAAACTCACATTGGTTTTCCACATTTCCACCATGAGTGGCCAATGATCCGAACCAACATTATTAAGAGTCTTCACTTTAGGAATGTGACCATGGATTAAGAAATTTTTAGAGAGCAAAAACCTATCCAATCTCTCCATTATACAAGCTAAGCCTTGCCTTCTGTTAGACCAAGTCATAAGGCCATTATCCGGTTGGATATCCACAAGATGGAGGTTTGCAATATATTCGCTCATGAGGTCAGTGCTTTTGTCCAAATTTCTATTTCCCCCCTTTTATCATCCAGAGAGAGGATGGTATTGAAATCTCCTCCGATCAAGATCCAAGATTTAGGAAAATGAGAGATAATATGAGTAATATCCTTCCACTTGTCTTCTTTTTTCCTCCAAAGAAGTCGAAGCATAAACGATAATGCAGAGCATAATCTGGTTGGAATGTCTACTTTGAATAGCTATAGCCAACAAACCCCAAATGCCAACCATATGGTGAATAACTACCTCTTTTGGATCCCAAAGACAAGCAATGCCACCCGAAGTCCCTTGGGAACTGAGGGAAACCACTTTTCTAGCTGGCCAAATTTTACTGGCAATTAAGTCCATATCCTCCATTGACATCTTTGTTTCTTGAAGGAAAACAAGATGTGGATGATTTACCTGAATCATTCTTCTAATTTCATTTTGTTTTGAAAGACTCCCTTTGAGTCCTCTAATATTCCAAGTGATGATCTTCATTAATACCAGGGCTAAAAAATTTGGGAAGGGCATTAATCTTACCTTCCTCTACAAGCTTTTCACCTTCTTTTACCATATGATATTGATTGGTCTTGCGACCTACTTTTTGATTAGAATCCATCTTCAATTTTTTTTCCCTATTTCTTGACTTATTCCAATTGAATCTGAGATGGCTTCTAACCTTGAAGAATGCTCGTACACAGCAAAAATTTTACTAGATGGTTCAATGGAGTCTATATTGGGACCTGCATTATTTGAAGTTTTGACATTTGAAATATTGTTTTTCTTGTGTAAATTTTCTCCTTTTTTTTTTTGTTGAAAACCTTTGATTTGTTGGTTTGTCTCTGAGTTCTTCCCTTCATATTTAAATTGTGTTTCTAAGATTTCAGTTTCCATTATTTCCTCTTCCTCACTTGGGACATCATTTGTGGAAAGGATTTCAAACATATTAGCAGATGACTTTGATTGATCCTTCATAACTAGTTTTTTTTTAGTGTTCTTCTTCTTAGGTATTTGGAAACCTCGTTGAGTTTATATCTTCTTTCTTTTGATCAAGAATTTTATTTGGGCAAGCACTGGCCAAATGACCATATTCATGGCAAATTCTACAATGAAAAGGAATGTTCTCATAGTCCACTACTTGCTCCCAAGTGTCTTCCCCAAATTGTAATGTGATCTTTTTAGGTAGGGGTTTGTCAAAATCCATTAAAACACAAATCCGAGCATAAATAATATGTTCAAAATTTTGAGTACAATCATCGATCATCATAAAAGTTCCTAAAGAGTTTCCAATTGAAGAAAAAATAGTAGGATTCCAAAATTCAATAGGGAGGCCAAAGAGTCTAACCCACACGGGAGCTATAGAAGGCATCTCTTCTTCGGCTTTAAATTTAGTATGCCAGGGCTTCATGAAAAGCCTTGCCCTTCCAAAAAACCAAGGACCCCCTTGAAAAGTTTTCTCTCTATCTTCATTATTAGCAAATAAAACAAGAAAATAACCATTTGGATAAATAGATATTTGTAACTCACCTTTAGTTTTCCAGACTTTTGCAGCCCAGACTTTGAAAGCAGATAGACTCGGATGAAAACCCACGAACCGACAAATTAGTCCTCTTTTTTCCAAATCTTCAATGCCAGTCTGAATGTTACCCATATCAAGCTTAACAATAGGAGTTCCATCAACTGCTTTAAGACATCCTGACTCTGTTTTCCTGGGATCAATCTTAGGCATTCTTAGAGGTTTATGGGAAGCCCTAATATTGATATTAGCATTGGGCTGAGGCTGTCCACCATGAAGGGCATCCCTAAAATTCATTTTTGGGACTGAGTCTTCGAAATTCTTACCCTTGATAGGGGTTTTCATAGTAGAATTATTTTGTGGGTGCACCTTAGCACCAGATTCACTTGAGATATGAGCCATTTTTTGATCAACTGCTTGAAACTTGTTTCGTGATCTCTTTAATCCTTGCCCTAGACGTCGTGGAAAGGTATGGTTTTCACTTTTCTTTTGTGCAACAAATTGGAAGCCATTGTCACTCAAGTTCATAGTATGATCTATTGAAAGACAAATTTCTAACCCATCTTGTATCCCCTGCAACATTTCCTGCTAAAATATTGAGCATAAACCACAAAAATATTGGCCGCTAGGGCCCGAAGGCCCTAAAAACCAACCTCTGGAGCTGCTTGCACTCAACCCAGATGAAACCCTCGCATAGCCGCTTGCCAAATATGTCGTTCACACATAGGGATGTGCTAGGATCTGTGTTGCTCCAAATGATATGAAAATTGGTGGAGACGTTCTAGGGTTTTTCAGGCATCTACCCTCAAAATTTTAGCTCAATCCGAGTCCGGATGAGTGAGATATGGCCAAAACGAGTTCGGTAGTTTGGGCAGTCCTACGAAAAATGTCTCATCTCCCATTTACTTCTTCATTGTCCGTCCTAACTTGAGCTCTATTCATAACATAGACTGTTGTACTGATTGCTTCCTTCCAAAACCCATATGAGATTCTTGGTTCATTTAGCATTGCTATACCCATATTCTCAAGAGTTCTATTCTTTCTTTCTACTACTCCATTTTGCTGAGGATTCCTAACTACTGAGTATTATTTTTTGATTCCATGTTCTACACAAAACTCAATGAATTCTATAGAGATGAATTCCCCTCCTCTATATGATCATAAAAACTTGATCTTTCTTATTTCATTTTCTACCATTTCTTTGAATAATTTGAAATGCTCAAATGCCTCTGATTTCTCTTTCAAAAAAACAACCCAAGTCATTCTAGAATAATCATCTATGAACAACATAAAGTAGCTTTCACCTTGCAAGATTTTGGTTCTCATATGACCACATAAATTAGTATGAATCAATTCTAATACCTTGGAAGAGGAATATTCTTTTACCTTGAAACTTGATCTTGTCTGCTTTCCATACTAACACTGTGCACAAATTGTATTTGAATGTATTTTTATCTTTGGTAGATCTCTGACAATTTGTTTGTTGCTTATCCTTACTATGTTATCAAAGTTCAAGTGAAATAAACTTTTATGCCATAACCAAATTTCTTCTTTTTGAGATAGAAGACATTTTGCCCTTCTTATTTCACTGAGAATGTAGAGATTGTTATTGGTTCTTTTTGCATTTGCAACAAGCTTCCCTATTTTTGTTTCCCTGATTTTGTATCCTTTAGAGGAAAAAGTAATTGTGTACCCTCAATTACAAAGCCGACTTACACTCAGTAGATTGTGTTTTAGACCCTCAACATAGAGTACACCCCGTGTAGTAGTCTTTCCATCATCCAAACTTAAAGTTCCTCTCCCTTTGATTTTAGTTGAAGCATTATCACTAAATCTCATAGATCCGATGTTTTTCCCTTTTAAAGAAATGAACTTATTCTTATACCCAGTCATATGTCTAGAGCACCTACTATCAAGATACCATTTGTCCATCCTATAACCCAGTAGAATCTGCCTTCAAGTTGTTAGCCTTTTTGAAGGAACCCACTCTGATACCAATTGAAGAACACAAGCTTATACTAAGGGGGGGTGAATAGTATAGCGCCATATTTTTACATTATTTCTAAACCAATATCAATTAGTGTCCTTAATTGCAATAATAAAATATAGAAGTGTGTGTTAATGACATAGATAACAATAGTAAACAAGTGCACAAATCACCACAAACAATTAAGACACAAGATTTAACGTGGTTCCCCCAATGTGGGGTACTCTACAAGATAATGTCCTTATAATATTTCACACATAAATAAGGATCCTTATCCCAATACAAATGATTACTTTGATCTGGTCAAAGCTAGACAATACACTGATCTGCTCAGGTAGGCAATCCACTAATCTGCTCAGCTAGGCAATCTTGATCTACTCAGGTAGGCAATCCATTGATCTGCTCAGCAAGGCAATCTTGATCTGCTCAGGTAGGCAATCCACTAATTTGCTTTAGCAAGCTCACTAAGAACTTGCTCAAAATATGCTCAAAAAGCTCACTAAGAACTTGTTCAAATGTTGGCCCAAATACGTCCACAAATCTATCCCAAAAACCTTCTCAAAGGCTCAATCAATCATACACAAAAATAACCACAAATTTATCCAAAAATCTATCCCAAAATCCTTCTTAAAGGCTCAATCAATCATGCTCAATTAGCGCTTAAATATCATCCACAAATTTATGAAGGCAAGTCTCAATGATGAATTCAACAATGAATGGCAATGCACTCTACAATGGATGATAACAATGATCCACAATGATCTCAACTCAAATCAATCTCAACTCAACTCAAGTCAATAACAACTCAACTCAAATCTTATAGAAGCATAAATAGAATTGTTAGAGACTCAATATGTTCTAATCTCAAAGCTCAATCTCAACCCAAATCAGAATTATAGAATTATTTGTTTCATGGGACTTGAACAATCACCTCACACAATCACTTGACTAGGCTCAATCAACTCAACTCAACCAATCACCACAAGGGATGAATATTTCTCACAAAACCCTAGTCCAAGCATGTATCAACCAACTCAAATATTTCCAATAATGCTTAACAACAAATCTCACATAACAATGATACTCATGTTCTTTTCTAACTCAAGTTCTTTTGCATAACCAATGGGCTTCAACAACTATGCTTATAAAATAAGGTTTAAACACAACTCTCAAACCAGAAAACCTTAAAGCATTCAACCAACCACTTTCTAAAAGGAAACCACAATCAATCATTTACTCTCTAATTATATTTTATAAATCAACCACCATAAACAAAGTCAATGGAGAATATTGCTCATACCTTTTGATGCCTTATTGGATGTCCACTAAATCTGCCACACTCAACAAACTTTTTTTTCCACTTTTAACAAGGGTTAGATATCATGATTAATATCACAACAATAATATCCAAATAACATCTTATCACTCCTACTCAATAAAATAAAACATGTCCCCTCATGAAAGAATTAATCACCTTTGAAAAAGAACAAAACAACCTTCACTTTTGAAACCCTTTATAAAAATAGAAATATCTCTTTACATACACCTTATTTCTCCCTCTAATCAAGTTAATAAAATATCCCTTAAAATAATATTTCCAACGATATATAATATGATATACTTTCAAAAGGAGAAACACCAGAAATCTCTCTTTTTCTAAACATGCATCACAACCCTTATTCCTCCTAGGGCAACTTTAGAAAAATAAAATATATTAAAAAATTATTAACTTGCCTCTGTCCCTGATGAGATTTGATCTCATGACATATCCTTGCTCAGATATTTAACCACAACTAGCCTGCCGTTGGGCCAGACGCCCTGACGTGTCCAAAGGGACACGAACAAAAACTTATATCATAAAATTTTGTATCCTTCGAAAAACTTAACAGCGCTTCGAGCGCTTCAACAAAGCAAATAACCATGATGGGACTCAATCGTAGGATATACTATGTAACACACATTGCACGAACAGCTAGGCCAAAGATGCCTATGCATCTTATTAAACTCCGCGAATGACTTTTCAATAGACCAAAGTCACACTTCTCTCTCTTTTCGTAATTCATTCCCCAATTGAAGGCATTCGAAAAATAAGCGTTGGGGTCATGAAGTCTAAGATTTTTTTGGCATATATATGCCTTTCCTCTTTATTTATATGTCAGTGCTATAAATTAATATATCCTTTCCTCCTTTCTTTAGTCGGCGCTATAATTAATATATTTAATTTTAAAATTTTAATTTTAATTTTAAATAATTTAAAATTTAAACTAAATATTTAAAATTAAATATCTCCATCACCGGGGCACCTTTTTTGACGAAACGAAAAGCCAACCTAGGTTTTAAGAAAAAACCATTTCAAATCTGCCATCCATAGTTTTAAATAAAACCTTTTATTTTTCCTATCTTGGTTTTCACAAAAACCCTGTATATATCAATGCTCTCCAAAATATCATAAATGCTTATTTATGAAATGATTTGGCCACCAAAACTCAATGTGATCCATGTGACATCAATGACAACATAAAATAACTCAAATTTCCAACAATATCTTCATGTGGTTTCCTTGGAAGGTAGGCAAAACAACAACAAAGACTGGTTTTGGTTCTCTTGTTAGCCTATCTTTTGAAGAAGGAATTGTGAAGGCAAAAGTTTTTCTTTGCCTAACCCTTATTTTATTTTCCATTTATCCATGATCATTACTCATTTACCTATATCCTCTTTGGTTTCCATCTACTTCCTCATGTTCACTAGCTTGGTTAGCCATGACTGATTGGATGAATTCTAGGATTGGACTTGGTATAGGTTCAAAAAAGATAGTTGATGGATCGATATGATTATCGAATTTAGGTTTTGGCAATAAAAATTATTCAGGATTTTAATTTAGTAGAGTCAATAGTAGCTCAACTTGTTCTTCTACAAGAATCTTAGTATCTTTTGATCTAGAGTTATCAAATATTTTTCTAGAATTTTCTTTATAGACTTTGATGAATCTTCCCCTTGAATCTCTAGGTCTACTCATAAATTTGCAAAAATATTAAATTTTCAATAAAAATTATTCATTCCTCCTTAAACAGTTTATGAATATCGTTAATTGGGTATAGTTGTTCAGGAGTCATGTAATGTTCCTCTTCAAAATCAAAATCTCATTTCAAAATACAAATAAGTTGAACAATAAAAGCTTGTTCTTTATTTGAGATGGAAATTTCAAACTATAATTCATAATGCAAATCAAGACACATTTCTTTGAAGTGCATGACTCTAGGAGCCTTGTTATATCTTTTGTTGTATTCTAGAACCACTTCTCTATTTTTTATGTCTACTAGAAATTTGTGGACAAGAAGGGAATCCTCAAAGTATTCCCCCAAGGATATGTAGTTGAATTTATGCTTGCTCTCCTATCTCCTAGCCAATGTTCACAACTCCTTACAATTTCAAGATAAGGTGAATGATAGTCTGTCTCTAGGGCTTTAATTATATCAATTATCTCAATGCTATTTAGCTCATGTGTTCTTTACCTAATAATATCAAGGTGTTCCCACATATAATCCCACTAATTTCCAAATGACCTATGTATTTTTTCAAAGAGTAGTTTGATTTCTTGTTCTAGAAATAACTTTCTGAGGTCTATTAAAGCAGATTGAAAATAACTCTCTACCATCTAACAACTTTTACTTCTCTCTTTTTTTTTATTTTTTTTGTTTGGTTTTGTTTTCAAGATATAGTTTTCAAAAAATAAATTTTAACAGAACAGTCTTGTTATTATTAAGATCAAGTCTAATTTTCTAGCCAATCTTAACATTGCAAGGAAGGTAAAATTTATATTCTAAAACAATTCTTACTACCACTAAAACTAGGTCTGATTTTCTAGCCAATTTTAGCATAGTAAGGGAAAGTAAAGTGTTGTTGTTACTGCTTTATTTTTAGGAATATTTCACTATGATTGTGTCACTCAATCACACCTACTTTCTTATTTTCACAAGGTCAGAGAACCCAAACCTAAGTTAGTAACAACCACATTGTGTTGAAAAGTAAAATTGTTGAAATACAAATAGTTGTTACTACTTGGTAGCTTAGGAACTATTTAGTAATGCTCTCACTATCGCACCTACTCCTTATTTTCACAAGTCAAGGGACCCAGACCAAAGTATGTAACAACCACACTATGCTAGAAAGTAAATTTTCTAAAAATAAAAATGCTGAAATATAAATAGTTGTTACTACTTGGTAGCTTAGGAACTATTCGGTAATGCTCTCACTATCGCACCTACTCCTTTTTTTCACAAGTCAAGGGACCCGGACCGAAGTATGTAACAACCATAAATTAAAATAACTTGCAGAAATCAAATGCTAATCTAGGAAAGCAGTAAAAATTGATTCTAAGAAAATGGAACCTAGAAGTATTGAGATGAAGACACTTGCTAAAACTCTATAGTCTTAACCTCAAGTTGCATGAATGTGGAACTCCTTGCCAGTCACACAGGTAAGTCTCCTTCTCACCCTAGTAGTCTTTGATTAAAAATTATGGCACTGTTCTCCCCGAAAACAATGCCAAAATGTCGAGTTGTATCTCATACATTAAATTTATCAATCCAGGTTAAATGATTTAAAGAACAGTAAATCCAGTATAGATTATTTCGTAATAATCAATATTTAACCTAATTATGTTTTCTTAGTTTCAGTTGTAGGAAATGGAAATTATAAGAAATAAAATGAAATAAAATAGGATATTAAAAGTGCAATTATGATGCAGACTAATTCTATGTGTTGTGTATATTTATTGGTGTGGATCCACGTGCAATCTAATATTTTTTTATTATTTCCTTTATAATTTAAAATGATGCAATTTAATTTATCTTATGGTTTAAGACTAATTCTACTCACTAACTAATTCTACCCTATTTCAAGAGATAGAGAGCAAGGAAATGATTGCATAGAGTGGGTCCTGCCTCGTAGAAGATAGTGTAATTCTCTTCTCCTCTACTATAATTTACTTCAGTAACTAATATTTCATTCCACTAATCTGAAACTATTTAATTCATTGATGTAGAAAAGTAAAAAGAAAGTTTACAAAGACAAATAAATAATGAAAATATATAAATACCATTTCTAGAATCATGGAATAAAATATTTTTGTATTTATGAACTTCAAACATACAGAATCTCGGACATACTTCTTCAAACATTAAGCCTTCATAATAGCAACTTGTAAAACTATATACAAAAGCAATAGATAGTAGACAATTAGACCTTTTCAAAGGTCTCTATCTTGTATCTTATAATGTCACATTGGAAATTTTTAGTGTAATTCTTCCACGTATTCTGTTATGTTTCTTATTAGCTTGATGATTCGAATACTAACGTTACAACAACAATAATCTAAACTAATACAATGTCCTAACCACATTGGGATTATTACATACATGATTATCCAAGTGGAAAACTAACAAACTAACATAAAAAAATTCCTAAATTTAAATAATATAATGACACGACAATACAACTATTTATCCTCTTATTACAAAATAGATAAAATAGGAGTGCATCTAAATCTAAGCAACTTAACAATATAACAATTTTACAGCTTTTTAATAACAAATCATACTCGTGTACAATTCCATTGTATTAGTCAATTATGTTGACTATATATGCTTTGTAATAATACTACTCTATCATAGGACGTGACATGATGATGCTTTAGATAGTTTGACTCGATCAACATTCTTTTTGTAATACCTTTCAGTAGGCGCTTTCTGTAGCACCTTTCTGTAGGTTCTTTTTGTAGTGCCCTTTTCATAGTGCACTGCTACATGTCTTCTCAACATATTTGCACAAGACTAGTTCATTCCTCCTTCTATGGATGACATGTGTTCTGCTATAACCTCTCCCATGAGACATTTGTAATATTCATCTCCTAAAAACAAAGAAAACTTGCACATTTTGTATAAAATACAAGCATATTTCACTTTTAATATTATAAATCAAACTCATTCATAAATCATACAAATAAGATAAAGCAATCATCAAAATACATTCATTTACATAGATTTGTATACATAAAATATATTAAACTTGCATAAAATATATACGATTTAAGAACTCACTAGTGTGATTGTTTCAATTAGGACAACTAGAGATAATAGTTTAATGGCATGTCTGGTGGGACCCTAATGATACATTGTTGGTCCTACAATCATGATAATTTAGGCTATATTTGGTGAGGGTCTATGCTTAACCTTGCTTGTTTATGCATCTCTATGCTCACCTAACGACTCAACTCTAGAATTAATAATAGAAGAAGCCATTACTAAAGGTATTATATTGAGGACATAGTGAAGGCCTTGAACTATTTTATTTTAGAGCGCAAGTCATATTCACATAGTGAATCTACATAAACCAAAGAAACCTAGAGTTATATAGGTAAAACTTATTGTTAGAGCTTCTATTATTGTATTTTTCTATCAAATTTCAAAATATGATCACCTTCTCAGTAAATAGTTTCCCAAGCCAGGATAATCCAAGTTCATTATGCCCCCAAGGACACCTACTATGTGGAGAAATGTCCTAGAATCAATATTAGAAATATTACCAAAATATACTAGGGAGGGTCCAATCACTACATTAGAGCACTTAAAAGAGTTGTTTTTTTGTATACTAGACACACAATATTATAAAGCAATATATGGCTCTAAGGTTATTGGTGGCATTATCCAAGGAGGAGGTACTCAAAAATTATAAATATTTTCCTCATTCTATCAAAGAGTGGGATCAACTAGCTTCTTTACCCAAGAATTATTTCATAACAAAAAGTGAGAAAAAATAAACTAAAATAAAAAATGAGCCAACCTAGGAGGAAGAAGTCCCTCCTACCTCTTATGCATACCAAATAAACCAATTAAGCACCCAACCTATTTCTCCCTAATATAAAAATATTTAACAATCCATTGACCATAAAAAAGTAGATTCACTAAGAGATTCTACTAAAGAAAAGGGAGTGTTGTTTGTACAAGATACTCCAATCTAAATTCAACCTCTACTAAAATGGGAAGGTAATATCATGGGCCGCAAAAAAAGTAACAAATACAATATATAAAAAAAAATCCAATTGGAAGCACCTCTCTCCTTGCCATCAATAATATATAGAATATATGGTTCTAACTTGGATAGAAGCACAATGTTAACTATGTTAAAAAATTAAAATTTCATGGAAAAAATGGATTTTTCTAGGCCAAATATTCTAGGGACTAGAAATCATTATGTTTTATAAGGTAAAAATATCCAATGGAAAATTATGGTATGGAACCTCGATTGGAATAAAGCTTGGAGTTATAGGCATAGGATAAAAAATAGCCTTGTCTCCTCCCCCTCCCCCACACATATATATAATTTTTGCACAAGAACTAATGCTCACCAATAAAGATAGCCAAAGTACACCACCTACATTATCATGATGTGACCTAGGTTCAATCCCCATGATGGATGTGTATAAGAAGTATTACTCAAAAAAAAATTAATTAAAAAACAAAATAAAAAATTAGGCCAAAGAAAAGAAACTCAATCGTAAAACCTCACTGCCAAAGGCTTCTTGGGAACCAAAATTGGTAGCCATTTATAGGGATTTGCATTAAATGCCAACCTTTACTCCCACTATAAAGGCTAATAAAAATATCATAATAATAAGAGGTAAAAAGCATGTTAAAAAATAAAGAAAATAAATCGTTTAAGTTCAAAAATTTCCAAATAAGACAATAGACACTTGAACCTTATTCAACAAAATTCTAGAATAGCGATACAGGAAGAGAAGAGGTGTACAAAATTATAGAAGGTTATAAAATGGAAAAGAAAAGTGGATCTAATTGAGAAAAAACTTCTAGGTCTAGTGTAACCAAGCTAAAAGACTCCCAAGCAACAAAAATTCTAAAAGTACCCATGCTAGCTTACTCCTCTAATATTAAAATATTGAGTGACCTAGTAGAAGTTTGTTCAGACACAAAAACCTCAAAGAGAACCAAAAATATAATGGTGGAGCCTTAGAGAATTATAAAGTGAGTAAATCCTCAATTTTTGGGGCAAATATTTGGACCAACTTCTTGGCACAATACATTGTCTCTAATGTACATAGTTGTTATGAGCTAGTGGCAACATGTGCAAAATTCTATAAGTCTATAACCTAGGATATTAGCTCTCAAAATAGAGAATTTATAGTAAGTATTGATAGCTCCATTATAAAAAAAATGTTGTTGCAATCCAAAGGAGAAGTGCATATCAGTGAAAATATAGAAAATAAAATATTTGAAAAGCTCCCAAACAATGAATAAATGGTCTTCCTCAAGTCAAAATCTAAGGGCATTGGAAAAATGACCAAGTTTCTCACTACCTCTCAAGTTTTGGAGAAATTTTGAGAGATGCCTTGAGTATGATGGATTTCCTCTTAGGCGTGGAACATGACAAGAATATTAACACAAATCAACTACTAATTATATATAGAATGAAGTAGGATTTGAGAATGTTGGATTTTGTTAAGATGGTCGTTGAGTGAATGAGGAATGACCTGAGCCAATTTTTATCAACAAAGACTTTCAGGTACTCTTCGTTTCTAGTGTAATTGATCTTGTTTTAAAACCCCAATTTTTTTTTTGAGTTAACCTTGCAATGGAGGGATGGGAAAGGAAATGATACACCAAATTATACTTGGATGAAATATCTAGTTAAAGGCTTATCTTACTATATTTTTGTTGAGAATTTCTCTTCCCTATCCATTGAATTAATTGGGGAAACTCATATGATATGCATCTAATAAGACTATATATCCTTCTTAGAAGGAATAGTCCTTAGGTATTGGTTCTTTTTTGAAGAAGGAATAATTATCAAAATGCATGGGTTTAGTTTCCCTGTCTAACTTCTACCAAAATACATCCCTGACCGAGTCTTAGCTCTGGAAGCTTAGATAGATTGACATGTTTTAATTTAAATATAGAAGTGGTAATTCAAATTCATAATAATACAAGTGACCACTTAGACCAGGAAGAATCACTTTACATGGAAAGAAAGCAACTTCTATTGTAGAGAACAAACTAGAAGAGCTAGGGCTTAAACAAGTTAAAGTTTGGTGGAGCTATGACTAGAAAGGTAATTCACCACATACTTAAATGAGATCAAAGGGCCAAAATTTTCCCATGAAAAGAGACCAAAAATTTAAAATTTTATAAAAACTAATGATAAAATAGTAGTATACCCTCTCAATGAGCTTATCATTCCAGGCCCAAGATCATATGAATCCTTTGATGAAGTAAAGGATAGTTTTAACCCATGGAATAATGAGTCAAGAAATGTAAAGGAGCTAAGAGGAAGGCATTAGAAACTTCCTAAGATAGAGGCTTGGTGGAATATGAGACAATTGATAAAAAAAATAAAGAGAAATCTAATTTGGTATAGAAAGATGCAATATTCAATGAATTGTACAATGATGAGCATCCAGATGCAAAAAATTTAGGATCGAAATAATTTAGTAAGGAGGAGGAAGAGGCCAAAATTGAAACTCTTCATAAAATTATGGTGTCCAGGATAAAATAGGAAATAAGAGGGGAACCAGTCTCCAAGATAACAAAATAAGGTGCAAATAATTCCATTGCTAAAAAAAGATCCCCTTTTCTTGCCAACACAACCATTATATATACAAAAATTACTAAGGTTGAAGATAAAAAAGGGAAAAAACAAAAAGCAAAATTCATAACTAGCCCCAATATCTCAAAGAAAACCAAAGAGAAGATCTAAAAATCAATAGGAGATACCCTACCAAAAAATGTTTGAGACTCTCCTACCACTAAAATTACATCATCCCTAGCTTGCTTAGTAACTTACTCTAATAAGGAAGAGATGCAACTATTGAACCCCTACAAGGCAACCCCCTTGGCCTCAGCTCTAGCTTCTCCATTGTCTAGAAGCACAACATATTTATTGTTCAAACCACTATATGTCTTCTCACCATCCTCAACTTAGTAGAAAGAAATACAAGAAATCTAGGTAGCCTTGACTTCTTGGAAAATATTTCAAAATATTCAACAATAAACAATAGAATAAAATTAAGAGGGATAAAATCAGTTGTCAAAAAAAGCTACTACCAAAATAAATTACCATTTTTCTCCTCAAAAAAGAACATTACTATTTTTAAAAAGAGATCCATTGTTGTCAAAGCCAAAAATGGACATGACAATGATATTGGTGAGTGATATTGATTAGCTTAGATTTAAAGGATGCATGTCATCTAGATGCAATAAAGCTTATCAAAGAGGCCAACAAGATAGTTGAAAATAATTTTAAACTAGCTATATAAAATATAATAATGAAAGAAAAGGAATTAGAACAAAACAATAAGGTCTTGAAGAACTCTCAAACAAAGGTAAAATGCCTTAAGGATCAAATAATTATGTTGACCAAATTGTTAAAGGAATAGAGATCTAAGGAAATCCTAAAGGAAAAAGAGAGATAGCTCAAATTTATTTTAGATAAACTTACTAATCAACATTTTTTGTTCAAATGGGATAAAGACACCTTGCTAAAGGAAATAGAATATTTAAAGCAAAAAAATAAAGATGAGCAATGGTTGGAAGTAAATAATCTCATCAAGAAAACTAGAAATGCTTATTAGGTTGAGATTTATGAGACTATACCAATGTTATTTCCACTATTAAACTTTATAGATTTAGCAACACTCTTAAGTATTTGGAAATATGGTAAAATCAAGACAGACCTCAATAAAATTGGCATAAAATTGGAAGAAACATACCTAATTCCAAGATCATGACTACAAGTATACAAAATAGGAAATCATTGTCATAGAATGTGATTATCGTTTTTTCAAAAATAACAAGTAGCAAAGTAGTGCATCAACCAATTCAATACCTTGAACATGACCATCAAGAAACTCAAAGCAAAGGCCTATTTTCTAATACAGATAGAGCTTCCTTCACCATGGAAACAATCTAGACAACTTTATTCAAAGGAAGAATTTTTATAACTGATTAAGTGATACAAAGAATTTTTCCTTGATTTTGAAGGATAAATAAGCTCCCCTAGTGCAAAAGAAATAATTAAGGCTATTGGGCCACTGTCAGAACTAAATATGCATATACATGAAGCAATGAGACAAATAGAAGATTTTTCTTGAGATGATAAACATGAAGTACTTGCCTATATAAGGAATTCCAACAAGCCCAATGCTTTTTATATGAATAATGGGTAGCATTAAAGCAATTGTTGAAAAAAATATTTACATTGTGATCTCATTTTGTTAACTTTTCCTTTTAGTTTTTGTATTTTCTTTTGTAGGAATTAAAGCTTTAACTTTGAGCCAAAGGATAAAGGCAATTTTGAGTAATCCTTCAAGTAGGCTAGAAGGTCCTTATGAGTTGGTAAACTATATTGATCTCTTACTAGTAACTTGAACCTAAGGTAAAGTTTTGACCATAGGCAATTATAACTTTATATATTGAATAGGAGAAATTTGAGATAAGTTTTGATAGTTGGAACTTATGTAAAACTTGTTAAAGGAAGAAAATAAAAAATTTTAACAAATGCAACAATTATGAGACAAAGATGAAAAATCCTTTTCATTTTGAAGTAATCTTGATATCGAGAGTTTTCTGATCCTTGATTAAATTCTAGGAACAAAAATCCCAACTAGTCTGTAGGAAGACCTTGGGTTTTGAAAGAACCAAGGGCATACCATAATTTTGAGCTACCACCAACACCTTTGTCAAGTCAAAGCACATGAAACTAAAGTAGAGGAAGGTGAGTTAAGTTAATATATCATGTGTGAGGATATAAAGACCACCTAATAGATGACATATTAATCAAGTGACTTAGATAACTATTTAATATAACTATGGTGATGCCAGTCCTAGATTTGATAGTTTTTATGATCAAGGGCACCTCATTTAATGTTAAAAATCCCTAGATGGGGTGGTTGAGATTGTCAAATCCACCTACAAACAATTTTGGAGGGAAATTTGTCCTATTGTAATTTATAAATAGCAATAGTTTATATTGTAAAAAGGATAAACAAGTTTACATTTGTATTCTCTTGTAAGTTTTCCTTTCATTTCTTTCTATAAAGAAATTGACTCTTGAGTGGATTGTGGGTAAATTGAACACCTGCTTCTAGCACAATCTGTGTAAACAATTAATTGAATATATATATATATATATATATATATATATATATATATATATATATATATATATATTTGTGTGTGTGTGTGGAGGCTTGCATCAATTTTTGGACTAGCCATCTATGGTTCTTTGTTGACCCATTTTTGTGTGTGTGTATGTAATTTTTACCTATTTTTGGGTTTTTCTTATATATGTGTGTGTGGGAGGCTTGCATCAATTTTTGGACTAGCCATTTGTGGATCTCTTGAAAACCCATTTCCTTATTCACATGTATGTCAATAAAGCTCGTATGTGCTTAATTATATTGAAAGGAAGCGTTCATCGATGGCACATAACATTCAGGCCTATTATGTAAGGAGATCTTAGTATATCTTTTGACACATCACTGCCTTTTATTTTTTTGATTTTTTTTAGTTGAGTATCCCGTATCCCTTTTACCCTTGAATTTAAATATGCTTGAAATATCACATCATAACAAGGACATGACCTTGTGAAAAACTCACATAGGCCCTTGATTGAGACAAACCCTACACTCTTGGTTTTGTCCCTACTATGTTGCTCCTTGTGAGGTGTGATTGTTTCGATCAAGACAATCAGATATGACAACAATAGGTTAGTAACCTAGTGAGAGGGATGGTGTAAACATAGAATAAGAAAGCATTCTAATTTGATATATGGTAATTTTAATTAGGCCATCCTTTTCCTAAGGTCTAAAACCCATTTTTTTTTGTATTTTTGATATTAATATGCCCTAAGGTCTCTTTTTCATATTACAAAATGTTTTGATCTATACAAATTTTTAACATTAGTTCAAGGACCTACTATGATTTTTGGGGACATTTTTATGTAAAACAAACCAATTTGGCATTCTCCTCTTTATTTTAGTATAATATTAAGTCCAACAAGCTTGTTAGAATAGTAGTTGGTAAGGTTGATTGCACAACATATCTATGTTTCAAATATATATAGGAAGCATGGTTGCATTTGACCAATATTTTTTATTATCACACATGGGATTGTTAAAATAATCATGCATGATAAACTCAAAATCATATCTTGCCACCTTAGTCATCACAAGTCTTTTAAAATATTTTTTCAATAATAAGGCCATAGGATCAAAACTCATTTCCTCTTAATTATTTTATCATAACACTCAAGATTTTATGTCTTCAAGAAGCACCAAAAATCTATCTCCAACTAATATTATTGGTGGTAGTGGTTGGTTAGATGTACTATATCAAAGAGGTTAAAATTTCAATTCTATAAATTTATATTTTTTATATTTCTCCTTATCTCATTGTGTACGTCTTTTACTTATCTAAGACATGGTGTACTCTCTAACTCCAACAACCTGTTAGTATGGCAATTGGCAATATATTGGCTACAAGAGGATTAGATTTTGGATGGTTAGTACAATGTAGCCTTATTTATATATATTCCTTTCTAGACATTGGGGATGATTATTCAATAACCCTAATATTTCTTGATGATTTAGATTTTTTTCTTGAGTTTGAAGGATAGATTTTTATTGACATATTTTATGTTCAATATTTTCTCATAGGAAACTCAATATCCTAGATCTAAAGGGTGGAATCATGACTTCATGTTCATATATAGGTTTATTTTATTCATGTACCATTGTAAAGAGAAGATATTAGAATTTATAAACCCAATTTATCATTCATTATGAGGAAGATACCATATCTAATGTATTATCTCATTGTTCCCTTAGTTTACATTATGGGGAGTGTTGTAAAATTTGCAATCTATCCTTATTAGAGTAAGATAAAAAATATATACAACCTATAGGAAAGTACTATGCAAGAATTCTTGAACCTAAGTAAGCATATGAGCATTCTATATGTAAGCATATGGGAATTCTTCTATGTAATACTATGGGCATATTTATGTAATCCTACATGCATATTTATGTAAGCATATGGGCAATGTTTGATCTATTCATACTTAGAAATATTAATTAAATCACCTCTATGGTTAACTTGATTAAAGGTTTTAGTACAATTATCATATTTTAATTTAACTTTTAATTCATGATCATGTCATCGTAAGGTTAGCTATTAATTGGGAACTAAGTACCACTATAAATACCTCATAATGTTTATTACATTATATTAGTTTTCCATTTGAGATCATGGAGTGCCTATGGGAACCTCTCTCTCTCTCTCTAATTTCATATATAAGCTCTTTTATTTTGCTTTTCTTCCCAATTTTGCATATGATTGCGGTGCATGTATATGTTTTAGAATATTTTTGAAAAGTATTGTGAAAATCAACAACTTAATCATACCCTTTTCAAAATAGGATATTGTCTAACTAGATAATGCACTATCTTCTACCTAAATATATCCCTTCATTTTTTTTTTAAACCCTATGAAATTTATCCTAATAGCATTTACCTTTAATGTCTCCCATTCATCCTAGTTGATCACCAAGCCCAATTTCTTCCACTAATGTTACTTATTACTTAGGATCTAACATGATTATGCTTTTACATAAAGACAAAACCAACTATTTTAGCTTTATTGATTTCTATGTCAAACTCTTAAACATTTTTTATCCACCCTACTCTTTTCTATCCAACTCACCACATAGCACTATGGATTTGACATCTATATGTACTACAAGAATTATGGTTTTTATTTGAGACAAATAGTATCTAATTTTCTTAGATATTTCACCATAACAAACACTTGTTTATCTATGAAAATACTTGTCTCATAAAATATTTTATATGTTCTATTTTTAGTCACATTTTTTGGGTTAATATGGCAATAATGTTTTCATTGATACCAAACACATACAACTTGAAATCTCTAATAAAAATTGGGTTAATCAAAACCAGAGATTTTGCAGTTTCATTCTTTATATCTTGAAGAGCCTTTACCTTCTTTAGTCTAAGAAAATTGGAGTCCTTTTTAGTATTTTGGTTATGGGTCTAACCAACTACCTAAATTATATTATGAATTTAGCCATAAATTTGATCTACCCATGGAATAACCTGATGCCTTTGATTGATGAGGGCGAAATTCCTGAACTACCTTAATTCTATTGGATCATATTGGAAGGTCTTCCTTGGATACATATCCTAGGATATTCCCTTATTATACCATGCAAATATATATTTTTGGATTTAACGATATTCCATACTTATTATAAGTGTTGAAAACTATTTCCATATGCTCAATGTGCTTATTCATTTTTTTAGAAAAGATAACCAAATTATATAGGTATATAATCATTATCTTATCTATAAAACTTGTAAAAGTGATATTCATATCTCTTTGTAATGTGGCTCCTACATTATTTATGCCAAAAGGAATTCTTCGATATGTGAATTCCTTTATTTTATTATGAACACTATTTTTTATTGGCCATCATATTTAACCCATATATGGTTGTACCCTATAAAATCATAAAGGAGTGACAACATCTAAGATCCTATTAATTTTTATAATATTTGATCAATTGTTAGAAATGGGTAATGATATTTTAAATATGATCTATTTAGGTTTCTAAAGTTGATGTATATCCTAGTATCCTCATTCTTTTTATGCATGGGAACTAGGTTCACCACCCACATGGAGTTATTTATGGAAACTATTATTTAAAACTATAGAAGCTTGAGAATATCATTCTTTAATACCACTTTGATTTTAAGGTTAACATACTTATACTAGTAGAAAGGCTCAGATTCCAACTCTATGTTTTGTTTAATGATACTACTATCATAAACCTTTATATCTTCATATAACCAAGTGATGCTATCACTATGCTTTCAATAAAGTTCTTTGAATAGGGTTACTTACTCTATAATATATTTATTTCCAGAAGAAAATTTTAACTTTTAGTCACTTTTGATGGATAATATGAAGTTGCTTTCAATTTAATGTTGAACTTATTGGAGCTTTCATTAGGATTGAATAATATTTCTAGTGTAATTAAATTCCTAGGTAGCTAGTTGGTCTTCGAATAAATAACTCCATATTTTATGTCATCCCCATACTCATTCTTATCTTCAATATGTTAAACTTCATTAATGAGGAAACATATAATTTGCTCGTTATTGTTAAATACTTACCAATAATCAAAATTGTTGTGGATAGTAATATAAATACTACCTCAAGCTCTATTGGATTATTTCACATATCTACGATGGGATGAAATTTACTTTCCATGAAATGTAGTTCATATACTTTGGAATATAATTATCAAGGAATGGATCTAAAATCATAGGTATTGAAACCATAATAAATCCTAAAATCTATTTTTATAGGAATTTAGATGTTTGTTCTTAGTAGTAAATTCTAAATTAACCTGATTTATGGCTAGCTAAGACTCACCAAAAATATTAGTGTTCTTAACACCTTTTTTTTTTTTTTTACTTTTCTCAATCATATACAATGTGCTTTGTATTCAACAATATTATTTGTACAATTAAATAATAACTTGTAAGCATAGTTTAGTTGGGTACTTTGAGGATCAATTAATTAAATACTAGTATTGAAGCTATTTTTTGTCAATGTGTCATTTGGTCCTTGGGACTATTTACTAGTTAGTGTGTGTGTATTGGAACTCTAGCTATCAAATAATTTCCCAACTTATTTTATTCAAAACTCACTTTTTGATCATCTTATTGAACCATTTCTATGATCATGTCAATATCCAAAATAGGGTCACCTTCAATAAGTTATTCATATATGAACTCAAAAGGACCATTTCAATTTACCACCCTATCATATTTAGTTTTATGTATAAGGCATTTGAATGGAGTCTCATTTTTAATCCTAATAATTTTTTCTTTCTATGCACTTTCATGTGTGTGTGATCTATTGCGAAGCATCCAAATTTAGATAATTTCTTAGTCCATTCTCTTGATAGTAACATCCTAAGGTAGGTGAGGAGATTATCCATAATTACCTCTTGCATGACTACTAGATCTAGGTATTTTTTTAATGTTATGATTAAATATTTCAAGAATCCCATGACATTCACCTTGGTCCCATCCATTTATATAGGATTTATTATTCTTTTTGTATATGGCAAGCTATGTCTTCACACAACTTTTGGCTTCATCATTATAGTTGCTCCTGAGTTTGCTATGCAAATTCTTAACAAGTAATTTTAAATTCTTAGAGTCATAGAATGACAATGGATTCAACATATTTAAAATTAGAGCATTTTATATTTCATTTGCATTACCTCAATATCTTATGGTTATTCTACTATAAATTTTTGTTGATCTACTAGGTTGGGATACATTTGTTGAGATGGTCCATTTTTAGACTTATTATAACTTCTTATCTTTGAGAGACTCTTGGAACATATCCAATTGACATATAAATATCATAGATTTGAATATTGATGCGTTGTCATTATACACATCATTAATTCTCAATGAATTTGTCAATCCAGGGCTGTGTACAAGGCTATCTACGAAAGAAGGGGTGAACAGGGTTATAACTTAGGTCAATCTAGAGCAACAGGTCTTATTGGTGAAACCAATTGTGTGGGGGATTTAGGACATTCCTATCTCTAAATTGCATGAATTAAACCTTAATCTAAGTTGCAGAATTGGAAACTAATCATTAACTGCAAAAATGAAGTCCTAATTACAATTTGCAGAATGAGACCTAATTATGTTGCAGAATTGAAAGTCTGATTGTAATTGCAGAAAGGAAATCTATTTACTTTTGTAGCAATGAAAATCTACTTCTAACATGGAAATGAAACTATCAAGGCTCTGTAATAGAAGGTTGTCAATCTTTTGTGCAGGGGTTGACAACAAAACATAAAATGCAAGAAATTATAGAAAATAGTAAATTCTGGAAATGAAAGTCTGCAATAAATTGAAAGCTTTGTTGAAAGTGGGGATTACAACCAAATCATTAATCACAAAACATAAAATAAGCTAAGATTGCAAATATCATTAGTTGTTTACAAAGGAATGAAATGACAAGTTCTACAACTCATTCTGCTGCAGCAAAATCAGAATAAAAACCTGTTGTTAGTCCTCCTCCTAGGTCTGGAAGTGGCCAACCTCTTTGTCCAGAAGGTATGAGTCTCTCTCTCTTTAGATCTTAATCACACTCATTTACAAGCAATATGAAATATAAACAATATACTTTTATTGATTCAAGAACATGATTACAATAATGTTGCTAAAAATTGTTACAGGACTGTAACAGTCACTTTCTGATTATCACCTATTATTCTCTGATTTCTCTATCTTCTATTCCACTCTCTCTACTTCCTACTTACTAGCTCAACCTGAACGGGAGCTATATTTATAGATGTCCTAAGATCTACTAACAAGTTGAGAATATCTCAAAAGATCTAATCCTATTATGCTGCAACAATTCCTGGTTTTATCCTAAAAAGAAGATCAAACTTGATCTTTCCATAAATGGTGGCTTTGGTCGGCAAGGACGGCAAAGTTAGATCTGAGATATTTTCCCTTACCCTTTTCAATCTTTATTTCCCTTTTTCCAGCATCAGAATTCGGTCAATAAGTCAAAAAGCACATTCTATTTTCATTTCGAAGATAAGTGGCTCATTCCGAAGATACTGCAATTCTCATTCCGAAGATCCGCTCATTTCGAAGATACTACAGTTCTCATTCCGAAGATCCGCTCATTTTGAAGATATTACAGTTCTCATTTCGAAGACACTATGTTTTCTCATTTCGAAGATATCTGTTCATTCCGAAGAGACTTCGGAATGAACAAATGTGGGCTCCTTAAATGATTTCTTCTGCATTTCTCATGTGGGTTACTTCTCAGGATCAGATTCCAATGGTCTTCATCTCTTTTCACATGTGAATTCCATGCCTTGCCATTCATTGGCAGCTGGCTGGAATTTACATGGGAAAACCCAATTTTGCTGCACAGTAACAGTTTTCTTGAATTGTTGCCAGATTTAGGTAAAATGAATGCTTGAGACATATCAAAACATGATTAGTGAAATGCTGCTATTAATCTAAGCATATCTCATTTTAGCAAGTCATAACAAAACAACATAAAACTTATACAAAAAGCTATAAAAATCAGAATATAGTATTTCAGATACATTCATCATGCAAATAGTTAATACACAGCATATTGAATTAACTTAACTAGCATATTAGATTAAACATAAGAGTTTATAGGCAATTTCAGTGTTCAAAACATGTTATGATTGAGGCATTTCCAGGCCTCATCATTTTCCCCCCAACTTATATTGATGCATGTCCTCATGCATTATGTTGGGCTATGGAATCACATATGTCCATGGTCAAATTCCATGACCTGTAAAACAACTTCTTGCCTATATAAAATCCTCTGTTCTTCTGAAGGTCCTTGAGCCATTCTTCAAATTGTTCATCAGGTTGGGCATCTTCTTCAAAGTAGAATGGAACTGGAGTGATGATGGTTGGAGGTCTAAATCTGAGACCTATCCAATTATGCTGCATAATTTCAATCAACTGTATTACTCCTGCCCTTCTTCTGGACCATTCTAAGTTGATGGGGGAAATGGATTCTCTTTTCCATAAAGACATGGAAAGTTCAGCCCATCTGTTTCTATAGACTGATAATGTTGGTAAGAAATTGTCATTACAAAAATTGTGGAATCTGTTCACACAGTCCCTCAAGTTTATCAAGTACATTCTCTTCACATCATCCCTGTTCATCATGGTGAAGTGTTGTCTTGTGATAATGGGGTGATTTGGCTGAATTGCTCTGACTAACAATTCAGCTCTTTTTTCAATCTCTTTGTTTTGCCTTTTCTCCTGGTCCCAATAAAACTGATTCTGCAAGGTGGACATGAATGCCCTCAATTGAACATCTCCAATGTAGATCTATGGATGAAACTCTACTTCTTCTAGAATAAAGAAACTATGTAAAAATAGTTCACACAGGAGATTTTTCTGCTCAAAAGGGTTGTCAAAGTATGCTTCCAGGAAGTCTACAGTGGTGTCCAATTTATATGGGAGACCTGAACTAATCCTCATGACCTGCCATCTGAGGTATTTCTCCTTCAGAATAAGACTGTAAAATTTGGTTGGCCGTCTGAATTGGACTAAAAATTTAGCAATTTGACATAAATTAGACACCTTTTCTTTCAATGTCTGAATTTCTGTTTCCTTGGCCTCTAGCTGTTTTGCTTCTAATTTGAATTTTTTAGTCTTAGTGGCAAGCTTCTCATACCTAATCATCTAGCTGGCTATGTCTGCATTGTATTGTTCTAAGGACACAGTAATAGGTGGTCCGACTACAGGTGGAATTCTAGGTAGCGGATCTATCCGAACCCCTTTTTTGCCACTTCCACTTGGTTGTTCATCTATCAATAATTCTACTTGCACCCCCTTATCTGCTATTTCTATTGGGTTGTCATCAGATAGTAATTCTACTTGCACCCCCTTATCTGCTACTTCTACTGATGGTGTAACAGTTTGAAATACAGGGACATCAATAGAAGTACTTACTTGATCTGTTTCATGCTATTGCTTGGACTGTTCCTTCACTGGTGACTCATCTCCAATGTTTTTTGCTATGCTTTTTGCCAAGTCTGAAGCATCTTTAGAATGAAAGGGTGCTTCTGAATGAGAAGGCACATCTTCAGAATGAAAGGGTGCTTCTTCAGAATGAGCACCTATGTCTGCCTCAATAGAGTCATCTACCCTAGATAAATCTACAAGCAATTGAGCCAAATCATCCTCATCAATGGATACAATTGGCTATTTTTCAGACTATGACAACTTTTCTTTCAACTCTGCCACTTCCTGTTGTAACTCTACAATTTTTCTTTCTTGCATCTCAATGATGCTTTCTCTCTCTGCAATCCATCTGGTTTGTGTCTTGACAACACTCCTTGCTGCTCTCAACTGCTTTGTGATGTCTTCTTCCTCTATTTTTACTTCAAAATTAGATGCAGACAAGTCAGCTACAGTAGGCTGCTCAACAGCTGGCTCTTCTTCTGCAACATCTATTTGCTCCTATTCAGGAGGATCTATGAAACTATCTATAACTGCATCTACCATTTATGTGGCTTGTTGAACTGTAGCCACCTCCAAATTATCCTACCCAGCTTCTTCCTCAATTATTTGTTCAGGGAATTCTGGGAAGTTTTTAGAAGCTGGTTGTATCTCTGTGACATCTGGACTGCTTTGTACAACTTCTTCTTCTATGACCTGTTCTGTCATTTCCCTCAAGTGGAGTCTTGTAGACCTCCTGGTTCTAGATGCAAACTTCTTCTTTTTGCTCTATTTTTTGGTGACAACAGGAGTTGTGGGGACAGTTTCAGATGCTCCTGTTTCTCTTGTTTCTTCCCCTGTTGGGCTAGGTGCTTTATTTCCCTATTCTGATAAATCAGTTGTAACTTTAGAAAAATGGACCCTCTTCTATTTTTCTATTCTGCTTCTAGTTCTAGATCCTCTTTTCTTTTGTTTCTTGGCTTGTGAAGTTGAAGGTTCTGGAGCAAGGTCTTCTGCTACTGCTGTTGAGTGTGTCTCTTTTTTTGCAACAACTTTTGCAGCAGTTTCTGTTTCATATTCTATAACATCTTCTGCAGTAGTTGTTTCTTCCACTGCAACAACATCAGTAGTATCTATTTCTTCCTCTTCATCCTCATCTCCAAAAATTACATCATTTAATGTGGAGTAAAACCTCTCAAAGCTCCTAGGGTTTCCTCTAAAATGGTGCTGGCAAACTAGTTTGATGAGACCATGGTGGCGAAGACTTCCTTTTCCTTCCTGATATCTTTTTGCCATGTTTTTCAATTCTTGGTGCAGGTATAGGGGAAGATTTACCCTAACATCTGGTTGTTGCCTACCATGTCTGAGATGGTTTAGAATTTTTATATGATGCCCTGACAACAGTACATACTGCCCTTCACAGGTTAGAAATTTGATTACCCATGTGGCCACTTCATCCCAGGGTTCCTGCAGGCTGGCCCTTTTTACCCCCTTGCATGTGTTATTATGTGTTAAATACTCTGGTGCCCTATCGTTTTCCTCCAAAAATTGATTAACTGTATTTACCAATGTATTTTTACCAGACCTAGAAATTGGAAGACCTTCTAATGGCAGCTCAATAATTTGACTCAAAACTTTAGGGGTTACCTCAATAGTCATGTCGTTAACGTGTGCCCGGTTATTTCTGAACGTGTGGGTGAACATGTCGGCCAAGTCTTTAGAGGACCCATTAAATTTATCCAAAAATGGCATAAGCCCTCCATCTTCAAAAATCTGCACCACTTCTGGATTTTCTCGGAGATGGGTGGTATCTGTTGGTTCCATTCTTGTTTTTCGCCCCATTTTCCTGTCTTGGTTCATCACAAACTGCTCTCTTCTATCGCTATTCCTCTGTTGGATCTCTGGTTTTTGGTGTTTGCAACTTTGTAGGGTTTGGTTCCAGTTTTCAATTGCCCTATTTTTGTTCTTCGAAATGAACCGTAATCTGAGCACTGTACCTCGTAATCATTTTGCGCTAGCAAATATGTCTTCGAAAAGAAGGGTGGCACACGTTTCTATTTTTTCTTTGAACACATGTCCATCAATGGTTGCGTAGATGCCCTTGCCGTCAGATCCACCTTACTCATTTTCAATTTTTCTATTTTTTTTGTAGACTCTCACGTGCATGTTTATTAGCATCAAAAATTGGTGGCATACGGTTGGTCACGTCCTCCGTGATTCTAGTATTTTCTAAATGGGTGCAAAAACAAACCACATTCTGACTGACACATGTTCCTTTATCGTATGTTGTCAAAAGAATTTTCACTTGATTGTATTTCTTTCCTTCCTTGGATGCCACGTGGAGATATTACATTGAATGTTCTTTTCGAAGATTATAATTTATTGCGAAAACAAAACTTCATTTCGAAGATTATGACTTCATTTCGAAGATTATAACTTCATTTTGAAGACGAGTCTTCATTTCGAAGATCATGCTTCTTTGCGATGTCAAATCCTCATTCCGAAGATAAATCCTCATTTCGAAGACAAATCTTCTTTCAAAGACAAATCCTGCTACATTCGAAGACAAATCCTGCTTCATTCCGAAGACAAAGCTTCATTCCGAAGATGAGGCTTCATTTCGAAGATCAGGCTACATTGTGAAGGTAAATCGTCATTTCGAAGACAGAACTTCATTCCGAAGACAAATCCTCATTTCGAAGATCAATCTTCATTTCGAAGACAATTCCTACTGCATTCTGAAGACAAATCTTGCTTCATTCGAAGACAAAGCTTCATTCTGAAGATGATGCTTCATTATGAAGGCAAATCATCATTCCGAAGATAGAGCTTCATTTCGAAGATAAATCTTCATTCCGAAGACAAAGCTTCATTTCGAAGACAAAGTGCAACATTCATTCTATTGTCATTTCGAAGACAATTTCAATCCGAAGACAATACATCAGTTAATCTGAAGAAGGTATCAGGCACTGTTTTTGGCATTCTTGTTTCGAAGATTAAGCAGAAATCAATATTCTCATTCTCAAAACATGTTTTAAGTATGCCAACTCTTATGGATACCTTTTATGCTAATGGTTAATTGTTATATACTATATACCAATTATTTACAATGAAGAAATGTAAGAAATATATACCTGATTAAAACAGTTAATGCAAGTTTTGAAGAATGACTGCCTTTGTTGATGTTTCTGTTGAGATTTTCTGCAATATTTCAAAACAAGTGCGGTTGGTGAATTTGTACAATGATGGTTCAGAAATTTTCAAGGTTATGCATGCCAAAAAACTGGTTTTCATGCATACCAACCCAGTAGTGCCTTGGAAAAGGTTTTCACTACTGAGTTATTCATTTTTCTCTTTTTTTTTTTTCTTTTATCTCTCCTTTTCTCTTTTTTTTTTCTCTCTTTCTTTTTTTCTTGATTCTGAATATGCCCATGAAGGAATTCATAATCAAAATTTATTCATCTTTTTGTTTTTTGCTTTTTCTGATTTTTTTTGTATTTTTCTGTTTTCTCTTGAAATCCATGATCATGCTGATTGTTTTGAAGTGGAAGAAGAAATTTCTTCCACCTGTTGTGTATCCAAACTGTCAAGCTGCTGCAAGAATTCCTCTTTAGTCAGAGGTGTATGGTACACCCTGAGGCGATGTCCATTCACTACCAACTTTCTCTGTGACCCATCAATAGGAGATAAACGGACTGCTCCATTGTCAAATACCTCCTCAATCCGGTAAGGTCCAAGCCATCTAGTTCTCAGCTTTCCAGGGAAGTCTTCATAGCGAGAATCAAACAGTAAAGCCCAATCTCCTTGTTGAAGTTTCCTCTGCTGAATGTGACTGTCATGCCACAATTTCCTCTGCTCCTGAATTACTTCAGTTTGGTGCAGAGCATCCAACCTAAGTTCATCCAATGCATTCAGCTACAGAATCCTATCTGTCTGTGCCTATGACAATTCAATTCCAATTTCCAATGTTGTGTGCAGTGTTAGTAGCTCAAATTCAATAGGTAAGAGGGGCTTTTTACCAAAGACTAGTTCATAAGGTGTGAATCCAGTAGTGGATTTCCAAGTAGTATTGTAAGCCCATATTGCTTCAAGTAATTTATCTAGCCAGTTCTTCCTATGAAAAGCTACTATTTTTGTTAAAATTCGTTCTAGTTCCCTGTTTGTTACCTCAACCTGGCCATTTGCTTGTGGGTGATAAGGTGATGATTTTCTATGTTTGATTTCATATAATTTTGTAAATGCCTCAATGACTTTAGATGCAAATTGGGGTCCTTGGTCTATGGTGATAGACCGGGGAGCTCCAAATCTTTGAAAAATTTGAGTATACAAGAAATCAATGACCTTCTCTTCACGAGCATGTTTGAAAGCACGCACCTCTACCCACTTTGTCAAGTAATCAGTGCATACTAGAATATGCACCTTTCCTTGAGAAGGTGGATCAATAGGTCCTACAAAATCAAGCCCCCACCTCTCAAATGGCTCTAAAACCAATTGAGGCTACGTAGTGGCATTTCATTTGTATGAGTGGGTTTCTCTATTCTTTGGCATGCATCACAATGCCCGATGTACTTTTTCACATCCTTGTGAAGAGATGGCCAATAATATCCCGTCCCTAAGATTTTCCTAATTGTGCTTTTTACGGAGTAGTGTCCACCTAAGGGTTCATCATGACAAGCCCTAAGGATATCATACACCTCATCCTTTTGGATGCACCTACGTAACACATGGTCAGGACTGCACTTAAAAAGTATACCCTTGATCCATTCAAAAGAAGAACTCTGTTTGATCAACTATTTTTTTGTTTTGAAGTGAAATGTGGAGGAACTTTTCCTGTGACCAAGTAATTGGCTATATCTACAAACCAAGGTGATTGGACTGATATAGCAAATAATTTTTCACCAGGAGTCTTCAACTAATTCCCCTTCATCTGTGTTCTATAATCTGGATAAGAAGTCTGCTACAACATTAGCTTTTCCTGGTTTGTTGATTATAGTGATATCAAATTCTTGTAGCAACAATAACCAACGAATAATTCTTGCACTTACCATAGGCTTATTCATCAAATATTTAATGGTTGTGTGATCTGTGTGAATAAATATTTGATAACCTATGATGTAATGCCTAAATTTGTTGATGGCATAAATTACTGCCAAGAATTCTTTCTCAGTTGTGGTATAATTTTTTTAGCTCCTGTCAAATTCTTGCTAATGTAGTAGATGGCATAGTGTTCACCATTGTCAATTTGTCCTAATGCTGCTCCAATTGCAGTATTGGAAGCATCAGCCTGTATGTGAAATGGTAATGTCCAATTAGGTCCTCTTAACACAGGTGGAGTTACTAATTTCTCTTTCAGAGCTTCAAATGATTCCTGACATCTTGCAGTCCAGGAAAATTCAGAATCTTTAGTCAATAGGGCAAACATGGGATTGGCTATTGTGCTAAAGCTAGGAATAAACCTGTGGTAAAAACCAATATGTCCTAGGAAGCTTCTGACATCAGTTTGAGTTTTAGGAGGAAGGAGGTTCTTGATAATTTCCACCTTCTTTGGATCAACTTGGATCCCTTGAAGAGAGATGTGATGACCAAGAACTATTCCTTCCTTCATCATCATAAAACATTTTTTTGGATTCAAGGATAACTGGTATGCTTCACAGTGAGTTAAAACTTTGTCAAGGTTTTCTAATGTAAAGTCAAAAGTCTGTCCACATACTGTGAAATCATCCATGTATATCTCAACACTATTGGTAGTCAGATCAAAAAAAATTGCTAAAACTGCTCGCTGAAATGTTGTTGGGGCATTACACAAACCAAAAGGTAAAACCCTATAGGCAAATGTTCCCCATGGATAGGTAAAGGTTGTTTTCTCTTGATCTTCGGGTGCAATCTGAATTTGATTATATCCACTAAATCCATCAAGAAAACAAAAGTATCTCTTTCCAAGCAAGGGTATCTAACACCTGATCTATGAAAGGTAATGGAAAATGGTCTTTGTATGTCACTTTATTCAGCTCTCTATAGTCTACACATACTCTCATTTTTCCATTTTTCTTAGGAACTATAACCAATGGAGAGACCCATTGGCTATCAAAAATTGGGTAAATGAATCCTACCTCCAGAAGTTTTTCAATTTCTTCCTTTACAATATCCCTTAGGGCAGGATTCAGTCTTCTCTAGGGTTGTCTTACTAGTTTGACTTCTTCAGTATAAATTCTGTGGGTGCATATATCAGGGTGAACTCCTGACATATCTTTATAGTCCCAAGCAAAAGCATGAACATGCTTCCGCAAGACAACTATCAATTTGTCTTCCTCTTCCCTAGTAAGCCAGTTGTAAATGTTCAAAAATTTTCCTGGCTGGACTTCTATTTGTTTTGTATTTGGAAGGACTGAACTCACTTCTTCATACCTAGTGGTTAGGGAGTTAAGAGGACACTGCTGAGATGGGAGGAAATAAGAAGTTTCTATTTCATTATTTTTTGATGGAAGCATATCTTGTATGGAACAGTGAGAAGGAAAAATCAAGTGATGGTGCCACCCATGTGGTAGTGAAACAGAGTTTTCCTGTGATAGTACAGATGGTTCACCTTCAGAGTTTTGGTTCTCCTCATTCCTTAACAATTGCTTGGATATTTACTACTTCCTCTTCTAACCCTTGTTCATGCAGAACATTCATTAGGATAGTTTCATTTTCTGAGTTTTCTGTGTCATGGAGGTCTTCTGTGTGTTCCCTTACTACCAAGGTGGCTAGTGTGGAAATAACCTCCTCTGATTCTTCATCTGAATCAAGAAACCATAACTGACCTAAAAAATTGTTGGAGGGCCTTGCAGGAGGATACAAAGAGATCTATTTTAGATCAATACCATTTGAAATAGTCATTTTTCTAGATCTGCGAGTCTATGAAGGTTGCTTGCGAGTTGCAAGCCAAGGTCTTCCCAAAATGATGGGATATCCATGTGTTGAATTTCTTGGTTGTAAAACCAAAAAATCTATAGGGAATTCCCAAGAAGAAACTTCTATAGGAACATATTCAATGATACCTTCAAGTTTTGCAACTGACCTATCAGCCATTTCTAAAACTGTAAATGTGGGGCTGAGATGTTTGAGCTGTAATTGTTTCATTATATCCTTGGTCATGACATTTATTGTAGCTCCTAGATCTACTAAGACATTTGATATTGGTATTGAACCTATAGTAACTGTGATAACTAGACTTCCTGGGTCACTATACTTTGGAGGTACTAGTTTTCCAGATAAGAGATCAGCTATCTTTCCTTCAACCTGAACAGTCTTGGGAAATGCTTTCTTTTTTCTTCCTGCTCTTCTAATGCACAAATATTGGATAGTACTTTTAATCATTGGTATATCCTTAATGGCTTGCAATAAGGGCAATGATATAGTTAAATTTTTAAGTTCCTTAACCAGGTCTGATTCAGAATTTTTTGCTGTGGTATTGAATCTTTCAGGATATGGAATTATCCTTGATGAAGGTAATTGTTTTGCCTGTGGTTCTATTTTTTCTTCTTCTTTCTCTATTGTTGGTTCCACTATAACTGGTTCCAAAGGTTCTTGCTCTTCATTTTCTTTGCTTTTATTGGAAATAGGTTTAGGTACAACTTTTCCTGAACGAAGTTGGATGTTACTACAATCAATAACATTGATTTCAACATTTTCTTCAGCTTCGACCACATAGACAGGGGATGCCTATCTCATGCTGTTTGGATTAGTGACTGATTGAGCTAGAAGTTGAGGTTGTTTCACCTGTTGTGTTTGTTGTGGTTGGTTCTATTTTTCTTGAAATTTTTGATTAGGTGCAGGCAACAAATGCTGATTTTGACCTTGATTTCTTTGTTGCCTTGGATAGGACTGGTATTGTTGATTCCATTGTGGTTGATTTTGCATCCAATGTGGATTAGTCTGATTCTGATTCCAGGGTGGGTTGTTTTGATTCCATGATGGGTTGTTTTGACTCCATGATGGGTTGTTTTGATTCCATGATGGGTTGTTTTGATTTTGATTCCAGGCTGAATTACTCCAATTTGTTTGTGGCCATTCTTGGGAATTTGTCCATTGAGGATAATTCCAAGGACGTTGGGGTGGTTCTGATTGTCCCCAAGGCATAGTTCCAGGATTATGCCCCCAATTTGTAGGAAAACGAGGGGGATTTTGGTATTGAGAGAAATTTCCCCCTTGTTTTGGTCCAACATAGTTGAGTTCCTCGTTTGACTTTCTAACACAGTTTTGAGTTGTGGTAGTAGGTGGCATTGATCAGTTGAATGCTTCTTTGAACAGATACTACAAATGGCTGAGATGGATGTTTTATTCAAAGGACATTCCTGCAAAGCATGTTTATTTCTACATCTTGGGCAATAAATTGCCAAAGGTTCTGTGGTTTTTTCTTTTGCAGACATTTCCCCCAAAGTTGTGTTTAATTGCACTAGAATATCAGTTTTAAAATTTGCAAGTTCCTCTATTAATTCCTTCACATCAGTGCCATTTGTAACCTTTTTTCTTCTTCCTTGCTTATTGCGAGAGTAATTTCTGTAGAGTCCCATAATTTCCTCATTATTGAGAGTATTTACATCCCCTTTTCCCATCAAATCTAATACATCTCTGGATTCATCTTGTAATCCTCTTAAAAAGATGGTTTTACATAATTCTGGTTCTACAAGTCCACATATCCTTTGAACAAAGGAGAACCTATCAAGATAGTCTTCTAATGTTTCATCATCTTCCTGTTTAATCCTGAATAACTCATCTTTTCTGTTCCTTACACGGCAATACTCCTGATATTTGTCTAAAAACATAGTTTCCATTTGATCCCAAGTTCGGATGGAATTTGGCTCTAAGCTCATGAACCAGCGTAATGCTGAGTCCTTGAGTGTTGAGGGAAAGACCTTAAGTTTCTGATTGTCATTTACATAATCATAGGTTTGACATACTACCTTGAATTCAAACAAAAACTGATCAGGATCTTCAGATACAACACCTCGAAAGGTTGGAAGTACTGAAGGTGAAATGGTTTTCATGGGAGAGTTTTGTGTTGGATTCAAACGAATAGGATATTCAAATGTTCGGAAGGTTGAGGAATATCCTGATCATCTCCTTCATTATGGACATAGCCATGTTGGCCATCTCTATCCAGATTTTCTGCCATAGTTTCTTGTTCTCTGGGAATAGTTAACCCTATCCAAATTTCACTCTCAAGAGGTCCAAGACCCTCTGTTGATGATGAGTTTGATGATTCTTCTTTCTTAGGATGTTCTAATGATGGTGAAACTGGTGATTTTCCTTTCTCAGAATGTTCTAATGATGGTGAGACTGGTGATTTTTCTTTCAATCTTTTTGGTAATTCAAACACAGGTGATTCACCCCTTAGGCGTGAAGATCTCCTTAATGGAACAAGCCAGGGATCCTTTTGGGTAATTCTACATTTTTCATCCCTAGACTTACTCATTCATGTTTACTCTTAAATGACATAAATTATAGGTCAATAGTTGTTATTTTAACCAGCTGTTCTATTCAGATTTTATCCTGAATCTTCACAGTTCAGTCTAATTAACAACTATTGGACTGTTGTTACCTTCTAGCAACACAATTCCCCGAAAACGATGCCAAAATGATGTGTTGTCGTTATACACATCATTAATTCTCAATGAATTTGTCAATCCAGGGCTATGTACAAGGCTATCTACGAAGAAGGGGTAAACAGGGTTATAACTTAGGTCAATCTAGAGCAATAGGTCTTATTGGTGAAACCGATTGTGTGGGGGATTTAGGACATTCCTATCTCTAAATTGCATGAATTAAACCTTAATCTAAGTTGCAGAATTGGAAACTAATCATTAACTATAGAAATGAAGTCCTAATTACAATTTGTAGAATGAGACCTAATTATGTTGCAGAAATAATAGTTGCAAAATTGAAAGTTTGATTCTAATTGCAAAAAGGAAATCTATTTACTTTTGTAGCAATGAAAATCTACTTCTAACATGGAAATGAAACTGTCAAGGCTCTGTAATAGAAGGTTGTCAATCTTCTGTGCAGGGGTTGACAGCAAAACATAAAATGCAGGAAATTACAGAAAATAGTAAATTCTGGAAATGAAAGTCTGCAATAAATTGAAAGCTTTGCTGAAAGTGGGGATTACAACCAAATCATTAATCACAAAACATAAAATAAGCTAATATTGCAAATATCATTAGTTGTTTACAAAGGAATGAAAGGACAAGTTCTACAACTCATTCTGCTACAGCAAAATCAGAATAAAAACCTGTTGTTAGTCCTCCTCCTAGGTCTGGAAGTGGCCAGCCTCTTTGTCCAGAAGAAGGTATGAGTCTCTCTCTCTTTAGATCTTAATCACACTCATTTACAAGCAATATGAAATATAAACAGTATACTTTTATTGATTCAAGAACATGATTACAATAATCTGTTGAAAACTATTACAAGACTATAACAGTCACTTTCTGATTATCACCTATTATTCTCTGATTTCTCTATCTTCTATTCCACTCTCTCTACTTCCTACTTACTAGCTCAACCTGAAGGGGAGCTATATTTATAGATGTCCTAAGATCTACTAACAAGCTGAGAATATCTCAAAAGATCTAATCCTATTATGCTGCAACAATTCTTGGTTTTATCCTAAAAAGAAGATCAAACTTGATCTTTCCATAAATGGTGGCTTTGGTCGGCAAGGACGGCAAAGTCAGATCTGAGATATTTTCCCTTACCCTTTTCAATCTTTATTTCCCTTTTTCCAGCATCAAAATTCGGTCAATAAGTCAAAAAGCACATTATGTTTTCATTCCGAAGATAAGTGGCTCATTTCGAAGATACTACAATTCTCATTCCGAAGATCCGCTCATTTCGAAGATACTACAATTCTCATTCCGAAGATCCGCTCATTTCAAAGATATTATAGTTCTCATTCCAAAGATCCGCTCATTTCGAAGACACTGTGTTTTCTCATTTCGAAGATATCTGTTCATTTCGAAGAGACTTCGAAATGAACAAATGTGGGCTCCTTAAATGATTTCTTCTGCATTTCTCATGTGGGTTACTTCTTAGGATCAGATTCCAATGGTCTTCATCTCTTTTCACATGTGAATTCCATGCCTTGCCATTCATTGGCAGCTGGCTAGAATTTACATGGGAAAACCCGATTTCTTTGCATAGTAATAGTTTTCTTGAACTGTTGCCAGATTTAGGTAAAATGAATGCTTGAGACATATCAAAACATGATTAGTGAAATGTTGCTATTAATCTAAGCATATCTCATTTTAGCAAGTCATAACAAAACAACATAAAACTTATACAAAAATCTGTAAAAATCAAAATATAGTATTTCAGATACATTCATCATGCAAATAGTTAATACACAACATATTGAATTAACTTAACTAGCATATTAGATTAAACATAAGAGTTTATAGGCAATTTCAGTGTTCAAAACATGTTATGATTGAGGCATTTCCAGGCCTCATCAAATATCATAACCTTGGATGGAGTCTTTCTCATCTCTTTAATGATGTTGAATTTCAATTTGGTGGTGTTACTTTAACTTTGTGATGTGAACCTTCTATACTAACTTGTAGCAATCATGCATTTTTTACTAGTATGGGATGGGTACCTTAAATGGTTATTAGATTTATTTTGCAACTTATTTAATTCCTTATTGTTTTTCCTATTCTTTTTCTTATCAACCACCTCCTCTTTATTTTCATTTTCTTTTCTCATATAATTCCCTAATTCAACTAGTATACTAGCTAACATTGTAATAGCCAATGTTTTTGTTATAATTTATTTTTGTATGTCCTATTGTTTAGATTGTGTTGCCCTTTTATCTTTTACTTGAAATGGTGGTTTATCTCTTCTTTTTTTTGATAAGTTAATTTTTTTAATTAAGGCAGGTTTTGATAGGAACCCAAAACCTGACTACATCAGTAGCGGGAAGCTGAGAATAGAACAAGAAGGAGAAAAATGGGGGACATAGCCCCACAAAATAGAAGACAAAAAGGATCAGGAGGAGAAGAGAAAGGGCTGAGCAAAAGGATGCCCTGGAATAAAAACTAGACATGAACAAAAAAAACTCTAAACCTCCTCTTTGACTTCAAAGTTGGTATCCTTAGCTTTTTTGATATCATCCTCTCTATCATCCTCGATAGCATCGAAAGAGATGCCAAGTCTGAGAAAAAAGAGAGAGGTGAAATAGTTATAGCTTGATGTGAAAATTTCTTGGAAAAAAGATGATGAAAAACCTAAACAATTTGAAAATCCCATAGGTGTTGGTGGCACTAGAAGACAAGGAACCGTGGGGTCCAAATTGGATCGAGAAGAACAACAATTCAGTAGAATGGTCAAGCATTATTATTGGTTGTCAATATGTCCTATTCCACAATGTCAGCAATTTATGGTGGAATGCTACTTGTCCAAGTCAAAATACCTACAACATTGACACCGTAATTTTCTAGTTTATCAGCAACCTTGTTGCTTTCTCTAAATGAGTGCTAAAAAATAATTTCTTGATGGTGTTGACTCAAGAACTTAGCTTCCTCAATACAGTCCTTAACCCTCCAAGAAGTATCTCTATTGCTCTTGAGGTAATTTATTGTGTTGAGTGAATCTCCTTCGACCATAAGCTTTCCAGGATGATTTGATGCAAGTAATAATCCTCTCCACATGGCTCTAGCTTTTGCAACCTAGTTTGTTTGAATCCCTAAGTGTTTTGCATAAGCAAGGATGACACTTCCTACATGATTCTTGAGGATACCCCCAACACCTACTTTCCTAGGGTTGCCTTTAGCAGCACCATCAAAATTTAGCTTAATCCATCTCGGAGGGGGGGGCATTTGGAGTGGGATCTTAGATTTAAGACAAGTTGAGCTTGATTATCCATGATAGGAAAATTAAGGGAATGGATCAAGGAAAACTCAAAGCTAGGGGTAGGATGAGAGGAGAGAGGAAAGAGAGAAGCATTTTCAATGGAAAAGGAAAGAATTTTGTTAGTGACAAGGTCAAGGTTCAAATTCTTGTTAGAGAAGATTCTATGATTTCTTCTACCTAGATTTTCCATAATAAATGATGTAGAAAGATCTGCAATAGGAATTTGAGATAGGTATTTTAGAAGGGATTAGGCCATTGGAGGAAGAGCTCAACGATGGAACATGGGCTAACACAAAGGATGTGGAAGGTGTGGAGGATCTTATTGAGGATGGAATAGGAGAAAGGACATGAGAGGAAGAGGTGTTGAGGGGACTCCTAGTCAGCCAAGCAAAGAAAACATCTATTTGGAAAAGCCATACCTATTTTAAGTAGGTTGTCTATGGTAAGTATATTTTCTTGAATGACGGTCTAATAAAAAAGGATAATTTAGGAATGAGTAACTTGGTCCAGACAAGATTACAAGGGAAGGCAGGTTCCTCATGAGTCAAAAGTAAGTTGTAGGTAGACTTAACAGAAAACTCCCCACTTTTAGTGAATTCCCAAAATAGTTGGTCCCTATGATTACCTGAGGGAATTATAATGGAGTTCAGGATAATTTATAGTTCTTCAGACTCTCTAGGTGGGTGGTTTATCTCTTATTAAAATTATGGTGTTGGTGTTAGATTCAACTTGATTTTTAGATGGTTTTTCTTTAGTGGTTGTTTTCCATTTACTCCTACTCCTAAATTTTTATTGACTAATAATATTATTTTCAAATGGGAAATTCATGTCATATTATAACATGCTAATACTTATTAAAACAACATTAATAGGATTTGGGAAAACTAGGATTATTTATTAGGCTAGGACTAGAGGTTGATAAACCAACTAGTTTACTACTTGTGGTTAATTTGCTACTACACTATTTATTTCAAAGTTGCAGCCTATTAAGCCTAAGATTGCTGGTTATAGAACTTTGTTTGAGCATGTCTTATTTCCATAGAGTATTCAGTTGGGTTATATCCTATATTGTGGATAAAATACTACAAGGTATTAATATTTAAATTTATATTAAACATGTGAATCTAAAGCTGATTGCTTAGTTATCCCATATTTTGCTAAGGGACCTAATCCATCATGAAATATAGGGTCTTTCATTGTTGTAAATTTTGTTGTCACTAATCACTATTTTATTGTCATCTACCACTTTGTCTTTTCTCCACAATTGGTGTGGTTTAACATTATTTTTACCATGTCCATCATGTTAATCATCCTTATCTTTAGTACACCATCTTATCTTTGATATGAAGTAGTGGTATCACGATTTTATTTTTGAGCTAGTTAAGTAGGTAATTAAGGCTAGAAAGAGATGGAGGTAGGAGTGTTTTATCCTAGGAGATTCACCATACAGGGATAATAAATCTATGGGTATACATTCATGTTGAACACATATTGGATATTTATAATTAGTATAATGGTAGGAGGAGGTCTTAGAATTTATGGATTCTAAACTGTGTGGGCTGCATAAGACATAAGTATGCTAGGGGGAATTCTTCCTACTCTAATAAGGACATATTTATTATGGGATAACTCTTTGAAAGCTATATGTAATTTAATATGGTTAGAATTGTAAATCATTAGTGATAGATTAATATGCAACCTCTTTATATAATTTGGCAATTCCCATTCTTGATTAGGATATGAATTTAATGAAATAAAATATAGAGCCCTAATAATCCTAATGTTATAATCATGAATATTTTATGGAGGATGTATTTACATAGTATTTAATTATAAAGGAATATAATATAGATTGCATATATTACCAAATAATATCATAAAAGCTTCTATAATTAATACCCATTACTAAATAATTATAAGTTAGCCCTATATACCACAAAGCAATTTTATCCCATAATAAGCAAATGAGTTAGTGTAACATGATGTCTTATTCCTAAATGTGGTGTACTAACCTCAACATGGAGAAATAATTGAGATGATACAGGGTCGTCTTCATTACATTTGAATCAAAGGTCAATAATTAATTCACCACACCAAGTAGAATGGGGGAATATACCACCAAATATAAATATCCTTGATATGTCTAATCAAGATGTTTGTTTGGGTGCCTAGGTGGAATGGGTACTTGGTTATATTGAGGAGTTTTTCCATATTGTATTGGTGCTAGATACATTTTTTCTCATGAGGTTTAATTGAATATGCCTTTGGTGGAGGTACGTATTGAATAATTTATTATTTAAAAAATTATGGATTTTGTAGAGGATCATAGTATTATATTGGAAATAAAGGATTTGGATTTTGTAATAGCATTGGATTTGGATAAACTTGGTTTTCATTTATCATTACTTATAAATTATGTGTAGGTGGGAGTTTTGCCAACAAAAAATTATGTATTTTATTAATCAGGTGGAGGTATATTCTGTTGTAGCTTTTATATTGGATAACCAAATGGGAATAACATTTGATTTGAATAAATGCCCTAAAAACCTTATTTTCCCATTTGACCAAGCATTTCTTACAAAATATGTGTTATACCTTGGCTAAACACTAGAGTATATATTTCACTTGAAATATTAATAGTACCAGCACTAGGTAGATTTGATTGACCAAGAAGAGGAGGTTGATTTTGAGGGATTGTCATATTCAAAGTAATGACTTAATGGCTTGTCCTGGATAATATTTGACTTGAGGTGATATTTTTCTAAGGTTTATTATAGGTATTAAAATATTTTAGAGGTTGAATCACTCCAATTTGTATATTTCAAGAAACTAGTGTCAAAAAAAATAATTACTCATAGGATTAGACACTAACTAAGGACCCTACTTGGTTGGTATATTGTAATACATTTAAAAAATCTTACAATATTTTGTGTATTTCATATAGAGGATTGGTAATTACTTTCATATTTTTAGGTCCAATGGAGGATCAAATTTAATTAGAACTAGGAATGATATACTCAAAAATAGGGAATGATTAAGGAAATATAAATCTCCTAACCACAAATAAGGTGTAGAAAAATTATTATGACCTTTATTAGATTGATTGACTATTTCATATTTTCCTTTTGATGGAGTTGTATTTGAAGTTAATTTAGGCTCTTTCTCTTCATGTATCCACATGGTAATTTTTTCTTTTCCTTTTTGCATTCTTTCCCTACTAAGATATAAGTCTGATTAGACAATGTTCTTTGCTTAATTACTATATCTTTGAGCATATACACATAATTCTAAGTCATCCAATACACATACCGATATGAATGGAGTTTTTAAGATAAAATGTAGTTTTTAAATAGAGTGAAACACTCCATGAAGTGGAATTAATTACTTCCTTAATATTTTGAAAACATTTCAATGAAAAAGGTGGAATAAATTACTATAAGTGATTCACTTTCATTTTTTGAGCAAATTGTTATTCCAACACTTGAAAAAAAAAGTTTTCTATTGGGTGCTTCACTTTCCTAAGTCGAGAAATTTACTTTTGAAGGAGTGAATCACTCCATACATTAAAAATTTGCAAAAATCCTCTAAATTTTTACAATTCACTTTTTGCTACTAAAAAAATACATTTTTGCACCAAAATTAGGGAAATTTTATGAGTCATTATAAATTATGATGTTGCTTTGTGAAAAACTTAGAGATTTACAAATGTTTGAAACAAAACCATAATTCACAAAATACCTATCACATGAAAAATTCAAATGACATGTAATCTTAATCTAATTAGATTTTAAAAATCATATTGGGCTCAACTTCAATGTGAAAATCAATCCATTTGTCCCACTAGGTATGCTAAGAATATTTGTTGGTTGGGAAATTATCTAACTTCTTTTGTACCTCATAAATCCATTAACATATTTGGAAGAAGGAATGTCATGCCCCCTTAAAACTCAAAATTTATATTGGATCCCCACTATCCTTGTTAATCTAAACTAATATAATCTAAGTAGAAAAATAAATATAATAAAACCATTTTATACAAGCAAATATGTAGAAGGTAAGAGTGTGAGAGATTAAAGAAAAATACATGGAATTAAATATGGTCATAGTCATAGCATGGAGAGTGTATGATTAATTAACTCATAAAAAATTGAGGAAAAATAATTTTCCCCATGCATATGAAATAAATATAACAAGGAATGGATATAAGACAAAAGGGTAATACCACAATAACCATGTATCCCATAATCCAAAAGAGCAATACCACAATTGGAAGTAAATTTTTTTGCATAATATCTTTATTATTTTTAAAACTAAATAAATTACAATATGGTCTCATAGGTTATATCTCTATATTTCTAAAGGTCAAATTTCTTTTTACAATGGAGCACAAAGATCCTATTTATAGGAAAAATAATCCATGAGTTACTTGAGGTGAAAATTTTCTACTCCTAGTAATTCCACTAGTTCAGAGGTATATTTAACAAAATGGTGTGCCTCCAAATATTACATACCTCTAATTGCCTCTCTAAATCTCTTAAAAATATTCCAAATGGCTTATGGTTTCACAAAAATCCAAAAATTCACTTTCCTAAAGATCTCCCTTAGAATTTGCGCATACATGTACTACTTTGGCTATCAATGAGTAATTTTCTCTTGAGAGGGGTGTCATGACCCACCTCTTGGCATATTTGTTATTAATTTTGAATATATGTTTGAATAAATTTTTAATGTATAAGATACATGACTATGTGTTTGTTTCTATGAGAACATATGTGTGTTGTGGAAGATGTAAATGTATCCTTAATGAAATGATAGACTATTGCATGTTTAGCTTGTGACTATAAATATTTTATGAAAGGATAAGGTGTTGCTAATGGTTTTCATTCTTGCAAGTATAGGTTCTTATGATGGTAGAAAGAAATAACCACTAAGAAGGGATTACCAAAGGGAAATGATGTGATGGGTTATTCATCGGAATATTAGAGAGGCAACATGGATGAATATCCCCTTTCATGAAGTTGCATATCATTTTGCTTAAGAAAATATATCTTAAGTTTTCCGTTGAATTTCTCATTGCATCATGTTTTCTTTATGAATGAGTTTTATTTGAAAATGATATTATTGCAAGAAAAGAATGCTAACCTCTTTAAGTATCTTATTTTCAAATAGTTAAAAATAATTCATGTTAATTGTTAAAGTTACAATGGATTTCAAGAAAGAAGTTGTGACTTTATAAAGATAAATATATGGTATTTTATTATTATTAGCATCATTTTAAAAGAAATAAAATGAAATTTTTTGAATTTGGAAACTACTTTGAAAAATGAATCCAAAGGGGCATAAGTGGAGAGTATACTTTTAAGTAAGAGTTAGAACTTATTAACTAGAAGTAAATTTTAGTTTAATGAGGAAATACGTTGGAGTGATCCTTGCTTAATCGTGCCTTACGGATAGCCAAACATTCCAACTCATGGTAAGCGAGTGGTGAATTAAAGGGAGTTTGTTAAAAGAGTGGAAACTGGGGATATCTGGTCAGTCAAGTGGGATTATGGAAACTTAGCCAAAGGAGGAAAATGAAGAGGGATCAAAAAGGAGAAGACAATGATGGAAGGTGTGGAAGGAGAGCTAGGAACAGAAGTAGACTAGAATCAAAGACAAGCTTAGAAGACACAGAAGGAAACCAAGTTCTTTTGGGAAATGCATTGTTTGCTTTCATGTTTAGTTTTATTTATGTCTTTCAAACCAAATAAGACTTTATATTGTTGTGTCTTTGTTTAACTAGTGAAAATGAATTTTTTTGGATATAAACGATCTAGTTGAGTAGAAAATGTTATAGTAAAAGAGAAAGGAAAACCCAAGGAGGTGTTCGAATAATATTTTGTGGGAAAATTTTGGCACAAGTATGTAATATAGAGTTGATTTATTGTTCAAAGTCTAGAAGGTTAGTAGAAACATCCTTTTATAATACCTCTTTGTAATATGGTGAATTCTTCCAGTATGTTGAGATGATGAGTGTCTAAATATAGTGATAAATACATAAACTAATGAAAGAACAAATATCTTTTTTAAATTAGTGATAATCGATGACCTGAGAAGTATAGGAATGTGACACAGTAGGGAAAGAAACCATATTGTCCATGGTTGTGTATATGGATTGTGTATGTTGTTATAAATGTGATTGATTGTGTGGAAGAGATGTTACTTTATGCTTGGTAAAAGAATACAAAATATTGATTCTTGTGATAGAATTTTATTCAGTAGTTAATGTAACTTCATTGCAGTGATTGAATATGTGGTAAATATAAGAATAATTTCCTTTCTTCATAAAAGACATATTCAATGGCCTGATATTTTCAATTGTTGTCATACATTGTTTGCCTAATAAAAGAAAGAAGATTTTTCTTAATTTGAATAAAGGGAATAATGCTTGATTTTGAGTTAAATATTTATCAGTTACTTTTGTAGTTTTTAAACAGTGTGATTGTGTTTGATATGCTCGCATGTATAGAAAATTTATTAAGAAAATGACTTTATATGAATGTGTTGTTCTTGGAATTAGAATGAATTGGTATGTATTAATTCATTATGTTGAGACTATATCCAGGAAAGAATATTGTAGATGGGTAGTTGAAAATATACTACCAATAAAGTGATTTTCTAAATAATATGAAATGAAGCCATCTTTGATCCCTATCAAGGGCAATCCTTCTTAGTGGTTAGCGATGATGTGCTGGAGAATGGAAGATGTCTTTTGATTGGCCAATAACAAAGGAGTGGTTACCAGGTATGTAGCTTTTGAATGTAAAGTCATGGTGGAGTTGGAGGATTTCTGAGCTTCATTTAAAAAGAGAAGACCCTTAATCTGGACTATGAGGTCTTTTAGGCAATTATTAACCTTGTTGAGCAACGGATGAAGGATCATTGTCAGATTGTGTCGTAGTTGAATCTTGTGTAGTGAGCACTTGTTGGAAATTTGAGGTAATTTGAGGTATTTTATGTTGTCATTGATGTCACATGGATCACATTGAGTTTTGGTGGCCAAAATATTTCATAAATAAGCATTTATGATATTTTGGACAGCATGGCTATTTACAGGGTTTTTGTGAAAACCAAGGGAGGCAAAATAAAAGGTTTTATTTAAAACCATGGATGGTAGATTTGAAATGAGTTTTTCTTAAAACCCAGGTTGGATTTATGTTTCATCGAAAAGGTGCCCCGGTGAAGGAGATAATTAATTTTAAATATTTAAGTTTAAATTTTAATCATTTAAAATTTAAATTTAAAATTAAAATTAAAATTAATATTTTAATATTGCCAACGTCAAAAAGGAGGCAAATAATATTAATTCATAGCTGACATCAAAAGAAAAAGGTGGGCATATATAAATATGCAACTAAAATTTTTATTTTCCCTAAGTCCTCAATGAAGATAATCTGTTTGAAGCACTAAGGGAGCATAAGTGTCGTATACGTTTGAAAACCAGTGAAGAGAAGAGGGAACAAAGGTAAGGGAGGTTCCTTACCTATCACCGTAGGTGCTTGTGGCCTAGCATAAATAGGAAGGCGCATAAGGTGTTTAAGCACCAGTAGATCTAAAGTTTGAATCCCATTGATTCTAGTTTTTGCAAGGTAAAAAGGGAAAACCTTTTGTGCATGTGGTTTTTGAGGGCAAGTTCGGAGGAAGCAAGAAGGAGGTCTTGCGCTCTTGGTTTCTATGTGAGCAGCTGGATCACGTGGTTTTTCGCACCGCAGTTTGAGTGGTGCAGGGGCAGTGATAGGGTATCGAATCCTACTGAGGTTAAAGGTAAGTTATTAATTTTTCCAAATATTTTATTTTTCTAAGGTTTCCCGAGGAGAGATAAGGTTTGTGGTGCATGTTGTGAAAATAAAATATTTCTGGTGATTTTTATTTTAGAAGTATATCATATTATATATCGTTGGAAAGCTTATTTCGAGGGCTATTTGATTATTTTTTTTAGAAGAAGAAAAAAAGTGTACATAGAGAGATATTTATGTTTTTGTAAAAGGGTTCAAGTGAAGGTTGTTTTGTTCTTTTCAAAGTGTGTTGAGTGTGGCAGATTTTCCAAAGGGATTTCTTCATCTTCATAAAATGTATGGGCACATTCTCCTATTGATTTTCTATGGTGGTTGATTTATGAAATATCATTGGAGGGAAAAGTATTGTTTGTGGTTTCCTTTTTGAAAGTGATTGATTGAATGCTTCAAGGTTTTCTAAATTGAGAGTTGTGTTTAAACCTTGTTTTATAAGCATAGTTGTTGAAGCCCATTGGTTGTGAAAGAACTTGAGTTAGAAAAGAACATGAGTATCATTGTTATGTGAGATTTGTAATTGATCATTTTTAGAAACATTTGAGTTGGTTGATACATACTTGGACTAGGGTTGTGTGAGGAAGAATTGTCCCTTGTGGTGATTAGTTGAGATTGATTTTAGAACATATTGAGTCTCTAACAATTCTCTTTATGGTTCTATAAGACTTGGTTTGAGTTGAGTTGAATAAGCCTAGTCAAGTGATGTGTGAAGTGATTGTTCAAGTCCTATAAAACAAACTATTCCATTATTCTGATTTGAGTTGAGTTGAGATTGAGATTAGAACATATTGAGTCTCTAACAATTCTCTTTGTGCTTCTATGAGTTGAGTTGATTTGAGTTGATATTGAGCCTAGAACATATTGAGTCTCTAACAATTCTCTTTATGCTTCTATGAGTTGATTTGAGTTGAGTTGAGTTGATATCATTGTGGATCATTTTTGTCATCCATTGAAGAGTACATTGCCATTCATTGTTGAGTTCATATTTGAGCTTTGCCTTGATAGATTTGTGGATGAGATTTGAGTGCTACTTGAGCATGATTGATTGAGCCTTTGAGAAGGCATTTGTGGACAGTTTTGAGAAAGCTTTGTGGATAGTTTTGTGGATAGATTTGTGGATAGATTTGGGACAGTTTTGGGAAAGTTCTTAGTGAGCTTGCTAGAGTAGATTTGGACAAGTTCTTAGTGAGATTGTTGGAGCATTTTTAGGCAAGTTCTTGGTGAGCTTTCTAGAGCAGATTTGGACAAGTTTTGTGTGAGCTTGTTATTCAGTTTTGGACAAGTTCTGTGTGAGCTTGTTATTTAGATTTGGACAAGTTCTATGTGAGATTTTTTTTAGCCTTGTACAAGTTCTGTGTGACCTTGTTATTCAGATTTGGACAAGTTCTATGCGAGCTTGTTATTCAACTTTGGACAAGTTCTGTGTGAGCTTGTTATTAAGATTTGGACAAATTTTTGTGTGAACTTGTTATTGCCTAGCTTTGAGTAGATCAAAGAAATCATTGTATTGGATATTTCTATGTGAAATATTATAAGGATATCAGCTTGTGGAGTACCCCACATTGGGGGAACCACGTTAAATCTTGTGTCTCAATTTTGTGTGGTGACTTGTGCTTTTGCTTACTACTGCTATATGAGTTATTAATGCACACTGCTATATTTGGTTATTGCAATTAAGGACATTAATTGATATTGATTTGGAAAGAAAGTAAAAAGTGATCTTATACTATTTGCCCCCCCCTCTCAGTATAAGCTTGTGTTCTTCACTTGCTTTTGTACAAGAACTCAAGTGAAGTTGTTTTGAAGGAATATTGTATCATCAAATTGATTTGGTTGCTAGAGAAATTAATTTGTATGTGTGTCATTTGTGTAGTGACATTATTCAACGTTGAGTAATGATGCTTAAATGTATTTATTTCAAATAGAGTTCTAGTTGAGTTTCAATTCCGAATCTCATGTTGAATTGGGTTGATTGACTACTCTGGTAGACAAGAGTAGTGAATGTCCCCCTCTCCACTAGATATCTTATTGTCAGATTCATGGAGTATCTTACCCTTACTTTGTTTAAAGTGTTAATATTTTGCAATGCATATTGTTAGGTGAATCTATGTTGAACGTTGAAGTTATAGATCTTCTTGTTTTTAATATTGTTCGTTTGAACTTATGGATGGAGTTCATGTTTTGTAATTGAATGTTACAGTGATGGTTGCTTAAATGGGTAATGTGACCATATTTTAGCTTAAGGATAGATACTTAAGATACTAAAGGTTTTTATTAGAGTATTTCTCTAGATGATATTTAATATTCAAACATAATATTGAGTTAAAAATGAGCTCAATATTTAAATATTATCTCACCAATAGATGTGATATTTATTACAAGATTTCTCTAGATGTTATTTAAGTATTAAATATAATGTTGAGTTAAAAATAAGCTCAATATTTAACGATTAATTCTCCAATATATGCGAGTAGTAGTCAACACCCATCACGCTAAGTTCGATTACGTAGAAAGACTTGTGTAAGGAGCAAATATTAGTTTGATTCTTTTGATGGACTAAAAGAAAAAGTTAAGCTAGATCATCTGGCCAATGAGAGTAGTAGTTTAATAGGATGTGACACCTAGTAATTTAAATTAAAGAAATTGTGTAAGAAGTGGTGATGGGTGTATTGAATAAGGAACCCTTGGTTAAAGAATTAGATTAAAAAGATGTAAGTATTTATATATAAATAAAAATATCAAGGGTTGGAGTGTGAGAAGTTTGGGTTATGACATTTGGTATCAGAGCATGGTTCATAGTGGTATAGGTTCACTACGTAGAAAATAGCCTTGTTATGTAATAGAAATTATACTTATGAAGAAATTGAACCATGCCAATAAGAATATCTATTAGAAGTAAATTTATTGAATTGCTTGAGATGATAGGGTAGATTATTATTAGTAAGAGGAGAAATTTGAAGGACTAATTGCTAATGAATTATTACTACCTCTTTTGTGAATGGCTAGGGACAATACCACCAAAGAGAAGAAGAAGAATTATTGTCCCATTGACAAGGTAGACATGATAGACTAATGTGGAGGATAGGAATCCCGAGGCGGGTTCAAGGAACCCTACTGATGAAAGGGAATAGGTAGAAATCCAATAATAGTTTTTAGATGTCATGTTGAGTCGAGAGGCACAGGCGGGTAAACCTAGAGTGAGTTAGCCAAATTAACTACTTATCGAGGCAACGGGTTAGGGTTCGATTAGAAGTCGAGTTATGTAATGAAATGCAACCTATGAAATATTCCAAATTTAATGGAGAGGAAGATGGAGACAAGGCTGAGGCTTTATTGAAATAAATAGAAACTTATTGCAACATGAAGGATTTTTCTCAAGCACTAGAACATATTATGCCATATTGCATCTGCAAGGAGATGGTTTAGCCTGGTGGGAAGTCTATAGTGATGAACTAGATCTTGAGGTAGCAATTGACCTAAAATGGACAACGTTTGTGAAAGCCTTTAAATATAGATTTCTCATTGAATACTTTTATTCCCAAAATTTTGAGGAATTCACTAGACTTTATCAATGAACTAGGATAGTAGAAAAGTACTACCAAATATTTGTCAAATTGATGAAGTATGTACCTTATTATAACATGAAAATGAGGATAGATAAGTTTATATTGGGAGCAGATCCTAGAATAGGATAGGAAGTGGATATGCGAGAACCTACAACTTTGTAGAATACCTATGATTTATCTAGGAAGGCTGAAATATATCTCAAATCCTACTTCGATTATGAGGGATTAGATGAAGAGTGTAAAGAAGCACTATGAAATAAAAATAGGAAAGCAAAAACTTCTCTCAACAGGACTGAAGAAATGACAAGAAGCAAGGAAAGTTTAGGATTAGGTTCTAGGGAAAGAATAAAAACAACAATAAGGGTAACAATAGATCATTACAAGGATAGACTAATTCTCTATATACAAAAAAAATTAAAGAGGGACAAAAGTGGAAAGAACATCTAGGGCCAAAAAAAGGATGTTTATTTGAATCGGATCACACTATTCTACTAATTAACCATAGATAACAAGAATGCATTCCAAGGTAAAGGAACCAATGTACAAAGAAATTACACTTAAGGAGTCCATCCACAGGATTTATACAACTATAGGTAACTAGAATCTTGATGGTCAAGCCATGCCGATATTGATTAAAGGTAATATTTTTTATAGAAATATTAAAATCTTAATTGATAGTGGTGTTACATATAGCTTTATTTCCACTAGCTTAGCTAGAGATATTTTAGAAAATCCTAGAATATTGGATCATGGGTGGAAGATCGAGTATGGTTCAGGATAAACCTACTCTATTAATCAATGTTATCCTATGGTAGAAATCACCTTACTTAGTGGAGTAAGTGTAGGATTTTTGTATGCAGTACCTTTGTATGCTTTTGATGTAATTCTAGGATTGCATTGGCTGCAAGCGCATAAGGCAATACTCAACTTTTAGGATATATGGATTGAGTACATAGATGATAAGGGTGTTGTGCGAAGGGTGTATAGCCTAAAAGGGGTTTTTAAACCTCAAATATTTTCAACAATGCAACTTAAGAAGACCTTAAGGAAAGGATGGATGGTCTATATAGTTAAGATAAATGAAATGGAGAAAGAGAAGAAGGAAGAGGTGTTTGAGAAACATCCAATTATTCAAGATTTTAGGGATGTTTTTCTAGAGGACTTACCTAAAATTACCCCCTAAATGAGAATTTGATTTTTTTGTTGAGCTTCAACTTGGAATGGAACCCATACATAGAGCTCCTTATAGAATGAATCCCATATAAATGTAAGATTTGAAGGTGCAATTGCAAGGGTTACTAAAGAAAGGGTTGATTAAACCAAGTGTATCACCTTGGGGTGCACCGGTGCTATTTCTAAAGAAGAAGGATGGTTTCCTGAGATTATGCATAGATTATAGAATGTTAAATAAGGCAACCATCAAGAACATATACCCTCTATCTAGAATCGAAGATCTCTTCGATCAACTCAAAGATGCCATAATATTTATGAATATTGATTTGAAGTCATGATAGCACCAATTGAGTATCCATGAGGAGGATACACATAAGACAATATTTAAAAATCGTTATGGATATTATGAGTTTGTTGTATTGCCTTCTAGTTTAACAAATGCTCCAGTGATGTTTATGAATTTAATGAATATTAACTTTAGGAAGTACTTATATAGATTTGTACTGGTATTTCTAGATGATATTTTGATATACTCTAAAATTAAGTCAGAGCATGACGAGCACCTCTAGATTGTACTATAATTGTGTAATAAGTAGTGATGGGTGTATTGAATAAGGAACCCTTGGTTAAAGAATTATATTAAATAGATGTAAATGTTTATATAAAACAAATCAAGGGTTGGAATGTGAGAAGTTTGGGTTATAACATTTGGTATCAGAGCATGGTTCATAGTGGGATAGGTTCACTACGTAGAAAATAGTTTTGGTATGTAATAGAAAGCATACTTATGAAGGAATTGAACCTTGCCAATAAGAATACCTATTAGAAGTAAATCTGCTAAATTGCTTGAGATGATAGGGTAGATGATTATTAGTAAGAGGAGCAATTTGAAGGACTAATTGCTAATGAATTCTTACTACCTCTTTTGTGTATGGCTAGGGATAATACCACCAAAGAGAAGAAGAGGAAGTGTTATCCCATCGATAAGGTAGACATGATAGACTAATGTGGAGGATAGGAATCCAGAGGTGGGTTTAGGGAACCCTAGTGATGAAAGGGAATATCCTAGCAATGAGAATATTATTGAGATAGTGGCTCTACTTTGGGAATAGGTAGAAACCCAAAAATAGTTGTTAGATGCCATGTTGAGTTGAGAAGCATAAGTGGGTAACCCTAGAGTGAGTCAACCAAATGAACCTCTTACCAAGGCATAGGAGGCTAGGATTCTGATTAGAAGTCGAGTTGGGTAAGGAAATGAAACATCTAAAATCTTCCAAATTTAATGGAGAGGAATATGGAGACAAGGCTGAGGCTTGGTTGAAAGAAATAGAAACTTATTGCAACATGAAAAATATTTTCTCAGGCACTAGAACATCTTATGCCACACTACATCTGCAAGGATATGGTTTAGCCTGGTGGGAAGCATATAGTGATGAATTGGGTCTTGAGGTAGTAGTTGACCTAAAATGGACAGAGTTTGTGAAAGCCTTCAAAGATAGATTTCTCATGGAACACTTTTATTCCCAAAAATTTGAGGAATTCACTAGACTTCACCAAGGAACTAGGATAGTAGAAAAGTATTACCAAAAATTTGTGAAACTGATGAAGTATGTGCCTGCTTATAATGAGAAAATGAGGATCCATAAGTTTATTCTGGGAGCAGATCCTAGAATAGGACAGGAAGTGGATATGTGAGAACCTGCAACTTTGCAAAAGGCCTATGATTTAGCCAAGAAGGCTGAAACATATCTCAAACCCTACTTCGATTATGAAATATTAGATGAAGAGGGTAAAGAAGCACTAAGAAAGAGAAATAGTGCATGTTTTATAAAATGGGAAGAGAAACAGGCAAGCAAAAACTTCTCTCAACAGGACCAAAGAAATGACAAGAAGCAAGGGAAGTTTAGGAGAAGGTTCTAGGGAAAGAATCATAACATCAATAAGGGTAACAACATATCGTTACAAGGACAACCTAATTCTCCACATATAGATAAAGTAGAAGAGGGACAAAAGTAGAAAGAACATCCAGGGCCAAAAGAAGGATGTTTTATTTGTAGAGGATCACATTATGCTACTAATTACCCATAGAGAACAAGAATGAGTTCCAAGGGAAAGGAACCAATGTACAAAGAAACTGCACCTAAGGAGTCCATGCACAGGATTTATGTAGCTACAGGTAACCATAATCTTGATGGTCAAGCCACACTGATATTGATTAAAGGTAATATTTTTGATAGAAATGTTAAAATCTTGATTGATAGTGGTGCTACAGATAGCTTTATTTCCACTAGCTTAGCTAGAGATATTTTAGAAAGATCCAAAATCTTGGCTCATGGGTGGAAGGTCGAGTATGGTTCAGGATAAACCTACTCCATTAATCAATGTTACCCTATGGCAGAAATCACCTTACCTAGTGGAATAATTGTAGGATGTTTGTATGTAGCGCCTCTGCATGCTTTTGATATAATCCTAGGAATGGATTGGCTACAAGCGCATAAGGTAGTACTCAAATTTTAGGATAGATGGATTGAGTACATAGATGATAAGGGTGTTGTGTGAAGGGTGTATAGCCTATAAGGGGTTTTTCAACCTCAAATCTTGTCGGCAATGCAACTTAAGAAGGCCTTAAGGAAAGGAGGGATGGTCTATATAGTTAAGATAAATGAAATGGAGAAAGATAATAAGGAAGAGGTGTTTGAGAAACATCCAATTCTTCAAGATTTTAGGGATGTTTTTCTAGAGGACTTACTTAGGATTACCCCCTAAATGGGAATTTGATTTTACTATTGAGCTTCAACCTAGAATGGAACCCATACATAGAGCTCCTTATAGAATGAATCCCATAGAAATGTAAGAGTTGAAGGTGCAATTGCAAGGGTTACTAGAGAAAGGGTTGATTAAACCAAGTGTATCACCTTGGGGTGCACTAGTGCTATTTGTAAAGAAGAAGGATGGTTCCTTGAGATTATGCATAGATTATAGAATGTTAAACAAGGCAACCATCAAGAACAGATATCCTCTACCTAGAATCGAAGATCTCTTCGATCAACTCAAAGATGCCACAATATTTACAAAGATTGATTTGAAGTCAGGATACCACCAATTGAGGATCCATGAGGAGGATACACATAAGACAACCTTTAAAACTCGTTATGGACATTATGAGTTTGTTGTCTTACCTTTTGGTTTAACAAATGCTCTAGTGGCATTTATGAATTTAATGAATAGTATCTTTAGGAAGTACTTGGATAGATTTGTACTAGTATTTCTGGATGATATTTTGATATACTCCAAAAATAAGTTAGAGCATGATGAGCACCTCCAGATTGTGCTAGATCTATTAAGAAAAAATTAGTTGTATGGGAACCTATCCAAGTGTGAATTTTATGTGTTGGAAGTGCAATACTTAGGACACATTATTTTGATTGAGGGGATCATAGTGGATCCAAAGAAAATAGAAGCCATTTTGAATTGGCTGCCACCTACAAATGTGTCAGAAGTTAGAAGTTTCATGGGCTTAACCGGATACTATAGGTGTTATGTGAAGGACTATGCCAAGATCACCTCACCAATAACTAACATTTAGAGAAAAGGAAAAGAATTCAAGTGGATAGAGAAATGTGAGGAAGCCTTTGGTTTGCTAAAGCAAAAGCTTACCACGCCTCCTATATTAAAGGTACCTAATCCTCAGGGAAGTTTCTCTGTTTGTACAGATGCATCCTTAGAAGGTTTGGGAGGAGTGCTCTCACAAGAAGAAGCAGTGGTAGCCTATGGATCTAGGAAACTAAAAATACATGAGGTTAATTATGCAACCCATGACTTAGAGTTGGTAGCTATGGTGTTTGCTCTCAAGAATTGGTGATATTATTTGGTCGAGAGACCCTTTGAGTTAAGGATAGACCATCAAAGTCTGCAATACATATTCACTCAACCTTTACTCAATGCTAGGTAGAGAAGATGGATGGAATTCCTTGTTGAATATGATTTTGACATTGAGTATATAAAAGGGAAGGAGAATAAAGTCATTGATGCACTTGAAGTAGGAGACATATAGCATTTTTGTCTTGCATCCATGTCGACTTGATGGAACAATTCAAGGAAATGCAAAGCCAGGATGCATACTACAATCAAATTTGGGAAAGAATGGAAAGGAAACCTGAGGAATACCAGGACTTTGACGTCAAGGATGGTTTCTTATGTTTTAAGAACAAGATAGTAATTCCTGAGATCAAAAATTTGTGAAAGATGATTATGAATGAAGCTCACAGGTCTCCATAATTTTCTCATCAAGGAGGAGCAAAGATGAGGGAGAATATGAAAAATATATTCTTTTGGCTAGGAATGAAGAGAGACATAACTAAATTTGTTACTCAATACCTTGAGTACCAAAAGGTAAAAGTAGAACACAGACATCCTGCTGGATTGCTTTATCCGCATGATATACCTATGCAAAAATGGTAGGTGGTTTCGATGGATTTCATTGTAGGGTTGCCTAAAAATAGGTTTCAGCATGATGCAATCCTAGTAGTGGTCAACAAATTGACCAAGGTTATACATTTTATACCTAGGAACACCAAGGATGATGCCATGGCTGTGGCTAATAGATTTTCCAAAGAAATATTTTGGCTTCATGGTTTTTTAGAGGTAATTATATCAGATAGGGACCCAAAATTTACATCTAAGTTTTGGCAATCCTTGCATCATGCCATTGGTACTAGATTGAATATCAGTTTTGCTTACCATCCAAAGACTAATGGGTAAACTGAAAGAGTGAACCAAGTGCTAGAAGACATGCTTTGCATGTACTGTATGGATCAAAAATCCTATTGGGAGGATTACTTGCATTTAGTAGAATTTACCTACAATAATGGACACCATTCGACCATAGGCATGGCTCCGTTCGAAGATTTGTATGGTAGAAAGTGTAGGATACCATTATCATGGGATAATCCAGAATACTAGATTGTGCTTGGACCATACATGGTCAAAGAAATGGAGCAACAATTGAGAGTGATTAAGGAAAGGTTGAAGGAAGTTGTAGACCATCAGAAAAGCTATGCCGATCTTAAGAGATCACCAAAAGAGTTTGTTGTGGGTGATAGAGTGTTTCTGAGGGTGAATCCTTGTAAGAGCATGATTAAATCCATAAAGCTAGATCCTCACTTTTTTAGACCCTTTGAAATCATAGAGAAGATTAGTCCTGTGGCATATCAACTTGCCTTACCACCCAATCTATCCAAGATTCATAGTACTTTTCATATTTCTTTGCTTAAAAAGTATGTTGCTAATCTAGAGCATGTGTGGGACTTTTCTAATTTGTAGATGGTGAACCCAGAGGCTATAGAGGTTCAACCAATAAGAATCCTTGAGTTTCGATCTAAATCGATGAGGAAGGGAACTTTGGAGTAGTGCAAAGTCTAGTGGGACCATTACACTAAGAGGAATGCTACTTGGGAAAAAGTAGCAGATATGCAAAAATATTTTCCATTTCTGTTTGATAATGAGTAGACATTATGTTATGTTTATAAGTTTTAAAATAAAACATAGAGGACTATGTTAAGCCTAAGGGGGGGATGATGTCATGACCCACCCCTTGGCAGACTTGTTATTAATTTTGAACATATGTTTGAATAGATGTCTAATGGATAAGATACTTGACTATGTGTTTATTTCTATGAGAACATATGTATGTTGTGGAAGATGTAAATGTATCCTTAATGAAATGATAGACTATTTCATGTTTAGCTTGTGACTATAAATATTTTATGAAAGGATAAGGTGTTGCTAATGGTTTTCATTCTTGCAGGTATAGGTTCTTATGGTGGCAGAAATAAATAACCACCAAGAAAGGATTACCCAAGGGAAATGATGTGATGGGTTATTTATCGGAATATTGGAGAGGCAACATGGATGAATGCCCTCTTTCATGAAGTTGCATATCATTTTGCATAAGAAAATATATCTTAAGTTTTTAGTTGAATTTCTTCTTGCATCATGTTTTCTTTATGAATGAGTTTATTTGAAAATGGCATTATTGCAAGAAAATAATGCTAACCTCTTTAAGTATCTTATTTTTAAATAGTTAAAATAATTCATTTAATTGTTAAAGTTACAATGGATGTCAAGAAAGAAGTTTGTGACTTTATAAAGATAAAGAAATGGTTTTCTTTTATTATTATTAGCATCATTTTAAAAGAAATAAAATGAATGTTGTTGAATTTGAAAACTACTTTGAAAAAGGAATCCAAAGGGGCATAAGTGGAGAGTATACTTTTAAGTAAGAGTTGGAACTTATTAACTAGAAGTAAATTTCAGTTTAATGAGGAAATACGTTGGAGTGATCCTTGCTTAATCGTGCCTTGTGGATAGTCGGACATTCCCATTCATGGTAAGTGAGTGGTGAATTAAAGGGAGTTTGTTAAGAGAGTGGAAACCCGGGGAGATCTGGTCGGTCAAGTGGGATTATGGAAACTTAGCCAAAGGAGGAAAAGGATGAGGGATCAAAAGGAGAGGATAGTGATGGAAGGTGTGGAAGGAGAGCTAGGAATGGAAGTGGACTAGCATCGAAGACAAGCTTGGAAGACATAGAAGGAAACCAAGTTCTTTTGGGAAATGCATTGTTTTTTTCATGGTTTGGTTTTATTTAAATATTTTTCAAACCAGATAAGACTTTATATTGTTGTGTCTTTGTTTAACTAGTGAAAATGAATGTTTTCAAATAGAAATGATCTAGTTGAGTAGAAATGTTATAGTGAAAGAGAAATGAAAACCCGAGGGGGTGTTCGAATAACATTTTGTGGGACTTTTCTAGCACAAGTATGTAATCTAGAGTTGATTTGTTGTTCAATGTCTAGAAGGTTTAGTAGAAACATCCTGTTATGAGACCTCTCTATAATATGGTGAATGATGCTAGTACGTTGAGATGATGAGCATCTAAATATAGTGATAAACACACAAACTAATGGAAGAACATATATCCTTTTTAAATTAGTGATAACCGATGACCTGAGAAGTATAGGAATGTGACATAGTAGGGAAAGAAACCATATTGTGCATGGTTGTGCATAGATGGATTGTGTATGCTATCATAATTGTGATTGATTGTGTGTGGAAGAGACGTTACTTCATGCTTAGTAAAAGAATACAAAATATTGATTCTTGTGATAGAAGTTTATTCAGTAGTGAAATGTAACTTCATTGCAGTGATTGAATATGTGGTAAAGATAAGAATAATTTCCTTTCTTCGTAGAAGACGTATTCAATGGCTTGATGTTTTGAATTGTTGTCATACATTGTTTGCCTAAGAAAATAAAGAAGATTTATGTCTTGATTTGAATAAAGGGAACAATGCTTGATTTTGAGTTAAAGCTTTATCAGTTACTTCTGTAGTTTTTAAACAGTGTGACTGTGTTTGATGTGCTCGGATGTATAGAACAATTAGCAAGGAAATGACTTTCTATGAATGTGTTGTTCTTGGAATTAGAATGAATTGGTATTTGTTAATTTATTCTGTTGAGACTATATCTGGGAAAGGATACTGTGGATGGGTAGTTGAAAATATACTACCGACAAAGTGATTTTCTAAATAATATGAAATGGAGCCGTCTCTAATCCCCATCGAGGGTAATCCTTCTTGGTGGTTAGCGGTGATGTGCTGGAGAATGGAAGATGTCTTTTGACTAGCCAAAAACAAAGGAGTGGTTATCGGGTATGTAGCTTCTGAACGTACAGTCATGGTGGAGGTGGAGGACATTTGAGCTTCATTTAAAAAGAGAAGACCCTTAAGCTGGATTATGAGGTCTATTCAAGAATTATCAACCTTTTCGAGCAATGGATGAAGGATCATTGTTGGATTGTGACCCAATCAAATTCTATGTGGTGAGCACTTGCTTGGGGTACAAGAACTCAAGTTAATTTGATGTTAAGGAATCTTGTATGGTCAATTTGATCTGGCTACTAGAGAAATCAATTTGTATCTATATCATTTGGGTAGCGATGTACTTCAACATTGAGTAATGATGCTTAGATATATTTCTTTTAAACAGAGTTTTAGATGAGTTTTGATTATGAATCTTGTGTCAAATCGGGTTGATTGACTACTCTGGTAGACAAGAGTAGTGGATGTCCCCCTCTCGACTAGATATCTTGTTGTCAGATTCATGGAGGATATTACCCTTGCTTTTATTAAAGTGTTAATCTATTGCAATGTGTATTGTTAGGTGAATTTGTGTTGAACATTGAAGTTATAGATATTCTTGTTTTATTATTGTTCGTTTGAACTTATGGATGGAGTTAATGTTTCATAATCGGATGTTATGGTGATGGTTGCTTGAATGGGTAATGTAATCGTATTTTAGCTTAAGGATAGATACTTAAGATACTAAGGGTTTTATTAGAGGATTTCTCTAGATGATATTTAATATTAAATACAATATTGAGTTAAAAATGAGCTCAAGATTTAAATATTATCTCACCAATAGATGCGAGATATATTAGAGGATTTCTCTAGATGTTATTTAAATATTAAATACAATATTGAGTTAAAAATGAGCTCAAGATTTAATGACTAACTCTCCAATAGATGCGAGTAGTAGTCAACACCCATCGCGCTAAGTGCACTTACGCAGAAAGACTTGTGTAAGGAGCAGAGATTAGTTCGATTCTTTCGATGGACTGAAAGAAAAAGTTAAGCTAGCTCATCTGGCCAATGAGATTGGTAGTTTAACAGGGTGTGACACCTAGTACTTTACACTAAAGGAATTGTGTAAGAAGTAGTGATGGGTGTATTGAATAAGGAACCCTTGGTTAAAGAATTAGATTAAATAGATGTAAATATTTATATATAAAAAAAAATCAAGGGTTGGAATGTGAGAAGTTTGGGTTATGACATTGGATGGTTTATGTAGTTAAGATAAACAAAATGGAGAAAGAGAACAAGGAAGAGGTGTTGGAAAAACATCCAATTCTTTAGGATTTCATGGATGTTTTTCCAGAGGACTTACCTGGAATTACCCCCAAAATGGGATTTTGATTTTATTATTGAGCTTTAACCTAGAACTGAACCCATACATAGAGTTCCTTATAGAATGAATTCCATATAAATGCAAGAGTTTAAGGTGTAATTGCAAGGGTTACTAGACAAAGGGTTGATTAAACCAAGTGTATCTCCTTGGGGTGCACGATTTCTATTTGTAAAGAAGAAGGATGGTTCTGTGAGATTATGCATAGATTATAGAATGTTAAATAAGGAAACCATCAATAACATATACCCTCTACCTAGAATTGAAGATCTTTTTGATCAACTCAAAGATACCACAATATTTACGATGATTGATTTGAAGTCAGGATACCACTAATTGAGGATCCGTGAGGATACACACAAGACAAAATTTAAAACTCGTTATGGAAATTATGAGTTTATTGTATTACCTTTTGGTTTAAAAAATTCTCTAGTGAAATTTATGAATTTAATGAATAGTATCTTTATGGAGCACAAATATCCTATTTATAGGAAAAATAATCCATGAGTTACTTGAGGTGAAGTTTTTTTACTCCTAGTAATTTCACTAGTTTGGAGGCATCTTTAACAAAATGGTGTATCTCCAAATATTACATACCTCTAATTTCCTCTCTAAATCTCTTAAAAATATTCCAAATGGCTTATGGTTCCACAAAAATCCAAAAATTCACTTTCCTAAAGATCTCCCTTAGCATTTGTGCATACTTGTACTACTTTGGCTATCAATAAGTAATTTTCTCTTGAGAGGGGAGTGATTCACTCTTGATGCAACCAATGATTTACTCATATAGAGCATATTAAAAAAATATTGCATCTCTATATTTTACTTTGCAAAATTAAATTTTTAAATGATCCAAATACTCAATTTCTTGGTTTTAAAAACCTCCTAAGCATTGAAAATTTCAAGGTAGTAGATAGGTTACTACATTATAGATTTTACATGTCACTTGATATTGGATTGTGTGTATACTATCCTCATATCTTTAGTTTCAAGTGAATACTTTTTGTGGCTGTCTTCTCATATTTTTTATTCTTTTTTACACATATTATTGATGATCTATTTAGTTTTATGATGGATTGCAATTATTTCCATATTCTAATATGCTAATAAGTTAACTCTTATCTTGATACACCCTCACAACTATATTTATTTTTTGAATTATAGTTTACATTCTCTAATACTTTTATTGAAATATAGAATAGTTCATCTATAGTAGAATAGAGTCATCCCTCTATAGATATTTAGTGGTATCAAACCCTCTCTTCTAATCTAACTAGGGTGCAAAGTGCACATACAATTAGCTATTTTAGAGGGAGAAAATTGTCCTACTATATATGATTCTTAGCTAGATCCACTGGGAGTCGGGGTGACCATGGGGTGTGTTATATTATCTACATTTACAGGCTTGGGGATCGAAGGGTTCACCAGGAATGGTTTAAGGACTTGCTCCAAGTCTACGATGGAGATGTCTGATGTGTAAATTGAGCAAACATCTATGTTTGGCCTTTCTAAAATTTAAGCTATGGAAATATGAAAGAACAATGTAAGCACATAGAAATACAAGAAAATAAGTACTAATCGTAATATGATTTTGTATTTTTGATGATGACTAAACCCTAACTTTCAATAAAATAGATATTTTCTCTGTTGAGAAAGGGTTTAAGAGAATGCACAAACAAAATTAACCCTAATTGCAACTATATGATTTTACTCTTTTAAATGCTTAGGAATAAAATATCAAGTATTTTCTTTTCTTTTATGATCAAAACCTAAAACAAAAAAGAACAAAGACACTTACAAAACAATATAAAGATATAATAGGGCACTTACCCGATTTTATGGTTGACCATAGCTTTAAATTGTGTCTAAAATATCCAAATAACTTCAACTTGTGAAACAACATACAAAACCCTAGATAATTTGATCAGCATTTGGGGGCCTACTTTGGCCGCTATATGACTAAGCTTAGAGGCACAATAGTCAAGCCCCCTTGGTCATTTTAGGTGACTGTTCAAAAATAAAATGATCGTTGACCTTTGGAACAAGTAAAATCAAAATGGAATGGACATGCAACAATGAAATGAGATGAAACAAAATGCAGGTGATAGAAAGCTAAAATGTAAGTTGGGAACTAGGGATTTTGGGAAGCAAAACTTTACCCTCAAGCCCTAATTGATAAAATATGCACCCTATAATGAGGTGCCATAAATATAGCTTTCCAAATTCACACCCTGTACAGGTATGGCATGATTTTGGTTTAGATGCACTTTTTAGGTCCCAAAACACCAAAAGATATGATGCAAAATAATAAAAATGAAGCTAATGATTAATAATGCAAGTAAAGAACCTACTTAGCTAATGGAGGAATCAAGGAGCAATGAGAATATAAAGGAAGCACTCTAGAATGGTACACTTTTCTAACTATAAATACTCCACTTGATCCCCAAGGACATCCAACACCACAATAGGAAAATAACAAAAATAACAAATCATAGTAGAAGAGCACTTGTTAGTGAACAATAAGTGAGTTAAGATCTAGGATTCTCCAAAATATTGATTGGGAGAAAAGAGGAAATTCAATCATCTATTTATAAGAGGTTTGGAGGGCTAAAAGGGCAGGAAAACAAAAGTTCACTATGGGCAAGGGCTGACACCAAAACGGGTTGATGAGGGGTGGGGTTTTTGAGAGAAAAACCCCTAGAACACCAAATTCATGCCTAGTAATTACAAGGCATGAATTTTATAAGATAAATTCATGACTTGTATGGTCTAGGTGTAAATTGGATAAGGATAGGAAACAGGTCAAAGGAATAGAGGAAAAGGACCCCAAATTTGCACTTGTTAGAATTAGATATTTCACCTACGCATGAAAGTTTTAGCAAAATTTTGAATATTCTAGAATTTTTGAGCATTTTTTTGCAAAATTCATCGTGGAGCATGAAATGCAAATTTTATCAAGTGCCCTTGCCAAATTCATGCTTGGTCCTTCCAGGGTGCAAATTTGGTAAATTTTGCAAAAATGCGTTTATTTTAATGAAGCTAGTGAAATGTGTGAATGTTGTTATGTTGATTGTGTAGCTAGATGTACTCGAGAGTAGAGAGTGGTGATTGAGGACACTCAAGGATGCTATGAGAGAGCTCACAATGGTAGAGAGGGAGACACTAGAGAATGTGGGGCTTCTGCATCTGGTAGAGATGCCCCACATTGAGGTTGATAGGGCACTACTGATGGCTCTAGTAGAGAGGTGGTATCTAAAATTATCCATATTCTAGTTATCAATGGGGGAGATGACCATCACACTAGAGGATGTGTGGTGCATCTTGAGGATCCCCATTAAGGGAGGATGATTTACATGGTACGAGTGTTTATGGTGGCATCGAATATGGTGTTAGGGGACTCGACATATATATTATATCAAAGTGTATTCCATTTCGATGAGATTCCATATTGATATGAAGTGAGAACATTAACATTCATACTATGTGGGGTAGTGGTAGGGATGTTGGTGTGCCACATGAGTAGGCAAAACCTTCCATGGGTACTATAAGGAGTAGTGGTAGACATGCAATATCAGGAGGTTAGATTCGCATGGGAACCATATATGATGGCTTGCTTGTATAGGATGTTGCATGACATCATGTATAAGTGATAGATAGGGTTGATCTATATGAAATTTACTCTAGGTGTGGTGATGAGGAGCACATAGTAATTCAGAGAGCGAATGCACTACCAAGGCCATTTCCCAACATGGAGCAACCAACAACATACAGGTGGAGCGAACACTATGAGCATGGGCACCGGGAATACAATGGTGTCTTGCCACTAGGGAGGTGGGTGATAGATGAGCTACGAGAGCACCAGATCATATGGTGACCATGGCATCTACACCTTGCATAGGTAGAGGATATGGAGAAACTGAATTAGGTGAGGAGGATCTAATGGGTCATCACTAAGAAGGGTAAGAGCTATACCGATTTGATCAAGTACAATGTCAGTTCAACATTCTATAGGAGATTCTAGACCTCAAAGACTACTGGTTTAGGAGGGTGAGGAGGGATCCACCAAGAGTTGGAGGTACTCCTAATGTGGGTAGATGGGTAGAGGAGGACCTGGATGACCCACTGTACATGGATCCAGGGGTGGACAACATCAGGGTGGCCTTCGAGTACAAAATATGGTATGGGAGCATTGCACCCCTGAGGATATCTCCACTAGTGCTAGTGTAGAGATACTAGGTTATGAGCCGATGAGTGCAGCTAACACTTTGAGAGGCCACTTGATGCACCACAAAGCGATAACAAAAGGACACAGTCCCATCGAGACCAACTCGAGCATAGGTTCTAGTGGAGATAGTGATGGCCACGAGGGGGATGATCACCATATCCAACTTAGGGGGAGGGTAACTATAGGAGTTGCCCCCATAATAACATAAGTGGGACCTGATGACATGGTAGGTCCAAGGGAGTAAGCAAAGGAGGTAAAGGTACTATGGGTCACAATGGTAGCTATGTATGTGGATATGGACACCATCTACATAGTGCTAGACCAAGCCTGAGTAGAGTAGGATACATTGAGGGCTAAGGTATAAATCCTTAGAGGGAATATGGGCTAGCTAGAGTGAGAGTGGAAAAAATCCTAGGCTAAGGGGATGGCATTATTGTAGGCATCCAATAGAGCGAGGGAGGCTACCTACTATTGGTAAAGTTGTAGAGGATGAGGGAGTCATATGAGATGGCAGTGCAAAGGGAATCCTACTACCAGATGTAGAGGATGAGGGATTCATATGAGATAACAATGTGAAGGGAATCCTACTACCAGATGGAATACTTCCATGCCATCCTAGTAGATCAGAGGGTTTCTCTACCATCATCTATATGATCACAGAGTCACTCATAGTCATGGGCATGATCTGGTTCATGATCTATGAACATGGCTCCTCCACCACCTCCAACAGGTGGAGTAGAGGGGATAGGCTCGCATGGCTAGGGATAGGGATTAGGATGACATGCCAATTTTGATTGTGGCATGCACCCCTAGGGATGGTCGAGTGTGCCAAGCTCTCTACTGTGGCACACCGATCGACTGGCATGCACTTAGTGCTTTCAAGTAATACAAGTTACTTTTATTTTATTATGTATTAAATGTGAATGATATTTTATTATGGTTTTTTATTTTTGTATTTTTATTGATGCATGATGATCACAAACATGATGAATGCAATGCATGATGATCCTAACTAAATGAAATGCATGAATGAATCTAACTAAATGAAATGCAATCTAAAATGAATGCAAAATGAAATGCACAAGTGAGAAACATAAATGATAAAGAAAGAAAGAAAGAAAATAGGAGGGAACAAACAACTAAAGAAGAGATAAATTCAAAATAATAAGAAGAAGAAAACAAAGCTCCAAAAGGTCAAAAGGAAAGAAAAAGAAAAAAAAGAGTAAAACCCTTGTAAGGATGTATGCTTACAAATGATCGAGATGGAGGCTACCCCTCGCATGTGGCCATGAAGCTATCCTACAAGGGTGTTATGCTCATAAATATGGTCAAGTGTGGAGTGATACCCACTATGGGTGTAGTGCTCTAATGGCCAGAGATGAAGAGATACCCACTAGGATGTATGCTCACAAATGATCGAGATGGAGGCTACCCCTCATATGTGGCCATGAAGCTTATCCTGTATGGGGTGAAAATATGTGATTGATTTTGCCAAAATGAGTACTACCCGATAGGGGTGTGGTGTGTGCAAAATATGTATGAGCAAAGCAAAGCATAACAAAATAGTGTGAGTGTGTGCATGTGTTAGAAGAATATAGAAGAAAGAGAGAAGCAAGAAGTAAAATATAGTGTGTGTGTGCATCCTTATTGAAATTTCAAGAGCTAAGAGGTGTGCATAAGATAGTCAATGGTCATATGAATACCATAAATGATATTCATATGATATCTACCCTATCTCATGAGGACCACTTAACAATAAAAATATCAATAAGTGTGAAAATAGAAGGAACATATATCCTTTATCTTGGAGAGGATAAGAAATGATTAAAAATTTCAAGGACAAAGGATATACAAGAGAAGAAGAACTATATCCCTTGACTTGGAGAGAAAATTGATGATCATTTTAAACTTTCAAGGTCAAGGAATATAAGAGAAGAAAAGAGAAGAAGAAGAGATGGATGAAATGCAAAGATGAAAATGCATGGAGATGGGCCCTAGGTTGGGGATTCGCTAGGCATCAGAGCCTTAGTATGAGTGCAATGCATGTGAGCTAAGACCTAACTAGGTTTCATCACTTGCCATCCTCATAAAGTCCCCAAAAATCTATATGATCAAGTAGTCATGCAAATATGGTCAAGAAACAATGCAATTATATGACAAGCAAAATGCAAAGTGGAATAGAATGTCAGGAAAACCATGCAAAATATGATAGGCAATCATGCAGTATGAACAAGAAAACCAAATGCAATATGAAAACTAAGCTAAATGTAATATAAAAATGAGAGTCCAAGTTATGCATAGTATCTCTTTAGATGCATTATGTTCATTGGTTCTTTAAGTTCTTTACCATATAAAGAAGCTAAATGATAGGCCCCTGAGCCAAACTTGGTTGTTATGACAAAGGGGCCTAACCAATTGGGCTAAAACTTACCTTTAAGATCTGAATGAGCATTGGTGTTCTTTTGGTTTTCCTTGAGGACAAGGTCCCCAACCTCAAAAGAATGATTGCAAACTCTCTTGGAATAAGATCGCTTGAGCCTATTCTAATAGGCTCGCAAATGCTCTAAGGCATGAATGCACTTTTCATCCAATAGCTCCAATTGGTGCAAATGATCGAAGTGATACTCATCATTGATCAAGGCATCTTGCAACAAGATGCACAATGAAGGGACCTCTAACTCAAATAAAAAATTAGCCTTAATCCCATAGACCAAGACATACAGAGAAGCACCTATAGGAGTTCACACACTAGTATGATAGGCCCACAAGGTAGGATAAAGTTGGATATGCTAGTCATGATCGGTCTTACTAACCAACTTATTGGTCTTGATCATTACCCTAGGGGTAATACAGAGTTGACCACCTATGTTGAATCTTGTACTTAGCACAAATTTTATGGATATCCTTGTTCTTGAAAGGAGTGCCATTATTAAAAATAATCATCGAAGGAATCCCAAACCTATAGAGGATCTAGTTGAAGATGAACTTGGAGACCTGAGCTCCAATCACCATGGCTAGGGGTATGGTTCACCCATTAGTGAAGTACTCTATCATTATTATGATAAAATTGTGACCATAAGATGATATTGGGTTAATCTTCCCTATAATGTCCAATCCCCACATGGAAAATGGCCAAGGAGAAGAAATAACCTAAAGGTTTTGAGAAGGAGCATGAACAAGGTTGTCATGGCATTGACACTTGTCATAACATCGAACATGGTCACATGCATCTTTCTCCATGGAAGGCCAATAATACCCCATCTAAAGGAGCTTCTTGGCAATGGCATTACCACTAAAATGGCCTCCACATGAACCTTCATGAGCCTCACTAAGAGCTAGCTAGGCTTCATCAGAGTTAAGGCATCATAAGAGGATGCCTTCAAAAGAATATTGATATAAAGTATTGCCAATTATAATGAATCGACATGCTCTTTTGCACAAAATATTATATTGATTGTGATCTAAACCATCAAGAATCAAACCATCCTTAAGGAAATTAAATATGTCATTATACCATGGCTCAGATGGGGAAGCTTCGATGGTCAAAACATCTAATAAAACAAGACTAGAACTAAGTGATATAGGCTCCCAGAGTTGTCTAATGATAATCGATGCTTGATCATCTTCCAACTCCAAGGGAAACAAGGATGCAATAGTGACCATGGCATCCACATGGTGGTTGGAGGATCTAGGGATAGACTCTATGGTTACTTGATCGAACATGAAAAAAAGCTTGGTGATAATCTCTTTGTAAGGTTTTAGCTTATCATCCCAAGTCTAATAAACATCATTAATATGATTGACCACAAGTTGAGAGTCACCAAAGACTGAAAGAACACTAACCTTCAAGGCTAAGGCTACTCTAAGACCAAGGATCAAAGCTTCATACTCTATAATATTATTCATGTAAGAGAAACAAAGCTTGAAGGAAAGGGGGATGAGTTATTTTTATGGGGTAACTAGAATAATTCTAGCACCAATACCCTTTAAGCATCAGGCTCCATCAAAAAATAAAGTCCAAGACTCTAGCTCTTTAACTTCTACACTAAAGCACTCATCAAGAAACTCGATGACCAAAGGATGGGTAACTTCTAGGGGAGTGAAGGCTAACTGATCAACAATCACCTAACCCTTGATAGCCTTCTAACCTATGAAGGTTAGGTCAAACTCACTAAGGGCTAAAACCCACTTAGCAGCTCGACCTAAAAGGTGGGGCTTAGACATTAAGTAGCACAAAGGATCAAACTTTACAACCACCAATATCTTATGGTTGAGCATGTAGTATCTTAACTTCTAGGAAGAAAACACCATAGCAAGGCAAAGCTTCTCTAAGGGAGTATACCAAGTTTCATAGCTAACCAAGGTTCTACTAATATAGTAGATAGCTCACTCTTTATTTTGATCATCATGTTGAGCCAACAAGGCTCCCAAAGCATGAGTTATGGCTGCTATGTAAAGCATAAAATGCTTATCTAATCTAGGAGGAACTAAGATAGGTAGGGAAGTGAGATACCATTTGAGTTCATAAAAATCTTGTTGACACTCAAAATCCCACTAGAACACTACATCTTTCTTAAGAAGCTTAAGAAAGGGTTGACACTTATCAACTAACTGAGCTATGAATCGATGAATAGCTTGAAGTCTACCTTGCAAGCTATGCAACTCAATTAGGGTATAAGGAGGAGGTATGTCAATGATAGTCACTATCTTAGTGGGGTCCACCTCAATACCTCACCTAGAAATGATGAAACCTAACAACTTGCCAGATGTGACTCCAAACACACACTTGGAGGGCTTAAGATGAACCCTAAACTATCAAAGCCTTTCAAAAATTCATCTTAGATCATGAACATGATCCTTTCGATGTATGGAATGACCTAAAATATCATCCACATAGTCCTCTAGAATATCATGCATCATGTCATGAAAAATATAAGTCATAGCCCTCTGATATGTGGCACCAATATTCTTTAAGCCAAAAGGCATAACTTTATAATAGAAGGTACCCCATGGTGTGATGAAAGTTATCTTGGCCTGGTCCTCAGGGGTAACCATGATCTGATTGTATCTCGAGAAACCATCCATGAGTGAAAGCATTCCATATTTGGTGGTGAAATCTATGATCATATCTATGTTGGGGAGAGGAAAATCATCCTTGGGACATGCTAAGTTAATGTCCCTAAAGTTGGTACATATTATGATTGTTCCTACCTTCTTAGCCATAGGAACGATGTTGGAGATCCAATCAGAATAGTCGATAGCTTTTATGAAATTGATATCAAGGAGTTGTTGGAGCTCCTCCTTGACTAAAAGGGTGACCTTAGGATGCATCTTCCTAAGTTTTTACTTAACAAGCTTAGCACTAGGCTTCACTACCAAATGATGCATAACAAGGGAGGGATCAAGCCCTAGCATGTCGACATATGACCAAGCAAAAATATCATGAAATTCCTTCAACAAATTGGTCAATTGCTCTTGCTCATCCATGGACAAGGCTTTACCTAGCTTAAGGATTCTAGGGCTCTCCTCAGAACCTATGTTAACATCTATGGTCTCCTCAATGAGAATATAAGACTCATCCTCATAAGGAGGTAGGGTAGGGATCACTCCTAGTTGCTCAAGGTCCTTAAGAGACATAGAACCAAAGTCCTCTTGAGAACTAGAAGACTCGACATGCACAACACAAGGGACTGACCCATCAAAGAAGAAGTTATTTCAAAGGATATCCTCATGATCCATATCACAAAGAGTATCCCCTTTAACATACTCCCCTAGGATCACAACTAACTCAAGATGCACCAAAGTTACCACATTACAAAATAGAATGTCAATGGGATAAGGAGGTCCCTCATCCTCATCACTCCACTCCAAGCCTTGATGATCTAAATATTCAACATAAGTAATAAGGTGATCATCATTATCAAATGGTAAAGGTTGGTTTTTATTAGGGATGTAGCCTATGCCACATCTCCTAGGCCAAAGCTCAACTTCCAAAGGCTCTTGAATACCTTTCTATTGTGGCCCCAAACCTTTACCTATATATCCCATACTAGATAGGATTTTCTTGGGAAGTGGGTAATCATTGGATAGGTAACAATGGGTAAAATAATACTCTACAGGAAGAGGGTTGCTACCATAAATATTTTCTTTGAGGGAGACTCCTACGAAGATAAAGGTACATATGCCAATGTGTACAACTTCACCCTTCTTATAGGGTAAACCCATAGTCCTTGATGAAGGTGGTAGCTTGGCAAGATCTAAAAGAGGTTCTTGAAGAAAAGGATTGACTTGATCCTATGATGAAACATTGATTAGTGGTTCCTCACTCACCTTTAAATTTTCAAGTTGCTTGGTGATGTGAGATGAAGAAACTGATGGACATAAATTGAGATTATATTGAGCTTGCTCAACCATTGAACAATATTGAAATGGATGAGGGTCACCTAGAATGGTGACAAGTTGATATTTGAATTTGAACTTCAAACATTGATGAAAAGTAGAAGGGACAACCCTCATCGCATGAATCCAAGGGCATCCAAGAAGAAGATTAAAATATGTAGGGCAAGATACCACATAAAACAAGGTATCTAAGATCTTAGGTCCAACCCTAAGGGGGAGAGATATAACATCATAGGCCTCTTGGGACTCATTGTTGAAAGCTTTGATGATGATATCAGATTTAGTTAAATCTTCCTCTTTTAATCCAAAATTTTGGAAAAATTGATAAGTGCATAGATTGAGGGAAGAACCATTGTCTATCAAGATTCACTTGATAAATGTTTTCCCAATAAATGTAGTGATATAGAGGGAAGAATCCCCTCATAAGTCTGAGGAAGGAATATCATCATCCAAAAATGTGATATGATGTATCCCAAGAGAACCTACAACATCAACTATAGCACTAGGGGAAATATCTTGAGGAATAGATTGTTGTCTTAGAAGCTTCAACAAGGCTTCCCTATGAATAGGAGAAGTTTGCAAAAGTTCTAAGAGGGAGATCTTAGCTGGGGTACTAGCTAACTATTGTTGAATGTCAAAGGAGACTTTAGGTTGTGGTTTCAACACTAAAGGTGGGTTTTCTACTCTCATGCTCCTTTTTTGGGTACTCTTCAAAACTAAGGGTGGTTTTGAAGGTTGATTGGATGTAGAACTCATCTCCTACTGAGATCATTGAGTTAGTTGTGCTTGAGCTTGTTGCCTTGTAGTTATTACTATCATACCAACCATATTATTGTAGGGAGGTGGCACATTATGATATGACACTTGATTAGTTACATATTGCCCATGCTTAGGTAGGGGGTCTTGGAAGATCCCCATGTCTTGATTAGTTGTGGGTGCTTGTTGAGTAGGAGGTTGATTATTTGTTGGAGGATTAGGTTGAGGACCCTCTATAACAAGGTGACCTTCATCAATTAAGTCCTGAACCACATGTTTCAACCTCTTACATGAATTTTTCATGTGCCCCTCCACTCTATGATACTCACAATGTTGACCAAGCTTATACCAATTAGTCATGGTATCAGGTTACCTTATGGGAGGTAACTCAATCATATTAGCTTCCAAAATCTGCTTTAGGACCACATTCATAGGTGTGTTGAGTCTTGTAAAATTCCTTGGTGGGGGTTTTTGAGGTTGGCTAAGCACCATATTTTATAGGGTGTTAACAACACTATTAATAGGCCTACTATCTATTACCCCATCACCAACTACATGCTTGTTCTTATACTAATTTTTTATGGTCCTATATTCTTCTTTCTTTGGCTTAATTTGACCTCTTCGAATAAGGGCTTGCTCTACCCTTCTTTCTAGATCTATCGCTTGGTCAAAAGAGGTGATAGTTGTTGTTTCCAATTCATAAGATATTTGCTCTTGTAAATTTCCAATAAATATCTCTAACATGTCTCGAGGAGGTAAAGTATATCTCAATCATCCAACTAAACTTCTCCAATGAGACAAGAATTCTAAAAAACTTTCATCTTTACCTTGTTTCAACATATAAACATCTTTCATAGTCACATTTTTCTCAACATAAGCTCTAAATTGTTGAACAAACAATTATATTATCTCTTCAAAATTCCTCAAAGAATGATGAGGCAATTGATAATACCATTCCAATGCCATACCACCAAGGCTCTTAGGGAATATCTTTAGTAACAACATGTCATCATATATAATATCATGGCATGTTGTCCTAAACATCCTTAAATGTTCAATTGGGTCCTTTATTCCCTTATAAATAGGTAAAAACGACATTGGAAAATGCTTAGGGTAGGGCCTAGAAGTGACAATAGGGTCTAAGGGTTGATTGCACATTTCCTTGTAGTTGTAGGTGAAACTTGGAGGTTGAATCATATCCACTCTTGAAACCAATTGCTTCACCATACTTGTCAAACTTTGCATATCAAGATTGTTGTTGTGCAATACCCCTAGGTTCCCTAGGGGAGGGGTATAGGTAGGTTGTTGAAAGGGAACTTGGCCAATGTTGGAGGTATTGACACTATTATGGTATGGGTTATGATATGTGGTATCTTGTTATGAAGGATAACTGACATTTGGTGGAATAGAAGCATGAATGTTGAGATGAGTAGAATGAGGAGGAAATTGAGCATAATTTTGGGATGCACTACTAGTTGGAGGAGCTTGTGGAATTCCCCCAATATTGGTGGTCATAGTAGTAGCATATGTTGGTTTATGAAAAGGATTAACATGATGTGAAGATTCAAACAAAGGGTTGTTATGAACATTCCTAGGAGAGATGGTTGGAGGAGGAGGCATCCCACCTCTTTCAAGTCAGGCTTCCTCTTCCATAGCCTTAACCAAAGCCTCCTTATGGTGTTTCATAAAACCCCATATATGATCAAATGATGTGAAAGTGAAGCCTCCATTAGGCCCCTCAAAAGGATCAAAGTTATTACCAATTTCTTCATGTTCTTCCTCTTCTACATCTAGATTGGGATTCTCCCTATCAATCTGATCATCTTCTTGAAGAATTTGATCAGATTCTAAAATCTTTCACTTACTCCTAAGGTTGGGAGCCATTAGGAGGAAGAGAAAGGATAGAGGAGAAAACTAAAAAAAGACACACAAGAATATTTTTAAGATGTTTTTAATATTTTCTAATTCTAAGCAAAAAAATTTAGTGGTCTTGCTTAAATTTTTCAAAAGAAAAACAAAAGGAAGAGGCTTCCTATCTTGGCCACTAAGATATGTGTTCATATCAAGTTCACCAAATATGTAGAGGGGAAAACTACCCTATCATGTATGATTCTCAATTAGATCCATTGGGAGTCGAGGTGACCATGGGGGTGTGTTATATTCTCTACACTCAAGGGCTTGGGGATCGAAGGGTTCACCAAGAATAGTTTAAGGACTCACTCCAAGTCTAGGGATGGAGATGTTTAATGTGTATATTAAAAAAACACCTATGTTTGGCCTTTCTAAAATCTAAGCTATGGAAATGAAAGAACAATGCAAGCAAACAAAAATGCAAGAAGACAAGGACTAACCCTAGAATGATTCTTGATTTTCAATGATGACTAAACCCTAACTTGCAATAAAATAAATATTTTCTCTTTTGAGCAAGGGTTTTAGAGAATGCACAAACAAATTAACCCTAGGATGCAAACTATATGCTTTTACTCTTTCAAATGCCTAGAAATAAAGATCAAATATTTTCTTTTCTTTTATGATCAAAATCTAAAAAAAAAGAACAAAGACACTCAACAAATAACCTAAATATCTACTAGGGCACTTACCTAATCCGATGGTTGATCCTAGCTTTAACTTACATCTAGAATATCCAAATAACTTCAAACCTACAAAACAACTTCACAAAACCCTAGAAAATTTGATCAATATTTGGGGGCCTACTTAGGCCACTATAAGACTAAGCTTAGAGGTACAACAATCAAGCCCCCTTGGTCCTTTTAGCTGACCATTCAAAAATAAAATGATCTTTGACCTTTGGAACAAGAAAAAGCAAGATGAAATGGACATGCAATAGTGAAATGAAATGAAACAAAATGCAGGTGATAGAAAGCTAAAATGCAAGCAATGAATTAGGGTTTTGGGAAGCAAAACTTTGCCCCAAGCCCTAATTGACCAAATTCATGCCCTATAATGAGGGGCATGAATATGGCTTTCCAAATTTACACCCTATATGGGTGGGGCATGAATTTGGTTTAGATGCACTTTTTGGGTCCCAAAATGATCAAAAAATGTGATGCAAAACAATGAAAAATAGAGCTAATGACTAATAATGCAAGTAAAGAACCTGGTTAGCTGATGGAGGAAGCAAGGAGCAATGAGAAGATGAAGGAAGCACTCCAGAATGGTAGACTTCTCCAACCATCAAGACTCCTCCACTTGATCCCCAAGGGCAGCCAACACCACAACAAAAAAAATAGCAAAAACAACAAATCATAGCAGAAGAGCACTTGTTAGTGAACAATAAGTGAGTTAAGATCTAGGATTCTCCAAAATATTGATTGGGGGAAAAGAGGGAATCCAATCCTCTATTTATAAGAGGTTTGGAGGGCTAAAAGGGTAGGAAAATGAAATTTCACCATGGGCAAGGGTCGACACCAAAACGGGTCGACGAGGGGTGGGGTTTTTGAGAGAAAAACCCCTAGAATGCCAAATTCATGCCCAATAATTATAGGGCATGAATATGGTAAGCCAAATTCATGCCTCGTATGGACCAGGCATGAATTTGGTAAGGCTAGGGAAAAAGGACAAAGGAAGAGGGGAAAAGGGCCCCAAATTTGCACTTGGCAAGTTTGGGTGGCTTCCTAAGGATCTAAGGAAATATTGACTCATTTTGATGGGTCAATTTTCCATGTCTACAACTATATCAACAACTCTATAATTGAACTTATTTGGAATTGTTTATCTAATTCTTACAATATTATCTTGTTTTTTGTCTCAATCTACCTAATTGCCTATACTCAATCAACATTTTCAGTGTATTAGGTCCAAATCCTAAAATACTATAAATAGATTATCATATAATTCTATTTAGCATCCAATGTAATAAAAACTACCATACAAAACCTTATTCAATAGGTAGATAACACCTAGTGAATTTCTTCTACTAAAATCACCCAGAATTATTAGGCTAGATTTTCCATCGATCTTCCTACATGATGTTCATCCTAGGATCCATCTTCAAACCCCTCATATAATCATATTATAAAGGATAAATCACTCTCATTTGACCTCTTGTATCTTCTACTTTTATGAGGATCACATTGCCTTAAGGTCAAGGTAAGGTGTCATGAATAAATAATTATCTCTTAAAAATCCTCTTTATAGAGACTCTACCAAGGGAGCATCAAAGGAGAATTAAAGGAAATCAAATATATAAGGATAAAATACAATCATCCAAGACTAAAATCTTCACTAAATGAGTTTCATATTCATGGTTAGTACAAATTATCTTTTTTTTTTTTCATTTTATTTATCTTATTGTATTTACTTTATTGTATTTGTAATCTATGTTGCTTCTACTAGTTATATTGTATGTATGTAAATATATGATTTACCTTTAGATCTATCTATGCCAAATATTCTAACCTAACCTTTTCTATATTTTTCTATTATTTGAAATTTTACTTGATTTGTAATAACACTACTATTGCTACTAGACTCATCCAAATTTAGGTAAAATTCGTAGTGGACCTGATGTGAACCACTGCTTTTGAATGGATATGTACTAGTTTTGATCACTACTTAAATTATTTCTTGCTCTAATGGACCCATAAATTTATGTAAACTAAATATTTATTAACATGTTTGACATTCCTCCATATTACCAAGGTCCAAACATCCAATAAAATTAAGATGACATTTAAAATCATGTCAAAGAGATATGGTTGAGAGATGAATAAAATCAACTAGATTTATATACCAAAACAGTATAGCACACATAAAATGACAATAATAATAACAATAAATATTTTGAGAACATAACCCAGTAATATAAAAATCCTCCTCTATTTCAAATGATGACTTTAAAAAAACTTTAAAAACTTCATAACATTGTTACAATTCAATTCTCTTTTGTTCATATTACACCTATTTATACATGAGCATATGAAATAGATTTTAAAACTTTTTATCTTGTCCTCTTACTTTTCCAATTGTATGAGCCAAAATGTCTTATAAGTTCCTGCACATGAGAATCTTAAGTGATATGTAACTTACATTTGCATAAGATGTGTCTATCTAAACCAAGCTCATACACCACCTATATTATAGTTACATATGATATAAATCATTCTAATATGCTCATATAACACCTATCAAAAGAGTTATATAATAGTGTTGAGACAACTTTCTCATCTATCCATAAATGAGTGACACCTCAATTAGAGAGTATAGAAGAAAATTTTCTCATAAATATTATTCTCACATATTATAATAAAAAATATTTATATATCCTATATATAACCTTAGAAAAAATAAACCCTAATTCCTAATATAAACCCTTAACATATATTTACATATATTTATGGTTATAATAAAATTTGACATGGATACACTTGACAACACTCATGATCATGATCGAACATTAAAATTCTACCCCTTAACATATGTTTGGTATGGATACTTACAACATAGTTGTACATCAAACATAGGAAGAAGATGTCATTTCTTTACACTTCCCTTAATGACAACTCATAAAGCAATGGCTATACCAAGGAAGTTATAAATAAATATATAGGTAATCCTTAAATTCAAAAAATAAGCTATATAAGTAGAAGATAAGGACAACCACATTCAATGTTGCACCATTCAAAACAAAGTCAACATAATCAGAAAGGATGATAAAATACGTATTCCATTAGTTTCCTTTTCACTATGAAGTGAATTTAATTATCCAATCATCTATAATACTCTCATAGGACATTAAATAAAGGTACTTGTAATAATAAATATTTATTATAGGGTAATAAAAATTTCTCATAATAATATCATCTATAGTGCCCTTGAGAGCTAGGTGGATTGGTAAGTGCTTGTCTGGGCTAGGCAGGCACTTACCAAGAAGACACCCAAGTTCAAACCTCAGGAAGGCACTTACCAAGAAGACACTCAGGTTCAAACCTTGGGGGTAGCCTATTTTCAAAGGTAGCAGTCTGATCTAAATCCTTTGAGTGCATGCCAGACCAGTTTGATCTGAATCTTTTGAATGCATACTAGACCGACAATGATGTTCAAATTCCAAGTGATCGGTGGTCCCCTTCACGTTGGGTCAACAATAATAAGGTAAAACATCGGTTCAACATCAGGTCAACAATAATAAGGCATAATAGGTTTGGTGGGAGCAGCCCCTATGGTTTGAACCATGCACTTTTTAGTTACTAAAAATAGTGTGGTTGTGACCAACTCTCCTATGTAACCTCCCCCCCACCAAAAAAAAAATATCATCCATAGTAAAAAAAATGTATTACACAATAAGAATGCATGATAGTTATTATGCACTACAAAAAGTTTATTTTATCCACAACTAATATTAATAAACTTACCATTAATATCATACAATAATTAAAATCTCAATATGTTCAATAAAATATTATGATATTTAAATCAATAAATAAAGATAAAAAGCAAATTAATAAAAATTATCTGAAAGACCTATTAGTGATACCATAGTGGTAAGTCCTTGGATTTTCATTTAGGAGTTAGGAGATCCAAGTTTAAACCTCGGTACGAAGGGATCGGGACCCCTCATAAAAACTTGTGTAAACACAAAATTTTTACTCATCAAAAAAAAAAATTATCTGAATATTATAATAGGAAAGGACCCACTAAAATTCATTAATATCAATGGTTTGTAATTTCATTAGACCTTCATCAATGATGTATAAAACAATTGATTTATTGATTTATTTGTGATAAATATTTTAAACTGATGTTGCATAATTGCTTACTTCAATTAAGTCAAAGTAATAATGCTTAAAAAAATGAAAGTCTAACAAAAATGTTAGTGCTTTATAATATAATATATTTGTAAGAGTTAAAATTGCTATAAGACATAAAATACACCAAATAATTTGTTTGGGGGATAAATCCTTGTCCCACCTCTTTAAATGTTTATTTACTCTAAGTAAAAGAGACCTGAAAAGATTCAAGATCAAAATAATACACCAAAGAGTTATGTATAAGTTTAATAAGAATAATTTTTTACACATAAGACACAATGTTAAAACCTTAAATGAAGTACATATTATACATTCATCAAAATACCAAATTTAAATAATTATATATTTCCTCAAATGAATACTCATAATTATAATAGATTAAAAGATATATATGGTACACCAACTCCAACACATCAAATAAAAGAAAATTGTAGGATTCTTATTAAAACACCAACACAAATATAGTGAATCAAGACTATGAAATCATCCATGATTTAAAATAATTCTCTAAATATTCTATATTCATTGGACAAGATAATATTATTTAGTTACTAACCATCGTTTAAACATTCTTAGATGCTATTATTTAGTTACTAATCATCATTCAAACATTCTCAATTATAAACAACATATATAAGTCAATAATCTATGACCTTCCACAATCACATTTTGACTAAATTTTCTAGTTTAACCTCAAAGTCAAAAGTGTTTCTTTAGGCATGGGAGAATTGTCATTATCCATTACTAGGTCCAATTATACTTACAATTGAGCAACAAGAATAATTCCATGTGGATTAGACAAGGGTCAAATGATATAGTCAAATGGAACTAGCTCCATGTTATGTTACAAACAAAACCTTATTTGAACCTAAGTATTTTATGCCCAAAATACATCAAAATTTATAATTTGAAAATTGAGAGGCATCCAACTTAGCATTAGAAAATATAACATCAAAATTTACTCTCCTAAATTGAGAATCATCTAACTCAACGTTGGAAAGCCTTGGAAAATGCCATCATGGTAAGATCATGAAACACGACAGATTTGGGTGCTTTCAAAAATTAGAAAATTAGATGCCTCATTTCTAGTCCATATAATTTCTTTAAAAGTAGCTAAGTTTAAAAATAACATTATCTATTTTTATTTTTTAAATAATGGTTAGATATGGCACAAACATTTAAGAATTCCCTTTAAAATTAGGGTTAGCGACATGAATTAGAGGGCCAATATGACCTAGTTATTTATTAACAACATATAGGTCAATTTAATTGGTATCAAATCATTAAGATCTATGAAATGATATTCAAATTAAAATTAGCAAATAGACAAGATGCAATAGATTACTTTTTCATCTTAATTCATGTGTAGGAGCATCAAGATCACTCATGCTTCAAGAAATATTTCCTTAATTTACATGGCCATTGTGGCCTCATCCTCAACAAAGAAATAAATACCTCCTCAAACATTCACAAATCTTAAACATATACATTATGAGTAGGTTCAATTAAAATCCAAGAAATACAATTTAAAATGAATTATGTTTTATGTCTGGGAAATTTTTTTTCATATATTGTTTAAAAATGTTATCATGTGTGCATAAAAAAGCACCTAAATATTTATATAAATTTATGAAAGTAAGTGAACTTTGATTTGAAGTATGGTCTACATTTCAAAATATTTTATACTTGCATAGAATGGAAATTGGTTCCTTCAATAAATCACACTTTTTTCTCATCAAGAATATAAAACAATTCTCTTTTTTATTTCAATATCCAATCAAAAGAGAACAATTTTTAATAAAGAGTTCCATTATTGATGACATGAATTGCTAATTTTAGCAACTCCTTTTTAGATTCACTATATAAATAAGGAATATGATCTAATTATCTATAAGAACTATGATATTTATATTTTAAAATGATATAATTATGTAACTATGAAATCTAATATTTTCTTATGCAAGGTAGTTGTACAATTTTTAAGAATGAAAATCATTCATTACTTCACATAGTCACAATCATATATAAAATAAATATTTGCATATGATTTGTTTTGCTAATCTTACAAAACAAATACATCCAAATAATTTTGCATTAATAACCTTCCAAAATTAATTTCCATAAATTGAATTCAATATTTTTCCTTCATTTGAATACCATAAATTTTAAAATTTTCTAAAGAAGGAAATTGAATTTGGGTGACATAATAATCATATAAACTTCATCCTTGAATATATGTGTAAAACTTGATCAAGAGGTATTAGCTCAATTGGTTAAATTCCTCAGCATTTCAAGGAGTAGGCCTAGGTTCGAATCTTGCAAAATGATACATGGATAATATTCAATAGTTGTTGTAATACCACTATAATATACATGTAAAACTTGATTTTATGGTGCAAAATTTACACATCAACTAAATTTAAAAGCTCAAAATTCAAACTTTTTCCAAGTCATTATTTACATCAATTACAATAAAGTAAATTTTCAATGGATGGCACTATACAACATAAACAATTCTAAACTACTAATTTGTTTAAGAAGATACAATCAAATTCACATCTTAGGTATATATTACTCTTCAATCAAAGGCTTCCTTGTTGTTCAAGAGTCACAATTGGGGATGAGGCTTGAGCATCCTCCCTCTCCCCAAGTATCACACACATTTTGAAAAGAGATATTTTCATGATACCTTGATTACCAAAATATGACTCAATATTTTTTTGTTATAGCAAAATTTGGGATAGAAGGCGGGGCTACCTATTTTTTGAATAGACCAATCCAAACCCTTCTAAAATGGATAGACATACTAAAATATAATTAACAATAATATTCTTATTATTAAAAATTATAACAAAATTATTAACGACTTTGATAACATGTTATTAACAAAAGAAAAATATGTAAATAAATATCTAATGACATGGGAAAAGTGGATAAGAACAAAAAAAATTTAAAATAGAGGCTCAATCTTGTCAAGTATTGAATAAGAAACTTCAAAGGTAGTGTTATTAGTTGAATACATTATTCTAGAAGTTAAAGTGGAATATTAGGTTTTATTTTAAATGCAGCCAAAGTTAGATTAATAGGACATAAATGAATGATAAGAAATTTGAAGAGAAAATAATCAAATATTAGGGTTATATGTATATATATTCAATTATTTTAATTAATTATTATGTTGAGGCATATTAAATTATTTAGTACATGCTAATGTACCCCATGGTACCTTCATGGTGCATTTGTAAATAGTATATTAGGGTTGAGTCAATAGTTTATAGTGTGAGTTATATTTCCCATTTTATGTGAGTGTGAATGTGAAGGAAATGCATAAGTGTCATGTCAGTATAAATGTGCAAGAAATGCACAAGTGTCATGTGAGTTAGAGTGAAGTGTGGTTTGAGTAAATGTGCACAAGTGTCTTAGGTTAGGTGTGCATGTAGAAGTGCAAGAATCATGTGTGCAAGTGTCTAGAGTCAAGTGTCCATCAAGTATGCAAGTGGCAAGTAGATAAACCAAAAGTCATGAGACTTGGCATGTCGAGAGAAATAGTCAAGTACTTGAAGAGTCAGATTACTACTATTATATTTAGAGACAATGCACTTTAGGAAATCAATTCATTCAAGAATCAAGGATTGATTATTTAGAGTTTTAACGAATATAAAAGCAATAAAGATTGTATACATTTTGAGCAATTAATATTGTAAGTTGTTCTTCATGCATAGTACATGTAGACACCAAAACAGCACCAATCCGATTACGTGACAACAAGCGCTGATCGCATTGACACAAACAGCCCCCAGGGCAGCCCCAGAGGTTAAAACAGTGGTCCTAACCACTCACACAGTAGTTTTAAAAGTCAGAGATCAATTTGGCACCTTTTAGGCACTCTGCTACTTATTCGCTCCACCCAGGGACGAGTGCAGACTGGTACTCGTTCCACCCAGGGACGATTACCAGCGCTCGCTCCGGGGTGGGACGAATGCCAGGTTTGACCTGCAAAAAGTCAAACCTCGGCCCATGACAACTCAGAACTGCCACTTAGCTCTCCCTTCATGGCATAGGGGTGCGAGTGAGTTCTTTTGACAACCACTTGACTCTCCATTCACTGCATGGGAATGAGAGTGAGCTTTTTAGGACAACTCGGATTTGCCACTTGACTCTCCCTTCATTGCATGGGAGTGAGAGTGGGATTTTTCATGACAACTCAAATTAGCTACTTAACTCTCCCTTCATTGCATGGGAGTGCGAGTGAGTTCTTTTGGGCATGCAGCAGCAGTTACAGAAGCAGTTATGGAGCCTTGATCAGGGAGAAGTCTTCTCTTCCCTGAAAGAGCATTCATGCTAAGTAGCACTTTTGCATGCTAATTCAAAGAGACCCCTTGGGTCTATAAAATGGTGAATTTCCTCACCCAAAAGATATACAGAGAAGGAGCATTTTGAGCGATGAAGTGCTGTTGTTTTGCTGACTTACGATTTGTGTCTTTACATCCATAATCTCTTAATCGAAAAGGAGGTTATTGGGTGACTTTGAAGGCACGAATCAAGAACCAAAAACCCAATTTTTCTGACCACAATAGCCTATCAATTTGTCGACAACACATCACAATAGGTTTCGGACCCATCCCAAGCGGATTGGTGTCGAAACAAAGTTTCAACCCGCGGGTGGTTTGCCTTCGGGCACCCCCTGCCTTATTGCAGGTTTTCTCGTCTCACCCCGAAACGAGTACCAAACTATCGCAGGTTTTCTCGTCTCACCCCTGAACGAGTACCAAACTGTTGCAGGTTTACTCGTCCGACCCAGGGACGAATACCGATCTGCGTCAAATTTGGTGACTGTTTCTTTTGCAGCATTTTATTAGTTACGTATTTATGCTTCTGTCAAATTTTTAGTTTATTTGGACTCATTTTAACCATCATTACATTTATCTTTTATGGTAACCTTTCATATTCGCTCTTTTATTTTTCATACACAGGTGCTACTGATTCTTTGTTTGTTTCTTTGAACGCAGATTTTCAGCATTAGAGGAGCAGCGAGGAATCTACTTTTACCAACACAAGCGGCGGCAACGTTTTGGTTCGCCCATCTTATATGTGGGCACGCGGGAGAAGGAATTCTAAAACAAGTTGTAAAAGATCAACATTTGACGCTCCTATCCCCTAAAAAGGAAGGAGACGTATTGTAACACATTACTGAAAGAATATCAATAAAAAAGGCCGTATTTTATATTGCTTTTATATCTTGTGTTCATTCATTTGTGTTCTTTCCTTTTAATGCAATTTTGTTTAGTCTTTCCTTTTTGTTTCTAGAATCTCGTGCTTTCAATGGCGATCACGGTGGGACATTCTGTCCTCTATTTTTTTTAGGTTAGATTTCTGACCTGAAATTGCTTGTTTTGATTACAGGTACCTATTTTTCAGTCAGCAGACTGTTATTCATTTCTGACAGTGATGATTATAGAATTGGGATTCGTTTCACCCAGAGATGAATATACCATTCGTCTCACCCTGGAACGAATACTGTTCTGATATTCGTCTCACCCAGGGACGAATAGATTTCTATGCATTTTTTAGAGCAGCAAATCAGAAATATCCTGTTGGGCAGAGAAGAGGTAGGGGTTTTTAACAAGCTTCTATCAAATTTCTGTTTTTTATTTTTTGGTTTTCAGTTTTGTATGGCTTAGGGAAAGTTTCCTTTTTGTTTGCCTGTTTCAAATTTTTGCAAATTAAAATGAACCCCACACATCACGTGGTTACTTAAACCAAGGAGCTGGTCATAAAACCCCAGCCCTTGAGCAAGACCAACAGTGGATTTCATCACCACGTTGGCTTGGATATTTGCATCCATTTACCTCGATTGTCACTGTTGTTAGGCGTAAATCCTGATGAAAGTTGACCGAGTGTCGTTGGGGTGATTCCCAATGCGCGAGGATAAGTCTTCTATGGTAGGTGTCATAAACAAGACAATCCCCCTTCCGTACCACCTATGTTCCATGTATCATCTGCTCTCACGTACCTACAGTCTCCCTCACGTAAGGGCGGGTATATAGAGAGGTTGGTATATCGGTCCGGCAATGGTATATTGAAGGGCGACCATTTTGGGAGTTATAAGAGCCTTCATAATTGCATTTAAACGGTTTTCATAAAAAGTTTTCAAAAACACAAAAACAAACAACAAAAACACACGAAACCAGATTTAGGGCACACTATTAATCTTTAAAAGAGATAATCATTGCTTGTGTGTGTATGCTATTTTCTGTTTAAAAAGAAAAATCATAAAAAAGAGTTTCTGCATCTTTAGGTTAACATTACCATGGTGTATACTCGTAGCCAAGCCCAATCACGGGTAGAAGCTACAGAGAATGCACCAAGGGGGACAAGTCGCCTCCGATATAGCCCTAAAGACTTGGCCATCCCGCCTTGGCGGTAGGATACACAAGTTAGTCCACACCATGCAGTTACAGAACATGACTTTAGAGGCACCTCCTTGAGGGGCACTCCAACTCATGCCATCACTAGACAAGACTATAGAGGCACCTCCTTAGGGGGTACTCCCATGCAACAAAGATCCTTTCAAGAAAACAACCAACATGTAGCACTTGGCCTAGATACAAGGCCCCCCTTTGAAGTTCGTTATGGGTGGCCTAGTGATGAAGCGCTATGTACTGCTCTAGAACAACAAAGGGTCCACAAGGAGGAACCATATGATGTCGTTACTCCTAATTTACCCCTGATTAATGTCAGACACACTAGACCATATCCAGAATATCAGGTTCTCCCGACAAGGCAAGACAATTCTGCCCGCACCTTTTATGCATATAACAGAGAATGTGAGGAAGATCACTACGTTCCTCAAGGACAGTACATAGCATGGGAACGATGCACGTCTGCACCCGCTTTATATCCAAATCGCTCATTGAGACCAGAGCTTCAAGTCAATGCTGCTAACCTCGACAGAGGGAAGCAACAGATAGGGGTCTCGGAGTATCATGACCGAGAAAGGCATGTAGGGGAGGCATCTAGGCCTCCTAACCCAGAGACGGTTGAACAAAATGACTTGGCATTTGCCAAACTAGCCACCCACCAAGCGCAGATCACGTGGCTTAGGCAAGACCAACAACAATTAGAACATTTGTGTCGCCTTAACCAAGAGCGCATTCAACGTCGGACAACTGAACTGCTTCACAACAATGCGCCTGAGAAGGCCCTAGTCCCTCGTGCACAACAATCTGAGATGTATGTGAGGCACAACCCCCTAGTGCGAGACAGGTCTCCGCGACTTCATCAAGCACTACCTCTAAGACCTCCTAGGCCTGAGCGGGAGGCCACTCCCCGCAACCGTGATGGGCATCCTCCGCGGGCACCTATCAATGTTCACAGGCCTAGGCCAGACACTCCTCAAGAAGCTTATGAGGATTATGACCAAGAAGAAGAGTGGGCTGAAATGCCCTATCAAGGCAGAAGGGATGCTACCCAGTTACCCCTCCAAAGGCCTCAAGTTCCCCGCAACCCACAGCGGGAGCAAACCAAGGAGGAGGAGATTAAGTCCTTCGATGCATACAAAGTGTTGTTAGAATGCTTAGAGACTATGGAACTCAAGACTGCTGGGCCCCAAAAGCCTACCTTACGCCAACTCCGTAGTCATCCTGTGCATCCATCAGTGCCAACACCTCCATACCCCGAACATTTTAAGCTGCCCTAGTTGGCACTCTTTCGAGGGGATGAAGATGCTCAAGAGCATGTGACTCGATTTTTGAGCCAATGCTTCGGTATACAAGACAATGATGCATTGCTATTAAGAACATTTATAACCACATTCGCAGGACCTGCCTCGGATTGGTTTACCCATCTACCAAAGCATAGCATCTACAACTTGGATCAGCTAGTGGACGCGTTCCTAGAACGTTTCGCTTTCAACACAAAGAAAAAGGCGTCACTAAGTGATCTAGCTAGCCTCAAGCAGTATGAGGAGGAATCTATGGTGGCATATGGGAATCGATGGAGGACGTTGCTTTCAAAGCTATCCTACCTCCCTCCTATGTCCGACCTAACTCAAATGTTCGCAAAGAGCTGTTTGCGATCGATCTCTGTGCTATTGCAGCTACAGCAATACGCCACTTTAGAAGAAGCTCTGGCGCAAGCTAGAATTATCGAAGAGATCAAGATACAGGATGGCAAAATTGCCAAGCCTAAGAAAAAAGAATGGAACAAGAGCACCAAAATAGGGAATACGCAACAGAAACCCGCCATGGTCAATCAAGTTGCTATCAATGCCCCTAAGCCTGCCCCAGCAACACAGCCTCCAAAGGCTAATTATCAGGCGGTGCCTCACAATAACTATGAGAAAGATAATAAAAAATAGGACAACAATCAGCAGCGTCACCCTAGGCGGCAATTTACACCATACACCGAGTCCAGGGACTCCTTGTTTGACCGTTTGTCAGTGGCAAACTTGATTAATCTGCCAGAGATTCAAACAATCGATCCTAATGCGCCAAAGCCTAAGGGCTACGGAGAGGATCTTTACTGTAGATTCCATAGAAGGAAAGGGCATGACCTTAACGCCTATTGGAAATTCAAAGGTTTAGTGCAAGACCTCATTGACAATAACACATTGGTAGTGGATAACCCCATCGCACCCAACAACCAACAAATGGGTGTTTTCAGAGATCCTTTACCCGCACATGATGCACAAGCAAAACCTCTTCATGTCAACGAAGTGCAACAGAATTGCCCCATGGAGGGGTATGTTGGGATGATCAGCATTGTGACAAGAAACAAGAGATACCCAGGAGCTGCCCCCGCGACAGCCACAAGGGAAGTTCCATCCATGTCACAACCTCAACCGAATCCTACACAGCTGCCCCCGCCTAGACCAGTGGCCACGATTCGAACTAGACTTACTCAAAGTCTAAGGACCACATCGGCTAGGCTCTCCATATATGAGCTTATTCAACAATCGATGCCCCATCGGGAAGCTCTCATGGAGATATTAAAGGCAATTGAGCTGCAACCCCACGAAGCGAATTCATTCAACAATTTTGTGGGGCATGTCAAACAGTGTACCGAACCAGTCATCACCTTTAGGGAAGATGAATTAAAAATGGTGACTGGGGATGTAGCGGATCCACCCCTGCACGTTATTGCGTGGGTCAACGAGACTCCGTACAAGCGGGTGTTGGTAGACACTGGTTCATCCAGTAACATTATTACAACCGCTGCACTGAAACATTTGAAGCTGCCAACCTCTCACATTGTACCTTCCACTTATACTCTTCGAGCATTTAATGATGCGATATGCTCGACAGTTGGCACAATTGTCCTACCCATACAAGTGGGACAAAAGACCATTCATACATTGTGCCACATTTTAGAAGGTGAGATGGCTTACAATATCTTGCTTGGGCGGCCTTGGATCCGGGATATGAAGTGTGTCCCTTCAATTGCTCATCAATGTTTAAAGTACACATTTGAAGGACAAGTGCACGTGGTCCCCGCAGATTTAGAACCTTTTAAATACTGCAATTCAGTGCAACTAATGCCGCAGTCGACCCTCCCTTCAACGCATGTGGATTTCCAGTTAAATCCATCTAAAAGGGGTCCGATTAAGCAAGAATCTCCATTACCAAATCAATCAAATTCCTAGGCGGGTGCATCTTCTTCATCCGGTCCTCCCACAACGATGCCACCTACGGTGGCCACACCAACGGACAAAGGAAAGAAGCCCCTGGAAGCAGAACCACCTTTAGTCTCCACCATCTCGACAGAAGAGATGCCTACTAGAATGGAAGTCGAGACACCTAGTTCACCCCACATGGAGTGGACTCAGGGAGAACTCCCATTCGCTCCCTCTCAATCGCCAACGATTACTGTTGAGATGTCTAACACAGGCATGGGGGAGTATATAGTGCGCAATGTTGTTGCAACGCCCACACTTCAGTCTATGCAAGACATGGGAAGACCTCGACTCCCCATAGGCTCCGTGGTTCCTTTAGGTTACCCACCTAATCAGACAAACTTTATTTTTGGGGGCCTGGATCATGGCGTTGAACCTTCCCGACGAGAAGAGGAAGATGAAGAGCCCTTTGTGGAGGATGTCAATTATCTGTCTAACCCAGACTTCGCATTACGATATCTTAGCCAATGCAATTGGCATGGATATGGGTTGGGCAGGTATGAACAAGGAGTGCATGTTTTGTGCCAACCAAGATACCAAATGCCTTATGACAAGTCAGGAGTAGGGTTTAATCACCCTTTGCCCCTCGACATCTTGGTCAAAAACATGCAAGGCCTAGGGATAGGCAACAAGGATGGGTTGGCATCGGATCCATATGCCAATCCAAATACAACTTATACATTGGGGGATTATTTCCCATTACAAACAAACAACCTTGTTGACCTCAACAACCCTTTCCCTTCGGCCGAACAAGGAGAAACCTCACGGACTCACCCACAAGGGGAATATGGACAAGACCAAGAAGGGTCTTCCGAAGATGAGTCGGAGTATGATCATTCGCACGAATATCCAATGAATGATGATCAGGAAAGCTTCTTGACGATGTTCCCATTGGCTGCTCCAATTGAGCACATGCCACTTCAAGACAATCCGGTCCCCCCGTAGAGGGCGGAACAACCTAGATGGGACCACATAAATTTGCTTGAACAAGGTGAGCCCCATGTGTCGCAAGCAACCCTTGGAGTTAACGAAGGCCTGTGGTTCTCCGACAGTGATTCGAAAGATGAAACTGAGATGGCCTATCTCAACCACATGCGACAAATGCAACAAAGGCAACAAATGCAACAACGATATCCCTTGGACATAGATGACATGTTTGAACAATTACACATAGGTCCAAGACATAGGTGGCACCTCAACCCGACGTAGTTATAGCAATTACTGCACCCGCCACTCTAGGTATACAGAGAGCATCTTCCACCTGGAGACCCTATCAAACCATCGGTGCCTAGGGCAGACCCTATTTGCATGTCCATGCATAGGGCTGATCCCTTTGTGCCAGTGCCTACAGAGCCAGATCCAACGCATCAAGAACATCCAGAATGTCAGAGTTATCACACCTACGGTAATGGAGGTTACAATCATCTCATAAACATGATCTCCATTGACTTGACCGCCCCCATCCATGATCCAGCCAATCCAACATGATCATTGCATCTAGACATAGAGGCTATAGATTGGGATCGCGCTGACACACCACCATCCCCATCAGAGTATTGGCCTTGCGGTGGGATGTTTCATTTCACTCCAGGACAGACTCAGGATGTCTTCCATGCTCGAAGAGGAACTTGACGTTCCTAATGATGATCTTAATTCAGCAAACGATATCCATCTGATCCCAACTCCACACCAGTTGGAGGATGGATCCCACATGTCGATCGAGGCAATGACTGATGTAGACATCGGCACAGATCCAATGAATCCATGGATTCTCAAGCTAGGGGTAAGTCTTTCCCCCGAAGAGCAAGCCGATTATGTTGCCCTTCTTACGGAAAAGAAGGAGGTTTTTGCATGGTCATACAAGGATATGCCGGGACTAGACCCACAACTAGTCACGCATAATTTAACGCTTGATCCGACAATCAAGCCAGTAAAGCAAAAACTACGCAAGATGCACCCAACAGTGGCCTTAATGGTAAAAGACGAGTTACAAAAGTTGTTGGATGCCCAGTTTGTCATCTGTGTGGATTATCCTCCATGGTTGTCTAACATGGTTCCCATCAAGAAGCCCGATGGGAGGATTCGCATATGCACCGATTTTTGAGATCTTAACAAAGCGAGTCCTAAGGATGATTTTCCCTTGCCAAGCATCGACGCGTTGGTAGACGCCACAACGGGCCATGAAATGCTTTCCCTTATGGATGGTTTCTCGGGATACAATCAGATTCGTATCAATCCCGAGGACCAACTAAAAATGGCATTCACAACGCCTTGGGGGACATTTTGCTATAAGGTCATGCCTTTTGGCCTTAAAAATGCTGGCGCCACTTACCAACGTGCCATGACGTACATCTTCCATGATTACATGCACAAAACTTTGGAAGATTACATGGATGATTTGTTGGCCAAATCTCTTTTGCGCCCAGATCACCTCGATGACTTGAGCAAGGTCCTCGATCGCCTCATTGAACATAAAGTCAGACTAAACCCCAAGAAGTGCATCTTTGGCGTCACCTCTGGAAAGCTCTTGGGTTTCATAGTCTCCAAACGAGGAATCGAGGTAGACCCAAACAAAGTCAAGGCAATCCTTGAAATGCTTCCCCCAACCACCATCAAGCAACTCAAGAGTCTGCAGGGAAAGGTTGCGTCGATCAAGCGCTTCATAGCGCAGTTATCTAACAAATGCCGACCCATGAATAAATTATTGCATAAGGGGGTCACATTTCATTGGGATGACGAGTGCCAGTCAGCCTTTGACGACATTAAACAATACTTGGTTTCGTCGCCAGTATTGGCACCACCTAGACCAGGAGTGTCATTCTATTTATACATCTCAACTACTGAGGTGGCACTGGGCGCCATGCTGTCCCAGAAAAATGAACTTCACAAAGAACAGGCTACATACTATCTTAGCCGCACCCTGGTCAGTTATGAACTTAACTATGCATACGTTGAAAAGCTCGCTTGGCAGTGGTGTTTGCTACCAAAAAGCTATGCCACTACATGCTCAGTAATAAGACGTATGTTGTGTCTAAGGAGAATCCATTGCGATACATGATGAGTCGTACTTATCATAGTAGCCGCACGGTGAAATGGATCATGTTGTTGACGGAGTTTGACATAGAGTTCATTGGACAAAAATCCATAAAAGGTCAAGTCATCGCCGATCAACTAGCCGAGGCTCCTCTTGAAGACGATCAGCCTCTGACTTTCGAACTACCTGATGATGGGGTCTTCCATGTTTTAGAATCGCTAGATTCTGATGAGCCTGAGTCACAGCTGACATAACCCTATTCTTCGATGGTTCTAAATGTGAGCAAGGGGGTGGCACGGGAATTGTATTCTTCACTCCGCAAGGTGCTCCAATGCCTTTGTCATTTAAATTAGACTTCCCGTGCACCAATAACAATGCAGAATATGAAGCCTTGCTCATAGGTCTTCAAACAGCAATCACCATGAACATTAAACGTTTAAACATCTTTGGTGATTCGTTGTTGATTGTCAATCAAGTGAAGGGGATTTTTCAATGTAAATGTCCAGTTCTACAGGCCTACAAAGCCCTTGTGGACAAATTCCTGGCACAACTTGAATGGTATGACATCGAGGCACTCCCTCGATCATCAAATCATTTTGTGGATACTATGGCCTCCTTGGGGTCACTAATCCCGCAAGACCCTTCTGGTGAAATGACAACCATTCAGGTTAAAACATTATCGCAATCCATGATGGAGCGTGCAAGCTCTGATCTGATGCCAAGAATCCACCTAATCCAGATTGAACCATCTTCGGATAAGTTCTCTCGAATCCATGATTGTTTGACTCGAGCCAACTGGGGGTCCTTGTTCTCCTCGACCCCTCTTAATAGCAACACAACGCTATTTTTACAAGTTCTTTCCCACTCAGCTTTTGTTAGGGATGGACTTCAAGAGGGATTGGCCGTTCATACTATCGAGGTTTCTGATCAGCAGGATTGGTACACACCCATTCGGGATTACCTCAAGCTAGGTAACCTCCCACTTGGATTGACACAAGCCATGAAAAGATCATTCAAATAGAAAGCGGCAAAGCATGTCTTGTTAGGAGACATTTTGTATCGTCAAAATTATGAAGGAATCCTCCTTCGTTGTTTGGACCAACAAGAGTCCGCTTGGGCGATCACCCAAGCTCACGATGGTACATGTGGTGGCCACTTCAGCGGTATGGCCATCGCAAAGCGCATTCTTCGCATGGGTTATTATTGGCCATCTTTAGAGCGAGATTGTTGCGCATATGTGAAGAAGTGCATGAAGTGTCAACACCATGCTAATTTGACACACGTACCTTCTCAGGCCTTGCAGCCGATCCAATCGGTTTGGCCTTTTTCGTAGTGGGGCTTTGACCTAATTGGAAAGATCTCCCCTACGTCGTCTGGTCATCACACGTTTATTTTAACGGCCACAGAGTACTTTACCAAGTGGGTGGAAGCAATTTCGCTAACCACTACGACTGGATCCCGCATTGCGGAGTTTATTTTGCATAACATCATATGTCATTTTGGTATTCCATCCAAGATCCTGTCAGATAATGGGACACCATTCAAGAACAAAGATGTGCGTGCTTTGACCACAAAGTACAAAATTCAGCATAGTTTTTCAACACCCTATTATCCGCAGGCAAATGGGCAAGCAGAGGCGTCCAACAAAATGCTAGTCGCCATTCTCAAAAAGATAGTTGCAGATAATCATAAGGACTGGCACATTCAGATCCCGCTTGCCCTATGGGCTTATCGCACCAAAATTCGGACGCCCACTAGGGCAACTCCATTTTCGCTGGTGTATGGCTCCGAGGCAGTCATGCCTTTTGAGTTGGAAATCCCTTCCCTGCGCATTTCAATGCAAGAGTTCATCGATGATGACATTGCGTGGTAGGCCCGGTTAGATCAACTGACGTTGCTCGACGAACGACGCGTTAATGCTCTCGAGCATTTGCGTATCTATCAAGAGCGACTTAAGAGAGCATACAACATGAAAGTCCACCTTAGGGAATTTTAGGTTGGTGACTTGGTCTTAAAAGAGAACCAACAGAATTCTAATTTGTCGTCCCATCTACGGGACAAGTTCATGACAAACTGGTTAGGTCCTTATATCATTGACAGTCGAATAGGACCTGGAACATACCGGCTTGCCTCTCTTGAAGGAATCAAGGAAACAGAACCCTTGAACATCATTCATTTGATTTAGGCTATTTACATTCATATTTCAATATATAAATGAATGTTATTTTCTTTATTACATAAGCCTTGATATATATATATTAATTTGCTCATATTACTCTACTCTTATTATATTTACATTGACCTTTATTATTGTGGCTATTTTATATTGGATCTTGTGATATTGTGATATAACCTATGATATTATGTGGTAGTATAAGGCTTATAAAATCCAATAGTGGTATCAAAGCTACCACTAGACTTTGTCTAGTTTGATAGAGTTCATTTTATTAGTCACTATTAAATTAGCTTTGTCCATTTTGATAAAGTTGATTTAGAGTCTATCCACTTTGAAGGCAGCGAGACTTAGACTCTATTTCTAAAGGTTTTATTGAGTAGAGAGGCTAGGGTATTTCCACGATTGAAGGAAAACTGGTGAAGAGTAGGACTTAGCTAGATTGAAGGTATACCAACTTAAGATTAGTTGGTTATTCAGTGATAAAGACAACCCTTGACATTAAAATTTAAAGTTTTTATAGATTAAAGATTGAAGGAAAATCAACTTAGAAGATAGTTGATCATTCAGGGATAAAGCCAACCCTTAAAATTGAAGTCTACAAAATTAAAGGATTTATATATTTGAGGTAAAATTAACTTAGAAGATAGTTGATCATTTAAGGATATTCAATGCCACCCTGACATTGATATTAGGTTCTCTAGTAAGGAGGAGAATCATATTGAGTTCTTAGGTGCGACCTAAGACATTGAAGACTTTAGAATAGCAGCAGAGAAGAAAAGTAGCAGTAGATTGAGAAGAATTCAAAGCTTCCTAAGATTAGAGAATAGTAGAAAGCAACAAAGAAAGAAAAGAAAAATTAGGTCATATTGACCTTGATATATTTGAATAATAATAAAAAGTAGCAAGCAGCAAAGAAAGAGAAAAGAATCAAATCACATTGATCTTGACATATTTGAAAATATTTAGAAGTGTACATAGTATACAATAGGAAGTATCTTCCTAGGATACATTGAAGAACTAGGCTAACTAAATATATCTAGATATCATTTTAGTCTTAGTCGTGGATCATTTTTTGAAGAAAGTTCTTCAAAGTAGATACCATCTATAGTATAAAATATAGGAGAGAGACCTAAGAGATCTGTATAGAAGAAAAATAAATGTTGTCTCAAGAAGCCCATATAGGAGAAAGAGATGGACAAGAGACTCATATAGATAAATAAAGATCTAAGAGATTCATATAGAAGAAAAATAAAGAGATCTAAGAGGTTCATACAAAAAGAGAGACCTAAGAAATTCCATATAGAGAAGAAAGAAAGGGTTGGGAAGCCCATAAAGAATAAAGAATATAAAATAATACCAACAAGAATTTATACGACCAAGTGATATAACACATAGTAGTAGTATAAAGAGAAGATAAGTTGTTTTGACCAGCTCATAGAATAGCAAGTCATCAGAAAGCAAAGGCCATTTTGACCAAAAAAAGCAAAGAGAAAGCTACTAGGCTAACATAAGGAAAGTTATGAAGGTAATGTATGAAAGCAAAAGCTATTTGGCTAGAATAGAAGAGTCATAGAGCCAGTGAGTTGAAGGTTAGCCATTCAACCAGAATAGAATATAGATAAGTTGATAAAATGATAGGCCATCTAGTCTGCATATGAAGTCATCCAAACAAAAAATAATAGGATAAGCAATATAAATAGAAATTTGTGCATCCAAACAATGGACTCTTTAAAAAATATAATGTTAAGCTCAAATAAGATAACATTAAACATTAATCAATGTAAGCATAAGTGTACAATATTGAAAAAATATTTGAAACAGTGCATAAGTACAGAAGATGTAGTATAACACAGGTCAATAAATATATAGTCCAACAAACTATAGATTGGTGAAGCTAGTGGACTAAAACCAATGGAAAAAGGTGAACCAAAGCTGAGTAACCATTTGTCGTTTCCACTATTCAAGAAAAATAATTCTACCTAAGATTGAAACAGTTAGAATAAAATCCAAACAAAGCTATCTCCAATTAATACGTGAGGAATTTGAAGTATCAACATAGCAATGAAACACTCAGGGTGTAAGCATGTGGAGAAGGAATAATTTGGAGAAGGAAGTGAACGTTCAACATTAAAAATATGTGAAGTGCATGCAAAAGGAGGTATTACGAGACATTACATTAAGGTGCAATTTCATAGCCAACATCATAGGTATTGTTATTACTTTAGGTTTTTCTAAAATGGGAGATATAAGGTTATTTAATTTGTTGCACTTTATTCAAAAATTAATTAGGAGAGATGAGGAGATAATTTTTGTATTGAAGTATTTTTAAATTTATATATTTTTTTTAAGTATTTAAAAGCTTTTTAATTTTTTTTAGACAAATTGAAAAACTTTAAAATTTGAGTTTAAGTTTTTTTTTAAAGTTTAAAATTTTACAAATTAAATTAGGGAGTCAAAAGGTTTTCAACATCAAAGGTTTAGAATAATTAAAATTTGCAAAATTTATATTTAAGTTATTTTTTAAACTAGGGAGTTATAAGGTTTTATACTTCATAGGAATCAAATTGTAAACTTCGATGATTATGGATGGAAATATAGAGTCCATAATTAGAAAGCAAAGATTAGAAGTTATAAATTTTGACATTAAGAACTTGATTGAAAAATCTGAGGGTAAGCTAGATTGTTAGCTTTTGAAGCTATAAAATTAAAGGAAATGCAACCACAAGTATGGAAATAAGCATGCAATGTTATAACTATGATAATATATAACTAATATGCATGAAAATATGATAAGAAACTTCAAAAATAACTCGAGAAATAGCCATTAATGAAAGCTCACGAAAATATACAATGTTATTCAATGGAAGTCATAACCTCTCCATATTTGCAAAAATTGATCTACATTGTATCTACTACTACTCTATCTATGCACTCTAAAATCCTCTCACTTTTCTACTTTGTGAAGGTCTATTTATAATGAGATGCAAATCTTTGCCTTCAATATTCCTGTGACACCTCACTATTATATTATAAGGACTTATGTACATGTGGACTACATGCACATTACATAATTGTACATTCTAACACTTGTGCATTTATTACATTGCATTAATAATACACTCCTAATCTAAATATGTACCTATGATGGTACATTAGTAAAGTACAAAATATTATAATATATTCCAACATAGATATGGCATTACTTTCACTTAAACTTCATAAAGATAAAAATTTGAAACAAAAAAGAGTTAATTGAAACTTTAAAGAAGAAAGTAGAGATTTATACAAATGAATCAAGTGCATCATCTCTAAAAAATATTTCATTCTTCTTGTAATATTTACATTCCAAGTTCATCCTATTCAAAAAAATATTATAATGCTCTAAGTGAATGTTTAGAATAGATAGAACAATATCAATATTACAAGAAAACTAGATCAATTTAAGCACATGGTCTAGAAATCAAGGATAAAGAAGAAGTTCAGCTATGGAACCTAAGGTCTTAGATGAAGCTCAAGTAATTGATGATCCAAATATTAAATATCCAAAGTCTGAAGAATCAAATAATGAAAATACAAAGACTAGAGATTTAGAGAATAAAAATGAAGATAAAGAAGAGTTCAGAGCAGAATTCAAGCAAGAAGATGAACCTATTGGATCTAAAGTAGGAGATCATGTCCAATGCAAGGTCACTTGAAGATTTAAAACAAATATGAAGACCAATATTGAAGAATAAAGTCTTCAATAACCAAATAATTTAATATGGAAGGGTGTTGGTATATTAAATTATTTGGTACATGCTAATGTACCCCCATGGTAACTTCATGGTATATTTGTAAATAGTAGATTAGGGTTGAGTCAATAGTTTAGAGTGTGAGTTCTATTTCCCATTTTATGTAAGTGTGAATGTGTAGGAAATGCACAAGTGTCATGTGAGTTAGAGTGCAAGTGTAGGTTGAGTAAATATGCACAAGTGTCTTGTATGTAAGAGAGCAAATATGTAATGTAAATATATACACAAGTGTCTTAGATTAGGTGTGCATGTATAAGTGCAAGAGTCATGTGTGCAAGTATCTAAAGTCAAGTGTTCATCAAGTATGCAAGTGGCAAGTTGATAAGCCAAGAGTCATGAGACTTGGCATATGGAGAGAAATAGTCAAGTACTTGAAGATTCATATTACTATTGCTATATTATGGAGACAATGCTCCATAGGAAAGAAATTCATTCAAGAATCAAGGATTGATTATTCAGAGTTGTAACAAGAAGAGAAACAATAAAACTTGTATACATTTTGAGCAATTAATATTGTAAGTTGTTCTTCATGCATAGTATATGAATGATTTAGCTTATTTACATTCATATTTTAGTATATAAATGAATTTTATTTTCTTTATTATTTAAGCCTTGATATACATATTAAATTTCTTATATTACTCTACTCTTGTTATCTTTACATTGCCCTCTATTATTGTGTCTATTTTATATTGGATCCTATGATATTGTGATATAAATCTGACATTATGTGGTAGTATCAGGCTTAAAAAAACTAACATAATAATGATATAATATTACTCCAACATGATTTTTTTTTGGAACTCATACCTATTTTTAAAAATAAACAAAAGTAATTCATTCAATCAAATCTTATACAAAAAAGCATAAAAAAAATGAAATAAAGAAAAGAGACACAAAAATTGTTGGGTGCCTATAGGCATCATATATAATCATTGTATTATCTATGGATAAGAATCACAACAATTTGATACATGGATGGAGTGGTGGGGGGTATTTATACCAATACAATATCCCCAATTAAATAAAAGAGTTTAACCTAAGCTAACATAACAAGAGGGATTTAAGGTTAATTATAAATTATAAAATTTACTTAACCATAACAAGGTTAATTGTAGCCCATAAGAATTACATAATAAAATACTATAATTAATTATATACAATTATGACCCAGGTGTTGTAGGTGAGTTGGAGAGGAGAGGGAAATCCTCCAAAAGAGATCCCAGGTTCAAATATCCACCCTACCAAAAAAACTGAATTGGGTATCCAAAATCCAATTGATAATGTTGGTGCGAGCAGGGTCGGGTGCGACTCTCGGGTGACTTTGACAGTGTAGAACCCCCTGTTCATGGTCTCTCAGACAAAGGTGACCCCGCAAGGGGTTTTTCTGTTTAAAAAAAAAAATTATACACAATTACACAATAATTTCCCTTGAGTCTATATAAGATTACATCATACATTATTAGCCTTAGCCATAAGTCGGATTACACTTTCAATACCATTTCATAATATGAATTGTGGGGCCAAGGAGAGAAGATATTAGTGATATTAATATATCCCACCATAATGTATGCTCTACTAGGACTTGATAGTTAAGGTAGCTCCTTATGAATCCTCATCTTCTAAAAGACATCTGCCCATATTCAAAAACTCAACTTCAATCCTTTGTAATTCTAGCAAGCAATTCTTGATTATATGCCCTTCCTTATAATATTTTCAGATAGCATTTGAATTATTTTAAGGCATGGACTAGTCGGTACACCCCCAAGTTGTTGCCTCCTTAGGTTTGAATTCCTTTGCATGTACTTATACTTGTGAAGTACCAACATAATTCTTTATTTTTATGTGAAAATGAGCTAGGAGAGAGAAAAATTGATCAAGAGTAAAAGCTTTTTATTATTCCAAGAACATAAGAATCATATGAACCATGAGGATTACCATTTAAAAAGAAAGAGAGATTGGTAAGGACAATATTAATATGTTTTGCATCATATTTTTTTACCTCTAAAAGATGCAATATTTTCTCTCAATACCTTAAATCGTACAATATAGTCCTCAACATTATGAAACTCAACCAACTTGAGAGAAAAAATATCTAATTCTAAATGACTTACTTTAGTTGTATTTACTTTCCTAGATAACCCATGTCATTTCAACCATACCTTGATAGGTTCATTTTTTTATTTACCATGAGAAAGCAATTTTTGTTCCATCAAGAAGGAGAATAGACCAAAATATTTTTGTTGATTATGCAAATAAGTTTTTTTCATCAATAGTTGATGATTTATTGTCTCATAGGTTCTAACTACATTATAATCTAATCATTTAAGTTGACCAAATACTATAATTCTTCCCATTTAGGCAAGTAACAAGGGAACGATAATCCATATTATACAATTTAGACTCTCACATTGTAAAATATCCTTGAAGTAATATTGCCAATGTGTAAAGCTCAAAAAACTATACAATTTTAAAAATAAAAAGCTCAAAATTAATTAGTATGCAAAAGTAAAGGCCTTCAAAAAATTTGCGCTAAGGATCTCAAATTAAAGCCCAAAACCTAAGAAAAGTAGAAACCAATTAATCACTACCATTTGGAATTCTATATTTTTTTGGTGTCCTCCACTAATCTAGTGCCACCTTAGTGCTTCTAAACTCCTCCAACAATAATATTTGCTACTTTTTCATTATTCAGATAGGTATAAATTTAAAAAAAATATTTTATCAAGGCATTGAAAGAGGCCATTTTAGACATAGATCTACTTTTGTTAACAAAATACACAAATATATTTAAATGGAACCAAGCCATGGTCACTCCTATGCTAAGAACAATGTGCTAGCAAACTTGGCAACCATATAGTTGGGAGAGAAAAGGAGTCTCCTTCTACTCAATCTCTTTCCATCCAATAGTTGCTAATTAGAGGAGCAAATACATGGTTTCAATGTGTAACCTATGTTTCCTAAAACCTTTCTATTATCTATTCTATCAATGCACATAAAAATATTTAGATGGTCTATTCTCCTATAGAAGATGATACATTGTCTAATTTTTAAAAAAGATAAAATTGAAATTATTAGATTCTATGCCCTTCTATGTGTAATGCATAACATAAACCACCATGCTATGCCAACAGATAGAATAGAGAATGAGGTTCAATAACATTTTTCATTTTTTTTATTCCATTAGAAAAAAATATCATCTTCCTCCAGTAAAAATAACACCCATGATAATTATAAATTGGGCTTTTCATGTTAAAACACCCTACAACAAAATGTCCTAGCTACAATGGCCACCCTATTACATGTATTGAAGCATGTCCCATCTCATTGAAAAAGGATTTTATACATTAAATGTTGCAAGGGTGCCAAGCCAATTCCAACACATGTGAAAAGATCCCTTATTCAAATTTAAAAAAGCACACATGATTTTAAATTTTAAAAGGCAACAATCTTGATCTAATATCTTTAAAACTATTTAGCAATAGTAAATCCTTTAAATTTTGAGTTTTAAAACCTTTTATTGGTAAGAGTAATATGAATTTTCTCCAATGATCTGAGAAAAATGAATGATAAAAAATATTGTAAACATTTAATGAGACTTGGAGGAGGGATTCATCCTAGGATTTAGAAAGAAAATATGATAACTTGAATAGCATTTGTGTATGAACAAGTGAAGCAACTCCATACTCACATTGATACCATGTTGGAACTAACACCTATTTCTATAAATGAATAAAAGCAAACCATTCACTCAAATATTATACATAAAGCATAAAAGGACAAAAGAAAAGAAAAGAGACACAAAAATTTTTGGGCACCTATAGGCACCATAAATAATCAGTGTATTATCTATGGATAAGAATCATAATATTCTAATATAATGGATGTAGTGGTGAGGGTATTTATACCAATACCAAATCCCTAATTACATTAAAGAGTTTAACTTAATCCAACATAACAAGAGGCCTTTAAGGCTAATTATAAATTATAGAAAGGGTTTAACCATAAAAAGTATAATTATGGCCTATAGGGCTTACATAATAAAATATTACAGTAAATTAAACACAATTGTACAATGATTGCTCTTATCCCTATACAATATTGTTGCATTCAATGTCAGCCTTATCTATAAGTCAAATTACACTTTCAACAACATTATCAATGCACTTATATAGGGTCATGTTATTCTCACCAAAAATAATTGCACCATAATTTCAATTGAATTATTATATTATTTATTGCAATAGTTTTTAGGGATAACTTTTTAGGATTTTAGGATCTAGTTTTATCACCACCAATTGATTACTCGATTATAAATCATTATAAACTAAAGCTTATGCATTCAAATAGAGTATCATCTATTACATTAATTTATGGTATTAGAGTTGTAGAAAATATAAAGGAGTTTGTCTCATACCATTCGTTTAACCAAGCCATTGTTTATGTTTGGTAGTTGATGCTTCTATAGATTTTTACTCTGAAGTCAATTTTTGTGTTGTTCCATTGCCAATGAGGGTTTTCTATTATTTTATTATTAGATCTATTAAATTTGAAAAATAGTGTTTGGTATTTTAGTATTTGGTATTCAGTGGTTTTATTCTCCCTTAATAAACTTGTTGCTTGTGATATTTGAAGTTGGACTAGATTGTGGTAAAGAACAACTTGGAGTTTTTCCAACTTTTATCTTGGGTGGAGTAGAGTGTAGTATTTGGAATTCATTACTCTAAGCATGGTGTTTAAGGCTTTCTTGGCATCCAAGGTTTTAGACTTGTCTAGGGTTATCATTAGTGGAAGAATGATAAATATCTAGATTTTATTCTTCTTGAATTACAAAAATTGTCTAGAATAAGTTAGAGTGTGTGGAGGTATAAGATACTTACAATTTGTGTGTATTAATATTTTCCAAATATAGTTCTTAAGAAATAAACTATACTAGAATAATATATTGATGAATTAAACAAGCAACATAGAGAAGATTTAATGCTTCTCAAATCATTTGTTTCATATGAATTGATCCTTGAAGTTCACAATAATGATAAGGTTGCAACATTGTAGGTAAAGTTGTAGAACAAGTATAAGATAAAGCATATCAGGCTTTGTTTTTTTAAGAATCTTCTCTATTCTTCTTGGTTGAAGGAAGGAGGGTATATTTTTTACTCTAAGAGATCAATTGATTTCTATTCAAAATATAGTCAATGAAGAGAACATGGTTAACATTTTTATGTAAGGTTTGTCTCTATCTTATGAGTCTTTTGTTGAGTCTCTACATTGTCTTAATGAAAGTCTTACTCTTGATTTTAAAAAGATGTCTTTTTTACTTTTATAAAATGAAAGTAGTCACAAATAAAAATATCCACCTCAAGAATTACAAAAAGTGCATTTACTACTAAATCCAAACACAAGACAATCAAAATATGAATTCCTTATCATCTAATCATAAGGTAAAAATCCTAATGTAAAGCAATCCCATGTCATTTGTTTTCATTACAAGAAATTTGATCATTTCAAATGAGATAAGATAATTATATTAATGTCCATGAGAGACCAATAAGGTCAAAGGGACTCGAAAGTACAACCAAAGAAATAGAAAAGAACTAGGGAAAAGGACCCTAGAAAAGAAAGCTAACTATGACAAATAAGCAAACAAACAAATAGAGGGGTAAGGAGATATGGGGAAAAATCCCCAAAACCAAACCCTAATATTACAATATCAAATTGCTCCTGACATCCAAGATCAAAAGATTGCTAGTGTTCATGAAGAAAGTGGTAGTAATAGATTACCTACGTTGTCTTAGCAACAAATGTAAGGAGGTGCCTTGAAGTTGATCGGAAATAGATTTGTGATGCCTAGGGCAAGGAAGTTGTTGGAGGACCTATATGGTAGTGCATGGTGATGAACATTAGAAAAGGAAGAAACAAGTAAAGTTTGTTAAAATAATACCAAGAAGAGAAGTTTGCTTTTGTAATAACTTAGAGTTCATCTAGTCAATCTATTGAGTGTACTTTGAATCTAGTGAATCTAGATATTATGCATATAGAAAAGAGTGATATGTTTATTTCATTCAAGATCTACACAATAATGAGTTTGTTTCATTTGGTTATGATAGGTCATACTTTATTTAAGGATGTGGTGATGTTAGTGTAGCATTTAACAACAATGTTACATACACCTTCAAAAATGTTTAGTATATTTCGTATATGCCTAAAAATGTTTTTCCATTAGTGAAATCATTAGGATTTTTTAATTTGCTCTGATTTTTTATAAAAATATATGTAAGTTGATGTGTATGGGTAAAATAAATCTCATTGGTCTTGTTATAGGTGAGAATAACTATATATGTTAGTCGATGTCAAGTCTATCAATTCCTTTGCCTTGGTAGTTGAAGGTAATAGTTTTGTTCTTTTGCATGAGAGGTTTGATCATCTTATTTATCAATTATCACTAACATGATTCATGGATTACCATATATTTAGGACTAACAAAATTATTGTGTAGGTTGTAAACTTGGAAAATAGAGTTTTTAATCATTTGAGGCATGTAATACTTGGTGTACACAAGGTGTTTTGTATTTAGTGCACATTGGTTTGTATGGTCCAATAAATACACCTTTGGTTTATAGTGTAAAATATTTTTTGTTGATGGTTGATGATTATTCAAGGATATACTTCCTCAAAAATAAGTCTAAATGTTTTCTATAATTTCAAACTTTTAATGCCCTTATAGAGAAACAATATGGAAAACAAATTAGAGTCTTGAGACCAAATAATGGAGGTGAGTTTACCTCAAAATAATTATTAATTTTAATTATAGGAATGAGAGTGTACATAGGTATTATAAAACTCCTTACACTCCACAATAAAATGGGGTAGTAGAGAGGAGGAACAATATAATTATGGATATGGGTAGATGTATAGTGTATAGTCAATGTATACCATATCATTACTAGGAAGAAGTAATAAACACTATAGAATTAATTTTCAATAGGTGTTTATGTAAAGTTGTATAGATTATAATTCTTAAAGAAGCATGGTATGGAAGAAAACCTTTGGTTACTCATTTTTGTATTTTAATAGTGTTACTTTTGTATTTATTCCTAAGGAGAAAAGAACTTAGATTAAAAAAAGCAAAAATTTCACATTTGTTGGCTATGGTGAATAATCTAAGGCATAAATTTTTTTTTATGTTTCTACTAACAATATTGAAATTAGAAAAAATATCATTGTACATGAGAAGAATCCTTTCTTAGATGTTGGTAAACCTATTCAGATTTTTGTATGTTTTAGAACTATTTATAGTATTGTAATAGGTAGTGAAATTCACTTGGATTTAGATACATTAGAGACTAATGGTGAAAAGAAGGATATGAAGATTCAACCATGTTTGTATGTTGAAAATCCACTTTGGTATGACCATAGAGAACACAACTTGATAGAGATACACCCAAGTGAAGTTTTCTAGCAACAAGAGCCATGTCAATGACCAAAATAATATACATAGATAATGATACATGTCAAGGAGGATGAGAAAGCAATAGTTGAGAAATCTACGTAAGCTAAAGAGATCCTAGATAAATGAATGAGAAGACATTTTTTTTTTTTAGTTTCATAGGGTTTTAAACCCATCAAATATGAAGAGGCCAAAGGTAAACTAGATTGGGAAGCTGCCATGAAGGTAGAATTTGGTTATTTAATGAAGAATAAAATATGCAAATTGTGTAAATTATCCCATTAAAAGAATCACATTAGTTGGAAAAAGGTTTACAATGTAAAATATAAATTAAATGGTTTAATTAATAAATTCAAAGACCATTTTGTTTCTAAAGAGTATGCATAGTAGGAGGGTATAGGCTATGGAGAGGCATTTACTCCACCTACAAAGATGATGGTTTTTCAATTAGTTCTCTCCATTCCAAGATAGTTTGGTTGAAATATATATAATATGGATGTTAAGGAGCACCTTCCTAAATTAATATTTGAAAGAGAAGTTCTACATGGTGTAGCCAGGATTTAAAGTACTAGAAAAATAATTTCTTATTTGTAAATTGATTAAGTCCATATATAGACTTAAGCGGGCTCCCCTATCTTGTATTTTAATGTTGATTAACATCTTTGAGACTTAGGATTCTGTAAGATGTTTTTAAATCCTAATATCTATATCAAAATTATAAGTGATACAATTTCTTTTCTCATTATGTATGTTGATGACCTTGTTATTACTAGTAGTGGAGCTCATCTAATTCAATAACTAAAATATAATTTGTGCTTAGTTTTTATATGTTATATTTAGGGCTTCTTCATTCTATAGAAAAAACCTTCTTTATCTTCACTATCACTAAGATCATTATGATCTTCTATAGAAAACAAACCCTCAAGATTTCTTTGACCATGCTTGTTTCCTTGATGTGTCATCTCATATTCACTATCACTGAAACCATTGCAATATCCTAATCTGTGATCCCTTTGACCACACACAAAGCACTACTCTCTTTCACATTCTATTCCTAGGAATAGATGTTCTTCCTTTTCATAATCTGATTTGTCTCTATCACTATGATCTGAGCTATCACTTGCTTCTATAATGTAGTAAGATTTCTTTACCTTATAAAAAAATTTCTTCTTCTCATACTTGTTTTGCTTGTATTTGTCATATTTGTCATGCTTATGTTTTCCATATTTTTTTCTTCTATGACCTAGTTTTTAATCATTACCATTTTCTTCATGTGGACACCTGTATGCATAGTGACCAAGATCACCACACTTGTAGCATCTGACTTTCCTTATATCCCTAAAATTCTTTGAGTCCTTATTCCTTTTGATGAAGTTAGCTTCCTCGTCATTATCTGAACCTCTACTTGTTTCTGAAAATTTCCCTTTCTCTTTTTCTAAAGACTTATGCAATCTCTTTTATTGGAACCTGATTCTTACTTACCCTCATCTCATAAGCTATGAGAGTTCCTTGCAATTCTTCCATTGTTAGCTTGTTGATATCCATTGTTTCTTCTATTGCTAAAACCTTAGCATCATATTTCATGGGAAGTGATATCAAAACCTTTTGAGTAACTTCTTATTCTTTCATATCAAAACCTAGACCTCTTATGGTGTTAGTAATCTCATAAAAATGAAGTAAAATATTTGCAATATCTTCAGAATCTTCCATTTTCAATTCCTCAAATATTTTTCTATGAGTTTGTAGTTTTACCAAATTTACCTTGGAATATCCTTCATAAGTATTCTGCAACTTGTTCCACATTTCATTAGCTAAATTACATACCATGATCTTTGTAAAATATATCTCATGAAGCCCACTCAAAATACAATTCATTGCTCTTGCATTGATCTCAACCAATTTCTTGATAGTCTTATCTACCTCGGGATCACCTTCAAACCTATACTCTTTTTAAACCATTTTCCATACCTCATATCCTTGTGATATCAAGTAGTTCTTCATCCTCATGCTCTAGAAAGCATAATTATTACCATCAAATAATGGAGCCTTATTTGTAGATGATCCATTCTATGAAGTCATCTGTGTTCTTGTAGAATTTACCCTCAAGTTGTTAGCCTTTTCGAAGGAACCCGCTCTAATACCAATTGAAGAACAAAAGCTTATACTGAGAGGGGGGGTGAACAGTATAAGACCACTTTTTACTATCTTTCCATATCAATATCAATTAATATCCTTAATTGCAATAACCAAATATAGTAGTGTGCATTAATAACTCAGATAGCAGTAGTAATCAAGAGCACAAGTCACCACACACAATTGAGACACAAGATTTAATGCAGTTCCCCCAATGTGGGGTACTCCACCAGATAATCTCCTTATAATATTTCACACAAAAATAAGGATCCTTATCCAATATAATGATTTCTTTGATTTGCTCAAAGCTAGGAAATAACAAGTTCACACAAAACTTGTCCAAATATGAATAACAATCTCACATAGAACTTGTCCAAAACTAAATAATAAGCTCACACAGAACTTGTCCAAAAATGAATAACAAGTTCACACAAAACTTGTCCAAATCTGAATAACAAGCTCACACAAAACTTGTCCAAAATTGAATAACAAGCTCACACAGAACTTGTCCAAAACTGAATAACAAGATCACATAGAACTTGTCCAAAACTTCTCTAGCAATTTCACCAAGAACTTGCCCAAATATGCTCTAGCAAGCTCACCAAGAACTTGCCCAAATCTGCTCTAACAAGCTCACCAAGAACTTGTCCAAATCTGCTCTAGCAAGCTCACCAAGAACTTGCCCAAATTTTCTCTAGTAAGCTTGCCAAGAACTTGCCCAAATCTGCTCTAGCAAGCTCTCCAAAAACTTGCTCAAATCTGTCCATAAATATATCCCAAAATTTCCCACAAAGCTGTCCACAAAGCTGTCCAAAATTATCCACAAAGTTGTCCCAAAATTGTCCACAAAGCTATCCCAAAACTGTCCACAAAGCTATCCCAAAACTATCCACAAAGTTATCCCAAAACTGTCCACAAAGGCTGTCCTAAAACTATCCACAAAGGCCTTCTCAAAGGCTCAATCAATCATGCTCAAGTAGCACTCAAATCTCATCCACAAATCTATCAATGCAAAGCTCAAAGATGAACTCAACAATGAATGGCAATGTACTCTTCAATGGATGACAACAATGATCTCAACTCAACTCAAGTCAACTCATAGAAGCATAAAGAGAATTTTTAGAGACTCAATATGTTCTAATCTCACTCTCAACTCAACTCAACTCAAATCAATATCAAATCAACTCAAGTCAACTCATAGAAGCATAAAGAGAATTTTTAGAGACTCAATATGTTCTAATCTCACTCTCAATTCAAATCAAAATTATGGAATAGTTTATTTCATGGAACTTGACCAATCACCTTACACAATCACTTGACTAGTCTTAATCAACTCAACTCAACCAATCACCACAAGGGACTACTCTTTCTCACAAAAACCCTAGTCCAAGCATGTATCAACCAAATCAAATGTTTCCAAAAATGCTCAACCACAAATCTCACATAACAATGATACTCATGTTATTTTCAAGTTCTTTTACAACCAATGGGCTTCAATGACTATGCTTATAAAACAAGGTTTAAACACAACTCTCAAACTAGAAAACCTTTAAGCATTCAACCAACCACTTTCGAAAAGGAAACCACAATCAATCCTTTTCACTCCAATGGTATTTCAAAAATCAACCACCATAAACAATCAATAGGAGAATGTGCCCATACCTTTTTGATGCCAAGAAGTTGTCCACTAAATCTGCCACACTAAACACAACTTTCCTTTCCAATCTCAATAAGGGTTAGTGGACTTCAATAATAATCACAATATAAGCATAACTCAATTTACAGATTTTTACTCCAACTTAATAAACACATCCACCAAAGTCTTTTTTAATAAAAACCCTTATCAAAAATAATAATCAATAAGGCTCTCAAAAATATTTTATAACAACTCCTTATTTCTCCTAAATCTTAATTTTCAATTTCATGAATATCAAAACAAATCAACAACTCATCCACCTCTAAAATAATAATCACAACCCTTATAAAAATAAAGTTTAATAAAAAACTTTAATTATTCCTTAACCACCTTATAACTCCTATCCTAGGGCATCAACAAAATTAATTAGAGCAAAACATAATTACCTCCTTAAGGGGATTCGAACCCCCAACTTGCATACACTATGAGTGTCTCATTCGAAAGGAAAAGGCACGACGTGCCTTAAGTCCTTCCTCCCTTACATGCAAACCAAAAGCGCTTCGAGCGCTTTCCTTCCAATGCCTTTGAATGCAGTCAAGGAGATTCAAACCTTGACGTAAAGCACTACCACACACCTTAACAAAAATCCAATTGCCAATGCACCACTCTGCCCACAATGTCTTGGGCTTTCGACCAACCTTGGATTTATTCGTTGTCTCCCTTTTCAAAATTATTTTCGCATGAGCTCTATTTGGATGCTTAGCCAATGATTAACACGAGCAAGGATTAATTTCAAATGAACCTTAGGATCCTCCTTTATATAGTATTCTCCTCATTTTTGATGATGTCGGTACATTATTGATTTTCCCTCTTTCTTTAGACGTTGGCGCTAACTTTAATTTTAATTTTAAAATTAAAATTAAAATTTTAAATAATTAAAATTTAAACTAAATATTTAAAATTAAATATCTCCATCACCGAAGCACATTTTTCGACGAAACGAAATGCCAACCTAGTTTTTAATACAAACCCATTTCAAATCTGCCATATATGGTTTTAAATAAAACCTTTTATTTTTCCTATCTTGGTTTTCACAAAAACCCTGATTTTATCCATGCTTTCCAAAATATCATTTGCCCACCAAAACTCAATGTGATCCATATGACATCAATGATTCATGTGACATCAATGACAACATAAAATAACTCAAATTGCCAACATCTACTCCACGAAAGCACTGATATTTACCTTTATATTTCTCTCTTCCTTTTTGAATTTTATGAATCCTCTCATTGTTTCTTTCCAAGCCATCATCCATGTTTATGTTATCATTTTTGTTTCTGTTCCTGTTCCTGTTCCTATTCTTGTTCCTGTTCCTATTCCTGTTCTCATCCATATTCCTATTCCTATTCCTATTCTTATTTTTGTTCTTGTTCTTGTTCTTGTTCTCATCCATGTTCTTGTTCCTGTTCATACCTTCTTCTGGAATATTTTCTCTACACCATCTTGTTGTGTGTCCATCATTATGTCACTTATAACACTTAATGTTATTATTCCTTGGAGGTGCAAATGTCTTACGATATCTCATAGTGAAGCCATATCCTCTTCTTCCATGAACCCTGCAATTCATTGCTTTGTGACCATACTCATTGCATGAGTAGAAATACCCATGTAAAAGTTATCCTTTCCCATATTCATGTCTTTCATATGACCTACATTGTGAAGCCATGTGCCCAAACCTATGATATGAGAAGCATCTCCCATTGAAGCTTCCTTGCCTAGACCTCATTGGTCTCCTGTTTTGATTTTTGTTCCATCTGTATCTTCTTTGTGCATTGTTCCTATATTAGTTGAACTCTCTATTGTCCAATTCATCCTCTGATGTCTCATTCCTACTTCCATTGTCATCTTCTGAAGTATTTTCTTTTGAAGTTCCTTCTTCTTCAAGACTTGAAGTAGACTTTTCTTCCCATTTCTTTTGAACCTGTTTGGAACCAAGACCTGTCTTGTTTTTTGCTCCTCTTTGTATCTTAATTATTTTATCTACACTCTTTGGACTATTTACATACTTGTACAAATTTTTATTGGAATCCTCTAAATCTTCCTTTAGTAGTGCCACTTCTTGTGTTAATTTTTCACACTCCAAAATCTTTGCTTCTAACTTGTCTTTGAACTTACCTGCCTTAGCCTTTGACTTCTATAAGTCCTCTATAAGCAATAATATTTCTTCATCACATTCTTAAAACTGACTTTCAAGCTTAGAGTGTTGCTTTATTACCTTCTTTACTGTGTCAAGGGCATATATAAGTTCTCCCTTGATATCATAACCATTCTCTATTGAGTAATCCTCTATTTGTTTGCCTTTGTCCTTATCATTACTTCCTTTTGGTTTGTCTTCTATAGGATCACTTACTTCATCTTCTAGAGCATCTTCAAGTGCATATTCAAAACCATAATCACTGAAACTATAGCCATCCCTAGTGCAATCATCTTCAAGATGTCCAAATTTACCACATCTAAAATATTTAAGAATAACTAGAGTCATTTTCTCTCTAACCATAAATAGGACTTCATCTCTATCATTGTCTGAAAAACTAGCATCACTATCAATTGAGTACTTACTTGCACTATCTGCATTGTAGCTTTTCTTTTGCCTTTGGAAGAACTTCTTTCCTTGTCTATTTTGTCCATCCTTTCCTTTCTTTCGGTACCTGTATCTTTTTGATTCCCTGTACTTGTGATCATGTTTTCATTCATAACTATTGTACTTTGGCTCTTTGTACTTTGTTGCATAGTGTCCATACTTTCCACAATTGAAGCACTTAATAGATATTATATATGTGGATATTTTGGAACCTTTATCTCTTCTACCATAGTTAGCTTCTTCATCACTAGATGAATCGTTTCTTGATTCTATATTTTTACCCTTTTTCTTTTTGTCTACTTTGAATGCAACTTCTTTAGGAGGAATATGATATTTTGTTCTTATCTCAAAAGTAGTAAGAATGCTAAGTAAAGAATTCCTTATCAAATAATTACTATCAATTGATGTTTCTATAGCAGAAACCTTTTCACTATGCCTTTTTGGAAGAGTTCTCAAGATATTATCACAAGAATTAGATTCATCAACCTTCATCCCAAGACCTCTCATATCATGTACAAGCTCATCAATCTTATTGAGATAATCACAAATATTTTTATCATCTCTCATTCTTAATTTCTCAAATTCTCCTTTGAGATTTATGATCTTAGCTTTCCTGACACCTTTATCACCCTCATATATGTCATGCAGTAGATCCCACATATCTTTTGTTGTTTTACAATCCATAACCTTCATAGATTCTGATCTACCCAATCCTTTTATAATTGCATTCATAGCTCTTGAATTTGCATGAATTAGAAGCTTACCCTCCTTATCTATAAAAAAAATAGAAAAGAAAAATTTGACTAAATTTCTATCTTATAAATTTTTGATGGTAGAGATTAAAAACCTTATATAAAAATTAAATAAAAGTTAAAACAATAATTTAAAAATTACTCTTAAATAATTTAACTTCCTACAAGTGATATGATTAATCATACTTATTTATTTAATAATATAATATTTAAAATATTTTGTAAGAAAATTTTTATAATCTTAGTTCGTAAGAAGACAACAAAACTCCAATCTTCTAGAGAATTAAAGATCAGGATCCAATGACAAGTATTTGACACGACCCTAACCTTTTAGAGACATGAGAAAGTATTAATGTGGAACAAAATTCCAACCTTTTAGAGAATTGAAGATCAAAGCAAGTGACAAGCATTTGACACGACCAGGTCCGGTGACAATCATTTGACACGACGAGGTCCAATGACAAACATTTGACTAAGACCCACCAACAAACATTTGACTCCTATCAATCGATCTATCCCTTTCTAGACTTATTCTTTCAAATTTTAAAGGAAAGGATAATGAGAACCTTTAAGATGCAGTGTCACGTGAAAATGACAATTCTGGTACAAGATACCTTTAAGTCGTTTTAATAAATGAATTAATTTTACAATATTGCACCTGGAATATATGGAAGTAGGCTTTGAAAATTCAATGCAGGCCACATACACGTCTTAATTTTTTATTATAATTTTTTAATCGTTTTACTTAATTTTTTATTGTTTATATGCGGTATAGTATGAGTTCGAAAGGGACACCACTCCCATATTTAATAAACGGTAGTTAACTCCTGTCCTTGTGTTATTCAAAATTCTTAAACAAGAAAAATGATTTTGTCTCATTTTAAAGCTAATTTTTCCAAATCCATAGTTAAAGTAAATTCTAAAAATGATGGCTAGCTTAAGGTTGCTTATTTTTAAGGCATGATTTTTCTGCGGACATTGATAAAAAGAAGGACGTTGCATGCATTTTGTAAGGTCAGCCCTACAGTTTGTGTCCCCTTGTCCCATCTAGCAAAATGTGATCCCATTTCCTTGCTTATGAGGGGTGGACCCCACACCCTCGGCCGGAAGAGAGATACATTGTCTTTCACAGTTGGAGCATGTTCTGTCTGGCACGCACTACCGAGGGTGGTATGCGTTGTCATCTTGGCATCCACCACCCACACCCAATTAGGGAGAAGGAAAGAGCGGCCTACACGCAATTTTGTTTAAAATATTAAAAAAATAAATAATAAGAGAGTTAGGAAAGCGAGGGTTGTTAGGGAGGGATGCCCTTAACCAGGGTTGGTGATTATCACGGTCGGTAACCATGGTGGGAATCTCGGCCCTCCCGGAGTTGTGGCGATCCGATTTCGCGCAGAGATGATGACACGTAGCGATCGAAAGGCACGTGTCTCTCTGCCGGCCGTACCGAGCTTCTTTTTCCTGGCTTTTTTGGGAGACACGTGGCCGGCTGAGATAGAGTGGACCGGATGGACGGTCCGCATGCGTCCCCGCTGGTTGAAAATTCGCGCCGGGCCAGTGGACCGTGCAGGCCCGTCACGGTGGCGAGGGCTGACACGTGTGCGGGGGCCGGTGAGCAAAATATCAGCAACCGCCTGCGCGCCGATTGATTCTCGGTGGGCTCTGGCTGCGCTGGCTCGTTTCACGGCGTAACACGTGTCGCGCGCAGGAGGAGGTGGGTTAAAGAGAAACCGCTGCTCCGGCCCTCTTTTTTTTTTTTCCGTCACCGCGGCGGCGGGCGGCGGTGGCGAATGATGGGAGAGAGTTACAGCTCAGCATGGTGACCTCTTGTTTCCCCTCATCGTCGACCATGATGGCCCGCGCCAGTCATTACGTGGATGCGTGCATGAACCCACGATAGCGATGATGCCGCAGCATAGCAGCATCGTATGCATGCATGTGGCGGAACGAGGGATGAGTTCATCCGTGGCCTGTAGCCCCACCGCTTGACAGCACAGCACACGCCTGGCCGAGAAAGAGGGGAGAGAGGACGAGAGGAGAGGGGAAATTGTACAGGAGCGCGTGTGCTGATAACTTTTCCGGTAACGAACAGAGGTTGTTCGCTTCAGTTTCTTCCATTCATGACTCCTGGGACGTAAATCCGAATCTCTCGCTGGTGTTTTGTGTGAGCGAGCGCCGAAAGCCTCTTATTTTCTTTTCTTTTGGATATTTTTTGTTTTTTTTTTGTGTTTATTTTTGGTTTCTACAAATAACAACAGCAACGTTAACCACCTTTGGAAATTCTTTTAATGGAGAAATGATCATTGGAGAGTGAAAATATAGTTTCAGGGGCCAAGGTAGAGGTTGCGTCTGTTTCAAATATATAGGGGGTATTTCAGTTCTGCAAAAAATTCAGATTCGGCGATCTGAAAGACCACCTAGATCTGAAACGTCCGCCAAGGGTAGAGTAGAGTAGAGTTCCTCATGAATGTTTTTGTGTGGCTCGAACCTGCGCGATCATTCGTATAATTTTGGGAGTTCAGACAATTGAAAGGATTTAAGGCTGATTGTTCTCTTCGGGCTGAATGCCCTTTTTAATTGTTTTAAGCTCTTCAACTCTTTCTCGGCCAAAGGCAGTAGGTCAGGCCTGAATTTGAAGCAACAATATTTCGGGCCACGGCCTTTGTTTGTGTGTGTGTGCTTCTACTCCGGATCAAGATGCGGTGGGAATAAAGGGAGGATTTTTCTTTTTTCCTTTTTTATTTCAAAGAACTTAATTACTAATTATTGTTTTTGGTGGTCGGGCATGTAAGTAAAGTTTGATGCATGTGTTTGCCGGGAACTGCCAGGCGGAGCTAGGGTTTCATTTGTTTTCGATCCGTGTTTTGAGGATCTGTAACCCTCAGTGCGGAGAAATTGGAATTGGACGGTGGTCTGGGAAGTTTCCGGGCTAGCGTTAGGGTTCGGATTCACATGGAGGCCATTGCCGCGACAGATGGTTGTGTAAATCCCATCGCCTGCAGCGGCTTTCTAGAAGACACTACGGCCGGGATGCCAGCCGCACGGAGACGCCTTGCCGAGATAAGACGCCTGAAAACGCTCTCTAACAGTGGGAATTTTTCCGATATTGTGAAAAAAAGGTCCCGGACACTCAACGGCCAGTTGTGCAGCGTCTGTTTTGGGGAAGAAGTGGCGGCCACAGACGCTGCTTCAGTCAATACCATGGAAATTGAAGTGCACTCTCAGACCCTGTACCCTGCGCGGAGGCTGGTAAGATCGGTTTCTACACCAATCAGCTGGAAGGGTGGCTTGTTCTGCACCTGCAGTCTCGAGAAATTTTGGTCCAAGGACAACATTGCTAAGCAGAATAGTACTGGTAACCTTGCTAAGGAGATTAATACTACCAAAAACAATGTCCCTGTTAGTGAAAATCCTAGCAGCAACAAAAATAACAGCAGCAAAAGTGATGTTAATAATAATACTAGCCCTACTGTTACATCAGAAGCGGAGCCCATGGTCCAGGATTTGAGCCCACAAGCAGAAGTGATGGTTAACAATCCTGCGTGTGAAATGCAACAAACGAAAACAGTTCGAGTTGATGATGAAGGTAGCAAAGTGAAGATGCAGATCCCTCCAACACCTCGTACGCCTCCTCTTCCTCTTCCTTCTGCAAGCTGTCCCGCTGTTAGTAGCTCAGTCGATGGGCCTAAACAACCTAATAGTGAAGAGAGTGTTGCTGCACATATTAGTAGGCCTTTGAAGGCCATAAGCAGGGCCAACAGCGAGAGTATAAGCCTGTTGTTGAAAGATCCGTGCCCTCCGCATGGAACCATGTCTGTAATTGGCCGGCGGCGTGAAATGGAAGATGCAGTTTCAGCTGTGCCCTCTTTCTTTTCTATTTCTTCTCTTTCTAAAAGCAATAGCGGTGTGTCGCAGAATGGGCTTTCTGGGTTGCCAACACCTCCTACCCCTACTCTTCTCCACTTCTTCGGTGTCTATGATGGACATGGCGGATCTCAGGTATCCAACTGCTGTCCAAATATAGGGTTTTGTTGATATTTATTTTTGGGTTTCGCAAGTGTCTATTTTTTTTTTATTGATTGTTTCCATCATTACATACTTCGAAAATAACTGTGTTGAGATATTGTTGGGAAACAATTCCTTTGGTCGTTTGTACTCAAGTTGTATTTGCATATTCACGGGTGTGTTGAAGATTTGATTAATTTAATACCATCCTTTTTATTTGGAAAGTAGGGTTGCCTTTATAAGATATGACCTGAAGATACATTCGAACAAAGTAAGCAGATCATGCATGCTAGAATTGTTTTAGTGATCCTACAGGATTACATTTTGAAGTCACAGAAATCTTTCTTCTAAAGAAATAGTTGTTCTTTGGGGTTTTTGAATGGCCTGGGTTTTTACAAGCCCTTGCCCAAGCCATAAAAATTGGAATGGTTGTCCTCTTTATTTTATTCTGCCCTTTTATACTTGGGACTTATGATTAACGGACTGTAGCGTCTACAAATAGGTCACATTTGAATGATTGGTGGGTTGGAGGCTGGGGAGGTGATGTTAGGCATATGAATATGTAGTGGGTGAGTTTATCTGGTTATTTCAAATAGTCTATAGAAGAATTGATCGGTATCATTCTGATCTGTTTTGTTTCAATGCAACTATGCATATAATAATGCTTTGCGTAGACAGTTTCTTGCAAAAATGTTTACTGATGCTGTAGTGTCTATTGAATCATACTAGTAATAGATGGAGCACAATTGTATCAAGGAGATTTTGTCTTTTTGATCAATGCACCATTCATTGTCTCGTCAACCATGGAATTTTATAAAAAAATATATCTATATTTCTGTGGTTTTTGTGTATGGAGTGTTGCCAGGTTCCATGGAGTATTGTCCATGTAGAGTTTCTATAGTTTTGTGCTTGGAATGGTTGTTGAAAAAGGTGATTCCAATTTGGAAACCATCCCATATATATATTTTTCTTGTTATTATTGGAAGAAACAAGTTTCCTTCTTTAAATTTTCGTATCCATTTATGATAGAGAAAGTTAAACTGTTCTTATATATTAAGTTAATCTGTTCTTATATATTTTGCATTTGAAGGTTGGGATTGTTTTATTCAGAATAATATTGAGCTGACTCTGTAATGCACCAAGTTGTTTGTATATAGGGCAGTTAATCTGATTTATGTTCAAGGGCCTTCTTGTAGGATTCTAATATTTCAAACTGCTAAGTTTATTAGAGTTCTGAACCTCATTCTTTTTGGTCTATGTTTTTCTGAAATTTTGCAAAGACCATATTTGGTTGGATCTATATATTTACAATGTTAACATGAAATTTTGGGTAGAAATCTCATCAATTTTGGGCAGAAATCTCATCAATTTTGGCTTGCATGTTTATGTATGTGCAGGCTTCAATATTTTGTAAAAACCGTTTCCATGAGGCACTCGCTGAGGAGTTGAGGAATGTACCTTCATTTTCTAGAGATGCGAATGATTGGAACAAGGTCATGTCTGCATGCTTCATGAAAATGGACATAGCAGTGGGAGGGATGTGTCCAAATGGAGACTGTGGTAATGGGGATGCCCAAATGATTAGTGATTGCTGCCAAGATCCAGTTGCACCAGAAAATGTGGGTTCAACTGCTGTCATAGCTGTTGTCAGTCCATCTCAATTTGTTATTGCAAACTGTGGAGATTCCAGAGCAGTGTTATGTAGAGGAGGCAGAGCAATTCAACTGTCTAATGATCACAAGGTACAGTGCAAACAAAGTGATATTCTATTGATTATTTAGAACTTTGTTTGACCGTACTTCTACTTATTATAGGTTTAACGTTTGGTGATTGATTTACATTTTTATTTTATTTATTTTGTTAAATTTGTAACGAAGTTGGTTTTATATCAAAATACTTGTTAGGTGGTGAATATATTTGGCTCTAATTCAAAAGGCGGATGTTTTGTGAAATGGATATCAAGCTCACCTCTATTGGCTTTTGTTAATTTGATGCATCTCAGCCTGAACGAGAGGATGAGTTGAGTCGTATTGAAGCAGCAGGTGGACGTGTTATTTTTTGGAATGGACATCGTGTTGGAGGCTTTCTTGCTATGTCTAGGGCAATAGGTTTGTACCTATTTATCATTTTTAATTTTGGCTTGTTTGGTAGTGTGTGTCTGAAATGTAGTGTATAAGTTTCTCACTTTTCAAGAACTCATTTTGATCTTTTAGTCTGTTTATAATTTGTTGTAATTTTGCTTTTTAGGTTTTTTCTGTTAAAGATGTCTAGGGCAATAGGTTTGTACCTATTTATCATTTTTAATTTTGGCTTGTTTGGTAGTGTTTGTCTGAAACGTAGTGTATAAGTTTATCACTTTTAAAGAACTCATTTTGATCTTTTAGTCTGTTTATAATTTGTTGTAATTTTGCTTTATAGGTTTTGTTCTGTTAAAGATACTATATCTTAGGGATAATTTTACATTGAAAAAATTCACAAGACTTGGTCTAGCAGACACTGTTATCTGTAGGAATGCTCTAGTTTTTGTTTTGTACGTGCTTGATGTGTAGGATGATGTTATATATGTTAAAAACCATGGAGCTAGTGCAATGTTTATGTTAGACCAAGTACGTCTAAGGGTAGAGGTTACATCCTTGAAGGTGAAAAGGTGTAAATCAGTATTTGAGGTGGTCTATGGTGAGGCAAACAGCAGATTATTTCCTACTGAATTGTCATTGAAGGAATAGTGTTTGCTTGCAGGAGATCGATTCTTGAAACGATATGTAATTTCTGAACCTGAAGTAACATGTATAGAGCGGACACATGAAGATGAGTGCCTTATTTTAGCTAGTGATGGTCTATGGGATGTTCTGTCAAATGATACTGTCTGTGAAGTTGCTAGAAAATGTTTAGCTGGCTATAGGCCTCATCGATCAAAGGGTATTACAGAGGATACTCCTGTTGGTGCAGCAGCTGCTCTTCTTACAAAATTGGCTCTAGGACGTGGAAGTGGAGACAACATTAGTGTAATTGTGATTGATTTGAAAGAAAGAAGAAACAGAAACAGATGATAACTGCGCTAGAGTTACATATTTACATATACATATATAATTCATGCAAACATAATCCAGTTCATTTGCTATATAGCCTGGAGATCTGATGAATCATTTCCATTTATAAAAGTTGTGATCTGTAGGATGGGCAATGGGGACAGTGATATTTTGTATAATTGTGATTCTTTTCATCAACTGAAGAGATGCTCCCCCCTACTAATGTACATGGATGAATGCATGAGCTGCTGGTCATCAAGTCAAAAGGTGCAAGCTCAATATTTTAACAGAACTGTAAAGATTTTATCATTTAAATCTATTTTGCATAAACATCTTCGTAGGGAAACCTTGCCATTGTGATCCAGTATCCGTTTTGAAAAATGGATTTTATTTACTGATGTTGTATGTTTCTTTATCTTTTCAGAGTCAGACCCCAATACATTGCAATACATTGCAAAATGGGGCTCATAAAAGCTTCACAAGCATCTTGTAAATAATTTTTTGGAAAATGTCATGGTTTTCATGCTGAAAACCTTCAGTGGTTGTGTTTATTTTGTTTGCCAACTTCTGAAATATTTAGTCTTCTTTATCATGCAAATTACTTGCTGAGATCCTCAAATGTTGCAGCTCCATGATTTTTCTCAATATCGTTTAACACTGATATGAATTGAGGATGTCCTATCAGGTGAGGACTGTTGCAGCCCCATGATTTTTTCCAACTCGTTTGACACTGATGTGTATTGAGGATGCACTATTAGGTGAGATCTGAAATGCGCTACTAATAAGCTTAAATATTGAAGTCAAGTAAGTAGCAGAAATGTTTCCAATTCGTTTGCATTTGCAGCCTAAAGAGCAGCTAATAAATTTGGTTAGGCTGTCAATGATAATGACATCAAATTTTAGTATTTAACTATTTCAGTGATTATTTTTGCTTTTTTGATTCTCGTGACACGGAAGATGCGAAATTACAGCCATGTTAACCATCAGTCAATTTTGAAACTTCAAATTAACTTTAGACATTCTGTTCTTGGGAATATGGGAAATTACTGCCGTGTTAACCATCAGTCAATTACGAAGCTTCAAAGTAAGTGTAGACATGAAAATGGTAATCATTTGTTGTAATCATTTCACATGGCTCAGTTTACTGTTGCCTACTGATATGTGTAGATAACTAGCTTTGGTGTGTGCACTATCTGCCCATCCATTCTCTTTGAACCTTTATATGTTCAGCTTTGTTTTGCTGCTAGGGCCTAGTTTTTCTTGTAGATACAATTTTGGATGACAGTTACTTTTGTTTTCAAAGTAAGACATTTTTTATTAGCTTTTGTATAGGGGACTGAAGGCCACTGATTGCAAAAACTTGCTTTGTCATTGTGACTTCAGTCAGTTTGTTGTTTGAAGTTTGCTTTTGTTTTCAAAGTAAGACATTTTTGATTAGCTTTTGTATAGGGGACTGAAGGCCACTGATTGCAAAAACTTGCTTTGTCATTGTGACTTCAGTCAGTTTGTTGTTTGAAGTTTGCAGTTTGCTTCTGAAATATTCGAGGGTCAGTTTGTTGTTTGAAGTTCCCAGAATGTTTTGAAAATACTAATAGGTAAAAAGGTAAGGAACAAATATATGATATTTGAACTCATCTTATTTCATTTAACGAAATTGTGATCTTGTTTTTTAACAAATCAAAAGGGATGTAAAAGAAAGTTGGCAATGAATACCCATATGGATTAATCTATGCTTTAATTAATACCAAGGACTGTAAAGTGAAACTCATCTTTTACCTTGATGACCAGCATTAAATTAAACATCAGTATCATTTTTACACTAAGGTCACTTTGCCAAGCGAATTTAATCCTAAAGAATATTTTTAAGGAATCAGTATATTTGTAATTTATTGCATTACAGAACTGTACTCTGAAAGGCAACGATAACACAAAACAAGATATCAAGTTTAGATTAGGGTGTGGATACTAATAATTTTCTGCTATTCTCCTGTTCTTATGTAAGGAGAGTAAAATTGAAAAATTTAAGATGTTAAATTCATTGAAATGTCAAATGTCTGGAAATGTTTTATTTTTTTTCTTCCTTATATGAAATGACTGTAAATTCAAGCTCAACTTTCACCATGATAGTTGATGACCAACATAAAATTAAACAATCAGTATATATTTTTTACACTAAGGTCAATTTGCCAAGTGAATTTAATTCTAAAGAATATATTTGAAGAGTATATTTAATATTTGTAATTTGCTGCATTACAGAACTGTACTCTAAAAGGTAACGATAAACACTAAACAAGATTTCAAGTTTAGCTTAGGGTTTTTGCATGGCTGTTGCCTTGGATGCTAAACATATTCTGCTATTCTACTGTTCTCTAAGGAGAGTAAAATATAAACAGTTTTAAAATGTTAAAATCATTGAAATGTCTTGAATTTGTTTTTTTTAATTTTTTTTTAATGAAATGTCTGTAAATTAAAACTCAACCTTTGACCTTGTTTGTCAAGAGAATTTAGTCCTAAAGAATCCGTATATTTGTAATTTTTTGCATTACAGTTCTATACTCTGAAAGGTAATGATAAAAAGAAACAAGATTTAAGTTTAGCTTAGGGTTTTTGCATGGCTGGTTCAAATATTTTCTGCTATTCTCCTGTACTTTATGTAAGGAGAATAAAATACAAATAGTTTTAAGATGTTAAACTCATTGAAATGTCTTGATTTCTTTTTAAATAAAAAAGTTGTTAAATATGGAGGATCAAATTAATCATGCGAAGCGAAATTGTTTTAATACCATACCTTTATGATTAAAATCTGTATTAATCTTAAATAACCGATTAAAAAAACAAGTTCTTTCTTTTTAATCCACTAAAAAAAGCGGGTGGTATGGAAGGTATGTAATCACACTCGGCGGAAGCCATGTTAGAGACTCCCAACAAGGTTTTGGAAATGAACTACAATAACCAGAATAAACAAACAAAGGTTTTGGAAATGAACTACAAAAACACTGAAAACCAATAGTCAAAAAACTTGTTGGCACTTCGTTGCCGTCAGATCATATTAAAGGACTTTGAATCAGATATGCAACTCCTTAACTGCGTACTTGAGAGGAGTAATTTTTTTTTGGGTTAAAAATCCTTTGCTTGCATCTGCCCAAAAACTAGTGAAGGACTCTGAATCAGATTTGCTACTCTTCAACTACATGCTTGAGAGGTGTAATCTTTTTATATCCTGTTTGTATTTCTCGATGTAGATTACGAGTGTGTTGAGAGCTTGTTGGCAGGGATTGAGAGAGGGGTTGAACGGCCTTCTTTACTATATTAGGGTTTTTGCTTCGTTCAGGGAGTTTTTTACCGAGAATTTATGTCAGTAAGCCTTTATACCGAGAATTTATGTCAGTAAGCCTTTTTATTGAGAATATCTCTCAATAGAGAACTGGCAACTGCTTGTTCTTTTGCTTTCTTTGCAGGATTCGGATTTAGCGCTACTATTGAAGGTTGATGTTGTGGGAACTTCAAAACTTTTTTGCGCCCTTCCACAGAGGTCTAACCATCCTCGTTGAGTTGACATTGGGTTGGGAGAGGCAACCCAAACTAGGTGTCTTGGGGCCGAGTTACTCTTATTACGGGGCAAGAGCCGATAGAATGGAGAAGATTCGAACTGTACATTGAACCAGACAAGAAATATCAGCACAAAAAAAGCCTTTATATTGAGAATTTATGTCAGTAAGCCTTTTTATTGAGAATATCTCTTAATAGAGAACTGGCAACTGCTTGTTCTTTTGCTTTCTTTGCAAGATTCGGATTTAGCGCTACTATTGAAGGTTGATGTTGTGGGAACTTCAAAACTTTTTTGCGCCCTTCCACAGAGGTCTAACCATCCTCGTTGAGTTGACATTGGGTTGGGAGAGGCAACCCAAACTAGGTGTCTTGGGGCCGAGTTACTCTTATTACGGGGCAAGAGCCGATAGAATGGAGAAGATTCGAACTGTACATTGAACCAGACAAGAAATATCAACACAAAAAAAGCCTTTATACTGAGAATTTATGTCAGTAAGCCTTTTTATTGAGAATATCTCTCAATAGAGAACTGGCAACTGCTTGTTCTTTTGCTTTCTTTGCAAGATTCGGATTTAGCGTTACTATTGAAGGTTGATGTTGTGGGAACTTCAAAACTTTTTTGCGCCCTTCCACAATGGTCTAACCATCCTCGTTGAGTTGACATTGGTTTGGGAGAGGCAACCCAAACTAGGTGTCTTGGGGCCGAGTTACTCTTATTACGGGGCAAGAGCCGATAGAATGGAGACGATTCGAACTGTACATTAAACCAGACAAGAAATATCAGCACAAAAAAAACAAAGGGTTTTTGCAAAGCAAGGAAGGTTTGCGACGGAGTATTGTATTAAACATCTATTTCATCGGGTAAGCACATTTTTCGTCCTCTTTCGATTTATAAAACAATTTAAGTAGATAGGAGAAATACATTCGTTATAGGGGTTTGTGGCAGAAGGTTTTATTATCAGCAAGGGTTTGCAGAGCAAGGAGGGTTTTATTACACATTTATTTCATCGGATCAATAGTACAGAGGGTTCGGCTATAAAGGGTTTGAAAATGGAAGAAGGGAAGCAACAATTGCAAGAACCAATATATGTCAATGAGAAACAAGAACTGGAGGATATTAAGGCGTCAACAAGCTCGAGCAAGGGCAACAACAATGAAGAGGGCATATCGAAAAATAAAAATAAAAAATATTCTACCACATAAACAGGTGGAGAATAAGGAACAATCAAAGGCAAATCACCAAAATGAGTTTTTAGATGAGGAAGAAACTTACAGTCCCACAACTTCACCATTCATGTGGGCACCAAGACTTTATGTGCAAGAGCTAATGAAGATGAAAGAGAAACTTGAAAGCATGGAAAAGAGGGAGAAATTAACGGAAACTAAATCAGATGAGGTTATAAACACCATTCGGAGGCTGGAAAAGGAAAACAACCAACTCAAGGAGCAAGTGTCAAAGCTACAAAACCTTGCAAACATGGGTCAACGTGAATGACATGTCCTCAAACAAGCCATCCACCCCCCAATCAATGATGCAATAGAGGTGGAAAAAACAAATGCAAATCAAATAAGAGGTACAAAAAACACTCCAAAACATGGAAACAAGAGAAAATGAGCTACGAAATGAATTAACAAAGGCAAAGACATGGTCTCAAGTAGTAAAAGAACCAGTCAATCAACAAAAAGAGAAAATGAGCTACGAAATGAATTAACAAAGGCAAAGACATGGTCTCAAGTAGTAAAAGAACGAGTCAATCAACAAAAAGAGTTGATAGAGAAACAAGTAAAAATTCAAATAACAAAAGAGAAAGAAAGAAATGAGAAGTTATCAAATATAATCATCAAAGGGTTGAAAGATTATGGGGACAGGGAAGACACAAATCGTTAACCAGGGACTTCTTGTCATATCGATTACAATGGAAGGGTCAGATAAAAAAAACAAGCAGAATTGACAGGCTGAGAGAAGGAGGCAGAGATAGACATATTCGGGTCACATTGATGAGCTACGAGGATAAAATAAGGTTACTTAAAAACAGAGGCATGCTGAGAGGGTCACAATTTTATTTAGATGATGACCTAACATTTTTACAACAGGAAGAAAGAAATAAGGAATGGGAAAAGGTGAGGGCAGCAAGGAATGAAGGGAAACAAACATATTTAAGAAATGGAAAGGCATACATCACATCTAAACAAATCCAAAACAAATAGGGAGTATGGCCCGCCTGGGAACATCTTACAATGGTAAGTTGGAACTATAGAGGTTTCCCTTGGAGAAGAGGACTCGGGTTAGGGCCCATTGCTAGAGACAAAGATATAATCATATTGACAGAAACACATGAACACGATGGATGTAGGACTCCAGAATTTGTGGGATAAAAAAAAATAGCAATATGGAATAAAGTAGCAGAAAATGGCAAAGGGCATGGGGTATTATGGTTTTAATAAAAGAGGAATGAGATAGGGTCATTAAAATTGAAAAACAAGATGAAATAAACAATACATCTGGATAAAGATCCTAGAAAATAAGTCAGTTATTAGCATAGCAACAACATGTTATTTTGCTCCCAAGAATTCTAAATTCTCTAAGAAACATGACCTTAACAGAGAAGACCCATACTCCTCCCTAAAAAGAGACATTTCAATATACAGTAAGTTGGGGGAGATTATATTAATTGGAGATTTCAATGCAAGGACAACAAATAAGCAAGCTAACATTCTAGAAGGTAACGAAGATATTGAGATTAATCCTCTTTGGATGTGAGAAGAAGAAAATCAACAGGGGACCAGGACTTCAGAAGATGAGCATGGGGCTATCATGCAATATGGAGAAGAGTTGTTAGGTCTTTGCAACATATATAATTTGATTATTTGCAATGGGATGAACAAATGGAAAAATTCAAGAAAGTATACATGCAAAACATATAAGGGACAAAGTGTAATAGACTATGTAATATGCTCACAAAATTACATACCAAAAATAGAGGAGCTAGAAGTGGAAGATTCTTCAGTGGAACTTAAGTAAGATCACAACCCAATTGTTATGAAACTTCGAATGCATGGAGACAAACCAAGGGAAAAACACTTGCAAGGCAATCAAAATAAATATCCTCACAAGGGAAACATTCTCTTAACAGATGAAAATCGACAGAATTTTAGAGCAGTATTAAATAACAAGTTACAGGAAAGGGAAGAACTACATCACAGTAGTAGATATTATAGTAAGAGTGAATGGTTAATGCACGTTATTCAAGAAGCTCTAAACAAATGCAAGAGAGCTAAACCTAAAAAGAAAGAAAGGAATAGCTTCCCAACCAACCCATGGTTCGATGAAGATTGCAAAAAAATGCGAAGATTACTAAAGGAACCAACGGTTAAAACAAGAGCAAACAAAAAAGCATATGAGAAACAGGTAAGGGAAAAAAAAGAAGAATACACTAGAACAAGGAGGAAATAATTGATTTACTTAGGGAAACATGAACCAAAGAAATTTTGGAAGGAACTAAGCGTGAAAATGATGCAAATTAAAAATAACATAACAGTTAATCAATGGTTGGAGTATTCAAAGCAACTGTATCAGCGTAGTAACCAACATGAGACACCCCCTACTATCATTGTCAAGAAAGGACTTTTCACAATTAAAGACATTATTCAAGGGATAAAAAACTTAGCAACTGGTAAAGCCCGTGACATAGACAATCTTCAAACAGAGCATATAAGATGGGGGTATATATCTTGGCACCGCAAATCAAAGAAATTTTCAATGAGGTCATACAAAATGGCTTCCCTCCTGAGTGGACAACTAGCTTGACCATTCCTTTGTTTAAAAGTGGAGATGTAAATAATCCCTCAAACTATCGAACTATCATGATCAACCCTCTCTTTGCAAAGTTGTTTGGGAGTATGATAGAGCGTAGGATTAGCATATCGGCAGAAGAAAAGGGAAAGAGAGCAAAGGGCAAACATGTTTTAGGCCCAAGCACTCAACTATTGATCACTGTATCACACTCAGACACACAGTGGAAAAAATATGGGATAAAAAAAAGGAGGCTTTTTGTTGTTTTGTAGACTTCAAAAAGGCATTTGACACAGTGCCAAGGAAAAGAATATGGAGCAGAATGGAAGAGCTAGAGGTTCCAATTCACTACAGGGCAGCAGTTCACAGACTATATGAGCATGTAAAGGCTAGAATCAGAACATAGGAAGGGTTATCTGAATGTTTTGGTAGTGACATAGGTGTCAGACAAGGTTGCCCTCTATCTCCAACCTTATTTGGGCTGTACATTGACAAGTTAGAATAATGGATAAACAAATTTGGGGGAGAGGGTGTGCATTTAGCCAAATATGTGGTAGAACTCATGTATGCAGATGATGTAATTCTTGTGGCCAAAACAGCCAAAGATCTAGAAGATCACCTTCAAGCTCTAGAACTCTTTTGTAAAGAAGTTGGGATGCAGGTGAACACGAAAAAAAAAAAAAAAATTATGATTTTTTCAGCAAAAAAGAAGCAACAACTCAAATTTCAGTTTGCAGGAGAACCGCTTGATGTAGTAGTAGAATACAAATACCTGGGCATAGACTTTCATGACAAACTTAATTGGAATACATGTAGGATGAAAAGAACTCAAAGTGGTTGGAGAGCACTATATGCACTTCAAAACAGGTGTAGGAATGTTGAGTTGTGGGATTGGAAGACCACCAAGGTCTTATTTGGCCTACTTGTTACACCGGTTCTGTTGTATGGTTGTAAGGTGTGGGCTAGTGGCACAACAAATGCAAAATGGAGGCAAATAGAAAGGATTCAAAAATATTTAATCACAAACTTTCTCAAAATTAAGGCCACAACCCCTTGTGAAACTTATTCTAGCTGAAACTGGAATGTTCCCTTTAGAAGCAATTGCTATGACCAAGCTGTTATGTTACTTGAAAAAAGCAGAAAACATGACAAATGATAGATGGCCTAGGGCAGCTAGGGATGAAGAGTTGCATAGGCGAAAAAATACATGGATGAAACAAAATTAGAAATGGATGAAACGTTGGGAAATCAACATAAATGAATGCCCAAATGTCAACAAAGACATAAAAAATTATGTGAATGAAAAGTTCAGAAGTGGAATGTGGAAAAATGCAAGCAAGAAAAGACAATATTATATTGCAAATTTTAACCCAACGTATGACCACAAGGAAAAAGCCTATATAGGCGCTGAAATCAAGTGGAAGGAAAAAATACTCATTGCTCAGATAAGGACTAGCTCTCATAGGCTTAGATGTGAAACAGGGAGATGGACAATGCCCAAAGAACAATGGGAAGAAAGAATATTTACTCTATGCAGCACAGGGGCAGTAGAGATAGAGGAACACTTCATCTATAAATGCCCGAGTTTTTCAGATATCCGTGACAAATACAAAGGAACACTTGGAAACGAGTTTATGGCAGATTTATTTGAAGACAATAAAATAAAAAAAGTTGGGGAATTGCTAACACAAATCGGCAGGAGAAGGAACAACCTTCTCAAAGATATTAAAGATCATATAATATAATTTGAGTAATTGTACTTTCTTATTTGAGGTCCCATAGACCATATTTGGGTCTCGCGAAAGGAATTTATGGCAGATTTATTTGAAGCCAGTAAAATAAAAAAAGTTGGGGAATTGCTAGCACAAATCGGCAGTAGAAGGAACAACCTTCTCAAAGATATTAAAGATCATATAATATAATTTGAGTAATTGTACTTTCATATTTGAGGTCCCATAAACCATATTTGGGTCTCGCAAGAGGACAGTCCTTGACCTTATGATCGGATGCTTGACACCGAAAACAAGCAAGCATCTGGCAGGTCGGATGCTTGAGACAGAAAACAAGCATCTAGCAGGTTTATATATGTAACTCCTTAAAAAATAATATTATTACCACCTGAATCACGATGACATCCTTGAGGTTTTTGGCTAAACTCCATCGTTGAGGTCTTTGCTTACACCCACTTCAACACAGACTCTCCTTGGGTGCACGTGAAAAACTTATCCGATTCAACCAATATAACACGATCTAGAGCTGTTGGCTATACGGTTCAAAAAGGGTCAGAAGGGATATAACACGATCTAGAGCTGTTGCTATACGGTTCAAAGGGGAAGGGAAGGGAAGGGATATAACACGATCTAGAGCTGTTGTAATACGGTTCAAAAAGGGTCAAAGGGGAGGGAAGGCTTAGAAACTTGATTTATGGATTTCGATGGTCTGCTTTTTTGAAATTAAAAAATTACGAGATCATGGGGAGAAAACCAGCAGGGAACTCCTCATGAACAAAGGTCCATGTTCATAAATCGATATAATATGTACCGATTTAACAAGATGAAACTAGAAATCACCCTCGATCAAATTTTGGATGAACTCAAGTTTGACTTTACGAAGAGCCCAAGCAGACTTCACCCTGTAAAGTGGCTGCATTTTACCCAAACCTGTAAAGTGGCTGCATTTGGTATGCAACCCACAAAGTAAATGACTATAGTCACTTGAATGTACTATCAAACTCTGACAAGGGCAAAACCAACAATCAGGTGAAGAACAACCGCCCAAACCCTCTTCGGTGTCGATTTCTTGGGCCGTTTGTAAGGAGTCCTCCTATGCTTTAGCACAGGCGTTGCCAACATCCCCACTGCCCCGCCCTGGTTGGGGGCCATGAAGCATCCCACAGACAGGACAGAGCTAGCTGCACAAACCCCACTCAGAGCTTTGTGACAAAACCCTAGCAAAATCCAAAAAAATGTGTTGACATATTATAATCTTCATTTCAATTTTCTTTTTAATTTATATAAATAAATATAAATATAAATAGAATTAATTTATCATACAACAATTTGAATTTAGTTGTATAATTTTGGCCTTTGCCTTTTCAACGTCCTAAAGAAAAGCTCGCTTAAATTTCATATTAAAATTCCCATTGAGAAAAGCTAACTTAAATTTCATTCCCAAGATCTGCAAAATCTTAAAATATTTGTCCAAAATTATTATTGTGGATGGTGTATTAACATGCAGACGGTTGAGAATTTTAACATGGTGTTAGAACCATGCACAATTGATATGGCGTTGAAACTTGCAGGAAGTGTGACTACATACATCAAGCTGTCCATATAGAACATATTTATGGAAAATGTTATAAGATGTTCATTTTAATGTATCTTTAAATAACCCTCTAGAAACAATTTCTTTTATATTCATAATTTCCTTGCATGAATTTTATTGATTATGTGTGATTTTTTTTGTATATATATATATATATATATATATATATATATATATATATTTTGAATAGATAGAGATTTTGGAACTTTGAATAAAGGATTAAGATTCAAATTTTGTACAGGGCTAGGGTTAAATGTCATATTTTTGTACTAAAATATGGTTGAATAATTACATGTTGGATAAACAACATTTTTCATAATGATTCTTGTATAAATTGTGACCTTGTGAACATTAAAAACTATTTTATCCTATTTAACCTTTTACCTAAATTATTTTCTTTTTTCATCTATGTATTTATATATTTTTAATTATATATATATATATATATATATATATATATATATACTTTATTTTTTTAAATATTTTTTTTTCAATGGATTATATGGGATTGAAACAACCCCACATGTATTACATCATCACCACATAGTGGTATTACAAGAAAGCTTGGATATTATTCTTGTATTGTTTGGCAAGATTCGAACCTAGGTAGGTCTCCTCCTTAAAGTGTTGAGGAATTTAATCGGTTGAGTTAATGCCACTTGATTTTTTTTCAATAGGTTATATGAGATTGAAACGGGCCCATCCATGTTACATCATCACCACATAGCGAAGCTTGGATATAGGTCTCCTCATTAAAGTGCTAAGGAATTTAATCAGTTGAGTTAATGCCACTTGATTTTTTTTCAATAGGTTATATGAAATTGAAACAGGCCCATCCATGCTACATCATCACCACATAGCGAAGCTTGGATATTATCAATGTATCTATCTGGTTAAGCTAATGCCACTTGATATCTTATTTTTTAAATATTGATTATGTTTAACATCTAATATCTTGCTAAATTGTATTTGCTTATTCTTTTAATCTTTTAATTTGAAGTGACATATCTATCTCTTATGTTATTGATGGAGGATAATGTAGGAGGAAATAGTGCATTAGTTTTTATAAATATTCCATGAACATTGCACATGATAGGCAACATTGCAAATTGTAGGCATTGGTTTTTATAAATCTTCCATGAACATTAGTGGCAACATTGCACATTGTATATTTGTTGAAGCTTTGTCACGTTAATGGAGGAGTTGGATGTAGTGAAGAAATTGAATTTTGTAGTGTTGTTATTTTTATTGTTATTTTGTAATAAAGTATAATAATGTGATCATGAACATATCAAGATTTGAAAATTGATTTTTTTTTTAAAGATTCAACAATTGTTAAATTATAGTATATTGTATACAAAAGCTTTAAGTTATTATCATTATTTCCTTTCAAAAAATACATTGGATTTTTATGTAGAAATAAAATTGTTATACTTTAATTATAGAATTTCTATTCTAGATTTTAGTTTAAGTTAAAATAAATCAAAATATTAGAAGTTATTTTTTATATATTAAAATTTAGAAGAAATCATTTGTATTTTTAAAATAATAAATAATAGTTTAAAAATATTTATTGGATTAAGGTTTTAAATTTAATTGGTTATATGAGATTGAAAAAGCATCACCTCTCATTACTACAACCATTTGGTATTTTATATATATATATATATATATAATACCAATCATTTTCATTTTAGAGTTTGAAAAAAATTACAATGAGATAGATATTTTATACCCTTATATAGGCCTTACTAAACAACCCCATTAAGAGCTATTCTAAAATCTCCCAACAATGACTCAATTTTTTTTGAAAAGTCTATCAAACCTGATACAATAAAAACTATGAATAGTTTGGTGCAAGCCTTTAGTCATCTTATAGAGAGCCATTTTGGTACATCAGCTCTGTAGCCATCAGTTATCTTATGGATATGACTTTAATTATTAAAAGATATAAAAAAGAACACAAAAATTATCCTAAACCATGACTTCTATCAAAAGGAAACAAGTATTAAAAGGGAGCAGATTGTGGTGGGATCACAGTGTCATACACTACTTTTAACCAAGTATCAACTAAAATATCTAAGGTAGTTTTTGATAGACCATCTACTTTCTCATTTAGTTCTTTGTAGATATGTTTATAAGAGATCTCTCCAAATTATGCTTTTAGCAATTTCACCTGCTCATAATAAAGCCTAAGTATCAAAAATTGCATCCCTACTAATCCTATGTTCAATCCACCACCAATTTTAAGTCATCAAAAATTTGGTGTTTTGTTATTCCCTATTCCATTGCCATTCTTATAAAAAAGATCAAAGCCTTCCACTTTGACATTATTGGTGTCTTCACCAAGACTTGATTTGAAAGTGAATTTGTGAATTTCATCTTGATATAATACTCCTGCCCCACATCTACCTAGATTGTCTTGACAAACTCCATCAAAAAAAGCCCAAGACTTCATAACATCCACTATTAAATTGCTAACCTGCCTTACAACCTTTGATTCTAGGGCTTGCTTTTTGTATTCATACGCATATTTGATATAAGCTTGAACTTGTAAGGTGGAATTTCCTTGCTCTCAAACAACATAGGATTTCTTGCCAACCATAGACCCCATGCCACTATTAATGGAATGCACCTATATTCCTTTAAGCCTTTGTCTTTAAACCATTGTTGTATATTCTCCAACACATTCCTTGTTGGCCACTGGCCCTACCCCTTAGTCACGGTAGAATAGATCTCCACACTTCTCTCAAGAAATCACAATGAACCAATAGGTGATCCATTGTTTCTTCTTCCCTTTTACATAGGTTGTATTGACTTGGACCTTGCAGAGACCTCTTTTGCAGAACAATACCTTTTTAGCTAACACTAACCAAAAAAGATTATGATTTTCAAAGTAAATTTCAATCTACAAATCTTGCTCCACCACCAAAGGACCTCTCCATATTATCTTCAAACATTGCCTTGTATCCCTCCTTAGCTGTAAGTTGTCCACTAGCTGGGTTCTTTGACCATATTAAAGATTCTTCTTCTTGTCTTAGTTTTATAAAAGCCCTTGTTATACCCCTTGTATAATTGCTCTATTGATCAACTTCATTTCCTTCCAAAAGTAATTCTTTTGCTAAAAGCTATCCATGATTATACAAACTAGTTTTGTCCATAGAGGATGCATCTGCCAATACCTTGAGCCCCTATCTATTTATATGTTCTATTAAATTTTGAGACAACTGGTAATCTCCTCCACTCCTCAACTAGGGGTCTTTTTCTAGTCTTACTTTCTTCCCATTTCCTATTCTCCAAACCAAAAAATTGTCCACTAATGAAAAAACCTTCACTAATGCTTTCCAAATAATAGTAGCATTGGTCACTGACTTGATAGGAAGTCTAATCCACTCTTCAAATAACCTGGAACCCAAATATTTCTCCTTGATAACGTCATGCCATAATCCTTTACTAAATATCAATCCCCAAAGACTCTTGGCAGGTAATGCTTGCCCGAAGTTATTTATATTTATAAGCCCCCATCATCCTATTGCTTTATATTTGACAATCTTACTCCATTTAACCAAAGCCATTGCATCCTTCTCCCTTCTTCTAAAGGAAATGAAAGCATTTTTTTATTATTTTTTCCACTATTTTAACAGGAATATAAGCCATAGAGTGCCAATATACTATAATGATCTCCACAATTGATTTCACCGTGTTAAATGGCTTCCCAATGATAACCATCTATTGCACCATGGAGTTACCATTTTTTCACTTTATTGTATAGCCAAATTTGATCATGGTATCCATAACCATGGCTTTAGCCTAAACCCCAAATATTTTAGCCCTTTGCTAAACTCAATTAGATTAAAGTCAAAATTCCTTATCACCGGATCTTCTTGTCCTAGTTATAGTCTGCTAAAGCTGTATCAATATTTTGGAGGTTTATTTCCATTCTTGTAGTAGCACAATATAGATCTAACATCTTTTTATATTTCAATGCTTCTCTTAAGGTGCCATATCCAAATAGCAATATATCACATGCAAATAGCAAGTCCCAACCAAAGAGTTTTCTATTTTGATGCCTTTGATCATGCCAAGGTCTTTTTTTTCCTTAATCATTCTACTTAGATCTTCAGCCACAAGCAAGAATAATAGGGGTGATAGGGGGCATCCCTGTCTCATCCCTCTCAAAGGCTTGAAGAAGCTAGAAGCCGAACCATTAATTAAGATAACAAAGGAAGAACAATAAATACATCCCATTACCTAATTTACAAAGGGCACACTACAACCAATATGAATTAATATGAACTCGATGTACAACTAGCTCACCCTATCAAAAGCTTTTGCCAAATCAAATTTGATTATCATTGCTTGTTGCTTCCTTGATTTGATTGAATGAAGTGCTTCCTAAGCAACACCAATAACTTCATGGATTTGTATTTTACTCAAGAACCTAAATTATGCTTTTGAGAGGATGACGGGGATCGGGAGATTCACACAGTCGAAATATTCATGCTTTTCATTAAGATCTTCGAAAAATTATACACACATCAAGATAAATCAGCCCGCAGGCTTTACAATGACCAAGCTCGACTTTGGTCTCTCTAACTGTACTCCTTCTCGTTCTCCGGTCCACCACCCTTCCTCTTACAAAAATTCGAGTTTTTATAGAGGTCTCGGCCCTCTAGGTCATTAATGACCCACCTGTGCGAAAACAAGAAATGAAAATAAGAAAGTTCGCTTCCCTCTCAAATTTTCAAAATTTCTTCTATTAATGGGCAACTGCCCCAATCTCCTATGGGAGCTTGCATTAAAGACTCCCCTTGCCCTGCAACCACCGCTTCCAAACTGTCTCTCAGGAACAGTTGCTGTCAGAACATTCATCTGCACCCTCTACCTCTTTTCCCGTGCGCGCGGCCTGTCCACGTGTCGAAATTTTTAAAACTGTCTTCTACCGACCGTGAAATCTCAATCCACGTGGCAGCCTTTAACTGGTCGCAATATCGCGACATGTCGCGATATCGCGACATGTCGCGGTATCACGACCCCCACGCCCTTTTGCCTTTGCTACGCCTTTGGAGCCGCGATTCTGCGACATGTCGTGATTTCGTGACTCCCACGCCCTTCCGTACTTGCCCTGCCTTCAGAGCCACGATTTTGTGACATGTCACGATTTTGCGGCTCCCCTGCCCTTGTTTTCTCCCTTCGTCTTTCGAGCCCATTGTCAACTTCGACTTCGCTATTCTTCGAACCCTTCGCGCCTTTGCTTTCAAAGACGTCGCGATATCGCGACGTAAACTCCCTTCGTACTCCTGCCTTCGAAAACATCGTGACATCACGATGGAAAACCCCTCCTTGCCTCCTTCTCCGAAAACGTTGCGACATCGCGACGTCGCGATATCACGACAGAAGACCCCTTCTTGCCTCCTCCGAAAACGTCACGATATCGCGACGTCGTGAAATCGTGACGTTGCGATATCGCGACAAAACCAGCCTCCACCTTGTCACAGCTTCTGGGGTTGTGATTTTGTGACCCCCTTTCTCACTTTGCCTTGGAAATTTAAACAAATTACTTTGAAAACCCGGTTGATGCCAGATTGTCCTGCTATCGTCGGATGCTCCTGCATCAGACACCCGGGGTAAAAAGGAGAAGTGACCTTCACTTCTAAGCTGTTCGGTCCGCGTCCTTTGTAATATCTCCAAACACGCATCAACCTTTGCAACCTGCTCAAATCCCGTCTCCTGGAAAAATTCTCTGCCCTCTACCAGACAAATTCTGGCATTGCTGCACACCTTCTCATCCACTGTCTGTAATGGATTCAACTTGCGTCGCACCCCATCTTTCATCAAGGAATACGTATTTGCATGACCATCATGCACTGCACTCCGATCAAACTGCCATGGCCTTCCCAACAGCAAATGGCAAGCATCCATGGGGAAAACATCACACAGGACCTCATCCTGGTATCTCCCAATCTGGAACGTGACTAAACACTATTCACGGACCCATGCTCTGTGGTCCTTCCGCAACCACGCAATCCGGTATGGATGCGGGTGTCTCCTCCTTTTCAGTTGTAACTTAGCAACCATCTCCTTAGAAACTAAGTTATCTGTATTCCCATTGTCTATAATAACATTACAGAATTTGCCTGCACTTTTGCACCGTGTGCGGAACAGGCTTCTCCTCTGCTCTGGTTTGTCTTCCCCAATCTGCATGGTCCTCCTTACGATCATTGCTTCTCCTTTCTCAGCTTCTTCAGAATGTTCTGAGTCAGCATCTTCAGCTGCCACAACAACTCTGGCAGGACCCACTTGTTTCTTGTTCACTCTCTCGGGGTGTTGGGGACACTCATATGCCCGATGCCCCTATTCTCAACAGTGGAAACATGTTCCCCGAAACACTCCTCTTCCATACCCGCGTCCAGATCTACCTCTTCCTCTTGGGTAGCCATTGTTCTGAACTTGTGGTTTGGGTTCTTCATCTTCTTTCTGATTATGGCTGCTGCTAACCTCTTCTTTCTGATTATGGCTGCTGCTAACCTCTTCTTTCTTCTCTTCCTTTCCTTCCTCTTTTCTTCCACCGGTCTTTCCTCCAGGCCCTCTTCCTTTTTGCTTGCTCTCAAACCTTCTGTTCAGTTTTTCTTCAACCTTCAGAGCAAACTGGTAAGCATCTTCAATGGTGCTCACCCGCACTAAGCTCAACTCTTCCTAGACACTGGGTCTCAACCCATTAATATAACGGGCCACCTTTTCTTTGCTTGCTTCTAAATGGCCGGTTTTGATGGAGATTTTATAAAATTCCTCCGTATATTCTTGAACAGTTTTATTCATCTATCTCAAACCCTACATTTTCCTTAGCAGATCCAACTCATAATCTGTCGAAATAAACTGTCTCTTCAGCTTTTCCACCATTCTGTCCCATCTTGTTATTCTCTCCTTCCCTCTTCTGTTTCGCTCCAGCTGTATTCCCCTCCACCAAATGCTGGCATGACCCTTCAACTTGGTCTTGGAAAATCTGACCCTCTCGGGATCTTCAACTTCTTCATACTCGAAGTATTCTTCTAGATCATTGACCCAGTCGATCAACTCCTCCGGATTCAAGTTCCCGAAATACGTGGAAACTTCCATCTTTGGCCTCTTCCAAATCTGGGATATGGCCCTGTATAGTCTGGCTTGTGCCGGATCTATAGCTTCTTCTTCTTCTTCTTCAAACTAGTTTTGTTCTTCATCCGCTTCATCTTCACTGTCTGCATCTCTTCTTGGTTCGTGTCCTCTATGCAGTTCTTCTTGCAGGGCCTGAACTTGCCGCTGCAAAGCCTAGAAATCTTCTACTACCATGCCTCTCCCACCCACGGGGTTTCTTCTCGGAGGCATCTTCTCACTCTCTCATGAGCCTTCCCACAGATCCTGGTGTGACTGCCTCACGTCCGACGATCTGTCACACACTCAGGAACTTCGGCTCTGATACCACTGACGGGGACCGGGAGATTCACACAGTCGAAATATTCATGCTTTTCATTAAAATCTTCGGAAAATTATACACACATCAAGATAAATCAGCCCGCAGGCTTTACAATGACCAAGCTCGGCTTCGGTCTCTCTAACTGTACTCCTTCCCGTTATCCAGTCCACCACCCTTCCTCTTACAAAAATTCGAGTTTTTATAGAGGTCTCGGCCCTCTAGGTCATTAATGACCCACCTGTGCGAAAACAAGAAATGAAAATAAGAAAGTCCGCTTCCCTCTCAAATTTTCAAAATTTCTTCTATTAATGGGCAACTGCCCCGATCCCCTATGGGAGCTTGCATTAAAGACTCCCCTTGCCCTGCAACCGTCACTTCCATACTGTCTCTCGGGAACAGTTGCTGTCAGAACATTCATCTGCACCCTCTACCTCTTTTCTCGCGCGCGCAGCCTGTCCACGTGTCAAATTTTTTAAAACTGTCTTCTACTGGTCGCGAATTCTCAATCCACGTGGCAGCATTTAACTGGTCGCAATATCACGACATGTCATGATATTGCGACATGTCGCGATATCGCGACCCCCACGCCCTTCTGCCTTTGCTACGCCTTTGGAGTCGCGATTCCGCGACATGTCGCGAAATCGCGACATGTTGTGATTTCGCGACTCCCACGCCCTTTCATACTTGCCCTGCCTTCAGAGCCACGATTTCGTGGCTCCCCTGCCCTTGTTTTCTCCCTTCGTCTTTCGAGCCCATTGTCAACTTTGACATCGCTATTCTTCGAACCCTTCGCGCCTTTGCTTTCAAAGACGTCGCGATATCGCGATATCGCGATGTAAACTCCCTCCGTACTCCTACCTCCGAAAATGTCGCGACATCGCGACGTTGCAATATCGTGACGTCGCGATATTGCGACGGAAAACCCCTCCTTGCCTCCTTCGAAAATGTCGCGACATCGCGATGTCGCGATATCGCGACGGAAGACCCCTTCTTGCCTCCTCCGAAAACGTCGCGATATCGCGATGTCGCGAAATCGCGACATCGCAATATCGCGACGTCGCGATATCACGACAAAACCAGCCTCCACCTTGTCGCAGCTTCTGGGGTCACGATTTCGCGACCCCCTTTCTCACTTTGCCTTGGAAATTTAAACAAATTACTTTGAAAACCCGGTTGATGCCAGATTGTCCTGCTATCGCCGGATGCTCCTGCATCAGAGGATGTTTGAAAAACCCCTTTTAACCTCCTAGCAATAATCTAAAAGATGATTTTGTAGAGATTATTACACAAGGATATAGGCCTATACTCCCCAAAGGATTTTGGGCTATCCTTCTTAGGAATCAAGGCCAAGAAAGTTGTATTGATATACTCAAGTACCTACCCATAAGTCCTTGATTCCTCAACCACCTTCAAAAGGTATTCTTCTAACAAATCATAAAAACCCACATAAAACTTAAATGAACCAACCATCCAGTCCCAGACTCTTTTCTTTTTTAAAATATTTAATTGTTGTTTGTAGCTCCTCCTAGTAACTTCAGTCATTAAAAACTCTTTGAGTTTGTCACTAGCCATATTAGGTAGATAAAGTAACCTCTTTGAGTTTGTCACTAGCCATCTTAGGTACATAAAGTGCTAGCTTAATGATATTTTCTATATTTTCTTTGTTGGGTTCTTGATACATTTTCTTAAAGTAGGATACTCTTAACCTAGTTATATCTTGAAACCTTCTCATATTTCTTCCATCCCCCTTTCATCTCCCAAATGGTATTTATCATCGTCTTTGTTTTGCATAATTTTGAAAAGATATTGTATTCTCATCCCCTTGATCTAGCCAAATTGCTATACTTTCAATCCTCCACTTTGCATCTTCCCATTCTAGCAATTCCCTCTTATTTTTTTCCAACTCGACGTATAAATTTTCCTTATCTTAAAAAAAAACCTCATTGCCTTTGCAACAATACAACTGATTCAATTTAAGATTCTATGTCTACTATCTGTCTTTGCTTCTCAATATTTATCTTTGGACCATTTGTTTGTATTAGATTTGATTCTCCTCATTAAAACATGACTATTTTTTCTATTGTTGGGTCAATATGTCTCCACTCATATTTTACTAGATTTATAAATTCCTCATCTTCCAACCAAATAGCATTGAACTTGAAAGGACCTACTGATTTCTCTTGATCTTTTTCTAACTGAAAGAAAATCGGTGAATGATCAGATCCCCACCTTGATCTATCCAAGACCTCAGTATTTATGCTTTAGCTATGAGGTTTTTAGACACAAAATTTGACCAACCTTTTAGAATACCTTATATTTTAGTTCTATTATTTCTCCAAGTGGGAGCTAATTTAATGGGTTCTATATCACATAGCCTTGCATTCTAGATTTTTCATAGAAAAAATTTAGTGAGAGGATCCATTCTAGCCTTCTCTTCCCATATTTTTGCTCTTTTAGTTACAAAATTTAAGTCCCCTCCCACCACTACATTTCCTTTTTTAAAAAGTCTTGTATAAATAATTCTTCCCAAAACTCCCTTCTACCACCATAAACACCATACAAATTGACTATAGAAATAAGCTTTCCTATCTCCATAAAATGTAAGTCTATAACCACACCTGCCTTAATATATACCTTGTCAACTAGTTGGAAGGAGGAATTCCATCCCATTACATTCCCCCTAATCTTCTGTTTGAGTCTATCCCTTCAAAGTTTCAATTTGATAGGAGAGAGGTGAGGATGGCTATTGCTTTTTTGCATCCAACATAGTCTCCTAGATTAAAATTATATTTGGATTATAAAGTTTAAACAAATACTTTAGGATTGTTTATTATGAGGAGCCTCAATCCCTCTAACATTTAAAGAGAGGATGATCATTGATTCACTTTCCCCTAGGGTTTTTTTGCTCTAATAACCCCAACTATAGATTTTATTTATAAGATAAAATTTTATTTTCAACTTCCTTTTGTGCAATTTTTAAATAGGATTTCCTTCCTACTATAAATTCTTGAGATTAACTTGTCTCAAGACCCAACCCCCCCGACACTTGACCATACCCATTATCTCCTTTACATTTTTTTAGGTCTCTTAGGGCATATATGCTAGAAGATGTGCTTGTATTATGGTGATTTGGAGGACTTGGTGGGGAAGAGAACCTACTAGGGTTGTTTAAGCCCCACTTGTTTCCTTGGCCTAAAATTGTTAGCAATTCAACTATATTTTTCATAGGATCAATATAAAATATTCATACAAATGCATACATTCAATATCACACTTATTGAATAATATTATTGATGAATATTCAACACAAACAATGCAAATACAATGTAGATGCAAGGTTTGTTCTCACTATATTACAATCTCACTACTACATTGATTATATTGCTTTACCTTCAATATATACACACATGGATATAAGTCTCTACACATTCACAACCCTTGATATTTCTACTTACACAAACTTTTCATCTCCTCACACACACGAGAGATCTAACACTTCATATTTCTCATGGAAGAAATACCACATAATAATAAATCTATTATTGACTCCATATATCCACACAAGGATAAAGACTAATGATTGCACATACTTTTACATAACTCCTCACTTACATAAATCCACACTTACATGACACCTATATACTCAAATATTTACCACACTTTAAAATAAAGTATTTACATGGTACTTGCAATATTCTGGCAAATTACCAAATAATGTAATACTTCCAATGTACCCCTTTATTAAATTATTTGGTATGAAAGTCCTTTTCCTTCATGTGCTTTAAATCCTTCATTTTTGTCTTTGGTCTTTCTATTCTGACTCTAGTACTCCTTTATGTTCAAGCACCGAATTTGTTCTTATTTGTCTTTATTCAAGAGGTACATGTTTATGTCACAATATTGATAGTATCTGTCACCTATACCTATCACACTTCTAAGCAAGTCATCACAATAATATAGTCCATCATTGATATCAATATTATCCTTGATACCCTTGCTATTATCTGAATCCCATGGCTCATTACCTTTGAAAGTATTATTATCAAACTTGTTATCAATGCTCTCAAATGTAGGATGTAACAATTCATCATTTTTGTTATTTGTATATCATGTTCTATCATATCCCTGTTTATTTTTTGAAGACTTTAAACCAACACATGTCTTTTTACATCCTTTGTCTATGATCAAATTTCTTTTTCCAGTTGTTATATATGTTTCTTGAAAAAAGTCATAACACACATTTGTCGTCATGGTTTTATAACTACCACAAATAATCTTTATGATATCCTTTATCATGAATTTATTTGTACTCGGACTATATTGAAGTAAGTCCCACATGTTATTTGTCATCTTGAGCTCTTGTTTTTTCACGAAGAAAGCTTTTCTTATCCACATCAGTTGGTTTTGTATGGTATCATTGTTTGGCAATTTCCATGATGCCTTAGTTTGTTCCTTATTAAAATCAAGGATTACTTCTTTATAAGTTATAGAAAGACATTTTGGATCATTTTGACCATTAGTCATGGATGGTATCTCGGAATTCATCTTGAAAATTTATAAATAATTATTTTCTACTATGGATGCCAATACTGTCTTTCCAAATCCAATTTACAAAATATATATCCTTAAATATTTATCTTTTACCAATATTTAATATCCTCACTTTAATTTCTGCTCTTGATAAAAATGATTTGTTTGTGCCTTCAACCCATTATCACTATTTCTTCCTTGTTTCAAACAATATTTTTCTAACTCAAATTTCTGTCTTCAAATTCTTTTGTTTTTTAATTGGATTAAGATAACCTTCAAATGATCTATCTTCAAAATTCTTAATTTATTGTTGGTGGTATTACATTATTTGGTACCATGAATTACCATTATAAATATTTAGAATAGGAATGTAGGTGTTAAGTTATGAAGAGTTTTTGTGTGTCATGTGAGTTATGAGTTATAGTTGTCAAGTGTGCAACTGAAGAGTCATAAGTGATAGGTGTCAAGTGCGAAAGTGAAGATTCATATGAGATGTGTCAAAATGTGAAGTAGGAGGTTATCTACCATGAGAAACTTTGTAATTTGAGTAGAGCAAAAGTTGTATTATTATATATTGAAGACAAAGCTCCATGCAATGTAATGTTTTTGAATATATAATTGTATATGAAAGTTGATCAAAAAATTTTGTTTTTGATAAATAATGATGTGAGATTATGTGAATGTGATTACTTAATCCTGTGAAATTTTACTTGTGAGATCTTTAGGTATATTTGCCAACATTGGTATCAAAGACATTGTGGCTTAGAGCTATATTGGTGAGAGATCATTGGAAATGAAATTAGAAGAGAAAATTAGTGATAAGAAGAAGATTGGTAGAAGAAGATTGACATGAGAAGAATACAATTTCAAGTTTGGAGAAGAGAGTGAAGAGAAAATAATATTGCTATATTTGTGAAGTAACAAATTGGAGTTTTTTTGGAGGATTGATTTGAGGAGCGACAAATAGTATTTGGAAGAATGAAATAAGAGTACTATATAAAAGAAGAAACAACATTGAGGAGCATGAGTATTTGAAATGAGACATATTAGAAGAGTAAAAGTTTGAAACAAGACGAATTAGAGGAGTGCAAAGTTTGAGACAAGACAAGATTTGAGGAACGTGAGAATGTTGGAGAAGTTTTGGAGATAAGTCATAGAGAAGAGAAGAGAATGTTGATGGAGAAGATAGATTAATGCTTGTTTAGAGGACTTTGTTGAGTTTTCTAAGGATAAGAGTCACGAATGTGACAAATTGGAAGCGTTGTCTAGAGGTGGCTAGAAATCTAAATGTTATCCTAGTGAACCATACATTGTCTAGAGGAGGCTGGAGAGCCATTCACTATCCAAAGGTAGATAGAGAGTTATTTGTTGTTCAAAGAGATATGCAAAAGCTATATATAGATTCAAAGAGCCATAAAGAGCATAGAAAAGAGCAATATGCAGGAGTTGTATGCAATTCATAACCATTTTGGAGAGTTGTGCTACAATTCAAGTAGTATTCAAGCAAAGAGGAAAAGAGATTCATATAGTAGAATAGTCCAATAGAGGAGACAAACGTGAGGAGGAGATTGTAAGATCTTTCAAGTAGATTCACCACGAGAAAGGATTCACCATGATTGACTATGAGAAAGGAGGATACTGAGTTGAAAATGACATACTAATAACTAACTATGATCCAAAATTACTTCTGGTAGATTCACCATGAGAAAGGAGTTTGATTCACCCTAACAAGTCGTTTACTTGAGCGCTATTAAAGGTAAGAATTATTTTAGGCATAGTTAATTATTTAGGGCACACATTTGAATTTTTGGAGTTATAAGGTGTATTTAATTAAAGTGATGTTTTGTTGTTTGGGATATATACAGAGATATTTAATTAATGAAATAATGAAATGAATGGAGAAGTTAGTAATTAATTAATTAAAGAAGGAAATTGGAAATTAATTTGGGAGACAAGAAAAATTCTAAAATTTAAAGAAGTGAATGAATTGAATTTGAAATTTGGAGATTGAAAGTTTGATTAAAATAAAATTTAAAATTGGAAATTTGAAGTTTAGATTGAATGAAGTTATGAAAATTGATTAAGGTTTGAAGTTGGAAAATATATTTTTATGGAAAATACAAAGATCTTCCTTTTTGAATCACAAATTTTGAAAGGACCAAATTTTACATCATGGAAAAATAAAATGAAATCAATTCTCATTATTGAAAAACTTTAGGATATAGTAAATAAAAATATTGTCATATTTGATTGTCATCACCTAGGACAATCACGTCTCGCATTGGAGCAACACAATGGGCTACAACTGAGAGCACAAGATTTGGCTCAATTGGGGGTCTCCGAGAGTTTTTACAAGGCCATATCCTTGTTAATATGTGATATTAAAGGTGCTAGTTGCTCTAAAAAGGGAAAGGGTCTGAGAAAGTAAACAAAATCAATAAAGAAAAGAAAAAGGGGGCAATGCACCAAGAGATCTGCTAAGATATTTCTACAAAAATAGGCCTAAACACTATGTCCTAACAGTGAACACTTTCTCTCCTCAATATAGTGAAGTGCAATCAAGATCTAACAATTATACATATACACAAGAAGACGGTCTCACAGGAGAGCCAAGCTAATAAATGACAATCCAAAAATAGATGCAGGCCCCTCATATACATGTACACTTAGCAAACTCTGATATTCAAGCAAAAGATTACAAACACATATACAACAACATGTTTATAGGTAAATACCAAAAAATAGACATAAGATCCCATGTATATAATACAAGTAAACTCTTACAAATATTGTGCTAGAAGCGAGGGTTCGAGATTTCCCACAAGCTGCTTAGGAACCACAACTATTTTAACAGAGAGAAATGGAAGGAAAGCCTATAAATGCATATAATTGCAAACTTGCCAATCCTTTACAAAGCTACTATTATTGCTATTTATAGATTATATAAAGATAATTTTCCTCCAAAATTGTGTACATTTCGATTTGACAATCTCATCTACTTTTCCTAAGGATTATGATAATTGAATAATGTACTTCTCTAATCATAATGACTGATCATCATGGGAAATTTAAAGCCATACTTTACCTTTAATGATGTCTAGGACAATAACTAAGGTCGTATTTTGGTAGGTGGTCTTTGTCTTTTCAAACGAGGAAGTCATTAATTCAACTCATATACCTTTGTCACTTTTGATTTGACTTAGGCATTCATGTTCACTTGGTGCTCCGACATCTCTTACAGACTAGCTAAGAGTATTATTTGTTGTGCTTTATTGTTGATTGCAAAACCTTCGATATCAAGACTTATCTCAAAGGGGAGGATATTTTAATGCTCCTTTGGCATATGTTGGAACTTTTTCTAAATGAATTTTTCCACAAGTCCTGATTTTCAAGATTTCTTTGAGCCTATTATTCGTGAGCTAGACAAAAATTTGATCATCGATTATCGAATTTTTGCCTTAGTCGCAAGCGGGTAGTGGTGAACCACTACAATTTTAGTGGCTCATAAGGGCCTTCTAGCTCGCTTGAAGGAGAACTCAAAATTGTCTTTATCCTTAGGATCATACTAAAAAATATTCTTGGATCATTCCTACAAAATAAAAACACAAAAACTAAAAGGAAAGTTAGCTAAATATAATTGCATGGCAAGAAGTTGTTCCAGTGCTTGCCTAAGGGGTATCCATTCTTATTTTGATGGATATTGAATTGAGTTGAAAAAATTGAGTGCAATTTCTGCTTCGATTTTGCTTTTTATGGGAAGGTTTCTGATCCTTGGTTGTAATTATGTATATTTGGGTCCTAAGGTCGAGAAATGGTTCAACCGCTTGCATAATATCTTTTGGATTTAGAGGCTTCAACAATTTTTTTATTCTTTTAATAGTTGAATATAATGTTGCTCCTCCATGCTCTCACTTCCTTCACCATAAGGGGATGAGAGTTCCTTTTGTAGCAATATATTTGCTTTGTCTCTAAACCTGTAACAACCCTCCTTGGTAGGATTTGATCTTGACACTTGTTTTATGTATGGATGTGTGAATATATAATCCATAATATTATTTGGTGTTATTATGATGTATTGATAGCTGCATTTTATACTTTGTTTATATTATAGAGAATTTGGTATTGTTGATAAATTTTATGGATGCAGGACCAAGTACTCTCACGGGTGGATTGGTATGGGACAACCACAAGAGTTGAAAGAAAAATTGGGAAATGATGAATGACTTGTTTATCAACAACTCAAGGGTAAAAGGATATCCTTCATTTAGATGCATTGCATATATGCTTGTTGTTTGAATACACATTGGACCATGAGATTGCTATTGGAAAAGGAGTCATCCTTAGTAGGTAGGGGATAATGTTTTAGTTATCTTAAAAAGCCACCTACTTAAGGATAAAACAATGTGGTGTATTATGGATTTGAAAAGTCTTTGTTTTGCTTGAGTTTTTGGAAGCATAGTTGGTAGATTAAACCAATGAAGTATTAATATGTCTAGTAATATTAATACTTGAAATATTAATATCAATGTTAATAATTAATATTAACAATTGGTATTAATTGATAAGTAATTAATATAAGTACCTTATTGCTAGAAGTAATAATATTGTGGTTGAGTTATTAGATTAATTACTTATAGTTGCTTTAAATGGTTTTTCTTAATAATTATTTGGAATTCCTAATGTTGGAAACATTAAGGATATAATACTATAATATTTGCATGGTTTTGAGAATATTAGATGCAATAATTTACTTTAGTCATGCTTTAATAAAGCTAAGTATAGTCTTTCTTGAGCATTTGAATCTTGCAAATGTTCACTAAAGAACATTATGAGTTTGATGATATGGAGGGTGGTCAGATCGATTGGAGAGATCATGGAAGGATCTCCCAATTCATCAAGAAGCCACCAAGGCTATTTGAGGAGGGAATTTTTGGAAGTTGTGTTGGTTTTGGGGGTGGAGAAGATTGAGTCTGACAACAAAAATAGAAGAATATTGGGAGCTTTGAAGCTTTGGAGAGCATCACAAAAGAGGTAATCTATATAGGATTGTTTTTTCTCGCAATTCAACTTGTTTAATATTGCTATGGTTGTATGTTTTAGTCTCTGTTATGTTAGTTTCTTGGCTCATATTCTTACGCCAAAGTAACCCTGGTTCTAAACCTATGAGAATTTCTTTACTGCATGTTAACCTGAAGCTTAGAGGCTATGTTCTAGCCTCTGTTGCACCCGGGTTATGATGATGCTTGTTTCTTGTTGGTGTTTGTTGCTCAATAGTTTTTCTTTAGTTAGTCGAGGTTGAGGTAATCTTGAGCTTGTGTTGGTATTTTTGGTTTGTGATAGTCCTGTGTGGCATCTCTTTGTAAAGCGTCTGTGAGATGCATTGATCCAAAACCTTTCTTTCTCATGCTTGGTAGTAGAGGATTTTTGATTAGTGTGATTTTTATGTTGGATCATGATCTATGCTTGCTTTAAATTGAATTGTGCTTGAGTATTTTTGAGAGGGTTCTCCTTTTTATTTAGTTTCTCATTATTTTCCTGTGCGGTAGTTTGGTTGATTTATTGGATTTGATTCTTTTGGAGAAGCCCATAGCCCTACTATTATATTGTTGTTGTCTTCCTTTGGTTTGATGTTTTCTAGAAATGTCTTGGGTGGTTGTGGCGCTATATTATTTGATGCTTTGTTTGAGTACTTTTATTATGTATGATGGTGGCTATTTAAGTATTTCTCTAAAGGAAAGAAAGGTATATTATTGCTTTAAATATAGAGTACTTCTTATGCTTAGTTGTAATGTTAGAAAAGGAAAAGAAAATCTCCTTTAAGTGCTTAAAAATGGTGTTAGAAAATGTTTAAATGGGTTATAGAAAAGCGAACATATTTTAAATGATTAAATGTGAAGTCAGAAAAGAAGTGTTTTATTAAAGGTTAGTATTTTCTATATGATTGGATTGGTTGGAAAATTGGTATGGTTTATGAAGAAAGCTTTTGGTGTTATTAAATAAATATAATGGCTTCCTAATACTTGAATAGGTAGGGAATCTATTATAGAGAGAAGTGTGGGATTCTCTCATTGATTGTATGAAATGTATTTTGCATGGTTGTTTGCAATTATACATAAGCATGTTAAGTTGCATTGCATTAAGAGTTTTACTGATCCATAAGTTTTCCTAAAGTCTGAGGGAGATTTCTTTCATGAAGAAGATCATGAAAAGAAGGTGGTGCAGGGGCCACTTGGGCGGACTTGCTCTAGTGTTTTTGGGAATGAAAAGATGTTATGTAAATGGAAATTTTGTTATGTAACACTTGGTTATTTCTATATATGAATTAAAAAGGCTTGGAAGTCTCCATGTAAATGTATGGAATATTTATTTTTTGAGAAAATGAAATAATGGGTTAGTGATGACCTCTTTTGAAGATGATTTTCATTGTGAAAGAAAAGAGAGAATTGTTTTATTTGTTAGCACTATGATCTATTTTAAGCTTATTTTACTAGATTTAAACAATTAGTTGTTTATGCTAGCTTTATATTTTAAATGTTAGCAACAAGATTTATCCAATCATGATTTATTTTAGAGAGATTTTCTTTTAATGCTAGTATGATGTTGGAATTTATGTCTTATTTAAATATGGGTTGAAATATTCTAATTAGATCCAAGAATCTAGCATTGTGTTATAACTAAACATGTTATTTATGTTATAGCACTTTAATTATTTTTATGAAAGAGATGTTAGATTGTTTTTTAATGCAAATCTTGGATTTGGTAAGGTTCTTGGGTGTGGATCTAGAGCCTGTTAGGACCCTTGAGTTATGAGATAACCCAATCCTAGGAGGAGTTGCGATGATGCAATAACCAGGTAGTTGTGAGTCCTAGAAGGAGTTGCGATGATGCAATAGCTAGGTACTCATGAATATGGAAGAAATTGAGGTGATACAATAACAAAATATTCATGATTGATACACCTTGAATGATGAGGATTGGGTGTTCCCTAACTATGTAGTTAATGGAATCATTCACAAAATAATAATGGTGGTACCTTGAATGTTGAGGTTCAGGTGACCATGCTTATTATCAGGTGAATGGTAATGACCTTAGTTATCCCACGGAGGTGTGTGGTAACTAAGCACCAAGGATTTATGCTAGAAAAACCTCCATAGATAGATTTATGAAAGGGTTAGGGAATAAACATTTCCTTTTAAGTGTTGTGAGCCTTAAAGAATAATACCTAGGTTGTGGTCAAATTGTCCCATATTGATGAAGGTATGGAAAAGCTGGGGGGACCACTTTGGCATCCTTCTAAATGGTGAATTTTAGTAAGGTGAACCCCAAAAATTATAGGATGTTGGCCTCTCCTATCCACTTGAGTCTCATATACATAGATAATGAACTCAAATGTGGTGATGCCTTGATAATACGAAAAATAATAATTGGGTTCTCATCTACAACGATATTGAACTCAAATGTGGTGATGCCTTGATAATGCTAAAAATAATAATTAGGTCTTATTTGAGAACCTTATTTGTATATATATATATATATATATATATATATATATATATATCTTGGGTTGGTTTTTGTGGGTTGTTATAGTTGGTATCAGAGCTCTAGGTCATAGGACTAGAAGCTTCCATGGAGTGCACCTAGGATGAGCCTTGACTTGATGTGCTACTTTGGGGAGACTTACTTTACTAGGGACCTTAATGTGATTTGGCATAAGCTAGGTATTGCATATCGATTGGACCAGTCAAACCAAAAAGTAAAAATCCTAGAGAGTATAGTTTCTTATTGAAGATGGCACCTTACGACAAGGCAAGCATGACCATAATCATTATCAGAGGAATGATAATGGACTATAGCAAGAAAAATGGGAGAGTGGATTCCAGTAAGAAGTCTGGAAGAACAATGAAATACAACAAGAAAATTTGAAGAACAATGGACTCCAGTGAGAGGGTGAAAGACCTTTATTTCATAGTTAAGTTACTCCAATAACAAATGGAAGAACAACAAAAAGTGATAGAAACCTTGCTTAATAGAGAACCAAATAACAGGGAACCGAAGGTTAGATGGAAAGAGAATCACGTTAGGAGAAACCTTGAAGGGAGAGCTCATATATAGGTTGAATTTGCTAAAGACCTTAAGAATGTTAAGGTAGCTAAATTTAATGGAAAGGAAGGGGGTGATGCAGTGGAGTCATGCTTGAATGAGTTAGAAACCTTCTTTTCCATGAAAAATTATTCTTTTGAAACACAAACTATGTGGGCTACCCTTCATCTTCATGATACAACCTTAGAATGGTGGAACACATTTAAGGTAGGCAAAGAATCCAAGTTTTGGATCTTAAATGGGATAGTTTTTCTGGGACATTTAAGAAGAGGTTTCTATCAAAATAATTTTATATTGAGAAGTTTGAGGAGTCTTATATGATCCAATAAGGTACCTTGTTTATGGAGGTATACCACCAAAGATTCGATAAAATTTTGAAGTATGTTCTTGAGTACAAAATCAACGAGTAATTAAAGGTGCATAAGTTTATACTAGAGGGATCCTAAGATGAGATCAATTATTAATTTCCTCAAACCCAAAACCCTACAAAAATCATATAATTTGGCCAGACAAGAAGAGACCAATATTTAGACCAAAAAGAAGAAGAGTGTGGGGTTTATGAAATAGAATTAGGATAAAAACAATATGATTAAAGGGAACCCAAAGTTTTATAATAAGAACAATGGGAACCAAGGACAATATAAGAATTTTTTTAGAAAAAGACAATTTCAACCCTTAATCTCAGAAGTAGAATGAATCAACGCAGAAAGAGGGAATATGATAGAAAAGTTAGGAAAGATCTTAAGCACCCAGGATAGGTTGCTTTACTTGTGGGGGTCATCATTATGCTAATAAGTATCCCCAATGACCATAGTCGAGTAATAGAACAGAGGAGCAGTCACACTGAACCTATGTCTCTATAGGGAATCAAAACTTGGATAAACAAGCAACACCTATTGCATTGAATGGTAAGTTATTTAACAAGGATAATAAATTTAATAAATAGTGGAGCTACATATAGTTTTATTTCCACTAGTATTATTGGGGATATGTCGAAAAGACTTGGATTTTTGGCGCAAGGGTGGAAAGTCGAGTATGGGTTTGGAAAAGCCTACTCAGTGGATCAATGTTTGCATATGAATAATATTACCTTACCTAATGGATCCACTATATGGCACTTATATGTAACACCACTCCATGCTTTTGATATTATCCTAGGGATAGATTGGTTGAAGGCTCATGGAGCCTTAATCAACTTCTAAGAGAGGTGGAATGATTACACCGATAAGGATAATAAGAGAGTGAAAGTTCAAAGTAGGAAAGGGTATTTTGTGTGTACAAATGCTTCATTAGAAGGTTTGGGTGGGGTATTATCCTAGAATGAGGCTACAGTAGCAAATGAGTCTAGGAAATTCATGAAGCATGAGTTAATTTATGCTATACACGATCTAGAATTGGTAGCAGTTGTGCATGCACTACAGGTTTGGAGGCACTATTTTTTGGGTAGTCCACTTGAGATAAGTACATACCATCAAAGTATAAGGTATATTTTTACCCAACCTATGCTTAATGCAAGATAGAGAAGATGGTTAAAATTCTTAGTAGAATACGACTTTGGTATTGAGTATATCAAAGGGAAAGAAAATAATATTGCAGATGCCATGATTAGGAGAAGGTACATAGCAATAATAACCTATAATAATATAGACTTGATGGAAAAAGTAAAATAAATGCAACTAAAAAATTAGTATTGCATTGAAATCCAATCTAAAATTGAGTAAAATCCTAAAAATAAGGATTTTAACATAAAATATGGACTTTTATGTTTTAAAGATAGGATTTTCATACCCAAAACTGGTGATTTGAGGATAATGATTATGCAAGAGGCACATAGTTCTCCATATTTTGCTCATCCAAGGGGGTCAAAGATGAGAGAAAACATGAAAAAGACCTTTTGTTAGATAGGAATGAAATAGGATATCACTAGTTTTATTGCAATATGTTTAGAGTGCTAGAAGGTTAAGGCAGAACATTGAAACCCAACAAGGAAATTATACCCACATGATATACCTACTCAAAAGTGGCAGGTTAAATCCATGTATTTTATTGTAGGTTTACCTAATACTAGGTATCAAAATGATGCAATTCTTATGGTGGTTGACAAATTGACCAAGGCTGCACATTTTATATCGGGGAACATCAAGGATGATGCACCGATGGTGGAAAATAAGTTTGCCAAATAAATTTCTAGGTTACATGGTTTTCCTGAGGTGATCATATCAGATAGGTATTCTAGGTTCAATTTAGAATTTTGGTAGGCTCTTCATCATGTAGTGGGCACTAAGCTAAACGTCAATTCAACATATCATCTGAAAAAAAATGGATAAACAAAGAGGGTGAACCAATTTTTAGAGGACATGCTTCACATGTACTACATGGATAAAAAGTCTAAGTGGAAATATTTTTTGCATCTAGTTGAATTTACATATAATAATGGATACCATGCATCCTTGGGAATGACTCTATTTGAAGCCTTGTATGATAGAAGATGTAGAATACCTCTATCATGGGATAATCCAAAGGATTGGATGGTGATCAAACCAAACACTATCAAAGAGATAGAGAAGCTCAAAGGGATTTGACAAAGGCTCAAGGAAGTTACCGATCGCCAGAAGAGCTATGCTGATCTAAAAATATCACCTAGAGAATTCTCTATGGGAGATAGTCTTCTTGAGGGTAAGACCCATAAAAATTGCCATCAATTCAACTAAGTTGGATCCTTACTATGTTGGGCCTTTTAAGACCATTGATAAGATTAGTCCTATAGCCTATAGGCTTGTCTTTTTGCACAACCTGTCAAAGATCCATGATACTTTCCACATATCCTTGCTTAGGAAAAATGTTGCTGATCCTTATCATATTGGAATGTTTATAAATTGTAGATGGTAAATACCTCAACCATTAAGGTGATACAAATAAAGATTTTAGGGTTTCATTCCAAGATGTTGAGGAAACAAACCCTAGATCAATGTAAGGTCCAATGGGACTAGTACTCTAAAATTGTGCAACATGGAAAGATGTTGAAGAAATGAGAAAGTAATTACCATATTTATTTGAATGAAATATGCATGTTTATTTTTCAAAAAATAAAAGGGACCATGTTTAGTCCAAGGGGAGAGTATGTAACAACCCTCCTTGGTAGGACTTGATATTGAAACTTGTTTTATGTATTGATGTGTGAATATTTTTTGGTGTGATTAGATTAATTGATAGTTGCATTTTATGCTTTGTTTATATTATGGAGAACATGGTATTGCTGATAAATTTTAAGGATGCAATACTAGGTACTCTCATGGGTGGATTGGAACCACTAGAGTTGAGAGAAAAATTAGGAAATGATGGATGACTTGTTCATAGACAACTCTAGGGTAAAAGGATACCCTTCATTTAGATGCATTGCATATATGCTTATTGTTTGAATACACGTTGGGCCATGATATTGCTATTAGAAAAGGAGTCATCCTTAGTAGGTAGGTGATACTATTCTAGTTATCTTAAAAAGCTACCTACTAAAGGATAAAACATGTTGTATTATGGATTTGAAAAAGTTTTTTTTTGCTTGAGTTTTTGGAAGCATAGATTTGGTGGATTAATCCAATGAAGTATTAATATCTTTATTAATATTAATACTTGAAAAAAAAAAAAAAATATATATATATATATATATATATTGGAAGCATAGATTTGGTGGATTAAACAAATGAAGTATTAATATCTTTATTATTATTAATACTTGAAAAAAAAAAAAAAAAAAAAAATATATATATATATATATATATATATATATATATATATATATATATATATATATATATATATTATTGATAAAGGGGGTTTTGAAAGGTACCCCAAACCTTTTACAATGGAATCCAAAAATGGGGGATCCAAAGCCGAAACCCCGCAACGGGAAGCCAAAATGAAAAACTACCAAAGGGAAAGGGGAAGGAACACCTCAGCCCTAGAAGAGAAAACCACATCAGCAAAATAGGACAGCCTTGGAGGAGAAAACCACGTTAGCAAAAATAGGACACAGGCCACAAGAAACACAGAGACGAAATTATCCCAGGGTGGTGGGATGATCTTGCTCAACATACTCAACATTCGGGGCCACCTCTATAGTTTGGTTTGCCTCCACAATCTGGACTGACATCTTCATCTTCAGGATTCTTGAAATGACTCTCCCAACTTGAGTGAGCAAGGAGGATGCTAGGCTCATGATATAATCAAGGTTGTTTAGAAGCTCAAACTCCTCACCCGAAGAAGCTTGGAATGATGACCTGGTAGGGGAAAGTAGGTTGTTGGGGCCGAACTCACGTGACAAATTATTGCAACTTCTGGGAGAGAAATCGAAGGTGGGATTATCCTGATCTAGGATTATTACACCTTTGCATTTTTACCTATGGATTTGATTCTTGAGGAGCACCTGCAAGGAGAAGGGGTGGTGTCACCAGGGTACACTAGCTTCAAATTACCGATCCTTCCCAAAGTAGCAGACTTTGGCTCTGCTTTGACATCACTCACCTCCATTATTTAAGGTGATACTAGGCTAGGTACAAGAATAACAAGATGGTCCTTGACTCTCTCAGCAATGGGTAATGTTGGGGCTTGATCTTGGCGTTGAAGCATGAATTTGAAAATCATGTGGTGAAGCCCTTAGTGCTTTGGGTGGGAGGATTTTCCTTCTCTGATACTATTGACAGATAGCTCCATAGAGAGGTAGAGATAATCGAGGACATTGATAAATTTGATATTCTTTAGATGGTTGATAAATGCCAAGTGGAAGCTATGCAACTATAAATTGGGGTTGTCTATAGTGAAGTATTGCATTACAAGGATCAGGATCCTGTTCCATGGTGCCATGATGTATTTTTAAATGATGCAACTATTTTCCTTGTTCAAATGTTTGTCCTTATCCAGAAATACCCTAACTCAGCAACAATGCAGTGTTTATCTCATCGAATGCAATCACCATCGTTCACTAATTTTGTGACCTCCACAATCAATCAGACAGTGATTTAGAAGGACAACCACGAATAGTTAAGTTGCCACTATTCCAAGAGTGAACTAGCTCCATAGATAGTTCAAAATAATTCCCAATGAAATTCCTTAGGAAAGGAAGGAAACTATGAGATCTCAATATTTCTTCAATAGTGGAGTCAAGATCCAAAACCTCCAGCTCGAGCTGCACCATCGTGAAACTTCATCGATCCCTCATCTTGTTCAAAAAAAGTCTACAACTCTCTTCATGATTGCTCAGGAACACAAAAATAGATAGGAACAAGAGTTGAGGAGGTCTCTGATTGTAGGGATTTAAAAAATTGATGGACAAAGAAGCATCAGGAAAGGCACTAATAGCCATACCACCAAACCAAGAACCAAAGGCGAAAGAGAGCCATTTATGAAGCATCTTGGAATTAGGATGTCTAGTCACATGAGCTGACTTGGACCCAAGGGAGGAGAAGCCAATGGAATTCCTATGTGGGTGCTGATGGGACAACACACTCGAGACCTTGGTACACCATAACTTAAAACAGAGGGCATCGAGACAAAGAAAAATGATGAAGTAAGCAAGTCCTATACCATGGGTGATTACAAGGAATGGAAAAAGCCTTAGCACACAAATTAATATGCTTGAAGGGATAACAATTCGGAGTGGGTCACCTATTATGATAGTTTCTCCAATGGGATCGAGAAAAATTATCGAACAGGAGCCAACACAACAAACTCACAGGGAAGTGAGGCATTTGTGGGAAAAATAGGCATACTCAATGACCACTTGTGATACATATTAAGATCCAACTTGGGACACATTCCAATGATGAAGAGCCCAAAACAACACACCACTTAGGATAGAAAAACTTCAAGAGGATCATTTCCAAAGAAAACACGCTCAATTCAAAAATCCACCTCGAGCTTGGATTAGACTACCACCAAGGATTGGGTGTGGCACCCCAATTGAGGATAGTTTCTACGATTGGTATACTCATATCAATGAGCCACCAAGGATTCTTTATATGATAGAGCGGTTGGAAATGAGATCAAAGGTCAACCAAATTGGGTATGGCTGCCACCAAAGGTTTGTCTTGCCGATCCATATGAGGGTGGAAAAAATGTTAGCTCTCTCAAAACAAAGGGTTCCTAGAAATTCCAACTGGTGGGCCATTTGTGATTTGAATCAACAGATGGCCAAATCATACTAGAATACCATCACCTATTGGCCCATAAGTAGAGGAGGGCAATTAGAACCCTAATAACACTCCAAAAATTGATGCTAATTGGGAAAGTTATTCTTACAAAATTCAATGAATTCTTGAGGGAAATTATCAATCCAGATCCGTAGGCCATCATGGGCCAAGCCAATGTTTACCATGAGATCAGCTACACCATTCCCTTCTCTAAACACATGTTCGATGGTTGATATTTCAAACCTAACAATGAGGATCTTTGACTCGTGAATGAGTTTGACAACTGTCCACGTAGGAGAATGAGAGCCTTTGACATAGCTAACAATATCTAAAGAATATCCTTCAATGATAAGATTTCAAACACAAAGACTGTATGATAGGGACAATCCCTAGAAAAAAGCCTAGAAAAGTTGGATTGGAAGCCAATGGATTCAATTAATAAAAGAATGATTATACCATGGTCATCCCTAAGAATACCTCTAGAGATGACTTTTTTGGGGTTACCCTTGGCGATCCCATCAAAGTTGAGATTAAGCTAGCCAGGAGGAGAGGGAGACTAAGCAACATTGGATCTACCAACTTTAGGTAACTCAGGTCGAGAAATCCTAGAAATAATATTGAATATAGAAATAAGTTTAGCTTTAACACGATGGGTAATGCCTTCAAGCGAAGGGACAAGGCAAGCATTCTCAATGGCCATAGATAAAACTTTGGAAATCACTAAAGGATGATCTCAGGAAGACTCGTTAAAGTCTTTGTTGTTCCTTTCAAGCCAAATTTACCATAGGAAGTGTGGGAGGCAAACCACATAGATTTGAGGTGTAATTGGTAAAAGGGATTAGGCCATTGGAGGTAAAGATCCAAAATAGTATTAGGGGGCCCACAAAATTCTAAGCTCAAAAAAAGTGAGTATAGCACTTTGAAAGTGAAAGGGCACTCGATGAAAATATGGGATATTGATTCCCAAATAGAGAGACACAAATAACATCGATTGGGAATTATAAAACCCTGGCTGGAGAGGTTTTCAATAGTGAGAACTTTATTTTGGACAACCAATCAGAAGAAATGGGTAACCTTAGGGATAAGATGATGAATCCAGATAAGGTTAGTAGGAACCTAATTATACTAAGCCTCTTCTTGAAAGAAATAGGTATATTTGACAGTGAAGAGTCCTTTGTCACCAACTTTCCAAATTATAGAGTCCAAGGTAGGAACACTAGGAATGATGGTAGATCTCAGCATGGTGTAGACACCAAAACAGCACCATTTCGATTAAGTGATTACAAACATTGATCACATTGATATCACAGCTTTTAGGGCAGCCCTTAGAGGTCAAATAGTGGTCTTAACCACTCGCACAGCAGTTCGGAAGATCGGAAAATGAGCAGAGCAAAGTCGGTCGTTCTAGAGCAAACTTTAACAAACTTCTTAGCCTTCTTCAAAGCCTTCTTTAAGCCAAGCCTTTTGTCAAAAACCAAGCGGGCCCAAAGTGTCGCGATATCGCGACACTTTGGGCCCCGACCCAAAGGGCCAAAATGTCGCGATATCGCGACACTTTGGGCTCCCGACCAAAGCGGGCCCAAAGTGTCGCGATATCGCGACACTTTGGGCCCCGACCAAGCGGGCCCAAAGTGTCGCGATATCGCGACACTTTGGGCCCCGACCCAAAGCCGGCCCAAAGCGTCGCGATATCGCGACACTTTGGGCCCCGAGCCAAAGCCGGCCCAAAGCGTCGCGATATCGCGACACTTTGGGCCCCGAGCCGACACGTCACCAGTCAAAGGCATGCATTCAACTATCCAAGGAACGACCGCCACGTGGCACCCTCTACGTGTCCCTTCTCGAAGAAACCCCGCGGGTCTGTAGAACGGCGGATTCAACGGCGAACATTAATGAGACAAGCGGTTTTAAAAAATATCCGATCCGAGGCCACGCCTCATAACTGCGATCTGTCAGTGCGAGCCATGTCCCATAATGGCCCGATAAGGATCAAATCTGAGCGGCCCTTACGGATTTAGGGTTTCGAACATTAATGTTCCCAGAGGCCGAACCCTCTATAAATAAAACCGGCTCGATACGTAAGAAAGAACGAAGTATTTTGTTAAGACAACGAAGTGCTGTTAAACTGAATATCCGATTGTATTCATCCGAACTTGCATTTCCGGCATTGGATTACCATAATCCATCAATTCTGCGACAACGCATTATCCTTTGAGATTTTGAGCCCATTCCTAGTGGATTGGTGCCGAGTTCAGATTTTAATAGGCGGCCCGCTTGGGCATCCCTACACATGTTTCAATAGTTAATTTAATATATGCTATTTGAATGTTTTAAAATACACGTGTATGTTTTATTATCCATGATGTTTTGAATATATTAAAGCATATTAAGTCTTTTCAAATTTTCGAATGTTTTAAAATAGTTTATGTTTTAAAGACAAACGTTCTATTCACACATTTAATCAGCCATTTATATGCATTTTTCATTGCTCTCTATAGTCAAACGTTCGCTTTTTTGCGAGTGCTATTAAACGTGTTATTGTTTCTTTGAATACGAGAAGAACAAAGAGAAGCTAAAATTCATTAAACACCAGTGGCGGCAATACAGTTTGACCCACCCATTTTGCATGTGGGCATGCGGAAAGAGACTACTGTTCATCGGTTGTAACTGAGAATATGTCATTCGAAAGATTTATTGTAACCGAACGGAATTACGTTAATAAAAAGGGTTGTGCTCCTGTTTTTAATTTAATTCTATCCGTGTTATTTCACGTATAAATCTAGTTTTATTTTTATTGCATCTCGGTGTTTATTTTTCGGAATCTCATGCTTTCAATGGCGATCACGGTGGGACCGGTTCCCATATTTTTAAAAATCACGAAAGTTAATTAAACTTGTTGTGTCTTGTGCTTAACAGGTACTTCTTTTTAACCGGAGGTCAGAAACAGCAATTTCGGGCAGAAAGGAGGTAACGATTCTAGCCGTCCATATCATTTTCTGTTGAGAAGTTTCGGGTCATTTCGTTTACTGACATTTTTAATTTCTTTTAATTATTACCGTAAGGTAGAGAATTTTTTTTTTTTTTAAATTTTCTTGCTTTATTTAATTATGTAGTTATCTGCGTAATTATTCATTTAATAATTAAATCTTTTTAATTATTAAAATAAGGTAGAGAAATTTTTCTTAAAGATTTTTCTTGCTTTATTTAATTATGTCGTTATAAAAAAAAAAAAAAAATTTAAGAAAGGTAGAAAATTTCTTTGCAATTTTTACTTGCTGTTTTCAGTTAGTATTATCTGTCTGGCATAGGGAAAGATTTCTTTTTCGATTGCTTGTTTCAAATTTGCAAAGTAAAATGAATCCCACACACCACGTGGTACTTTAAACCAAGGCGTTGGTCGTAAAACCCCAACCCTTGAGCAAGACCAAAGGTGGATTCCATTATCACTTTGGCTTGAGATATTGCATCCATTACCTCGATCGCGATCGTTGCTAGACGTAAATCCCGACGAAAGCCGACCGAGTGTTGTCGGGGTGATTCCCATGCACGCGAGGATAAGTCTTCTATGGTAGGTGTCATAAACAGAGCGATTCCCCTTCCGTACCGCCTATGTTCCACGTACCATCCGCTCTCACGTACCTATAGTCTCCCTCACGTAAGGGCGGGTATATAGAGAGGTTGGTATATCGGTCCGGCAATGGTATATTGAAGGGGCGACCATTTATGGGAGTCATATGAGCCAACATTATGCATTTAAACGTTCTTCCAAAATTGCAAAAACAAAACAAAACATCAAAATGCACTAAACCAGCTTTAGGACACACTATCAATCCTTAAAAGAGATAATCACGGTTTTGCGTATGTGTGTGTTCATTTCTGCTTGGTGTGCACAAAAAGACAAATCATCATAAACGAGATAAAATCTGCTTAGATAGTAGCGACACATCACAATGGTGTACACTCGTAGCCAAGCCCAATCAAGGGCAGACGCTATGGAAGGTACACAAAGAGAGGGCGCTAGTCGCCTTCGCTTTAGCCCTGAGGACCTAGCCAAACCATCTTGGCTGTCTGGCCTACAACAAAGTCCACATCAGGCCACTTCAAGAAGGAACTATTGGGAACCTCCTCATTGGAATACACCCGTTCAACGCACCCCCTTTCGGGAAGATGGTTCACATGCAGATCTCAATATAAGTAGACAACCGCCTCTTGAGGCTAGGTCTGAATGGCCACAGCGCGATGAAGCGCTAGAGAGGCATACTGTCCATTTGGAGGGGCAACGTGGATATGGCATCCCTTATTTACCTCCCATCAGAACAGAAAAACAACATCCAGAGCGCAGGGCTCTTTACACAGGGCTAGCTAACTCCGCCCGCCTCTCTCACACCCATAAAATGGAGTACGAGGAAGATCATCACATTCCTCGAGAACAACAAACAGCGCGGGAACCTTGTGTTTCTGCACCTGCCAGATATCATAATCACACATCGAGGCCGTAACCTCAAACAAATGTCGCTTACCCCGACAAAGGGAAGCAACCCATTGAAATTCTCGACCATCAAGATCGAGGCAAACACATGGGCAAAACATTCAAGCCTCCTCAACAAAAGAGGGCAGACCCAGTTGACCCGACAGTCGCCAGACATGCCGCTCGTCAAGCCCAGATCATGCGGCTTAAACAAAGTCATCAGGAAATAGAGTATCGATACCGCTTGGATAGAGAGCGCATGCAACGCGAAGCGGATGAGTTACGCTATGAAATACCTGAGAGGGGGCCAACCCCTCGCATCCAAAGAGCACAACAGTATGAGAGGCACAACCCGTTGGGGCAGGACAGGTCTCCGCGACCTCGTCAAGCTTTGCCTCCGAGACCTTATAGACCCGAAAGGGAGGCCACTCCCCGGAACAATGATGGGTACCCTCAGCGGGGACTCGATCAAGGTTATAGGGCTCGCCCAGAGACTCCTCAAGAGTTTTATGAGGAGTATGAACCAGAAATAGAATGGGTCGACACGCCCCATCAAGGCGGGAGGGCTGCCAATCGGCCACCTCCCCATAGGCCTCCAGTCTCACTTGACCCACAACGGGAGCAAACCAAAGAAGAAGAAATAAAATCTTTCAATGCATACAAAGCGCTATTAGAGCGTTTGGAGTCCGTGGAGATAAAAGCTTCGGGCATCAAAATCCCACACTACGTCAACTCCGCAGTCATCCGGTGCATCCCTCAGTACCCATACCTCTTTACCCTGAACATTTCAAGTTGCCACAATTGGCAGTCTTTAAAGGGGAGGAGGACGCACAAGAACATGTCACGAGGTTCCCGAGTCAATGCTTCGGTATCCAAGACAATGATGCATTATTGCTTAGAACTTTCATAACCACATTCGCGGGCCCTGCCTCGGATTGGTTTACACAATTGCCCAAACACAATATCAACAACTTAGATCAACTAGTGGATGCATTTCTTGAACGCTTTGCTTTCAACACAAGGAAGAAGGCATCACTAAGTGATTTGGCCAACCTCAGGAAGTATGAGGAGGAAACAATAGCAACATACGGGAACCGATGGAGGGCTTTGCTTTCCAGGCTACCATACCGTCCCCCTATGTCTGATCTCACTCAGATGTTCGCACGGAGTTGCTTAAAATCAATCTCTGGGCTATTGCTGCTACAGCAATACGACAGCTTAGAAGAAGCCTTGGCGCAAGCCAGAGTCATAGAAGAGATTAAAATAGGCGAAGGCGCAATTGCCAAGCCTAAGAAGAAAGAGTGGAATAAAACCACTAAGACTGGGAATACGCAATCACAACCCGCAGCGGTTAATCAAGTTGCAATCAATGTTCCCAAGCCAGTGCAAGACACGCAGCCTCAAAAGGCCAATTACTAGGCAGTGCCTCCTAGTTATGAGAAAGATAACAAGAAACAGGAGCAGAATCAGCAGCGTCGCCCTAAGCGACAATTCACCCCCTACACGGAGTCTAGGGACTCCTTATTTGACCGCTTGTCAACGGCAAATTTAGTAACCCTTCCAGAGATCCCGACTATAGACCCTAACGCTCCTAAACCTAAGGGATATAGAGAGGAACTATACTGTAGATTTCATAGGCGAAGGGGACACGATTTGAATGGATGTTGGAAGTTCAAAGGTCTAATCCAAGATTTAATCGAAAATAAAACGTTGGCCGTGGACAACCCCATAGCGCCAAACAACCAACAAATGGGGGTATTCAAGGACCCCTTGCCTGCTCACGAGACACAGGCAAAACCTCTCCAAGTTAATGAAGTACGCCATAATCTTCCCATGCAAGGATTTGTGGGAATGATTAGCATAGTGACGCGGAATAAAAAATACTCAGCAGTTGCCCCTGCGGCAGCCACAAAGGAAGTTCCGACAACGTCACAGCCTCAACAACACCCTATACAGTCACCTCCGCCTAGACCAGAAATCACGATACGGTCCAAACTCACGCAGAGTTTGCGGACCACATCGGCTAGGCTGTCCATTTACGAGCTTATTCAACAATCAACACCTCATAGAGAAGCTCTTATGGACATTTTAAAAACCATCGAATTACAGCCCCAAGAAGCAAATTCTTTCAACAACTTCGTGGGACACGTAAAACGATGTACTGAGCCGGTCATCACCTTCAGAGAGGATGAAGTCAAAGCAATATCGAATGACGCGGCTGATCCACCCCTACATGTTGTTGCGCGGATCAACGGGATCCCGTATAAGAGAGTGTTGGTAGATACTGGCTCGTCCAGTAATATTATTACCACTGCAGCCCTGAAACATTTGAAGCTGCCAACCTCTCATATCACAGCCTCCACGTACACACCGCGAGCTTTCAATGATGCAATATGCTCGACAGTCGAGCACGGTTGTTCTACCTGTCCAGGTAGGACAAAAGACAACACCAACATTGTGCCATGTGTTGGAAGGCGAGATGGCCTACAATATACTGCTAGGGCGGCCTTGGATTCGGGACATGAAGTGTGTCCCTTCCATCGCTCACCAGTGCTTAAAGTATGCTTTTGAAGGTGAAATACACGTAGTCCCAATGGACCTGGAACCCTTCAAGTATTGCAATGCGGTACAACTAATGCCTCAGTCGACCCTCCCTTCAACGCATTTGGATTTCCAATTAAATCCATCTAAACAGGGTCCAATACCGCAAGCACCACTGATGACCGAATCACCAAAACCCCAGCCAGGTGAGACTTCATCATCTGCTCCTTCATCATCAACGCCACCCGTCATGGCTACACATAAGGACAAGGGAAAACAAATCATGGAAGAGGCTCAGCCCTTAGAAGAGGGGTTGCCCACAATATCAACGGTATCAACAGAGGAAATATCCAACACAACGGAAGCTGAGACCCCAAACCTACCAAACATGGAATGGACTCAGGAAGGACTCCCGTTCCCTCCCTCCGAAGCATCAACAATCACTGTTAAAATGGCTAGTACAGGCTTGGGGGAGTACATAGTGCAGAATGTTGTGGCAACGCCCGCATTAGAGTCAGTCCAAGATATGGGAAGACCTCGCCTTCCCATAGGAACAGTTGTTCCCCTAGGTCACCCACCCAACCCGACAAATTTTGTGTATGGGGGCCTTGATCATGGTCTTGAACCATGTCAGCAAAAGGAAGCAGACGAAGAACCTTTTGTTGAAAACATCAATTATATGTCAAACCCACAATTTGCCCTCAAATATCTCGGCCAATGCCATTGGCATGGATACGGGCTAGGCAGATATGAGCAAGGGATGCGTCTCCCTTGCCAACCAAGATATCAGATGCCATATGACAAGTCAGGAGTAGGGTTCAACCACCCCCGCCCTTGGACATCTTGGTTGAAAATATGCAAGACCTAGAAATAGGCAACAAGGGGGGATTGGCACTAGATCTCTATGCCAACCCAAAAATAGAATTTACATTGGGAGATTACCTCCCATGGTCACCAAACACCCTTGGTAACAACAGTAATCCCTCTCCTTTGCCAGAGAGAGGCGAAAGTTCGGATACCCATCCCCAAAAAGAATATCAATGGTGTCCGGACATCTTTTCAAAGCTGTTCCCCTTAGAGATTCCAGTTGAGTCAGCACAATGTCAAGAGAGTCAGGTCCCTCCACCAAAAGTGGAACAACCGCGATGGGACCAGATTAACTTATTGGAGCAAGGAGAGTCCTCAACATCGCCAGCAATAGTCGCTGAAGAGAATGAACATTTTCGAATCTCCGAAAGTGACTCAGAAGATGAGACTGAGATGGACTATCTCAGACATGCGCGACGACATTATCGTGCTTTAACTCATGAAGATCTAATGGGACAGATGGGCATACGATTAGGGCATGAATGGTGGGTCGACCCAGCAGGTTGGGACCTGATCTTGGATCCATGGCTCCACATTCACGATGAGCACCGTCCACCTCGAGACCCTATCATAACAACAAGTGCCGAGGGAAGACCCCGTCCTCCATTTGGCACATAGGGCCGATCCGTTCGTGCCCGTTCCCATAGAGCCAGATCCAGAGTATAGGGAATATCTAGAAAAATCAAGTTATCATACCCGCGGTAATGGAGACCAAATTCATTCCATCCACATGATCTCCATTGATTTGACCGCACCCATCCGCAATCCGGCCGATCCAGCACGGTCATTGCATCTCGACATAGATGCCATCGACTGGGATCGCGTCAATTCACCCCTATCACCAACAGAGTACTGGCCTTTCGGTGAAATGCCTCATTTTACCCCAAGGACAACTCAGGATATTTTTCAAGCTGAAGAGGAACCTGAGGTTCCAAACATAGATCTAAATTCAGCTAATGATATCCATTTGATCCCGACTCCACATCAGTTGGAGGACGGATCCCACATGTCAGTCGAGGAGACGACTGACGTAGACATCGGCACAGATCCAATGAATCCACAGATTCTCAAGTTGGGGGTAAGTCTTTCCCCCGAAGAGCAAGCCGATTACATTGCCCTTCTCAAAGAGAAGAAGGAGGTTTTTGCATGGTCGTACAAGGATATGCCAGGACTAGACCCGCAGCTAGTCACGCATAATTTAACGCTTGATCCGACAATCAAGCCTGTAAAGCAAAAACTACGTAAGATGCACCCAACAGATGGCCTTGATGGTCAAAGATGAATTACAAAAGCCGTTGGATGCACAATTTGTCATCTCGCGTGGATTATCCGCCATGGTTGTCCAACATGGTTCCCGTCAAGAAGCCCGACGGGAGGATTCGCATATGCACCGATTTTCGAGACTTAAACAAAGCGAGTCCTAAGGATGATTTCCCCTTGCCGAGCATCGATGCGTTAGTAGACGCTACAACAGGTCACGAAATGCTCTCCCTAATGGATGGTTTCTCAGGATACAATCAAATTCGTATCAATCCTGAGGATCAACTCAAAACGGCATTCACAACGCCTTGGGGAACATTTTGTTATAAGGTCATGCCTTTTGGCCTTAAAAATGCTGGTGCCACCTACCAACGTGCCATGACGTATATCTTCCACGATTACATGCACAAAACTTTGGAAGATTACATGGATGATTTATTAGCCAAGTCTCTCTCGCGCTCAAATCATATCGCTGACTTAAGCAAGATCCTCGATCGCCTCATGGAGCATAAAGTCAGACTAAACCCCAAGAAGTGCGTCTTTGGCGTCACATCTGGAAAACTCTTGGGTTTCATAGTCTCAAAACGAGGAATCGAGGTGGACCCAAAGAAAGTCAAGGCAATCCTTGAAATGGTTCCCCCAACCACAATCAAGCAGCTCAGGAGTCTGCAGGGAAAGGTCGCGTCGATTAAACGCTTCATAGCACAATTATCTGACAAGTGCCGACCCATGAACAAATTATTGCACAAGGGGGTTACATTTCATTGGGATGACGAGTGCCAGTCAACCTTTGACGAGATCAAACAATACTTGGCTTCGCCGCCAGTATTGGCACCACCTAGGCCAGGAGTGCCGTTCTACTTATACATCTCGACTACTGAGGTGGCACTGGGAGCCATGCTAGCCCGTAAGAATGAACTTCACAAGGAATAGGCTACATACTATCTTAGCCGCACTCTGGTCAGTTACGAACTTAACTATGCATACGTTGAGAAACTTTGCCTGGCAAAGTGGTGTTTGCTACCAAAAAGCTACGCCACTACATGCTAAGCAACACTACGTATGTTGTGTCTAAGGAGAATCCATTGCGATACATGATGAGTCGTACTTATCATAGTAGTCGCACGGCGAAATGGATCATGTTGTTGACGGAATTTGACATAGAGTTTATTGGACAAAAATCTATCAAAGGACAAGTCATAGCCGATCAACTAGCAGAGGCTCCTCTTGAAGACAATCAGCCTCTGGTCATAGAACTACCCGATGATGGGGTCTTTCATGTCTCAGAATCGCCAGATTCCGATGAGCCTGAGTCACAGGCCGACATAACCCTATTCTTCGATGGTTCTAAGTGTGAGCAAGGTGGTGGTGCGGGAATTGTATTCTTCACACCGCAGGGTGCTCCAATGCCCCTGTCATTTAAATTAAACTTCCCGTGCACCAACAACAACGCAGAGTATGAAGCCTTGCTCCTAGGTCTTCAGACAACAATCGCCATGAACATCAAAAGACTGAACATCTTTGGTGATTCGCTGTTAATAGTCAATCAAGTCAAAGGGGTATATCAATGCAAATGCCCAGCTCGAAGGCTTATAAAGCCCTTGTGGACAAATTCCTGGTAAAACTTGAGTGGTATGACATCGAGGCACTCCCTCGATCATCAAACCGTTTTGCGGATACAATGGCCTCCTTGGGGTCATTAATTCCGTAGGACCTTTCTGGTGATATGACAACCATTCAAGTCAAAACCTTATCGCAATCCGCGATGGAGCGTGCAAGCTTAGACTCGACGCCAGGAATCCACATGATACAAATTGAACCATCCTCGGATAGGTTCTCTCGAATCCGAGATCGTCTGAAACACGCCAACTGGGGGTCCTTGTTCTCCCCTACTCCCATTAATAGCAACACAATACTATTCTTGCAGGGTTCTATCCCATTCAAGCATTTGCTAGGGATGAACTTCAGGAGGGATTGGCTGTTCATACTATCGAGGTTTCTGATCAACAGGACTGGTATTTACCCATTCGAGACTACCTCAAGTTAGGTAGTCTCCCACTTGATTTGACTCATGCCGCAAAACGAGCACTCAAGCAGAAAGCGGCTAAGTATGTCTTGATAGGAGACATCTTGTATCGTCGCAGCTATGAAGGAATCCTCCTTCGTTGCTTGGACCAGCAAGAGTCCACTTGGGCAGTCGCCCAAGCGCACGATGGTACATGTGGTGGCCACTTCAATGGAATGGCCATCGCAAAGCGCATTCTTCGCATGGGCTATTATTGGCCATCTTTAGAGCGAGATTGTTGCACCTATGTCAAGAAGTGCGTGAAGTGTCAACATCATGCCAATCTAATGCACGTACCTTCTCGTGCCTTGCAGACAGTCCAGTCGCTTGGCCATTTTCGCAATGGGGCTTTGATCTCATTGGAAAGATCTCCCCGCGTCGTCGAGCCGTCACACGTTTATCATAACGGCCACGTAGTACTTCACCAAGTGGGTGGAAGCAATTCCGCTTACCTCTACGACAGGACCCCGCATTGTGGAGTTCATTTTGCATAACATCATATGTCATTTTGGTATTCCATCCAAAATAGTCTCGGATAATGGGACACCTTTCAAGAACAAAGACGTGCGTGCTTTGACCACAAAGTACAAGATTCAGCACAGCTTTTCAACACCTTATTATCCGCAGACGAATGGACAAGCAGAGGCGTCAAACAAAACGCTAGTTGCCATCCTTAAAAAGACCGTCGCAGACAATCATAAGGATTGGCACATTCAAATCCCACTTGCCCTATGGGCCTATCGCACTAGCATTCGGACGCCCACTGGGGCCACTCCGTTTTCGCTCGTGTATGGCTCCGAGGCGCTCATGCCTCTAGAGTTGGAGATTCCTTCCTCGCGCATATCAATGCATGAGTTCATAGATGATGATTCCGCGCGGCAGGCCCGGTTAGACCAGCTTACGTTGCTTGACGAACGACGCGTTAATGCTCTCGAGCATTTACGCATTTATCAAGAGCGACTTAAGAAAGCTTACAACATGAAAGTTCACCTTCGGGACTTTCGCGTTGGTGATTTGGTTTTGAAGGAAAATCAACAAAATTCCAGTTTGCCATCCCACCTAAGGGACAAGTTTGCGGCAAATTGGTTAGGTCCGTATGTCATTGATAGCAAAATCGGACCCGGGACATACCGGTTAGCTTCTCTTGATGGTATCAAGGAAACAGAACCCTTGAATATCAGTCATTTGCGACCATTTCATATCTAAAGAGAGCCATATCCCAAAAGGCTCCAAGGATTCTTGCAATCGCTTGGTCAATCCCCCAAATGCTCCAAGGATTATCGCAATCGCTTGGTCACCCCAAAGGCTCCAAGGATTCTTGCAATCGCTTGGTCAAACCAAAATGCTCCAAGGATTATCACAATCGCTTGGTCAATCCCCCAAAATGCTCCAAGGATTATCGCAATCGCTTGGTCACCCCAAAAGCCCCAAGGATTCTTGCAATCGCTTGGTCAAACCAAAATGCTCCAAGGATTATCACAATCGCTTGGTCAATCCCAAAACGCTCCAAGGATTTCCACAATCACTTGGTCAAAAATCATGAAAATTCAAAAACAACAAAAATCATCAAAAACAACAAAAATTTGCATCTCATTTCTAGGCATATTCAAATTCATCAAATAGAGAATTCTTCTCGCAATTCATCTTCATATTCACCAAAATCAATCCATCAAAAATACAAAAATACATAGCTGCATCCAAGCATTGCATCCATACATTGTATATTCATGGTCGTATAGGTCAAAGGCACCATAGGCTGTCATGGTTCTACTAGTCCATCTTGTTCCACACTGTTCCATTTTACAAAAACAAGCAAAACATCATGCACTTTACCACACCAGAGTCGGTGGTCTCTTAATGTATCAAGAGTTTTTCGTGATTCAGTCATCATTTTGCTCTTTAGCAATGAAATGTATCAAGTCAAACAGATTTTACGAAGGTAGAGTTGCACTTGCAATACACCTTGTTACGTAACATCCCAACACAAATTAAAACACATAAAAATTCCCGAGTTGTGTGAACGAAGGATGAAACCTCGCACAAGTAATCCAGAGTTACCATAAGCGAAACGGTTATCTTGCTCATCCCCCCGTGCGAATGACCCCAAGAATGCTGAGAGTTGGCAAAAGGACAAGCGTCCTCCCTACCCAATTCCCTAAGAATCCCAAAGTTGCAAAACGTCAAAAATTTGCAAAATGTCAAAACTTCAAAATTTGACACCCTACAATGCACATCTCAAAAAGCACAAAGAATAGTGATTATCGTCACTCCATATCCCTTGCTCAAGAGAAAAGAAAAACAAATCAAAATAAACAGTGATTCTTATCACTATAACGAGCAAGTATCCCAGTACAATTGAAAAAAAGAAGGGAGTTGACCTTGAATCCCTGGAACTCTCAGCATTCTCGACAGTCATGAGGCAAGCCTCGCATCGGTTTGGTTGATAGCCTATCGGTCACCGGCGGTAAACTTCTCGCATGACGATATATCTGTCACATTAACTTGTGTACAGATCAATGTTTGCATGTGGATGAGCTAGCTTATGGTATCCTGGAGAACACCGCAGATTAATCTAACTACATACAACAAAGGAGTTAGTGGAGCTAATTAGGTGATCCTCAGTACAGGTTCGGTTGAAAGCCCATCTGGCACTGGCGGTATCCTGACAAATACCACATAAATGAACTCAATTGCACACACAGGGATGTGAAATAACTTGGTTAAAAACAAGTCCGATTCATACCTTGTTCAAAAGTCTTGTAAGATAAAGTACAATCATGGCTAGTGAGTTAAAACCGTCTGAGTCTCGTAAAACCTTAGCTACATTTCTAAACCAATTGCACTACTTTTCATCCTTGCAATACCATCAGAAAATACAAAAAGAAGAAACACCACATTTGTACATAGCAAAATAATGGAGTTCTAAACAGTCTATGGTGCCATAACCAACTCTCACCAAGTCCATACATCCATTTCATTTCTGCATATCACATGCATTTGCATTCATCATGCATCCATCAAACTAAATCAACATACAACATTGGTAATTATCATACCATATGCATCCATCCATATCAAGTAGCATGCACCCATCAACATCAATCATTGTGCATAAAATCATGACATATACGTAAAGAAAGAAAATCAAAACAACAAAAACATCACAAAAATGCAACACAAAAAGAAGCAATAAGCATTGCCGGACACGAGTGCTCTTGCACTCAACCTCTTGGCATAGAAAATCGATGTCGGGGCTCAAATTCTCATTCTCCTACTTTCCTAAGAAGGCTATCATAGCTGGACCGCTCCACGGGAAGACGGGTTTTTGATGATTTCACCCCATTATGGCATCACCAAAAGGGTTAACACCCACCAAAAATAGGTCCAAATGTCGGGAGATTGCACGTGCTCAAATGGAAAAACATCTAAAGCCACCCTAACCTAAGTCATCTTGGGTCAAGCGACTCGTCGCTTTTCTCACGAAGGTCATTCCCTCATCGATTCGTCGCTTGAGGGGGTAGTCACACTTAGTCACCAATCAACAAGCACACACCCAATCAAGGCAATGACATGCATTCAAAGAATCATTGACAAAGACAATCACGCTCCTGCTTGGGGCAGTAAACAAGCAATCATTAAATTGATCAAATACTTGGCATTCCCGAAGCATGAACACAAGGTTCCCTTGTGGATAAAAGGTTGCGCCCTTTGCCTAATCATGACTGATCAATGTCCAAGCTCAAGTCACACCTCACCAAAATAGGTTAACACTTGAAATCAAATTCCTTAGCTCGTCGAAGCAAGGATTCAAGAATGCATGCCCTTTCCATACTTGGGGCATTAAAAGTTGGTTAGGTTACCAAGAAACCCTAATCATTAGTGCTTTGGTCGTATATTTTTGCTCAGCACTGCGTCACCCGCAGCGCTTCCCAAAAAGGGGCATCTGTAGACACCAAAACAACACCATTTCGATTAAGTGATTACAAACATTGATCACATTGATATCACAGCTTTTAGGGCAGCCCTTAGAGGTCAAATAGTGGTCTTAACCACTCGCACAACAGTTCGGAAGATCGGAAAATGAGCAGAGCAAAGTCGGTCGTTCTAGAGCCTTTAACAAACTTCTTAGCCTTCTTCAAAGCCTTCTTTAAGCCAAGCCTTTTGTCAAAACCAAGCGGGCCCAAAGTGTCGCGATATCGCGACACTTTGGGCCCCGACCCCAAGCGGGCCCAAAGTGTCGCGATATCGCGACACTTTGGGCCCCGACCCCAAGCGGGCCCAAAGTGTCGCGATATCGCGACACTTTGGGCCCCGACCCAAAGCGGGCCCAAAGTGTCGCGATATCGCGACACTTTGGGCCCCGACCAAAGCGGGCCCAAAGCGTCGCGATATCGCGACACTTTGGGCCCCGACCCAAAGCCGGCCCAAAGCGTCGCGATATCGCGACACTTTGGGCCCCGAGCCAAAGCCGGCCCAAAGCGTCGCGATATCGCGACACTTTGGGCCTCAAGCCGACACGTCACCAGTCAAAAGCATGCAGTCAACTATCTAAGGAACGACCGCCACGTGGCACCCTCTACGTGTCCCTTCTCGAAGAAAACCCCGCGGGTCTGTAGAACGGCGGATTCAACGGCGAACATTAATTAGACGAGCGGTTTTAAAAATATATCCGATCTGAGGCCACGCCTCATAACTGCGATCTGTCAGTGCGAGCCATGTCCCATAATGGCCCGATAAGGATCAAATCTGAGCGGCCTTACGGATTTAGGGTTTCGAACATTAATGTTCCCAGAGGCCGAACCCTCTATAAATAAAACCGGCTCGATACGTAAAAGAAAACTGGGAAGTATTTTGTTAAGACAACGAAGTGCTGTTAAACTAATACATCCGTTTATTCATCTGAACTTGCAATTCCGGCATTGGATTACCTTAATCCATCAATTGCCGACAACGCATCTATCCTTTGAGATTTCGAGCCCATTCCTAGTGGATTGGTGCCGAAGATCAGATTTTAACGGGGCGGCCCGCTTGGGCATCCTACACATGTTTCTAGTTAATTTAATATATGCTATTTGGAGTTTTAAAACAGTTTATGTTTTAAAATATGCATCTTTTGAATATATTAAAGCAGTTTATGTCTTTGTGTTTTCGAATGTAAATTGTTTTCGAATGCTTTAAAACAGTTTATGTTTTAAAGACAAACGTTCTATTCACACATTTAATCAGCCTTTATATGCATTTTTCATTGCTCTCTACAGTCAAACGTTATGTCTTCTTGTTGCGGGTGCTATTAAACGTTGTTATTGTTTCTTTGAATACAGTGAAGAACAGCAGCAAGCTAAAATTCATTAAACACCAGCGGCGGCAATACAGTTTGACCCGCCTATTTTGCATGTGGGCATGCGGAAAGAGACTACTGTTCATCGGTTGTAACTGAGGATATGTCATTCGAAAGATTTATTGTAACCGAACGGAATTACGTTAATAAAAAGGGTTGTGCTCCTGTTTTTAATTTAATTCTATCCGTGTTATTTTATGCATAAATCTGGTTTTATTTTTATTACATCTGAACACTGTTTTCTTTATTCCGGAATCTCATGCTTTCACATGGATGTCAGGAAATGAGTGGCATACATTAAATTAGAATCAAAATTTGAAGTGGGAAGGGATTTCCACGAGAGACGATTGGTATTAGTATGAGAAAGGAAACTATAGACCATTTTACCAATGGATCAAGTAGTGAAAGGCTTGAGAATGTGGAGGTTGGGATCAAAGATGAGGGGGTGATCAGAGATCTAGGGGTCTTCCCATAACCAAATTTGCTTACCTTTACCTAGGTGCCACCTGAGGCCTTTGGAAAGAATGGATTTGGTTTTAGATACTGCGTTCTAGAAGGCAGAACCATCTAAGTAGGGATTGCTTTTTAAGAAAGGGCGATGATAGAGATACTTGCTTTTGAATATAGACACCCAGGAAACATCATCGTTAGTCAAGATTATCCATCCCTGCTTGCTTACTAAGGCCATGCTCATCTCAAATATTATCTTGAAACCTATTCCTCTCAGAGATTTTTTAGAGCAAATTATATCCCAAGACATCAAAGGAAACCTGTGTTTGTTCTCAGAACCTGACCAAACACATCTCTTTTTAATTTGCTCTATTTTCTAGCACACCCCACAAGGAACCTTCAAAAAATATATAAAAAATACTAGAATACTTTTAAGGCAAGCATGGACCAGCATAGCTTTGGCAGCTTGGCTAAGGAGAGCATCCTTCCATCCAGCCAATTTTTCATGATGCGTTGGATGACATTGTTCCACATGCTTTCAGTTGGTTTGCCTTGGAAAAGAGGAAGGTTGAGGTAGGTGGAAGGCAAATTTGCAATGGTGCATCCTAGAATATGGGCAATTTTGGTTTACCTTTCCATGGGGGTGTTGATGAAATATTAATAATTAATATTAAAAATTGATATTAATTGATAAGTAATTAATCCAAGTACCTTATTGCTAGAAGTAATAATGTTGTGGTTGAGTTATTATATTAATTACTTATAATTAATTTAAATATTTTTTCTTAATTATTTTGAATTCCTAATGTTGGAAACATTAAGAATGTAATATTAATGGATTAATATTAGACACAATCCTTTACTTTAGTCATACTTTGATAAAGCTAAGTATAGTCTTTCTTGAGGACTTGAATCTTGCAAACATTCACTAAAGAACGTTATGAGTTGGATGATATGGAGGGTGGCTAGCTTGATTGGAGAGATGATGGAAGAATCTCCAAATTCATCAAGAAGATACCAAGGCTATTTAAGGAGAGGATTTTTGGAAGTTGTGTTGGTTGTTGGGGGCGAAGAAGATTGAGCGTAGCAATGAAAATGAAAGAACATTGGGAGATTAAGATATTTGGAGAGTATCATAGAAGAAGTAATCTCTACAATATTAATGTTCCTTGCAATTCAACTCAATTAATATTGCTATGTTTGTATGTTCTAGTATTTGTTATGTTAGTTGCTTGGCTCATATTCTTGCACCAGAGTAACCCTGGTTCTAGACCTATGATAATTTATTTGTTGCATGTTAACATGAAGTTTAGAGGTTGCGTTCTAGCCTTTGTTGCACTCGAGTTATGGTGATGCTTGTTACTTTTTGGTGTTTTTTGCTCAATAAATTTTATTTAGTTAGTCGATGTTGAGGTAATATCGAGCTTGTGCCATTGGTATTTCTTGTTTGCTGTAGACCTATGTGGCATCTCTTTGTAGAGCACCTGTGAGATGCATTGATCCAAAACCTTCCTTTCTCATGCTTGGTAGTAGAGGTGTTTTTCTTGGTGTGAGTTTTTATGTTGGATCATGATCTATGCTTGCTTTAGTTTAGATTTGATATGAGTGTTTTGAAAGTTAATAGAACAAACATTAGATAGTATTGATAATTCATGGGAGATATATACATTTAGTTAAGGCTAAAGATAACCTTGAATAACAACTAAAAATAATATCCCCCCATGAGCGCAATATCCCAAAAAAAATATATGCACTCTAAGATATCTAAAGGATGTCGACAAATAATAATATCACCTAAAAAATAAATGTCGGTATGTAAAATAAAGTAATAAGTAACTATATACTAACATCCCCCCTTATTACATTATTTTGCAATACAAAGTGAGTTGCGAAAGAACTCAAACTTGATGTGTGCAAGGGCCTTGGTGAAAATATCCGCAACTTGATCACTGGTGGGAATGTATTGAAGCTGAATTTTGTGCCTTGGAACCTCATATCGAATGAAGTGACATTGTGTATCAATGTGTTTGGTTCATTCATGATGCATTGGATTCTTGACTAGGTTCAGAACACCTTGGTTGTCGCAAAACAAGTGAATTGGAGATTTGGATGGATGACCCATACTTGTCAAGATGCGACATAACCATATCGTCTCACACACTACTTCTCGTGCGACGTGATACTCTGCCTCTGTAGATGAGATAGCAACCACATGTTGCTTCTTGTTGTGCCAAGAGACAGGACCAGATCCAAGATGAAAGATATATCTTGAAGTTGACTTATGATCATCATATGATCCGGCATAGTCGAAGTCCATGTATCCTTGCAAGAAGAATTGATCATTCTTCTTGTACTCTAGGCCATACTCAATAGTACCACAGACATAGTGAAGAACATGTTTTGTTGCTTTCCAATGAGTGGTCTTAGGCTCCTGCATGAACCTCAAAAGATAGTTGATAGCAAACACAATATATGACCTAGTGTTTGTCAGATATATGAGACTCCTGATCAACTGTTGATAGAGAGTACCATCTATCTAAGGTGAATCATCATACCGTGATAACTGAAGTCCTATCTCCATCGAAGTTGCCATTGGTTTACAATCAGTCATATGGTATTTTTCTAACAATGTCTTGGCATACTTTTGCTGGGTCACCTTGATGTGATGCTTCTTCTGGTTCACTTCCAAGCCAAGACAATAGTGGAGAAGTCCGAGATCTATCATCTCAAAATATTTGCACAAGTCACTTTTGATAGTAGCTATCAAATATTTGGAGCTGCCTGTGATAATCAGATCATCCACATACAGTACAAGTAGCACTATTTTAGAACCTTATTTCTTGAAATAGAGATTTGCATCTACCAAACTTCTCTTAAATCCATGCTGCATAAGGTGATCATCCATATTAATATACCAAGCTCTGGGAGCTTGTTTCAAACCATACAAGGATTTGACCAATTTACAAACTTTCTATTCTTGGCCTTCCACTTCAAATCCTTCAGGTTGGGCCATATAGACCTCCTCTTTAAGATCACCATTTAGGAATGCACTCTTGACATCCATTTGATGAACTTTCCACCCAAACTGTGCTGCCATAGCACAAAGAACTCGAATGGTTGTCATCCGAGCAGTAGGTGCAAAAGTTTCCTCGTAGTCAATGCCTTCCTTTTGTGCATAGCCCTTTACCACAAGGTGGGCCTTATGCTTATAAATTGTTCCATCTACCTTGTACTTGACTTTGTACACCCATTTGCAGCCAATGGGCTTCTTTCCATGCGGTAGATCAACAAGCTTCCATGTCTGATTTTTCTTCAGAGACTTGTACTTTGTGTCCATAGCAGCCTTCCATTGTGGCTTACCAAGGGCATCTTGTACTATTGTGGGTTCATGCTCATCAAGTGAAGACATAAACACCCTTTCATCATCCACATCCATATCTTCTAGATCTACAGAAAGCTCCTCAAAATATTGATAAAGTTCATCAACCTCAGTAGTCTCTGCTGTAGCTTTCTCTTGATGAGCCATACTGCGAGTACGAGGTCTATTCAAAGTCATATCTGGTGGAGTGGATATCTTTGAGTCTTTGATAGTACTTTTATACCACTTAGGAATATTTTTCTATGGAGAAGAAGGAGATCCTCCCTTCTGTGATGAAGAAGGAGACTTCTTATCCTTAGATTCCACAAAATCTAGGTATATATCTGATGTGTTTTGTGATGTGAAAGCCTCATCAAAAAAACATCTCTGCTAGTATGAATCTTCTTGGTCAAAGGATCAATCAACCGATAACCCTTTGAATGCTCATCATATCCAAGAAGAACACATTGCAAGGTCTTCTCATCTAGCTTCTTCCTTTTCTCTTTGGGTATGTGCATAAAAGCTTTACATCCAAAAATACGTAGATGAGAGATGGAGGGTTTTCGACCACTCCATGCTTCCTATGGAGTTATTCCCTTTAGGGCCTTTGTGGGTGCCCTATTCAATAGATACACTATTGTGGTGATAGCTTCTACCCAAAACTATTGCTCTATATGGGCTCCTGTTAGCATACAATGAACCATTTCCATGATGGAACGGTTCCTTCGCTCAACAACTCCATTTTGCTATGGAGTATAAGTAGTAGTGAGCTATCTTTTGATCCCATGTGCGGTCAAATATGCAAAAAATTATTTAGAGGTGAACTCCCCCCTTGATCTGAGTGGAGGGTCCTTATTGAAGTCCCTGACTCCTCAAAAAATTTCTTGAATTGTTGGAAGTAACTGAAAGCTTTAGATTTTAGATGAAGAAAGAACACCCACATTTTTTGTGAGTAGTCATCTACAAACAACTGAAAGTACCTCTTGCCCCCAAAACTATTTGGGGTGAAAGGACCGCATAGATTGGTGTGAATTAACTCCAGAGGTTTCTTTGCTCATGTAGAGCTCTTTTCAAATGGTACTCTATGTTGCTTCCCTACCAAGTAGTTAGAGCACACTGGCAATGTAGAGGAAAGGGAGGGAAGGCCCTTTACCATCTCATATTTACTTAGCTCAAGTAAATATCCAGAACTGAGATGCCCGTATCTCTTGTGCCAAAGTGAAGTTGCCTCCTTTGTAGAGACTATCATGGCAACATGAGGGGTGGAGAGAGCATCCAATGCGAACAAGCCATGCTTGTATGAAGCAGTTGCAATGTTTTTACCCCTCTTAGTGATAAAGCAATGCTTCTGACCATCCTCAACATGAAAATCAACAACCATATTTTTGTCTAAGATTTGTGGGACTGACAACAAATTGTTTGCCAATCCTAGAACATAAAGGACTCTTTCAATCTGACACTTGCCATTTGGAAGGTTGATTGAAACTGTACCCTCACCCTAAACCTTGTAGGTTTTATCATCAACAATGGTGACGGGTTTTCCTTCCTTGGATTCATATGTCGCAAACCATGACTTGTCGCCAGTCATGTGCTTACTAGCACCAGAATCAATATACCATAGAGGATCCTTTGGATTGGAGGTCGTGGTAGTCATGAGCACCTTGTGTGCCCACTCAAAATTTGAGTCAGATTCTTCAACAACAACATTCACTTTGGGTTGCTTGTTTTTGTTTTGGGGTTTGTTATGGCCCTTGTTCTTAGGTTGTTTATTCTTGTACCAACATCGATTGGTGTCATGGGTATCTTTATCACAAATCTTGCAATATCGCTTTTGTTGTTGAGGTTGTTTTCCCTTAGAATCCTTGGAAGAGGATCCTCCCTTCTAAAAATTACCTTTCTTCTTGGAGCCCTTCTTGTTGGAATAGAGGGTGGTATTAGAAGCATCATCATTTTGAAGTTGAATGACCTCCTCAGTTTGAAGTAGATTGATCAACTCTACAAAGGTAACTTTTCTTTGTGATACTTGAAGGGTAGTTATCAATGTTCTATATGAAGCTGGTAAAGCTCTTAGAATCACTGAAGTGAGGAGCTTATCCTCTACAATCTCTCCCATAGAATTCAATTTTATCTTCAACTCGACCACTCTACATAGAAATAGTTCAACTGTCTCACCATGCTTCATACTCAAATTGTGGAGTTGAGTTTGAAGGTTAAGAATGGTGGAATCATTCTTACCCTCATAGATGGTCTTAAGGGCATCCCATGCCTCCTGACCATGTTCTTTGTCAGCAATGTGAGGTTGAATTTCATCTGACACAACTAGCAAAATGAGCACTCTGGCCTTACTATATTTCTTGTCAAATTCAATCATCTCTGTAGTTGGGCGTGTAGGTTGAGTTGAGCTTGCTAATGGTGAAGGTCTTGTTTCCTTGCCTGAAACAATATCCCACAATTCTTCCATTTGTAGAATAGCCTTCATTTTTGTTTGCCATGGTATATAATTGGAACCTTTGAGTAACTGAGCATCTATCAGGTACTTGTGGATAGCAACCATAATGAGGGTTCCTTATATCACCAAATGGTCCCCCTTTCTTTATACCTTTGCCAGGCCTTTATACCAAACCTCTCTATATACCCGCCCTTACGTGAGGGAGACTATAAGTACATGAGAGCAGAACGATACATGGAACATAGGCGGTACTGAAAGGGAATCATTTTATTTATGACACCTACCATAGAAGGTATTTCCTCATGCGTGGGGCGTAACTTCCCCTAAACACTTTGGATAGAACACTTCCTCAGGATTTACGTCTAACAACAATAACGATTAGGGTATGAATGGAGTGAAAATAATGACAAAATGGTAAACTTATATCTCCTCGATGATTTATAGAGAACAAGCTCAGACGTCGTTGTTGCAACTATGTTAGGCGATAGATACAATAGCCCAAAGCATGACAACATTACCTGTAAGTGTGGGCCAGAGGTATCATTAATACCGAACATTGCAGTGCAAATAAATTTGCATGAATGGGTTCAATTTTTGGGGACTTAATTGTGCTTGATTTTACTTAATGTTGTAGTGCAAAAATAGAAATGGAAATGTAAATGCAACATACAACAAAAAGTGCCCACAAAAAATGAAATTTTAGGTGTCAATTTCCACCGAAAATGCACCTAATTACAAATGCCAAATTGCCTTTTCAAACTTTGAAAAATCACTCTCTATCCCCCCTTTTTCATCCTGATTTGATAAATTTGCAATAAAATAGCATGAAAAAATGCCCCTTTCTTAGTTTTGCAAAATGTAGGATGAAAGAAATTTTGTCTCCAAAGGCATTTTTAAATTTAAGTTTGAAAGTGAAATAATTTTCTAATGTAAACAAAACTTTAGAAAATTAAATATAATATTTCTTAATTAAATTTAAATTAAAAAATAATTAAGAAACTTAAAATATTTAATTAAAAAGTAAAGTTTGTAAACATTAAAAAATAAATAAACTTAAATCAAACAAAAAAACAAAAAAATCAATTACCTTTGGGTTCTGAGGGGATGGAATCCCCGACATCCTGGCTGAGAGCCTTAGCTCCCGAATTTCAACCACTCTGGCTCCAACTACTGATGAAACAAAGGGTAAGCACCCTTTATTTATGCCCTCCTCTATCGGTGGAAGCAAATGGTGCATCGGCCTGGCGGTGGCTTCTCCTTATCTCATAGCGGTGGTGGGCTTCTAGTCTTTGCAGTGCTCCATAAAACATCACCTCCTCTCACAACGTCTCCTTCAAATATTAAAATATGCATGCTGTAAATTTAATCTTCATTGTCTCTGTAAATGGAGCTTTTTACGACTGATTTAGATATGGCTTGCTAGGTAGAAAAATGAGTAGGTTTCCATGAATGGTATATTGATCATCGTCAAAAAAAAATGTGCAATGGTCATCGGTTCTCAAGACTATGTAGCTGTCATCTCCTGCAACACTTCGATGCACATGCGATGGATCTGTTCTTTTTGATAAGCACTCCTCCTCGGTGGCTATGGCATCGTAGAAAACAAGGGAAAGCGATTGGTGATCGATGGCTTCAGATCCATAGACTCATAACCATATTCATGATGAAATAGCGTCTAAACATGGTATTCACTGTACAAGATTGACTCACAAAAAAATACAGACAAGTGTTGGATACTATTTTTTTTACTACACCTTTATCCCACATGTGGGAGGCGAGAGGTAAATACACAATATAAAATTGAAAATTCTCACCCATTACATCGACCACCTATGCGTGGTCCTTCTTGCTTATGCCATTTTGTAGCTCTCCCATGTGGTTGAACCCACTTAGGTTACCATATAGGCTTCTGATTGAGGTATCACCATCCAATTAGGAAATCCATGTAGGCATCGTATATGTCCATCCACCATGTTGCTGTCAGGTCTTTGTCATGGTCGGTCCATCCACCACATTGTTGTTAGGTCCTTGTCGTACTTAGTCATTTGCTTCAGTGTCAATCTAGGGTTCAAAATCTGTTTAGGTCCATCGTAGGGATGTCCACGTCTTCGTCTAGCCTGTCGCGTAGGATTTCACATCGGGTCCCTGTCAGGTCCGGTGTGTCCATGTAGACTAATATAGAGTAATCGGTACTATCCGTCATAGTCCCCAGTATCCTCACTTCCTCTATGTGCCAATCCTCCAAGGTCAGTCTAGGTACCTCAGGTATCGTGCCCGAGTTACAGGTCTAGGCCTATCTCGGGATACGTGCCCATTCAAAATTGTGAAATCAAATCGAGCCAAGACCACTACGCCTATGATACCATGAAAGTTAGACCAAATATTAGATAGTATTGATAATTCATGGGCTATATATACATTTGGTTAAGGCTAAAGATAGCCTTGAATAACAACTAAAAATAATATCCCCCCATGAGCGCAATATATTGAAGAAACTATATGCGCTCTAAGATATCTAAAGGATGTCGAAAAATAATAATATCACCTAAAAAATAAATGTCGGCATGTAAAAGAAGGTAATAAGTAATATATACTAACATGCTTCACTCTGCATTTTACCTAAGTATTTTTGAGAGGGTTCTCATTTGTATTTATTTCCTTGTTGTTTTCCTATGTGGGTAGTTTGGTTGATTAATTGGATTTGATTCTTTCTGAGAAGCCCATAGCCCTACTGTTGTATTGCTATCGTCCTCCTTCAGTTTGATATTTTTTGAAAATGTCTTGGTTGGTTGTGGCACTATATTATTTGATGATAGCCCTACTGTTGTATTGCTATCATCCTCCTTCTGTTTGATATTTTTTGAAAATGTCTTGGTTGGTTGTGGCACTATTATTTCATGTTTTTTTTTAGTACTTTTATTATGTATGATGGTGGCTATTTAAGTGTTTCTCTAAAGGAAAGAAATGTGTATTATTTCTTTAAAGATAGAGTACTTCTTATGATTAGTTATAATGTTAGAATAGGAAAACAAGAGATCCTTTAAGTTTTTAAAAATGGTGTTAGAAAATGTTTAAATGGGTTATAGAAAAGAGCGAACATATTTTAAATGATTAAATGTGAAGTTGAAAAAGAAGTGTTTTATTAAAGGTCAATATTTTCTATTTGATTGGCTTGGTTGGATAATTGGTATGATTTATAAAGAAATATTATGGTGTTTTTAAATATATATAATAGTTTCTTGAGACTTGAGTAGGTAGGGAATCCATTATAGAGTGAAGTGTGGGATTCTCTCATTGATTGTATGAAATGTATTTTTTATGGTTGTTTGCAATTATACATAGGTATGTTAAGTTGCATTGCATTAAGAGTTTTCCTGATCCATAAGTTTTACTAAAGTCTGAGGAAGATTTCTTTTATGAAGAAGATCGTGAAAAGAAGATGGTGCAAGGGCCACTTGGGTAGACTTGCTCTAGTGTGTTTGGGAATGAAAAGATGTTATGTAAATAGAAATTTTGTTATGTAACACTTGGTTATTTCTATATTTCAATTAAAAAAGCCTGGAAGTCTCCATGTAAATACATGGAATATTTGATTTTTGAGAAAATGAAATAATAGGTTAGTGATGACCTCTTTTGAAGATGTTTTTCATTGTGAAAGGAAAGAGAGAAATTTTTTATTATTTAGCATTATTATCTATTTAAAGCTTTCTTTACTAGCTTTAAATAATTAGATGTCTATGCTAGCTTTATGTTTTAAATGTTAGCAACATGATTTATTTTAGAGAGATGTTCCTTTAATGCTAGTATTATGTTAGAATTTATGTCTTATTTAAATATGGATTGAAATATTCAAACAAGATCCAAGAATCTAGCATTGTGTTATAATTAAATATGTTATTTCTGTTATAGCACTTTAATCCTTTTCATGAAAAAAATATTAGATTTTTTTATGCAAATATTGGATTTGGTGGGGTTCTTGGGTATGGATCTAGAGCCTTGTTAGGACCCCTGAGTCATGAGACAACCCAATCCTGGGAGGAGTTGCATTGATGCAATAACCAAGTAGTTGTGAGTCTTGGAAGGAGTTGTGGTGATGCAATAGCTAGGTACTCATGAATCTGGAAGGAGTTGCGATGATGCAATAGCCAAATATTCATGATTGATACACATTGAACAATGAGGATCAGGTGTTCCCTAACTTTGTAGTTAATGTAATCATTCATGAAAAAATAGTAGTTGTACCTTGAATGGTGAGGTTCATGTGACCATACTCATTACCAAGTGCATGGTAATGACCTTAGTTAGCTTGCAAAGGTGTGCTAACTAAGCACCAAGGCTTTATGCCAAAATAACCTACATGGACGAACTTATGGAAGAGTTAGGGAATAGATATTCCCATTTAAGTGTTATGGGCCTTAAAGGATAATCCCTACATTGTGGTCAAATTGTCCTATATTGGTGAGGGTATGGGAAAGGTGGGGAACCACTTTGACATCCTTCTAAATGGTGAGGTTTAGTAAGGTGAACCCCAAAAATTATGGGATGTTGGCCACTCCTATCCACTTGAGTGTCATCTACAACAACATTGAACTCAAATGTGGTGATGTATTAATAATGCTGAAAATAATAATTGGTGAGAAAATTATTCAATAGCAAAGCTTATTCTTCACATGCGTGAGAAAATTTAATTTTATGGAATAAAGCCATTATATTTTGTGTTAAGAATTATAGATCCGATATCCCTATCCCCATATCCTCTAGCTCACCTCGAGTCTTTAGAGTTAATGTTTTTGATATATTTTTGGATTCTACTAGTTTATCAAAGATTTCAACACGATGTACTCAACATTTTGTCGAATCTGTGCCTCTAATTCATCCCCTGTTTTAATGAATATGAATACTTGATAGAAAGGATAACCCATATTCACAATGTGGTCCCAGTAAGTATCGATGACCTTCTTGATCAGGCTTTGTAAACTCTTCCATTGTTCCATTCTGTTATTTTGCTCAATGTTTTCCTTTTCCTATTGTATACACAATTTCTTTATGCAAAAGTCTCCCTCTTACTCAATTAATTGTTTTAACAATTCTTCAACTTAACCTTTTTTATTTGATATAACAAAAACTGTAGGTTGCTCTTCTAAACATTTGGCTAGAATGTCTACCTGCTACTTGAGAGCTTTTTTTTTTGCTTTAGAACTCTTTAATGTCCTTTTTATCATGCTTAGTTATGCCCCCATTTTATCTATTCTAAATATATAAATGTTAGTGTCATATTCCACGATTTTGCCTACTTCTCATCCAAACCATATCTTGTCTTTGATCTACATTTCTTTAAAATTAAGGCTCTTTGTTACTATTTTACAATATTTTTTAGTCATATGATCTTTAAGCTTTACTACCAAAATATCCTTTCTGGAGAATTTGAAGGCTTCATCTTGTGAATCAAAATGAAAATCCATTTGGGTAGAATCTTGAAGTCTTGAAAATAACACTTGGTTTTGTTGATTCAAGTGCTTTGCGTGTTCATGTGGGTCTTGTAGTCCCCACTTTTTTTCAACAAGAGACTTGCCATAGATGAACTTAGGTTTATGAAGGGAATTATTATTAGGAGAGTACGGGGTCTCTTGGAATTGACCACTCGATCGGTTAGAGGGTTCTCCTATGTTGTTCTCCTTTGTTGTAATTATTTTTGGGGATATAGGTTGCTCTTCCAAAGAGACTATGAGCTTTCTAAGAGTCCTTTCCCCCTTTTATTCCTTTGTTTCTTTTGAGCTATTTATCTTATCTGATATTGTTATTAGTGTGGTTGCAAAATTTTATTCCATTAATACCTGATCCTTTTCTGCTTAAGTGGTGGGCTCAATCCTCAAATATTGAAATTGTTTTATCTCTTTTTGATCTTGGGTTCTGTTCCTTCATCTGATGATGATTCTTGTTGAATTATCATTTTTTATTTTTTTTAGTGGAGGCTCCTCCTTTGATTTCTTATTAGTACTTGATTTTTTAATTGTTCTATTGAGGCCCTTGTGATCGTCTTTTTAGTCTGATTGGATTCTTTAGCTCCTTCTTTATTTGCCTCAATTGGGACCTCCTATAGGTGTTCTTGGTCATAAGCCATATTGAACACCTAGTCTTCATCTGGATCAAGACTTCCATAAGGTGCTTTTATTTGGTCTATTTCTTGATAAAATTTCCACCATGCCTTGATTTTATTTTGACTCCATCCTAGTTTTCTTAGATTTTTTTTATAGAGGCCTTGATTGCTATTGTAGGGTCAACATATTTTACTTTCTTATAGAAGCTTTCATATATCTTCCTTTGGGGTTCCTGTTGTAAGAAATCTTCCCTTTTTAGTAAGGGGAGGAATCCTTCATGCTTACTCCTATATCTTTCCAAATTAGTTCTTGATTCATACTCAATTTATTTGGAGATATTAGCAGTTTTTAACTATGATACAAATTTACTTCCTGGGTCATAGTTCCATGTATCATCCAAGATTTCCAGCCCTAGTCACTTTAGCCTCATTTCTAATTCTTTAGAGACATTTTTTTTTGGGTTATTGGTCCTAGTTGGAATGGGATTTTATAGACTCCCAATTCGTTATGTCCACTTGCATATGCAAAATCTATCAGGTCTACTTGCCTTACTATTTCCATCCATGCTATCCTGTTGGTCATATATGTTGGATGGATGAAGATTCCTTTAAAACCAAAAATACGAATGACCATTCCTTCTTCTAGGAATCACCAGTCTCATTTTATTATGGTTTTTAGAATATAAATTGTTTCTTCTGATATTCATTTAGTCTTTTCCCATTTAAATTTAGCTATAGTGAAAACCATGAATTTATTTGAAAATAAATGATAAGGGGAGTGGAGGTATATGTCCTATGTCTATTATGTTATGAGATTTCCTTCCCCTTTTTTCATTTCCTTTTCTTATAAATAAATGTTCAAAATTCCAACTATTCTGATATAGAATAAGGTGAACTAAGAATGAGCAATACCTAAATTATTTATTTCCTCTTAAGTTTGTTAGCCCTTCATGATTTTTTTGTGTTATGAAATCATTGAAGTCGAGCACCAATGATTTTTTCTTCACATTATTTCTTAGTAGGTATAATATGGTAAACATTTCCTCTATTATCTTAGTATCACTAGGGGCTCTAAAAATGAAAGCTTCCATGCTCAGGACATCTTTGGCCTCTTGCATAAAAATCCTACTTCTAAAATGAAACTCTGGCGTGGTGCTCATGATCTTGGTGAGTTCCTGGTTCAAACAACCCAATTTATCTTTATTTCTCAAATAACATATCCTTGCAATTTTTGGGTTCATTTTTGAACCTTTTGGTACCTCTAACATACTTTGTACAACATCCCCAAATATAATTACTTAAAATGCATTATCCTACAGACACAAAATCATTTTGGAGTGTAGGTCGTAGTGCCCCACACATGTCCTTACCAATTCATAACAAGAATGCACCAGTGGAAGAAGATATTGGGCAAGGCCAGTACTCCATACCCTTTCCTAAAGAGCATATTCCTCAACTTCCATTTGTATTATTTAGCTTACTCTTTTAGCACCCTACCATATTTCACTAGTCTAGGATCATTAATCCCACCAGCCTCATCTTCAGTCATATAGGGCTGCTTGCTTTTGACTGTCTGCATCTATCTCATCTTATTTTCTATAGATTTGCACAGGCTAGACTGCATTATTTTTTTATTAGATTAATAAGTTGCTGTTGGTTTTCCCATATAAAATCCTGAGTGGCAACTTGCTATAGTATTGCTTTCTTGTGGTAAAGAAAATAACCTCGCCTGCAAGCATAAATGTTATAAGGATTGAGGTCTCGACCCCTTGATTGGTAGAAATCCTTGGTTGGCATACCTTGACCTTTGATTGGCTGTTATTTTCTCCAATCATGTCTTGTATCTATCCACTTTTTCTCATACATTTGTATCCATTGAGCATTTATCAGTTTTTTTATTTGTCGAGGTAGTTGTTGTCACCTTTTATCACTAATGAACATGCTTACTTTTAGAAGCAAACGATTTTATTTTTGATACATGGCTCATTATGAGCTCATGCCTTTAAATTTACATTGATGTGGGCCTAGGTGCCACACTATGATTAGTAGTTGAATATTTTTTCTGTTGCAGGTGTTAATGTTATTGAAAGTTGAACTCCCTATGTTTAATGCCTTTTCATTATTATTGGCGACATACAATTCTTTCTTCTTGCTTACAACTGAGTTAGGTAGGGTCCATATAACATTTCTACCTTGCAACCCCCTTTTTATTTTTAATAGCATGTTCTTATATATCCATAAAGGTGGGAGCAATGAACTCTATAGTCGTGTTTATCTTGGGGTTGCCCCCCATACTACTTCGGGCCTTATTTTTATTGTTTTGAAAACCAACTAAGGCATGGTGATTTTTTTCCTATTACATTGCTTAGATAAGCTTTTTATCTTTGGGGACCCATGATTTTGTGTGCTTTTTGGATGAGAAGAACTTGGTTGGCTATTTTTTAATGGTTCGAAGAAACTTTCTCTTCTCTAACCGTCCCATTACTGATTTTGAATGAGTCTTTTTACCTTTTATAACAACGTCATTCATGAGTAGTGAATCCAATTGGTCCCATTATGTGCTCAAATGAGGAGGAAGATATTTATATTTTCTGAGTGCCTCCTCCTTGAGTGATGCCACTAATAGCCTTAAGGACACATCTTTCTCCACTATATTGTGTGTTTGGTATATGAATACCAGTTCTCTAAGGTGTTCTAATGGAGTGCTTTGGCCTTTGCTAGTGTATTCTAGTAATATTACCAATATATACTTAGGTAGCTTTTTCCATTTATTAGGTGGATTTTGTGGGCTCAAGGGGCTTGATCCTACCTCATCTAAAGGGATATGTGTTGAGGGGCTAGCCATCTAAGATATGATAATAAATTTTAATAACATATTTTATCTATATACCTTTGGGATTCTTGTTGACACAAAGTCACCAAGTGAATGCTACTTATTGCTTTTGAAAAATAGATAGAGTGAGGTCTTCACCTGAATCTTAGTTTGGTATCTTTGATAATGGCTTCTTCTGGTGTTCGTTTTGGAGTGAAGTTACTAGGTGATGTGTCACTAGGGTCCCATCAGGTATGCCATTAAACTGTTATCATATTTTATTATCCCCACCTGAGACAATTATACCTCATATTGGAGCAACACAGTGGGCCACAATCGAGAGCATGGGATTTAGCTCAATCGAGGGCCTTCGAGACTTTTTACAAGGTCATCTCCTTGTTAAGATGTGATATTCAAGGAACTAGTTTCTCTACAAAGGGGAAGGATGTGAGAAAGTAAATAACTCAATAAAGAAAATAAAAAGGGGATAATGCGTTAAGAGATCTGCTAAGATATTTCTACAAAAATATATAATGAAATACATTCAAGATCTACCAGTTATGCATATGCATAAGAAGGTGGGTATCACAAGAGAGCCAAGCTAATAAGTGACCCAATCCTAAAATAGACTCAGGCCCCTCATACACACACATACACTTAGCAAAATTTGATATTCAGGCAAAAGATCATAAACACATACACACACAACAATGGGTCTATAGGCAAATGTTAAAAAATAGACACAAGCTCCCATGTATATATATAATGCAAGAAAACTCTTATAAATATTATTCTAAAAGTAGCGGTTTGAGATTACCCACAATCCACGCAAGAACCACAACTATAGAGAGAAATGAAATAAAATCCTACAAATGTAAACTTGTCGATCATTTACAAACCTAATTTTATTGCTTTTTACAAATTACATCTAGAGAATTTTCCTCCAAAATTATCTGCAATTAGAATTAACAATCTCATCTAATTTTATTAGGGATTCTGATTATTGAAAAATGTACTTCTCTGATCATAATGATCGATCAACATGAGACTGTGAGAGCCATACTTCGTTTGAATGAATATTTGGGACAATAACTAAGGTCATATTTTGGTAGGTGATCTTTGTCTCTTCAATCGAGGAAGTCATTAATTTAGCTCATCTACCTATGTCACTTTTGATTTGACTCAGACATTCATGTTTGCTTGGTGCTTTGACATCTCTTACAAACTAGTCAAGAGTTTTATCCATTGCGCTTTATTGTTGATCACAAAGTTTTTGATATCGGGACTTATCCCGAAGGATAGAATCCTTTAGCACTCCTTTGGTTGTTTTTTGATACTTTTTCTAAATTAAATTTTGCACAAATCACGATTGTCAATATTTATTTGAGCTTTTTCTTTGTGAGCTAGATAAAATATCGATCATCAGTTATCAAGGTTTTACCTTAGTCGTGAGCGGGTAGTGGTGAGCCACTACAGGAGAAAAGGGCATGCCAAAATATGAAGTTGGAAAACAAGAATTGAAGTATGATGATGAAAAAGCTCTTATGTTAATCACATTTGGTATAATAGATGAAATTCAACCATATATAAGTGAAGCATAGACTTCAAGAACTGCTTGGATAAAATTATGTAGAATATTTGGAGGAAAGAATGAAATAAACGTTTTGTATTTACAATCATAATTATACTATTTAAATGTTCATAGTGGAGAAAGTATAGAACTTTTCCTTTGAAGGATATCATAATTAAAAGGTAAGTTACTAACTATGGGAGAGAAAGTGGAAGACACGTTTTTTGTCTAAGTTACATTGAGGGCACTCCCAAAAATATAAGAAAATTTAGTCACTTCTCTTAAAGTGCTAAATAAAACCATATCCTTTGATGAATTAGTTAACATTCTTCAAGAATATGAAGTGAAAAATCTAGTCAGAGATGAAATGCCAAATAATGCTATGATATCAAAGAAAAATTTATTAAATAATATTACTGCATCATCCAAATATCAACTTGAATGGAGGAGGATATATTGTCACATACACAATATAGTAGGTCATACCACAAGCTATTGCATATATGATTCTATGAATCAAAGGAATCAAATGAATAAATCTTTTCAAATGTTCCAATCAAGACAATATCAACCTCGAAATTAATCGATGCAACAACCACAAAAAGAAGAAAATAAAAAAGGAAACTTAGTCCAAGAAGTTCAAAAAAAAAATTATTGTGAGAAATAACAACCCTTATGGGAAGAATTATGGACAATGAAGTTAAAGACCAAGTTGAATAAGAGTGTGACAAGAATGATAATACAAATCATTCAGAAATTTTTAAAAGCACTGATGTTTTTGAGAACAAAATAAGAGTTGTTGAAAAAGAGACAATAGGAACAAATAAAAGGTATGGATTAAAAAAACATATTTCAAAATTATAATATTTATGAGAAGACCAAACCAAAAACATGTCACAAAGAAAAATTAAAATACATTATGGATAAATCAATAAATTAGAATGGAACAAGATCATGGATATGTTAAAATGTTTTTATGGACAAAAAGAACATCTGACAAACATTACATGGAATAGATCAACAAAACACTGTTAGAACTTCAAGTATTACAAGATCCAGAGCTGAAGAATGAAGACCAAAATTAGAGATTGAAGGCAAAGATCCTTCACACCAATTAATGTATTACAAGGGGGTGTTGGCAATATTACATTATTTAGTACCATGAAGTACCATTGTAAATATTTAGAATATGAGTGTGTTTAATATTTGTATCAATGTAGGTGTCAAGTTATGAAGAGTGTTTATGTATCATGTGGAATAGTGAATTATGAGTTATAGTTGTCAAGTGTGCAAGTGAAGAGTCATAAGTGATATGTGTCAGGTGTAGAAGTGAAGAGTCATATGAGATGTGTCAAGATGTGAAGTATGAGGTTATTTAATGATGAGAATATTTATCATAATCTAAGGCTTGTGAAAGTTTCTCATGATTTTGAGAAGAACAAAAGTCATGAATATTATTATATGTTGGAGATAAAGCTCCATGAAATATAACATTTTTGAATATATTATTATATATGAAAGTTGATCAATAAAGCTTGTTATTTTAAGAAATACTAATGTGAGATTTTGTGAATGTGATTATTTGATCATGTGAATATTTACCTATGAGATATTTAGGTATATATGCCAATAATTATACCTCTATTCTTTTCAAAAATAATTCCTTGAATGATTCTATAATTATTTTGCTCACAAAAAATATTCTCTTCTCAAAAGAACTTCTTTTGAAAAAGTATTATTTTTCTTTAATAAATTATTTCTCCTTCAATATAGTTAATTTTATTCATTATTTTTTTTGCTAGATAATAAGGGGTTGTATTCAGGTCCCCCATCCTTGAAAAATTATATTTGTCTTCTTTAGAGCTTGAGAGTTTACAAACAAATACACTTCTCATCTCAATTGAGATGCTATACCTAGAAACCTACATTATTTTACATAAAATGTTTGAATTCTTGATTTCATTTTTTGGATCTTTTCATATTTCTGTATGAATACAATTACTCCAAAATTTGGCATCTTTCTTGACATTTTACTATAACAACCTTCACAATGCCAAAACTTCACCTCTACTATCTATGCCTTGTATCTTAGCAGAGTAATATTTCTAAAACATCACGCTATCATAATCTACTTTTACCAAATATGAATTGCTAGTTTTCTTCCTTGCTAAAGTCATAGCCCTTCATTACTCTTACCATCATTTGAATCCTAGTTGGAAAATATTTGCAATTTTGTTTTTCACGACTTAAAAAATTGTCACTGCCCTTGTTTCGAATGGTTGGCTTCATGGGGTTTTATATCCCTTAATATTGCTTAAATTTTTACATATGACCACTCATTTTAAAGCTATTCAAATTTTGCACAAGTTGGTCCAAGAATCAGTTGAATCGGATAAATATTCATGAATATATGGCTCCTAAAAGAGATGTTTTTTTTGGGAAAAAACCCTAATCCTTTGCACTTTGCAATATTATTTCTCAACTTGAAAAATCATCACTGCCCTTGTTCTAAATGGTTGAATTTATAGGATTGTATCTCCATAAATATTACTCAAATTTTTACATATGACCACTCATTTTAAAGCTATTCAAATTCTACACAAGTTGGTCCAAGAATCAACTGAATCAGATAATATTTTATGAAGATATGGCTCCTAAAATGTGAGATGTTTTTCAGAAAAAAAACCCTAATCCTTCACACTTTGCAATATTGTTTTTATCATTGTAAGAAGCCTTCCATGCTCCTTCAACCTTATCAATCTTCCACTCAGCATCCCAAACTTTTGTTGTAGCTCCTTTAGCCAGCCCAGTATTCCACGCTCCTTCAACCTCATTAGCCTTCTATGTTCCTTCAACTATCCTAGCATTCCACCCAACATCCCAACCTTTTGCTATAGCTCCTTCAATCGGCCCAACCTTCCATGCTACTTCAACCAAACCAGCCTTCCACGCTCCTTTAGCCTTGACACTCTAAATATTAACTCATCATTCAACCTTCCACGCTCCTTCAACCTCTAGCCTTCCACACTCCTTTAGCCTCTAGCCTTCCATGCTCCTTTAGCCTCTAGCCTTCCATGCTCCTTCAGCCTCCAACCTTCCATGCTCCTTCAACCTTCTAATTTGTTGATCGTTAAAGCACCACACCATTTGCCAGGTTGCTTAGGGGGCAACCCCCTAGGTTAGGTTCATTAATTTTCTTCATTATTGAAATCCTTATTACTCCCAAATTTAATTTTTTCTCTTCTTCAATAATTCTTCCTTCAAATAATATATTTTTTGTTCAAATATATTAATAAGTTTTCCTTCGATGAGTCCATTTTATCACATAATTTATTTTATTAATAATTTTTCTTCAATCAATAAATCAACTTTCCTTAAAAAATCTTTCATTTTTCTTTAATCTTATTCAAATATATGTTTTCTCCACTTTAATAATTTCAGTATTTAAATAATTATCTCCTTATAAATTCATCCAATCATTCTTTTTCACTCTAATAATACTTCTCACAATAACTTACTTCCTTTCAAATAAATAAAAAAACATCTTCTAAGGTAATATTTTACTCTTAATTCTACTTTCTTTTAAATAACTTCCTCCAAAAGTAATCTATTCTCCTTTAATTTTCTTAAATCAAATAATTCAAAGGTTAATGTAAATACCTTTACACTTAATTAATACTCAACATGCACATATTTTATTATGCACTTCCTCCATGCTTCTGAAAGCTTTTGACTCATCTTCCAAACATTATAACTCTTTCTTTTCTTGGTATCTTCTTTCCTACAAGAAATTTCACCTTCCTTTTTTGATTGTGTTCATGCACTTAAAGTTTCCAAAACCTCTCTAGTGGTTTCTCTAGTCCATGCACTTCTAACTTTCCGCGAACTCCTTCAATGACTTGATTTTTCTTCTTTTGCACTTTTATCTACAATGCTACCTTTCACGTCTTACTTCAACCACCTATTTACTTTTATCCTATGATTTTATTTGTAGTTCTCTTTTCAATTCAAATTGTCTAGCTAACTACTTCAACATTCCTTTCAATGACACTCTTAACTTCTTGCTTCTCTCACAATGAGAGACTTCACACTTTTTTTTCAAATGTGGCCACTTAATCGTAGTTTTCCTTCCATATTTTCTCCTTAGCTATGTATCTTCACAACAAGGTTCTCTCCTTCAAAAATGACGTTCTAAACTAAGCTATTCTTTCAACTATCATGTTCCTCAATAGTGACTTTCCACAATGGAGATTTTTCACGTTGCTCTTACAAGAGTGGATTTGACCAAATACAACTAGTGTGGTTTTGAGCAAACACATCTAGTGTGGCTCTATCTAAACACAACGGTGTGACTTTAATACCATTGGTAGTAATTCAACTATATTTTTCATAGTATCAATGTAAAATATTCACACAAATACATACATTTAGTATCACACTTTTTGAATATTAATATTGATGAATATTCAACATAAATAATGCAAATACAATGTAGATGCAAGGTTTGTTCTATCAATATTACAATATCATTGCTACAATGATTACATTGCTTTACCTTCAATATATACACACATGGATATGAGACTCTTCACATTCACAACCCTTGACCTTTCTACTTACATAAAATTTTCATCTCCTCACAAAGATCTAACACTTCATATTTCTCATGGGAGAAATACCACATAATAATAAATCTATTATTGACTCCACATATCCACCCAAGGATAAAGACTCCAATTATTGCACATACTCTTACATAAATCCTCATTTACATAAATCTACACTTACTTACATGATACCTACTATATACTCAAATATGTACCACACTCTAAACTAAAGTATTTAAACCGTACTTGCAATATTATTGCAAGTTACCATATAATGTAATACTTCCAACATAAATACCTTTGCCTAAAGAGGGTAAGAAGTCGACAAGTTTTACACCCTTCTCCTCTACTTGTTCTAAGCCTTTGAAAAAAAGATACTATAGAGTCCCTCTTGGATTTAAAACCCTTTCCTCTTCCTCCTTTTGACAATCAGATTTATACTTCCTCCCTTCCCAAAATGAAGGAACAACACCACTCTATTGGAACTATGGCCTGTTAATACCTCCATATAGGGGCTCAACCCATGACAAGATGATATAGCAAGTTTATCATTATTAGAATTCAATCCCCCATCTATAGAAAAAGGTAATATTAGGTTCAAGATTTGATAGATACCTGTTAAAATACCTCCATACACTTTTCCAGTCACATGTATGGCCTTCTTTCCCTCATCTAAAACTTATGTATCATAATCACTTATTGCCAACTCTTTCTCCTTTGCCTGAACATTGATGATAAGAAATATTTCTAAGTGATTTAGGAATCTTGATTGGGTCCTCCTCCTTTTTACTCATATTACTACTACCTCCTCTAAAATTTTTAGACCAAAATAACCTCCAACTTACTTCTATACAATCCCTTGTTCTTTACTCTTTTCCATTTCACAAATTGCCTTGAGATGACCATAATGATGATAATTACTACATCAAAATAACACTCTGATGTTGTCAAGATTCTATAAGTACGTCCAATTTGCTAGCATGAACTCCATGTTTTTTTGTAACTCTAAACTAAGATCAAGATCCACTAAGATATAAACTACCAATTTTTGGATACCATTTAGGTTTTCAATATCTACTCCAAGGAAAAATCCTAGGGAGTTTCCAATCTCACACAACATTCTTTCATTCTAGAAATTAAGGGGTAAAGAGGATAGCTTAACACAAATAGGCTAGGTATTAACCCTCTTGGAGTGTAGATCAAACCTAGGAGTCCAAAAGTTTAAATTTAAAATGTTGAACCCCAATTCCATATTTCATTTTTTATGGTTATAGCATTTTTACCTTTCAGAAGACAATCCATCCAACCCTTTGTCATCACATGATATGTAGGAGTATAGCCCATTATCTCCAACTAGGTAACCTTGATTCATTCTCACAAATTTTTTGGTTGCATGGAGTGGCCCATAAATATACCTACCAAAACCTTGTCCTTCAATGCAAAAATTTTCTCTAGCATCAGATCCTCACCTACAACCATTCAGACTAGCTCATTTTGCAATTTAATATAGTGTTTTCACTTTTTTTTCCTCATTTTTTTCTCACTTGCTTATCTCCAAGTTTTGTCGAACCACTCTTTGTTGTTTTCTTTAGTTCATTTGGTGACACTTCCCTTTCTCCGTTGCCTCACTTGTATACCCTAAGGTTAGGGTTTGAAGTTGATTAAGCCTTTGAGTATGGATTTGAGTCAAGTGTTCCACATACCTTGTCCTTCTTATGCCAGATGTCAAAAGGTTCTTCCTTGGAGAAAAAATTGAGGCCTTCGTATTTTTTCTTAGGCACATCACTATAGTCCACTAAATCCTCTTCATACATCATCGACTCAGTCGTCTTGCCATTGTTAGTGATTAATGGATGAAGTTTACATTAGTAGAGAGTTTTTATCAAATTGTTTTTTAAAATTTCCATCCTCCCCTCTTCTTCTTGGCCTTGTTATCTAAAACCTAGCAACAAGAGACTCATTTGCTTGAGTGCAAGCAATTTGTTAGATCTCGATGGTCACCCTCTGTTATGATTATACGATGATGACAAATCCATTTTCCTTTCAAGCCAACTTTGTCATAACCTCTTGTTTCTTCTTAAATCTGCTAACCTTTAAGCAAGCTCTATCGTGATCTATTATTTATTCCTTTGAAGTGGTAGAAATGCAAACCTTTAAGCTAGCTCTGTCATGACCTATTATTTCTTTTTAGATCTATACACCTTCAAGTCAACTTTGTTATGTCCTATTGTTTCATTTTAGATTTGTAAAACTTTAAGTAGGCTCTGTTGTGACGTATTATTTCTTCCTTTGAAGTGGTAGAGATGCAAACCTTCAAGCAAGCTTTATCATGATTTATTATTTCTTCTTAGATCTGCAAACCTTCAATTTAGCTTTGTCATGCCCCGTTGTTTCCTTGTAGATCTACAAACCTTCAAGCCATCTCTGTTGTGACCTGTTATTTCTTCTTAGATCTGCAAAACCTTCAAGCCAACTTCACTATGATTTGTTGTTTCTTCTTAGATCTACAAACCTTCAAGCCAACTCCACTATTATTTGTTATTTCTTCTTAGATATGCCAACCTTAAAATCAGCTCTGCCATGACCTATTGTTTCTTCTTACATTTGTAAACCTTTAAGACAATTCTATTGTGACATATTATTTCCTTTTAAATTTGCAAACGTTCAATCCAACTCTGCCATGACCTGTTATTTCTTCTTAGATCTACAAATCTTCAAGCTAGCTTTGTTGTGACCTGTTGTTTCTTCTTAGATCTACAAACCTTTAAGCCAACTCTGTCATGACCTCGTGTTTTCTTTTAAATTTGTAAACCTTCAAGACACTTTGTCATGACTTGTTGTTTCTTCTTAGATTTGCAAACCTTCAAGCCAACTCTATCGTGACCTACTGTTTCTTATTAGATATGCAAACCTTCAAGCTAGTTTCGTTGTGATCTACTATTTCTTCTTATATCTTCAAACTTTCAAGACAACTCCACTGTAATTTGTTGTTTGTATATATATATCCTTTATTTGAACACCTATTGAGCTCATAACATTTGATATATTTTTAAAAATTGTATACGAGTAATAATTTTTTAAAATTAAATTTTAATTCATTGAATGCACTTACATTCATTTGATGGATGTCTTATGAATTTGATATATTTAAAAATTATATTTTAAAATTAAATAAATACAACTAAATTTTAAAAATAAAAATACTAGTTTTTAATGAGTTATATTGGATTTAAATAGGTCCCACCTTTTCACACCATGACCACTTAGTGGTAGTACATATCTTGGAAAAATTCAAAGAATTTAATTGGTTGAGCTAGTGTTATTCGGTAATAAAAAATGCATTATTACTTATATTTATTTATTTTTGTAAAAGTATCATATTTTTTTTTTTGAGTATATTTATTCTATGATAAAGGGTGGATTCAACACTAGTTTGATCTTTACCACCTATTTCATTCTATGGAATGCCACCATGCTTTGGTTCTTTGCAAAGAATTTTGTCTATTTGTTTAAAAATTTTAACATATGATTTACAAGTAATTAAAATTTATCAATGATAAACTTATGTGCTTAAAAATATAAAATTTTCTTATGAAGATCCAAGTTCAAATTTATCAAATTACACACACACACACATACACACACATATATAATTAAAAACTCTTATAATAATACTTTTTTTTTTTTTTTAATTTTGGTTATATGGAATTGAAATGTTCCATCTCATATCACATCGTGCTAGTAATATTCCAATAGTTTGACTGTGCATGTATCTCTTAAGGTTTGAACTTAGATATCCTCCTTAAAATTTGATGAATTTAACATGTTAAATTTAATACGATTTGATGTTATAATAATATTGTTATATCTGGTATTCAATATTAGAATTAATCCTAGTAGTAGAAGTTAGGGAGGACCTCATAGAGCAACAATTCTCATTGCTCAAAGATAAGGTAGTCATTGGTAAATTTAATGGGTCTTGGCTAGGGGCTTCGACTTTAAGAAAATGGATTTATAGGATATGGAAGTATCCAAGAGTAAGTCTATCCTTTCTTTCCAAAGGTTTCTTCCTAGTCATTTTCTATTCTAGGGAGGAAAGAGATAAAATTCTAAAAAGGGGTCCTTGGTTTACGGGAAGAGCAAGATTCTTCCTTACCACTGGTTTGAAGACTTTACACCTGAAAATATAAATCTATCCCTAGTACCAATATGGGTCAGAAAGTATGGGTTGCCTATTGAATTTTGTGAAATGAACACCTTCAAGGTAATAGGCAACACTTTGGAAGAATTTCTTAAGATTTCAAAAACTACAAAAGACAGAGTCTTGGCTATTTATGCCCATATATTGGTCATGATTTATATTAGGAAACCTTTATCATAATCAATCAATATTAAGTACGAGTAGGGGTAATTTTTTGGATTCAGGTGTGGTAGGGGGAATTCTAACATGTTGGAATATGATTAGAACCTCATGTGAAACCATTCATAAAACCAGTCATTGAATATCCTCATTAGTTATATGATACTTTGCAAATATGTGTTTCATCCTTATTAATATCTATGGACCTACAACTTAGTCAGGTAGATCAAAAGTATGGAGTGGGATTGAAGCCTTTATCAAAAGTAAAGACCAAGAAACTTGATTTATGATCATAGGAGATTTTAATACCATAACGAAACTAGATCAAATTTTTAGGAGAATATGAAAACAACCTTAAGTATGAGATGTTTCTTGGCTTTCATTGAAAACAACAATCCATAGGAGGTTGATTTTGAAGAGGATAACTATACATGGACTGTTAGCTTTCTAAATAGGTTAACTCACAAAAAGCTTCAACCAAGATGTAAAGATAAATCAAAGCAACGCTACTAAAAATAAAACTTGATAACAAAAAAATCTTATAGATAATATCTCATGAAATATAACACAAATGAACACAATATATAGATATTACATTAATAATACAACTTGGTTACAATGGGAGGAGCTTTACCTCCAATATATCATTTTTCATGACTTTTCAGTACTCTAACTGTTGCTCTTCCTCTTTCATCCGGGAATTGCAACCTTTCATATTACTCATAAAGACAACTTTCATTTTACCACATATCATGTGACTCTTCATTCTCTCTATCTTGACACTTTGCACTTTCTCTCATACATTATACAAATATAAATCATCTACCAAACTAATATTGCAAGGGGAACCAAAGTATGTAATATCTCCATCACCCCTCGTATTACATTATTTGGTATGAAGGTTTTTTACCTTCAATCTTTGATTCGTATTTCTCTTCAATATTCAGCTCTAACTCTGTCATGGATGGATAAATAATTTTTTTCTGCCTTTGGATCAATGTATTTGAGTTACCTCTAGGTCTATATCTCTGGGTCACTACCTCTGGGTCACTGCCTCTGGATCACTACCACTGGTTTTACCTCTGGGTCACTGCCTCTAAGTCACTTCCATTGGATCACCACCTCGGGGTCACTACCTCTAGAACTCTACCTCTAGGTTACCTCTAGATAATCATTATCTCTAGGTCATCCACTATAAAAATCATCATATCTATAGGATCATCACTATAGATGCATCTTCCAAGCTATGCTTGGGTCTTCTTTCTCTTTGTCTGCTATGGGACCTCTTTCCATGGGTCTCCTTAATCTGCTTTTCAATTTCTTATAGACTTCCTTCTATTATGAATATATTTATTGGAATAGGTAAACTCAATCTATCCCATACTTTCTTTAGTTGGTTCTTTCTCAAAATTTTGAAACTTAATCTTCACTAGTTATTCTTCAACCTAGTGGTATGCAACTTTCAAGTTCTATGTAAGCAAGCTTTGGTTATACTTCATTTCCTTCTGTAGAAACCATACAATATTCCTTTTATTTTATTCCATTCACCTATGTTCATCCATCTGCAATCAATTTACTCTATAGTATTTCTTTTCCTGTTGTAGAAAAAACATTTGTGAATGATTATGTGCTCCATAAATTTTACAACTATGGAGATTCCAACATCTCTCTATCTTATATCCATATCTACCACAATGACTACATCTATTTTTTGTTACTAAATTCCTTTTAGCATTCTGTTATATACTGCAACTGATTTATCAATCCCTATCATTGATTTGATGTTACTATTTCCTGTTATAAATTCAGTTTCTTGCTCTTTGCTGCTAATCTGATCTATATATCCAAGCCTTCACATTTAGGTCTTATTTATGATATAATTGGTTCTTTCATTCCTTATTCATGTTTTCCTAAACCTATATCTTTATATCCCATTTTCTTCATCAATTTTGAACCAAATCCTTTAGTATGCTTTTCAAAATGACCAATACAATCATTAGACTAATATTTATCAATATCAACACAACTCTAAGCATCACTATCTCTATCATCATTTGAATTCATATCAACATTAATTCTGATAACATTAGATTTTTCTAAACAATCACACTGTGTTCAAATCACTTGTATCACATATTACATCAATTTTTGTAACAGGTTCTTCTATATTTGTCATGAATTCTAAATCACTAGTGTCATTGCTTGCATCACAATATTTCCTTTCATTTTGACAAGAATCATAATTTACATATTTTCCTTTTTGAATAAGATCACTAGTATCACAACATGCATCAATCATCAATGGTTTTGATTCTATAGTATTACAACATGAATCTATCATCATGGACCTTAAGTCATTTGTATCACAAGAAGCATCTTTCATCATTGATTTGTTCTCTACTTCTTCAACCTTTTCTTGTTTTCTCATCTTAGAAACATTAAGAGTAATAATTTCTTTGTATATTATTCTCCATAGACTAACAGGTATAGTAACACTATTTTCACAATAATCATTAGCATCATTAAGAATATATTGCATGCACTCTTGAAGCATTATAAACTTTCCTTTATCTGCTTCACTAATAATATCAACAAGTTCATTTTCCAAATTTGCAGTCATTTCCTCTTGCTTTCTATTCTTACCTTTTAGAACTTCATTAGAAAGTAATGCCATATGCATTACTTTTCCTATATCATTAGGTAATGTGAAAACATATTTTTAATTTATTTCTGCTTCACCAAATTTTGAATTTAAATGATTTTCTAGCATTGAAAAACCTTCAATTTTGGCTTCCCTCATGATTGATTGTAAAACACTCTTTTTCTTCATTGATGTGTTCTCTTGACATCCAATTTTTGTTATCATTTTTTAGTACAACCTTTCAAATTTTCTAATATTTTCTTATTCTTTACTAATGAGTCATCTTCAACGTATATTTTTTCTTCTTGTAGACAAATTTTATTTTTTAACTAATTTCAACAACTCATGAAGTTCTGGTTTTTGTGTTTCTATTTTTGGATCATTTGCTTTTTATTTGTCATTCTCTTTTGAAGTAGACTACCTTATAACTCCTTAGGTTTTGAATTTTGCAAATTTATATTTTTTTTTAAAGTTTGAGGTTGAAACTTGTTTCTCCAAAATAATTAAATTTGTAATAATTCATTAATTCAATATATATTTCTTTAAATCAATTTGAATATTAGAAGACCTTATATCACCAAAATGTTAGAAACTAATGAAAATATGAATTTTGCAAAATTAATTTCACCTAGGTTTGATGTTGAATACCTTTTGCCTCCCAACTTAATTAATTTTGCAAATAATCAATTAATTCAAGAAATAGTAAAGCAAAACTAAAAATTGATTTAATAAAGCTAACTTACTAGTTCCTACTTATCACTCCATAAAATTAACTTCACTTTATTAAAAAACTAATCAAGTATTAATTTATTTCTTCAACCTTATCACTCCAAAAAACTAATAAAACATTAATCCTAATAAAACATTAAATTAAATGTCCAATTTTATTTCTCCTTAATAATTAATTTAAAAACAAACTTTAAAAAAATTTAAATTATTAACCAACCTTATTTCTCCTTAATAGTTAATTTAAAAAAAAACTTAAAAAAAATAAATTTTTAACCTTATCACTCCACTTAGGCTTATAAAAATAAAATGTTTCCTTTCTTCAAAATGATGCTATGAGGGCTCATATTACCCGCTGCTAGAATCTTCTCCCAAGACCATCTGGGTCGGTTTGCTAGATTTTTTGGTGGAATAAGGTCATTCGGCGTACGACTTCAATGCTTCAATCTCTTGGGGTTGAAGTTGCAAAGTGTAGGAGGGTTGCAAATTCTACCCTCAAAAAATAATTATCAGAGGCCTCTGTGAGACTTGAGTCTTCCCCGTTCAACCAATATTTGCAAGCTCATGTTGCTATCATTCGTCATGAGCTGAAGAAAGCAAAGCTTTATGAGGCCAAAGGAGCCCAACTTTGTGCTAGAATGCATTGGCTCAAGATTGGGGACAAGGTGTCTAAATAATTCTTCAAATGGTTATGTCCCTTTTTGTCGGTTGTGCAATTTCAAGCTCTTCAAATCGATGGGGGTAGACTCACTGAGCTTCCTGATATAATATCTACCTTTTTCCGCCATTATCAAAAAGTTTTTTCTTCTCAACCACTCACCCTCACATGGCAGTAGACCTTGGGTGAGTGTTGTGCAGTGGTGCTAGAAAAGCTCTCATCCGAGCAAAAATCCAGATGTGAAGCCCCTTTGTCTCTTGACAATATTACTTAGGCTCTCTCTCAAATGAAGAATGATAAGGCCCCTGGGTTGGATGGATTCCCATGTGATTTTTTCAAATAATTTTGGGATTTCATTGGCCTAGACTTGCCTAAGGTCTATCAAGAAGCAATGATCACAGGTTCCTTGGGTTCTCTAATAAATAAAGGTAATATTCGATTCATACCCAAGGTTGGGGACCTTGAAATTATTACCAATTGGAGGCCGATCACTCTTTTGAATGTCAACTATAAGATCATTACCAAAGCTCTGGATTTAAAGTTATGCCTCATTCTACCTTTAATTATCAGGCCTGAAAAAACTGGGTTTGTTCAAGACAAATATATCCCGGATAATATCCTGGCAGTATGGGAAGGTATGGAATGGGCTAGACAGTCTCAACAAGATGCTATATTCATCAAAATTGATTTAAAAAAAGCTTATGATAAAATTGAGTGGAATTTTATTCTTACCATGTTACAAGCACTTGGCTTTGGTACAAACTTTGTTAAGTCTATTAGTATGCTCTTCCACGATGCTTAAGCTATGCTCACTCTAAATAACACTCAGTCTGATGTCCTGGGCTTGTTCCGTTCGATGAGGTAAGGTTACCCGCTTGCTCCTTCTCTGTTTATCCTGGTTGCATAAGCCTTTGGATACCTCATGGCTGTCCAAGTGTCTCAAGGAAACATTCAGGAAATTGCTCTTCTCAATTCGCCAACTCAGTTGGTTAATGGGCACTTTGCTGATGATTCTTTCCTGACCATTAGGAAAGATCAAAAATCTGTATCCAATGCTTTGCATTGCCTTGATATCTTTTGTGCAGCTTCAAGCTCTAGCATTCAGTGGCATAAGACTGCCTGCTTTTGACAGTCTACTAATCCTTATACATATTAGCTTTCTCAATATCCCTGGCAAGGGATTCAATCTGGCAATTTTTTAAAGTTTTTGGGCATTCCTTTTGCTTTTCAGAGTACCTCTGCTCAACTTTGGAATCATGTGCTCCAGAGAGTTGAGAAGAAGCTTTCTTATTGGATTACCAAGAAACTCTCCCTTGCAGGAAAATTCCAAGTTTACTCCAATATTTTGGCTACCACTCATGTGTATTTTTCTTCCTGCTGGACTCCATCGTGGGCCTGTTACTAAAAGCTAGAGAAGCTGTTGCAAGATTTTCTTTGGGCTAGCTCTTCCTAGAAGAAGGGATTTCATAGAGTAGCCTAGGAAATTTGCTGTCTTCCCAAGTCCTCTGGCGGCATGGGTTTGTTTGACTATCAACGCTAGGGATTTGCTTTGTGTGCAAAGTGGGTTGTTAGAGCTATTGATGGCCCAGAAGCCTGGAAGGTCCTAATTCGATACTGTATTTCTACAAGCCTTCCTTTGGGTAAGAAATTTTTGCAGGGTGCCTCTCTCCCTCTATTGTTACAACCCCTGTTTTTATTAAAATTCAAAGCTCCTTTGTGATGCAGAGCATTTTGTGAGTTTGGGAGGCTCTTAAACCCTAGCTCTGTTGGTTTGGTGATGAGAAAAAAAGGGGCTTTCATAGCCTCTCTTAATGTGTGGTGGTCGTCTGTCATTACTTACCAAGGCTCCCCTTTGGCAACGTTTCAATGGATTCATGCTCATCGGTTTTTCAAGAAGAGAATTGCTACCATTTCTGATTTCTTCTCTTCTCATACCAAAGATTGGATTCCTTGGGAGGTTTTCAGACGACTTCATAATTTAAAACTAGAAGATAAGACCACGTATGATATTGTGTTAGATAGCATTCCCTTCTCTTTTTGGTCAAAAATTACCAGGTATTTCCAAAAACCTTGGTGGTCAGACTGGACCTGGCCGAAGAACATCCCGTTAATTTAGTACAAGGTCCGTTTGGGATATTCCTGGATTTCTCCACACTTGCCCATGGTGGGTAAGTTGAACGAGCGTTGGGACTTAATCTCCAGGCCTTCACAGTGGAAATTGCATTTTAACATGGTCTGGACCTCTTATCTTGAGCCAAAGCTAGCTTTTCTTGCTTGGAGTTTGTTTTTTCAAGATTTGCCTATGGGGTAATGACTGAAATACTTGGGCATGGCTAATCCCAAATGCTAATTTTACAATGAACCTGAAGATGCACTCATGTTTTCTGGTCGTGTCGTAAAGGTCAAATGACTTGGAAGTTTCTAGAATCTTTCTTTTGACCTTATATGGCCACTTCTTTTTCTTGGCACCATTCCTTGCTAGGCGATGCTCCTAATTTTTCTATTCCTCTTGTGTCTGTTTGGAATATTTTTAGAGTCAATATTATTTATCACTTATGGAAGACCAGAAACAATATAGCTTTTTCTAGAGACATAGCTTCTGATTCCTTTTCTTTAGCTAAAAAGTATGTTGTATTTTTTAACTCTTGGCTTCAGATACAGGTTCAAGTGGAAAAATTCATATTGACATTCAGTACCTGAGGACTCTTTTGGACCATTGGGCCAATGTGCCATGCACTATCAGTTGGGTCCCCCTGGATTTGATATCATAGCACCATGCTGGCTCTCATTCTCGATCTTATTGAGGATGTAGGGTATTGTTGTAGGCAGGGAGACACTGGTCTCAACCTCCGCCGGTGACCAAACGTTGTTACTCTGATGGTGTTGGTAATTTGTGGCTGGTGAGTGGATGGGATGTTCATCCATAACCTTCACACCAGGTTGTGGGTTGGGGAGATGCGATCGTGGCGGTGCTAATTAATGCTTTAGGCTGGCATGGTGATGGCCAAACCTCTCGCCCCTAGGATATAAATACACAAGAGGTTAATGACGTTGTTGATATAGGTGGTACTGACACTAATGATAATGATTGAGATGCTTCTGTAGCCGCCTCTCTCTGGCATCATGATGACAATGTGGACAATTTTATCTGTCCCAATGTTTGGAAATGATTTTTTTTGCAGATGCATGCTTTTCTTTGATATTTGGCTAAGAGGATGATTTTAATTCCTTCTTTTTTGTGTTAGCCAACTAAAGTCTTTGTATTTGCTATTTGGTTTCTCCTAACCATATGTGGTTAGTGTGATTTTTGGGACCCTACTAGGGTGTGCGTATCCACCCATTTTTTGTATGATTAAGTTGTATTTTTAATATAATATAACTTATTTCATTAAAAAAAATAAAAAATTAAAAAAACTAACAAGACCCTTATATTTCTAATTAACCTTAAGAAAATTAAATCTTAACCTAATTTTTTTTGGGTTACATAGGAGAGTTGGTTACACCTCACTGTAGGGACTGCTCTCAATAAACCTATCGGTGTCGTTCTTGTTGACCGGATATGAGATGGGAGGACCACCGATAGGGCGTGAGATGGTTCATACCGTCAGCACACTCAGAAATTTGAAACATACTACTACTTTGCCAAGGATTGGCTTCTTCCAAAGTTTGAACTTAGGTACAGCCATACCTAGCTTCAAAATTCACTTGTACGGTTGAATTTCTTTACGTTTTAGGAAGCACCTCGTCCAAAGTGTTCAATAATTTGTTTGAGAATTGTTATACCTCCGAGAAGAAAGTGGAAGAATTACTACGCCTATGCTTGGGATGAAGAAATCCCAAATAGTGAATATTGTCATGTAGGGCCCTGAGTATCTTACGTGGACGCAGTTCATATCGTGTGATAACTGCTACACCTACAAAATCGTCCCTTATGTGAAGCTCTTTCATATTTCGAATGCACACTAGAATGGAAGTACCATTATAGGGACGTAGGCAACTTGTCCATCAAGGATTTTCTTTCCTTGACCTTCTTCCGCTATCAGATATATCACTTTTTGTTTTATTGGTGTGTATCACAGATATAATTTTCTTATTCCGATAATGGTAACAACACGAATTCCAACTCGTTGGATTCTCCTTGGCAGTCACAACATGTGCCGCTATCTTAACTACAATTCTTCCATCAATTACGTCTTCCCTTTTTTAAATTTGGCTACAGGATATGGCTAATGAAGCTACCAACATGATTGTGCATTCTCCTGTGTGAAAGCCCTTGTTTCCTTAGAGCAGTGTTCAATCTATGACCGAAGTCTTTTGATTTTTTTGTTTCAGCACTGAGCTACGAGGTACATATGCAAGGGAAGGGCCTGTTATTCAATCCTTCATGCAATATACAAATATTTTATTATCATTGAATATTGTGTTTCCTCACTATCTTCTATTCTGTCTTCCTCTTTCAAGTTGTGAGAATAACACTTTGTCTCTCACTCTTCTTTAATGATTTCAATGAAACATTTTCCAATATTACAAGAAATTGCCTGGCGTCCACTTCTTGTTCCCTCAAGTATAGACTTTGTGGTTCTACTGAAAATGCACTCCTTGAAAATGTACTCCTCCAAATACCAATTAATTAAAAAATAAATCTCCTCTTCTTAAACTGCCTTATAATTCTTTGAATTTTATTTTCAATTAACTTTTAACTCTTCTAAATAAATATTCTTCTTATTTCTCGAGCAATATATTAATTCCTTTGAAAAATTTTCTTTAATAAAACCGCATTTTTAAGTAAAATCTTTTACCTTGTAATTTTTTTCTATGCTGCAATTTGGGTGACCTCAGTCCTTCAACCTTATTCTTGACGCTTATTCTTTGTTCTCTATGGCAACAAACACTTCCATGCTGGAATGCTAAACAAAACTCTTGAGGCGCTTTTCAAGCAAAACTTTTTCTTAATTAGGCTTGTAGTTGGATGAAGATTATATCTCCGTAGCTCTAATACCACTATTATCATTATGAATAGGTTAACTCATAGAAAGCTTCAACCAATATCTAAATATAAATCAAACCAATGCTACTAACAATGAAACTTGATAACAACAATATCTTACAAATAATATCTCATAAAATATAACACAAATGAACACAATATACAAAGATTACATTAATGACATAGCTTGGTTACAATGTGAGGAGCTTTACCTCCAAATGAACACAATATACAAGATCTAAAGATAAATCAAACCAATGCTACTAACAATCAAACTTGATAACAACTGTATCTTACAGATAATATCTCATGAAATATAACACAAATAAACACAATATACAAAGATTACATTAATGATATAGCTTGGTTACAATGGGAGGAGCTTTACCTCCAAATGAGCACAATACACAGAGATTACATTAATGATACAACTTGGTTACAATGGGAGGAGCTTTACCTCCAATATATCCTTTTTCATGACTTTTCAGTACATTGACTGTTGCTCTTCCTCTTTCATCTAGAAATTACATCCTTTCATATTAATCACAAAGATAACTTTTATTTTACCACATATCATGTGACTCTTCACTCTCTATCTTGACTCTTTGCACTTTATCTTATACATTATACAAATATAAATCATCTACCAAACTAATATTGCAAGGGGGACCAAATAATGTAATATCTCCAACATGGACCAACAACAGGATAGGCCAGAACCTGATAGCAGAAAAGTTGGATAGATGCATACTCTCAAATCATTGGCTAGATGAAGGGACTTGTGCTAAAATTAATACCTTGACAAGGATTGGTTCAAATCACTAGCCAATAAGAGTTAAAATGGTGGTAAGTGAATTAAAAAATATCATATTTTAAATATGAGCAGATGTGGGAAGACCATCCTAAATTTATTGATATGATAGCACAAACATGGAATTCTTCAAGAAACGATGGGCTATATAAAATTCCAAAATAAATTAAATCAAGGACATCTAGATTAAAAGAATAGAACAAGAACACTTTCAAAAATATTTTTTAGTAGAAAGAACTAAAAGAGAAACTTTCAAAATTCTAAAAAAATGAGCACAATAATCCAAGCTCGAAGGAAAGGGAGTTGCTTAATGGATATCATAATATTTTGAGCAAGAAATATAAATTTTAGAGATTAAAATAGAGATAGACTTGGCTAGAAGAAGAAGATGAAAACATAGTTTTTCATAGGATGGCAATAACATAGATCAACATCTACGATTAGTATAATTGAATCAGTAGAAGGGGTTTGAATTAAAAACTAGAGTGAAATTAGAAAGGAGGTAAGGTTTTTTATAGAATATTCTGGGATTAGAGAAGATTTAAGTTCTTAATGATAAGCTACTGCAAGTATATTTAGTTACAATAGATGAATACAATAGCAAAATGATGGATCTTCTTACTCTAGAAGAAGTTCATTTAGCTCTTTTCTCTTTTGATAAGGATAAATATTGAGGTTCAGATGGACTCTCTACAATATTTTATCAACATAACTAGGAAATAGTGAATGATCCTTTATTAGTGGTAGTGGAATAGTCTAGGGTAAAACAATATATACCTTGTAAAATAAATGCAACATGTCTCACCTTGATTCCAAAAAATAAGGATGCAAAATTATTTAATTCATTCAGGCCTATAAGTGTCATGACCCTCCCTGGCAGGCCTTATGGTATGGAACAACTATGTGATGATCAATAGTACTTTGATACTTAGCTTTGTGCAAATGAATGATTATACAATGTTTAGATTGATTCATCTTTGAAGAACATGGTACTGTTGACATGATTGTCAATGTGCAGGATCAGGTACACTTATGGGTGGAAGAGGTAGAATCATCCACCAAGAATGAGGGTACTTGAGGTAGGGAAAATTATGATTATGATGGTTGGGGATAACATGGATGAATATCCTCATATAGGCATGCATTATCGCTTAAGGGATAATCGTCAACTAGCCAGCCACATAGATCAGCAGTTGATAGCCTAGTAACTATCGTAAACTCTTCAAATGAGATGGATGATCGGGTTGATGGAAAGAATCCCTCTTTATTTGTTGCATATGTTTGGTTGTATTTTACTTCATCACTTTACTGCATCTTGGTTTTGAAAAATGTGCATAAGTTTGGTTGATTTTAAATCTATTGAAATTGTTGAAGAGTAGCATGTTGCTAGTTTGTGATAAAAGGACTTATTCTATATAAAGAAATATATGAGAATATATTTTAAATAATAATAGAATTTTATTTAAATAGATAATAAGAATTTATTTTAAATAATAATAGAATTTTATTTAAAATAGATAATAAAAATCTACTTTATATAAACAAAACCTTATAGATAATAAGAACTTCCTTTAAATAAAGATATAATTTTATTAAAAGATAGAAGGTCTATAATTTAAATAATGAGAAGACATTATTTGAATATATGAAAAAATATTAATTTAAATAATATATGAAATTATCTAAAAAAGGTATTGGGGTATTGTTCAAAATGGAAGCTTCTTGACATAAGGAGGAAAAGAACTTTATTTATGGTGAAATTTTGAAGAATTGAAAGAATGTTTTAAAATCCAATAATATCCAGTTCATTCGCCAAGGAGATAGAGAGGAATTGAAGGTGGGCAGGTAAGATGTAATGAGGAAAATTTGTCAGGTGACGTAGACAAGAGTGGACTTCATCCCTTAAGAAGAGGAGAATGAGAGAGATGAAGGGGATGATGGCTCATAGAGAAAGGAGAGAAAGGGAATGCAAAAAACAAGAGAATTGCAAGTTGATAAAATCAAGACAACTTCCTTCTATCTCTTACAAGATTTCTTAATGGTTCAAGATGGAAGTCATCCTTTCGCCTATGACAACATGGTATTGTTGTCTATCTATGTTGCGTAAGATGTTTGATTTGCTTATTTTGGTGTTGTCTTTTCTTTACAGGGTTCTTTGATTCTGTTATGACAACCACCCTTTCAATTTGTTGGCATCTCTTGTGAGCGATTGACTCATAGACCCACATGATATTTCCTTATAGTTGATGACCTTCAGTCATTATGCCTATAACACTTCCTTTGTTCATTTTTTGTGGTTGTGTCACTTCGAAACCACTATGTTATGTGCATGAAAAGAATCACTTGGTTGGGTTTTATATCTAGTGAATATTGTGGGCTAAACCGTGGTGTTGTTTGATATCTTTGGTTAAGATTTAGTGCAGTCCATGTTAGAAGAGTGTGCACCCTAGCCATCATCAATTAATTCCATCTCCTCGATCAAAGTTGGCACTGTTCGTGTCTCTTACAGCTCAGATGGATTATCCCCAACCTTACACCACCCACCTACTTTATTGGTCACCACCTCTATGTTTTTGTGAGCATCCCGACCCTTTTATAAACCCTTGAGCGTTATCTAATGCAAGGTGAATTCTCAGTTTGGTCGTAGGAGTACTGTTAGAAATACACTATCCTCTCCTTTAGTAGGGTTAGGGTTACCTTTATCTTGTTGTTGTGGGACCACCGACCTTGGAAAACCACTATAGCCCTATGTGGACCGAAGCGGTCTTCAGTATTCTTTACCCCTAGTCGATTCCCAGTTTTCTTTCATTCTTTATGTTATCTCTTTGTAAACCCATCTTCTAAAATTGGCACTTTAATCTCTCTAAAGTGGAAGGTATGTGTTTTGATTACAAAAAAACAAGATTCATTATATTAATAGGGCTCCTTCGTATTTTAATTATGAATTAAAATAATAAACTCTTTAGTTTATTAAGGAAAGAGCATTCGATGTTTATAAAATTTTAGTTAATTAAAGAAATGAGAATTTGATTAATTTAAATAAAAGAATTATAGTTTATTTGGTTAATTAAAGGAATGAGACTTTGATTAATTTAAATAAAATAATTATAGTTTATTTGGTTAATTAAAGGAATGAGAATTTGATTAATTTAAATAAAGGAATTATAGTTTATTTGGTTAATTAAAGGAATGAGACTTTGATTAATTTAAATAAAGAAATTATAGTTTATTTGGTTAATTAAAGGAATGAGACTTTGATTAATTTAAATAAAGGAATTATAGTTTATTTGGTTAATTAAAGGAATGGGACTTTGATTAATTTAAATAAAGAAATTATAGTTTATTTGGTTAATTAAAGGAATGAGACTTTGATTAATTTAAATAAAGGAATTATAGTTTATTTGGTTAATTAAAGGAATGGGACTTTGATTAATTTAAATAAAGGAAACTTAGTTTATTTGGTTAATTAAAGAAACAAGACTTTGATTAATTCAAATAAAGGAATTATAGATTATTTGCTTAATTAAGGAATGAGACCTTAGTTATTTAAAATAATGGTTTTGAAAATTATTTGATTAAAAGAAGACGTGTGATCTATCTATAAATGTTGAATGAATCTCTTAGAGTGCATGAGAGATAAGAACGAAAATGAGAATATTTTTATAAGATCAACTAGATAGTAGATGGTTGAATGCTTTAATTAGATTTATATAGTTATAATTTGGCAAAGTAAACAGTAAATGCACCGGTTTCATGTTACTAGTAGATGTATTTAGATGCATGTTAATCATGGAACCATGAGTTGTCCTGATCCCCTACTACCCTTCAAATGAATGATGGAAGACAGGAAGTACCAAGAGGACACTTGAAACTAGAGCACCATATTTTACTTTGGTTTAGTAGGTATTATGTTGGGGAGTATTCCCTAGGTAATCATTGATGTAATACTTTATTCTTTTAAAGTATGGAGGTTTTACCATACTTGGATATATGTAATAGTTTATTGAATGAATGAGGAATGTATCTTTAATTTATTGTTATGAAGTATGCATTGTTATTTAGCTTCTCCTTCTATTTAATGTTTATTCTCATTTAATGTTGTTTTCTTTTAAAGTACTTCTTATATGCTTTATAAATTTTGTTCTTTGATTGATTTGGTAGATAGAATTAGTCTTGTATTTTTTGCTAAACATAGAATGGACCTAAGATATTAAAGCCTCTTAGGATGAACATAGAAAAAGACCTAAGAGATTAAGACCTCTTAGGGTGAACATAGAAAGAAACTAAGGGATTGAGACCCCTTAGGGTGATGTTAACTAAGTAAACTGATTGCTTACATCGAAGTTAAGATAGCTCATCGTAAAAATGAGATGGATAGATTAACTCATAGTATGCATAGCATACCTACATAGATAGACTTATGTATGGTATGGTGATGGGCATATACCTTCGACTATACAAAATATGATAATTTTAGCTCATAAAGAAGGATGAGATTGATAGCTTATCTGCGGTACATATAGTAGACCTGCATAGATGGACTTGTGTAGGGTATTGAATGCGATGTAACACTTTGGAAAATTTGGGAAACTTAATAAACTTAAAATAATAGATTTATCAAAAGTTGGATAGGGGTTTATAAAATCCCTCTCCATAGTGTAAAAAAAAATTATTTTCTTGTAATTCTTTTAGCTAGTTTTTGGGTCGTTACAACAAGCCTATGTAATATGGCATATAATGTAATCTCTAAAGTGATGGTAAATTGGTTAAGACCACTATTAGATAAAATTATTTTAAAATAACAAGGAGGATTTGTGAAAGGGAGAAAAATTCTGGATAGGATCATAGTATCTCATGAAGTAATGCATTCAACAACTTTTAGAAAAGAGAGAGCAATGATCTTAAAACTTGATATGAATAAAGTCTATAATAGGGTTAAACATTTTTTATTTTTGCAATATTAGAAAATTTTGAATTTGGAAAGAAATGAATCAGATGGATTACAACTTGTGCCTCTACATTATCATATTCAATGTTGGTCAAAGGGCTAGTAACATAATTGTTTAAAGCCAAGAGGAGTCTTAGATAGGGAGATCCTCTATCACCATATTTGTTTATTATTATAGTAGAGGTATTGGGAAGGAACCTAAAGAATGCATACAAATATGGGATAATAAGCAGACTTAAGGCTAGTAATAACATCTATAAAATTACCCAAAAACAATTTGTATATGATATAACCCTTTTTGGGAGGGAAAGGAAAATGAGGCCAAAGCTTTGAATAACTTATTAAAGGAATATGGAAGAGCATTTGGGTAAAAATTTAATAGGAAAAAATCTAAAATTTACTTCCTAAACACTCCAACTAGAATCGTAGTAGGGATATGTAGGTTACTTCAAATGAGGGAGGTAAAATTTTCAACAACATATCTAGGGATGCCCTTATTTTAGGGGAGAATGAGGATAGAATTGTGGAATCTAGTTATAAGTAAAATTTAGAATAAACTACCAACATAGAAAGGTAAATGGTTAATGTTAGCAGATAGAGTGCAACTAATTAATTTAGTCTTACAGGCCATTCCAACATATTATATGTCCTTGTATACTATGCCAAAATCGATAGAAAAAGTTTAATCTATATTCTACGATTATTTTTGTGGTCTAGATTACATGATAAAAGGGGATTTCCTTTGGTGAAACGGAGCAAGGTCTATGATGGTAAAACTAGGGGAGGTATCAGTTTAAAAGTTCTTACAGATGCAAACGTAACTCTAAAGGGAAAAATAATTTAGAGATTATGCAAAGAGAGTCAAAGACAATGGGAAAATTATTCTAAGTATGTTGATCCCAATGACCCAAGCTTAATATTTATTGTAGTCTCACTACTAGATGGTTATACACTATAGAATGACTTAAAAAACTCAGTTTATCTAGTAATAAAAGTCTAATAATGGTGATGGGAACTGGAGAAAAAAAATCTATTTGGATGGATACTTTGTGTGGTAAAAGACTACTCAATCTAGATCCAATTTTGAAACCATGGATGATATTACTTCAAGATAAATATGGTGATAGAGTTTTAGAAATTATGTACAATGATCATGAAGGAAGATACAAATGGAAAATATTTCTTTACAAGTATACCAAACATTGTTGTTAGGAGGTAGTTAGCAAAAATATAATATCAATGATTATTCTGAGGGGAGTTGGGGATAAGCTGATTTGGAAGTCGAATAGCTTAGGAGAATACACAATAAGAAGCAAATATAGTTTAAAGCACAAAAAAAATAGAAATACTACAAGAATATGGAGAGATATTTGGGATAGTCAGAGCATTTTAAAAGTTAAAATGTTTGTGTGGCTAGTATGGCATTGAAATTTTTTATCCTAGGATAATCTAATGAAAAGGGTTTTCATGGCCCCTCACAATGCGTTTTATGTAAAAAGGAGGATACTATAGACCATCTCTTAGGAAACTGCTTAATAGTCTAGGAACTATGGCAATGTATTCTTATTATGTTTGATAAATGCATGCCGATGAATGACAGAATTGAAGAATGATTAAAGCAATTGTATATCACTTTTAAAAGTGAGGAATTATAGATAATTTAGGATACATCAAAAGATACAATACTTTGGACTGTATGGTTGGAAATGAACAAAAGAATATTTAAAGAAAAAGAAAGTAATTTAGAGGTAATGAAAAGGAATATTTGTTTAGCCATAAAGGAGTCTAAACCAGCCCTATCAACCCACCCAATCCCTAATATTGAAGCAAAGAGCCTTTATAGATGGAGTCAAGTCATAAATTTTAATTATGATGGTGAGTATAAGAGAAACAAAGGAAAGTAAAAAATATAAATTAAAAATCATCGAAAGCAGAGTTGTTCAAATTGAACTTTGATGGAGCTTCTAAAGAAAATCTAAGGCCAGTAGTAGGAGGAGTAATAATAAAAAATACTAGGGGTGAGATTTTGTCACATTATGCTTTTAATAGTGGATTTAAGAGAAATAAATTAGCTAAAGCTAGGGCAACTTTAGAAGGACTAAAAATATGTAGACAAATGAAATGAAACAAAGTATGGATGTAAGGAAATATATTAATAGTAATAAATGCAATTTCGAGGAAAGCAAAGGCTCCATAGAACATGTAAGAGATCATAGTGGAAATACAAGACCTTGCTATAGAGTTTGAAGAAATTAGGTTTACGTATAAGTTAGGGGAAGGGAACATGTGCAAATAGGCTAGTCATTAGAGGGATTTTAATAGAGGATTGTGAAGTTAAATTCTCTTTTCCATTGTTAGATGAAGTAGTAAGTTTAGTTGAATCTAACAAAACATTTTTGAAAGGAGCAAATTCAAAATAGTATGTGAGAGGATTACAAACTATTTTAGGAGATCTATTTATAGATCAACTCATTAGATAAAACTATCAGTCCAGATTTGGTAAAGCGTATTATGATTTTGTGAAGTGAGTAAAAATTTTGTATGTTAAAGCAGAAGAAGATGATATCAGATGGACTTCATGGATGAATGGATTATTTGTGTTGTTGGTTGTTGGTTGGATTATGGGATAGAGTGTGTATTGGAACTTTCAACTTAACTTTTTGAGATTGCTAAACTATTTATTAAAATACTACGATTATGATTTGTTAAAATGTCATTATAATATGAATGAAATTCATTTCATAACTCATTAAAAAATAATAAAATATTTTTTAATTGCTTATTTGAGATTAAAGTAAATTCCTCTTGTATCATATAATGATCCATAGTTTAGTCATTATGCATATATTCCTTGATTAGATTTAATCACGAACTTTCAACTTTTTGAGATTGTTAAACTAAGTATTACAGTTCTTGTAGCTGCAGTTATGCTTCAGGATGAAAACCAATAGTCTAGAGTTGGTAAAGCAAACTATGATAATGCCAAGTTTTGGAAATTTTACTCTACTAAGATGCAGTATGTAGACAAGGTGAAGTTTTGGTATTGTGAAGGTTGCTGCAGGAAAATGTTAAGAAAAAATATGAATTCTAAAATATTTGTATTTACAAATAAAATTAGAGAAGATCTATAAAATGAAAAGCAAGAATTCAGACTTTTTATGAAAAAAAATATAAATATCTAACTATAGCAACTTACTTGAGATGAGAATTGAATATGTTTGTAAAATATCAAACTCTAAAGGAGAAAGTTATGATTTGTCAAGGGTGAGGGACCTAAATACAACCCCTTTTTTTCAAGAAAAGAAATCTAATATTAAATAACATTTACCTTAAAAATTTTGCCTTTGAAATTAATTTAATTATATCTTATTTAACAATTAACCTATTGGTTAATAATTAATATTAATATCCAGTGAGGAGGAGAACCGGGGGGAAGAGAGAAGAAAACGAGGAGTCTGGAGAGCAAGTGTGTGTTGGATTAGCTGGGAAGTTGCTAGGAGAATCCCGATCTGGGTAAAACTTCCAGGTCTGCCAATGGAGTTATGGTCAGAAAGAGCTTTGAAAGTGATTGGAGATTCATTAGGTAGAACCTTGGATATAGATATTTCTTTCAAATATAGTATTTTTTGATATCTAATTTGGGTTTTGCTTGAGATGGATATTAGTGAAGGCTTACTGGAGTGTATGGAGATAATCGTGGGGAATACAGTTCATACTCAATTCTTGGATTATTTGAATATTCCTTTTAGATGTGTTCATTATCATATTTATGGACATATTTCTAAGGAATGTTCTCAAGATTTCACATAGAAAGTATGGAGGAGAAAACAAATGACTAGTGGGGATTTCAAGTCAGCTAACAACAATCAAGAGATACCTATTTTTTTAGAGCTCAATATTGCTCCCTGAATTGACACAAACAAGCAAAAACGATGTTGTTGAACCTAAAACCAAAACTTTAGAGGAGGAAGAAATTTTGGGCCTAGCTTTGTCTCCATTTCACTGTTCACAAGTTGTTAGAGAAGGAGATAAAGTCATAAAGAAAACTATGAAAGGATTGGAGCCTGATACTATTATGTTTGTTGGTCAGACATCTAAGCATTATGACAATTACTATCCAATACATGAGAATAATATGGACTTAGTTAAAAATATCTTTATACAATTTACTATGAATGTTCAAAGAGAAGTCTCAGGGACAAAATTTTTTCTAATATTTTGGACAATGGGCTGGCAACCTCAAACACATTGAATAGGGATTGTGATCCAAATATTTCTACTATTGGAGGAAGTATTTGTGATCTATCAGGTGAATCTTCTAGGGAGGTATCTATTTTAGGGGATGGTTTGAAGACATGTTTCTCTTGCAGATATTTGTTACGTTCTAGGAAAAGAGAATCCGAGTTGAGAATTTATGCATTTATTAGAAGGTTAGGTAGATCTGGACCATATAAAGGAATCTTCCACTACTTCAGCAGGTAGGAAATCATTTTTATTTCATGCACAGGAGAAGGTTTTGAGGGAAATTTAGCAGGGTAAACAAAAATCTATCAAAGGGGTTCTTAGAGTGGGACAAAACCCCTATAAGATGTTTAAATGATCTTGTTAGCCCTTAATATCCGAGATCTTAGCAGTCCTTCTAAAAGACTAGCCTTAGCCAAGCTGGTGGAAATTCATAATCCGAATGTTATCCTTCTACAAGAAACCATGGAGGCAAGTACAAAAGTCATTGAAGGGTTAAGTAAATTGCTTAGGGACTGGGAGTTATTGGCTTTAAATGCTATCAAAAATTCAAGGGGTGTTTTGAATAGCTGGAAGAACTCAATATCCTTAATTAATTCTTCCTTTATGGTTTCAGGCTTGTGGACAAAATTCTTTTTTAAAGGCTTAGGTTTGAGGTTATCAGTTATTGATTATTATGGTCCCTATGAAGATAGGTAGGTCTTCTCTGATGATTTTTTCTCCCAAAGGTGTGTTAGAGATGAAAGATTTATCATTGGTGGGGACTTAAATTTTACTATGAATAGAAGTGAGGTCTAGGGAGAATCTGCAAGACTTGATAGACTTGCAGATTACTTCAAGCATAATATTGAAGAAGCTGGTTTAATTTATTTGGAACCAATAAAATTAATGCCTACATAGATAAATAATAGAGTTGGGGAAGCTGGGATCTCAAAGTGGTTTGATAGATTGTTGATCTCAGAGACATTATACAATGAAATAGATAGAAAATGGTCATGGGTTGAGACTGGAGGTGGTTCAGATCATTCTACCATTTGTCTTCAATTAGAAAGTCAAGAGGTAAAACTTGTTAGTCCTTTTAAGCTCAATCCAATTTGGTTGGAGGAAGAAGATTTTCAACAACTCATTAAAAAATAATGGATTGGTTATGATCAAAATTCTAGGTCATCAGCAAGTTTTCAATTTGTTGCTGCTCTAAAAAAATTAAAAGAAGTTGTGTCATCTTGGATTGCATTTAAAAATGAGAGTATGGATAGAGATCTTAAATTGGTGGAGAAGAAAATTTCAGAAATTTATAAAAAGAATGAGGCTAGTTTGTTTAAAGAGGAGGAGAAAACAAGACTGGTTGAACTAGAAATTAATAAGAAAAAATTCTTGGAGTGGAGGGAAGTTGAATAGCGAATGAAAAGTAGAGCTGTATGGAAAAAAAATGGGGATGAAAATACTAAGTTTTTTCATAATTTTTCTAATCACATGAAGAAGGTTAACACTATCTGGGAGATGTAGAATGAAGAAGGGGTCCTCATTAGGATTTTTTCTGAGTTAGCAGATTTGGAAGTAAAATACTTCAATCTATCTATAAAGAACCTGATAGAGTCAATATTGGGGAAATTTTAAAGTTAACTACTTTCTTCCCTAGTTTTGTGACAGAGGAGGACAATCAGTTACTTATGAAGGAGGCCACAAAGGAAGAACTGAAAGTTGTCTTGACTTCTTTCAAAAAGGATAAAATTCCAAGTCCTGGTGGATGGTATGTGGATTTTTTCCTAGTTTTCTATGATCTGGTTGAAGAGGATCTTCTCAGAGTAATGGAGGAAGTTAGGTTAAGTGGTAAGGTTTTGGGGAATTTTAACTCCAATTTTTTAGCTTTGATTCCAAAAAAGGAGAAGCCTAAAAAATTTGATGAATTTAGACCTATTTCATTGTGTAACTATATCTAAAAAATCATTGCAAAGATTTTGGCTATTAGATTGAAGGAGATTTTCTTAGAAGTTATTTCCCAGGAGCAGTTTGGGTTTTTAGTAGGTAGACAAATTTTTGAAGCCATAGGAGCTACACAAGAGGGCCTTAACTCTAATAAAACCAATTTTTTTCCTAGAATGGTCCTTAAACTAGATCTATCTAAAGCTTATGATTGAACTAGTTGGTTGTATCTCAGATTGATGCTCTTACATGTGGGTTTTAGCTATATGTTAGTAAAGTGGATTATGGGATGTATTTCTTCTATATGTTTTGTTGTTCTTATCAATGGATCAAATTCCAAATTCTTTAGACCCTCGAGACGATTGAGATAGGGATGTCCTTTATCTCCTTTAATTTTTTGTTGGTTGTTGAATGATTGAGTAGAGCTATTTTGGATGCAAAGAGGGTAGGATCCTTGTTCGAGATCAAAGTGGGGGTATTTTATTTATCTTATTTATTATTTGCTAATGATGTATTGTTGTTCACAAATGGCAATTTAAGGGAAGCTAGAAAGTTGAAGGAAATCTTGGATACTTACAGTATTGCTACTAGCATGGAGATAAATTTCAAAAATCCTTTATTTGCTTTAATGGTCTAGAGCAAGAGACTAAACCGGATCTAATCAATATTTTTCCTTTTAATCTCTTAGATTTCTAGGAAGGCTTTAAGTATATGGGGTTTGTATTGAAGCCAAATACTTACAAGAAGAGATATTGGAGATAGTTTTTAGAGAAGATTGAATTTAGGATTAACCATGGGTGTAATAGATGGTTGTCTATTGGTGGGAGATTAATACTTGTAAAGTCGGTTATTGAGGCAATTCCTATTTTTTGGCACTCCTTGGCCTTCATTCCCAAAGGAGTTCTAGAGAAAATAAGAAAACTTTGCTTCAAATTTCTTTGGACCAGAAGTAAGGAACATGAAGGCATTCCTTTAGTTTAGTGATAAAGTATTGCTAGGCCAAAGGAGGAAGGTGGTTTGGGCCTTAAAAATATCCATCTTTTTTGTTCTTATTTGGCAACAAAAAGTTTATGGAGGATTTTGACTAGAGAAGTATTATGGAAGAAGATTATTGAACAGAAGTATATTTGTTGAAGGACCTGTATGGATTGGATCATAAGTCCATAGAAAAGCATTAAAAAAAATTCCATTCAATGGAAGGCACTAGTATAGGCCTTTCCTATGATTGAAAAATATTTGGCTTGGAAAGTGGGCAACAATGAATAAGTTAGAATAGGGGCTGATTCTATTTTAGGTTGTGGAGAAAACATTTTGTTGCTAGAAGCTATGATAAGTTCTTTAGAAGACAAGGGTTTTTACTTTCTTCATCAAGTGGGAGAATCAGATTCTTTTAATCTTTGGACCCAAGGTTGGAAACAAGCTCAGGTCTTTGGGTTTTTTCAGATGAGCAGGTTGTTTTATGGAAGGCTTACATTGATAATCTTAATAAGAGTCATATCAAGTTGAGCACTGGACCAGATACTATTGTTTGGGTATACAACAAATCTTGGGGTCAATATACAGCTGGAATTGGTTGCAAAGCAAGTTTTGACACTAATCCTCAAGGACCTACTTGGTGGTGGAAACAGATTTGGAAATTATCTACCCCAAAAAAGATAATTATTTTTGTGGTTAGATTTGAGAAATAAGGCTTTGACTTGGGAAGTTTTACAGAGGAGAAGCAAACAAGGTCCAAGTATTTGTATATTGTGTCAACCAGAGGGGGAAAACACCACACATTTGCTAATCAAATGCCCTTTTTTCTCAACAGGTTTGGTTAGAAACTAAACAGATAACTGGAGTACAAAATATTTGGGAAGGAGAAATAGTGGAGGTATGCTTAAGACAATGGTTTTTGAAAAAAGAGTTGAAACAATTTCTTTCTTTACCATGTCTTATATGTTGGGGTATATGGTTGGCACAGAATGCAACTATTTTTTAAGGGAAGTTAATTCCCCCATTTCAAGTCATATTTCAGGTGAGGACTTTGGTCTCAATCAACAAAGGGTTTGACAAACATAAGAAACCTCGACAAGTAGACAATTTGTTCAATGAAAAGTCTCAGCCATGGGTTTTTTTTTTGGGGACTAGTCAGAGACAGTCATATTTTAGTAGCGCAAGAGGCATTCTATACTTCTCAGATACCCACCATATCAAATTTAAAGCTGGTCTTCGGATAGGTTCCAACAATTTTGTTGTGTTTCAGGTGTTGAGATTGCTAATGAAGTGTGTTGTGGAGAGAAATGTAAAAAAGTTACAAATTTTTGGAGATTCCACTCTAGTCATAAATTGGATGAATAAATCTACTCAATTAAAAAATAATCTGCTTAGACCAGTGGGAGATAAGCTACTGGAGGTGATTCCCCTTTTTGAAAATATCTCTTTTACACATGTTTATAGGGAATTAAATCAAGAAGCAGATATGTTATCAAAAGAAGGTCAACAAGTTCCAGAAGGTTTCTTGCAAATGGAAGAGAACAAGGATGGAGTTTCTTCTTTCACCCACATATCATATCCATAGTTTCTATGCTAGCTCTGGATTTTTTATTGTGGGCTTGTTGCATTTGATCAAAACTTTATGGTAGTTTCTAACTATTTCTTTTCTACTCTGCTAGTTTCTTTTTCACTGATTTCTATCCAAGTTTTGGTCATGGAGGTTGTTTGAATGATTAAGTATTGATATAAGGATATTTATCCTTATTATCCCCATACTATTTCGAAGATGGGTTTTTTTCCTCTCTAATATGCCTAACTATAATTATATCTTGAATCCTAGTAATCTGCTTTTATCTGAGTTTTTGTTTATGCTAAAGCATCTGAGAAATGTAATTTTCTTTCACTCTTAAAGTAAAATTACAAATTTTTCTTGTAAAAAAAACAATTAACCTATACATTAATTTTTAAAATAATTAATTGATTTTAAAATCTGGTTAGTGTAAAAAAACCTTATAACCATAACCGATGTTCAGGGTAAGGCATCCCTATCCCACCATAACCTCTCATAAGAAAAAGAGCTGAACTTATTAATAAAAAATTAAACATACAACTCTACATACCATAATTTAAACCTTAAACATCTTAAAACTATCCACATATTCTACATAATTCAAAACCCTGTACATATTCTACATGTTTCAAAACGGTTATGAAATATTTTAAGGGCATATTATTTTTTTCCAAGTTGTATCCACAAAAGCTTCGATTGCATAAGTATTTGTTATACTGTTGAATTTGTCATATAACTTTTAATTCAAAATTTATATTAATATATGTTTTGATGCTAATGGCTAGTTGAGTCCTTGTGAAGTACAGGTCAATGAACCTCTAGTTTTCTACCTTCGTCAAGTAGATATAGAAATAATAAATTGTCCAACGATATTCATATAATCCAAATCTAAGTGTTCTATTAAAATGGTCGTTCTTTCCTAAAAATAAAGGAAAGCCACATATTCTAGGTGACTAGGGAATTGTTTATCTTAAGTTCAGCTGTGTATTCGGCCATGTTCTATTAAAATGGTCGTTCTTTCCTAAAAATAAAGGAAAGCCACATAATCTAGGTGACTAGGGAATTGTTTATCTTAAGACCAGCTGTGTATTTAAAGCAAGATTTAAGTTTAATTTATAAAAAGGTGGTCGCCTCAAAGGTTAGGTGGATTGGTAAGTGCTAGTTTGGATGATGGGCATTTGTTCAGAAGAAACCTGGGTTTGGTGGTGCCAGTTTGCAAAGGAAGTAGTCTGCTATGAATTCTCAGAATGTACGCCAAACTGACGACGACGGTATGAACCTTAAGCGACTGGCGGTCCCCATCTCATGTCGGGTCAACAATTAACGAGACACATAGGTTTGGTGGTTGCAGTTCCTGTGGTTTGAACCCTGCGCTGCAGTTACTAAAAATAGTGGTTGTAGACAACTCTCTTATGTAACCAATTTTTTTTTTATAAAAAAGTGGTTTCGATGCAACCCAAATATATGTTTAGAATGTTATTGTATATTTGAAGAAAAAAAAAAAATTTATTACCACAATTCCAACGTTAAGGTAAGTGTGATATAGATGAAGTAAAGGCAAAATTACATTGAAAAAAAGATAAATTTTAGATGATTTTTATAATTAATTTTTTTATTTAGTGTGAGAAATTTTATGTTTTATGTTTAAGGTTGAGTGTTTTTATTTCAATCATGATTTCTGGTAAGGGTGAGTGTTGAGCTTATCAATAGGGACTAAACACACAACCATACACACCTATCCCCTCACACACTCCCTCACGTCGCAGTTTGAACCTTGGACCTTTTGAAGAAGAACCAAAGCTTAAACTGCGCTTTGTCCCTCAAACTTTAAATTAAAATGGGTAGTGTGATAAACCCCTACGACCAACGCATAGAAATTAATACACAACCAAATACTGCGGTTTAAACCTTGGACCTCCCGAAGAAAAACCAAACCCCAAACCGTGGTGTTGTCCCACGGTACGAATTTTTATAATATATATATATTTGTTTGGTAATTATTATAATATATTAACAGTGGGTTTTTATAGAGGATCCCAAAACCTTATGTACAAAATTAGCCAACTTCCTAATGATGCATCAAACCTCTTGGCTGTAACATTAAAACTAAATGAAAATAAAACCATCCTAATGCTACAGACTTGAAAACAACAAAAAGGGCTTTTAGGCCTGGAGACCCAACAACAAAAAGAATCAGGACAGACCCGAGAGAAACCCGAAATGAGGTCGAAAACAAAAAGATAGACACCATGGACTGCTAATCATGATCCTCCTGTCCTTTCGAAATTGGGCACTTCTGATTCTGCTTTAGGATAGAAATCATGGAGTTGTTAGAAGTAAGAATGGAAGCAGCCAGGTCCAGGAGAGAATTGTCGCGACTCTCCTTGTCGCTCTCCGTGTCCGACGGGATGTGCAAGGAAAACATCAGGAAGGGATGTCTACTCTGGCCAAACTTTCCACCTCGGATGGGAAGCGAGACCGCCACACAACCGGGCACGTGGTCGCGAGCCCTTTGTTGGCCATGTGGTCAGCCACACGATTTCCTTCTCTCAAAATATGATTTGCTTTCCATCTACCGCTATAGGAGAGAAGAGATATAGCCTCGAGGATGATGTTGTAGACTTTCCAAGACAAATTTTTGGTGCCAAGAAGGTAATTCACGATGTTGAGCGAGTCACCCTCAATGATAAGATCCCGAGGATCCTCAAAGAGAATCCGAATACCACTCAGAGCACCTCGGGCTTCAGCATAGTGATTCGTCTAGGAGCCCAAATCTTCACAATAGGCCATCACAATATTCTCGTCATGATCACGGACAACCCCTCCAGCGCCAGTGGGCCCAGGATTCCCCTTAGCCGCTCCATCAAAGTTTAATTTAATCCACCCCATGGGGGGTTTGGTCCACACAACATTCCTTCGACAGGGCCCTTTAACAACCTACAAAAACGACCAGAGATTCATCATTTTGAGAGTCGCTTCTTCGTTCGGAAGATGGGGACGAGGACTGAGAACAACAATAGAATTCTCAATGGCGTAAGCTAACGCCCTTTGAGCAATATAAGGGGGCCCTCTAGGAGCTCTACCAAAGATTCTGGCATTCCTCTCTAACCAAATTTGCCAAATTAAATGGTGGAAGGAGGCCTCGAGGAGGAATCAGAGTTTGAGATTCTTGAAAGGATTGGGCAATTGGTGAAAAGCATCTCTAAGGGAGCGGGGAGAGCACCAAAGGATCTGGAAGGAGGATAGGACAATGCTCAGAACAGAGTGGGAAAATGGGCAATGCAAGAATAAATGATCCCTCATCTCATAATCTGCTAGACACAAGTAACACCTGTTGGGGAAGGCAAAACCTCTCTTGTGAAGGTTGTCAATAGTTAAAGCTTTATTGTGGAAAGCAATCCATGCAAAGAAGTCGATTTTAGGGACAACTCCTTTCCTCCAAACAGTATTCCACTTGTAGTCCATAGCAGTCTTGGTGGTGAGAAGCTCATAAGCTGATTTAACAGAGAAATGCCCATCCTCCGTACCACTCCAGATGATCTTGTCATTCCTCCTGGCAGAAGGAATTAAAATCGACTGAAGGATATTATCAAGGAAAGAAACCTCATTATTAAACCCCTCCATAACAGGAAACTTCCACCGAGGGAAATGGGTGCTCCGGTATATGAAACCCGCAACCCTGAGTTGGGAGTTCGGGTCGGTCAAGCTTCTCAGCCTAGCGAGGTCCGCCCTTGACCCAAGGGCTTCTTCAGTCACCCACCTGTCATTCCAAAAGGAAATGTAGTTGCCATCACCCAAAATCCAGCAGGCTCCTAGACTGATCAAATGTCGGGTTTGGAGCACAGATTTCCAAAAGATCGATGCCACGAAGGACGTTTCAACATCCAAGAAGGGAGTGGGGCCAAGATACTTCATTTTAACCAGCGTAACCCACTCCACCGAGTCACTAGACATAATCCTCCAAGCGTGCTTCGCGATCAGAGCCAAATTCATAAGTCTTGATCTTCTCAATCCCAGGCCGCCTTGATCTATTCTCGAACACACCTTGTCCTAGGCTACAAGGGGAAGTCTAGATTTCTCTTCGTTACCAGACCAAAGAAAGGTCCTCTGAATCTTCTCAATTTTGGAGTGGACTGCACTCGGAAGCATGAACACCAACATGAAGTAGGTCGGGATCCCCTAAAGACAAGCTTTGGTAAGGGTGGCTTTCCCAGCTTGCGATAGGAGTTTGCCCTTCCAAGTGCCGAGTTTCCTATGAAGGCGCTCAAGAATCGTGTTCCACATGTCCCCACTGGCCCGTCCGCTATAAGATAGAGGCAACCCCAGATAGGACGTAGGCAGGGAATCAATAGTGCATTCAAGAATTCTAGCAATCCGAATTTGTCTGCGCAGAGGAGTGTTAATAAAGTAAATTTTGCTCTTGATGTAATTGACCTTTTGCCCTGCAGCTTGCTCATAATGGGACAGGATCCTCTTGAGCGACTTGGCTTGAGCAACGGGTGCCCCAGTGGAGATGAGGGTGTCGTCCACAAATTGTTGATGAGTGATAGGATTACTTCTAGAAGTCGACAACATGCCAACAATCTTGTTCTGCCGAAGAGCCTCTTTCATGGACCAACTCAAAACCTTCGCCAGAAGAATGAATAGGATGGGAGAAAGAGGATCGCCTTGTCTGAGGCCTCTGGAGCTTTGGAAATACCCAGCTGTGGACCCGTTGACCAAAATAGAAAAGGAGGGAGTGGATATACAGCTGTAGACAAGGTCAATCCAGAGGGGATGAAAGCCGAACTTGAGGAGGACTGCACACAAAAATTTTGGTCGACACGGTCGAAGGCTTTGTTCATGTCAAGCTTAAGAAAAAGAGCAGTATTCTTAGAGCGGTAAGCGGAGTGAAGGGTCTCATGGATAGTGATAACACCATCAAGAATGTTTCTGCCTTTAACAGTGCTTCCCTGACAAGGATCAATCAGGAGGGGGAGGACTGTTTTGAGTCTATTGGCTATAGACTTGGTGAGGATCTTGTAAAAAACATTGCACAGGCTTATGGACTGATAGTCAGAGAAACTTTTGCAGGAAGGAGACTTAGGAATGAGGGCAAGAAAGGTGGAATTGAGTTTCAAGTGGATATATCTGGAAGCTTGGATAACCCGAATAGAATCACACACATCCGGGCCCACGACATCCCACATGACTTGGAAGAATCGGGGGGGGGAAACCATCAGGTCCAGGGGCCTTATCTGGTTGCATGGAGAACAAAGCTTCCTTAATCTCAGATGAGGAAAAAGGTTCCAGGAGCTTCATGCTTACCTCATGAGGAACTTTAGTCGAAAAATTGGTGAGCATAGATTTCTGGACCTGGAGGTTGCTATCCGGAGGAGTGCTAAGCAAATCCTGAAAGAAATCAACCGCTTCGCTCCTGATTTCCTCAATCTCCCTGGTAATGTGCCCATCCTTACAAGTCACTTCTCTGATCTTGTTGATCCCCCTATGCCTCATAGTAGACGCGTGAAAAAACCTCGTGTTGGAGTCTCCATTCTTCAACCAAAGGTCACGAGATTTCTGGGGCCAGAACGTTTCCTACCTAGCGAGAATAGAATGAAAGTTCACCAAAAGGCTTCGCTCTTCCTCCTTGAGACCCTCAGTGTAACCTTCGTGTTCCATCCTTTCCTCCACAACCTTCAGGTTCTCAAGGATGGATTTTTTGGACTCAAAAATGTTGTCGAAAACCTCTTTGTTCCAAATCTTCAGTTTTTCTTTGACCATTTTGAGCTTTAAAGCCACCCTCTTAGGAGCGCTTCCTTCCACCTTCGATTGCCACCACGCTGAAACCAATCCTTTGAAGTCTTTGTGAGAAATCCACATGGATTCGAATCTGAAAGGGGTCATAAAAATAGGCCCATCGTTCGCCTCCAAGAAAATAGGGTTATGGTCAGACCCAATCCTTGGAAGAGCCAAAAGGATAGCCCCGCCAAGGATGGGAATGGCTTCTAGGGAAATGAAGAATCTATTGAGTTTGACTTGAATCAAACCGCCCCCAATCCTTCTATTACTCCATGTGAAGGAAGCCCCTTTGAGTTCGATGTCAAGTAGGCCATTAGCAGAGACAAAATATTTGAAATCTTGCAAGCTGCGGCTGAAGTGGTCAGACCCTCATTTTTTCTTCGAAGGATGAAGGGGACAATTGAAGTCACCCCCTAAAACCCAAGGAAAGTTGCTAAAATTCTCCCTCATCAGAGAGATAGCTTTCCACATTTATGCTCTCTCAGTGGCAAAATTTGAAGCATAAACGTTGGACAGAATCCAGGAAAAATTGGTGGTTTTGGACTGGAATAGAACATTGATGATTCTGTTGGAAGTTGACAACGAGCTGCCCTCAAACCTCAAAGGGTCCCACAGAACCATGAGTCCTCCCGCTGTTCCCACTGCAGGGCTGAACAGATAGTTTGCCTTGGTCCAAATGGCCTTCGCCACTTTGTCAGAGGAGATAACATCAATCTTGGTCTCTTGCAAAATAAGGATAGAAGGATTAGTCCTCCTACGGAGATCAGCCACTATCCTTCGTTTGGCTGCACTGTTCAATCCTCTTACATTCCATGAGAGGACTTTCATCTAGACAGTTTGAAATTTTTCTTGCCTCCCCTTCCTTGTTGAGGGGGAGGTTTTGATGCATGTGCTTCGCCAGACTATGCGTCACAGTCATCCAGAACCAACAAACATTGGGTTCCATTTGCAATGTCATTTGCAGTCTCTTTGTCCCGCCTATCCTTGTTAGGAGGAAGGCCCTGCTTCCTCTCACTACCAAAATCCACACTTTGCTTTCGACTCCTCGTGTTCCGGGGGCTAATGTGACCGAACTGTTCACCCCTCCTTCCTAAGAGGTAATCTTCTAGCAGCGCCTGCGACTGACTGAAATCGGGATGACCCGTATCCTGGGGCAAAGAAGCAGCTTGAGTCATAACTTGGGAAGGGTTCCATTCCATCTCTTCCTGTGATTCACTTTCCAAGTGGGAGTCTGCTCCTTGTTGTTTTTCAGTCTCATGAAGTTCGGGGTTCGATTGGGGAGTGGGATTCTCTTTAGGCTGAGAGAGTTCGCCACAGTCTCTAGAGGGGCCTGGGGATCCATGGCCCTTCACGCCTGGAAGATTTGGTTGCTTTGATTGACCTTCCTTGTGCTCTAGGGGGTTGTCGTTTTCACATTTCTGATTTGCCAATTTTTGAAGAGGACACTGGGCTTGGAGGTGCCCTTGGGACCGACACTGGGTGCAGAAAGCTGGTTTATTTTCATAGACAATAGCTTGTTTATGAAGAATGGTACCTCCAGACCGGAGAGTGATGGAAGTTGGAAGTTCTGCCTCCAAATCTGCTAGAACGCAAAAGCGGGCCTCGACGAACCTTGTTCGGGCTCGGGTGGGAGGGTCAATGGTGACCAATTCCCCAATGGAACGTGCAATACCCCTTATGACATTTTCATGCCAGCCAAAGAGGGGAAGATTCGGGAGCCTAACCCATATTGGGGCAATGTGGATGTTTAGGATATCAGGACTGAAATCCATGTCCCACTTCCTGAGAAATAAGCTTCTGCGGCTAGAAACCATGGCCCACCAGTCAAAATTTTACAGTAATCCTCCTTATTATTCAGTCTAATGGAAAAAAAACCCCGGGATAGGGCCGCCAGCTCCAAATGACCAGAAGTCCTCCATTTTCTTGCTGCCCACTTTCAGATAGTTTCCATGTCGGGACGGCCTCCAATGAATTTGCCTATTAGGGTAAATTTCTCAAACTCCATGAAGCTTGAAAGTACTTTCGTCGGGATGTCCAGCTCATCCCCAATCGAAAACAACTCTTTGGTAAAAAAATCGTTTAGGGTTTCTGAGGCCGCTGCCTGGGCATAAGACTTTTGAGCCCCACCACCCCCTTTGTCTGGTGGGTCCTTACCTCGACCAATACCGTTGTTAGCCTAGCCATCTTCAATGGGCCCGGGCGTTTCTGCTCCACCAGAATCTTGGTGCCCTCCGATTGCTCTGCTGCGTCCAAGAACCGAACCACCGCCACTCTCGATCTCCCCTGCAGAGGACTTCCCGCCCATCGACATCCTCCCTTCTAGAAAATGATATCACTTACCTCTACTCTCTGTCCATTTGATAGAACATTGAGAATATCAGTTTAATTATTTATATATATATATATATATATATATATATATATATATATATATATATATATATATATATATATATATATATATATATATATGGGTTTTATGGGATTGAAATATGTTTTATTAATATTATATTATAGTCTTTACTCCCGATCATTTCAATGAGGAGAGGGTAAGCCCAATCCCAAGCTACCCGGGGTCTCCTTCACTTCGGGTTGGTTTACAAAGGAGGGGTAAGGGTTATAGTGGCAGTTCTAAGGATTTGAACCCATTACCAGTAATAGAAAATGAAGAGAAGTTGTGTATATTATAATCATAAAATGATATTACAAAAATTTAACAATTATACATATCATTTATTAAAATTTAAAAAATAGTTTGAATAATATAATTGATTACATTAATATCATTTTGATAAAATACTAGTTTTATTGACTTAGATAAGATTTGAAAAAAAGCTAATCAAATAGGGAATCAACACACAACCAAACACCACGGTTTAAACCTTGGACCTCTAGAAGAAAAACCAAACCCCAAACCTTGGTGTTGTCCCACGGTACGATTTTTTATAATATATATATATATATATATATATATATATATATAAAATGAGTTTTATAGGATTGAAATATGTTTTATTAATATTATATTATAGTCTTCTTACTCCGAATCATTTCATTGAGGAGAGGGTAAGCCCAATCCCAAGCTACCCGGGGTCTCCTTCACTTCGGGTTGGTTTACAAAGGAGGGGTAAGGGTTATAGTGGCAGTTCTAAGGATTTGAACCCATTACCAGTAATAGAAAATGAAGAGAAGTTGTGTATATTATAATCATAAAATGATATTACAAAAATTTAACAATTATACATATCATTTATTAAAATTTAAAAAATAGTTTGAATAATATAATTGATTACATTAATATCATTTTGATAAAATACTAGTTTTATTGACTTAGATAAGATTTGAAAAAAAACTAATCAAATGGGTCCTTCCTAGATGCTATGTTCTTATAGGGACTAATAATAAATGTGGAATTTTGAGAAGCATAGATTATCTTTAAATATTATAAGTTAATTTAATAATATTTCATTTAATATTTTTTTGAAGTAATTTAAACCCCACTTTTGACGCAAATGTAAGAAATTAATAAAATTTGACTTTCAAACAACACACATGTGGGAGTAATGGAGTGGTGGATCATGAGTGTCACATGTGCATCTCAACAACACAATCACAACATAACGGGAGCGAACGAACATGAGCAGTGAATGATTATGGGAGCAATGAAGTGCTTTTTATTATACACCTATCTCATCGGGTAAGCACATTTTTCTTTTTCTTTCGATAAATAAAACAATTTAAGTAAAACATTGTTAGACAGAGCAAGTAGAGGGTTTGCAGTGGAAGAGGGTTTGCAATGAAGAAGGGTTTGTAGAGCAAGGAGAGTTGGGTTTTATTATATATTTATTTCATCATATCAATAGTATAAGGGGGTTTGACATGGGCTTGTAGCGAAGGAGGGTTTGCAGCAGAGGAGGGTTTGTGGCAGAAGGTTTTATTACATATCTATTTCGTCGAATCAATAATATAGGGGGCTCAACAATGGAAGAAGGGAACCAATAATTGCAAGAACCAATATATGTCAATGAGAAACAGTATTGGAGGATAATAAAGTGTCAACAAGCTCGAGAAAGGGTAACAGTAATGAAGAGGACTAATTGTAAAATAAAAATAAAGAATATTCTACCACATAAACATGTGGAGAATAAAGAACAAACAAAAGCACTAACCATCATGGGACGAGGAGATCAGTCAACCCAACAGAGGGGAAAAAAAATTGAAGATAAAAGAAATATAGAAGGAAAAACAAGCGAGGAGAAAAAACTAAAAAATTACTGCAAGAAAGCATTCATCATGGAAAGTGGAGGTCACCAAAATGAGTTTTCAGATGAGGAAGAAACTTACAATCCCACAACCACACGACTTATGTGGGCACCAAGACTTTATGTGCAAGAGCTAATGAAGATGAAAGAGAAACTTGAAAGCATGGAAAGGAGGGAGAAATTAAGAGATACTAAATCAAACGAGATTATAAACACCATTCAAAGGCTGGAAAATGAAAACAACCAACTCAAGGAGCAGGTGTCAAAGCTACAAAATCTTGCAAACATGGGTCAGCGTGAATGGCATGTCCTCAAACAAGCCATCCACCCCCCAAACAATGATGCAATAGAGGTGGGAAAAACAAATGCAAGTCAAATAAAAGAGGTATGGGAAACACTCCGAAACATGGAAACAAGAGAAAATGAGCTGCAAAATGAATTAGCAAAGGCAAAGACATGGTCTCAAGTAGTAAAAGAACCAGTCAATCAACAAAAAGAGTTGATAGAGAAACAAGTAAAAATTAAAATAACAGAAGAGAAAGAAAGACATGAGAAGTTATCAAATATAATCATCAAAGGGTTGAAATATTATGGGGATAGGGAAGACACAAACCGTTTAACCAGGGACTTCTTGTCAGATCGGTTACAATGGAAAGGTCAAATAAAAAAACAAGCAGAATTGGTAGGTTGAGAGAAGGCGACAAAGATAGGCATATCCGTGTCACATTGATGAGCTACGAGGACAAAACAAGGTTACTAAAAAATAGAGGCATGCTGAGAGGGTCACAATTCTATTTAGATGATGACCTAACCTTTTTACAGCAGGAAGAAAGAAACAATGAATGGAAAAAGGTGAGGGCAACAAGGAATGAAGGGAAACAGACATATTTAAGAAATGGAAAGGCATACATCACATCTAAACAAAACAAATAGGGAGTATGGCTCGCCCGGGAACATCTTACGATGGTAAGTTGGAACTGTAGAGGTTACCCTTGGAGAAGAGGACCCGGGTTAGGGCCCATTGCTAGAGACAAAGATATAATCATCTTGATGGAAACACATGAACATGATAGATGTAGGACTCCAAAATTTGTGGGATACAAAAAAATAGCAGTATGGAATAAAGTAGAAAAATGGCAAAAGGCATGAGGATATTATGGTTTTAATAAAAGAAGAATGGGATAAGGTCATTAAAATTAAAAAACAGGATAAAAACAAACAGTACATCTGAATGAAGATCCTATAAAATAAATCAGTTAAATATTATAAACTAATTTAATAATATTTTTATTTATATTAATATTTTTATAAATAATATTCTTGAAATAATTGATCCTTTAACAAATGCTACTATTTGACTTATGCCTTTGATTATGTGCCTTAACGTGGTGGATGGGTTATTTATTGTATAACAAGCAAGCAATTTTTCCATCATTTGAATTTTTGAGGACATAACGAGTATAATTGTGAAGCACTAAGCATGATATTTTTATATATATTTGATTTATGGAAGAGTTGGTTATATCAAGTTTTTTCTTATTATTAAAGAGGTTTAAATTATGGGTCTACTTTAATAACACGTATTTCACTTCGTTGTTATTTAAATTAATATGAAGAGGATTGGTATCTCCATTGTTGGGTGGGTTGGCGTGCATTCAATGAACACAAGTCATACTACTACCTTTACACAAATAACACGTTATTTAACTCAGCGTGAAAAGGATTGGTGTACCTTAGTTGTCGTATTGACGTGCAGAAACAGGTAAGACTACTACCTTTACACAAATAGAAACTAAATCTTTTCTTAGTAAGTACTATAACTTACCAATCCACTAACCCTTAAAATAAACATGACTTTTATTTAGCTTGGCTTAATTTATATTAATCTTCAACTTATAAAGAGTAACTTGACTTAATTTATATTAATCTTCAATTTATAAAGAAAGTAACACTTTAGAGATAATTTTGTTTATTGTTTGCTTGTTGAATTTGAAGACATATAATGCCTATACTGTGTGATTTGGGTGATCAAAACTAAAAAAATAGTTTTTATTAAACCATGGACTTAACTTGCTAAGGCAAATTTAGTGGTCACCTTTGATTGAGTATTGGTTATTGTGCTTGAGTTATAGCATTGTTACATTTGATTAATATGACATGAAAATCAGGAGTATTTATAACTTCTCATCTACATTATGTTATTGTTTGTAGTTTATTTTAAACAATAAATAAAAATATAATATTAAAAATTTTCAAAGCATTAAATAAATTAGAATATTTTATATTAGAAAATTATCAAAGTATTATATAAACTAGAATAAATGTGTAATTTTAATCCACTTAAGATTATAGACTTAGCATTTATGCAATCAATTAAAGAGAGGGATTGTGAAAAAGAAATTAAATGTTGGAGTCCATGGTGGCAAAAAAGTTTGATTATGGTTATCATCTATCCACCATCAAACTACCGTTAATGATATTCCTTTGATATTTTTTTCTCTTTTTCTCTTTTCTTCTACTTTGCTCTCTCAATTTCTTGGAAAATTTTGCTTTGAGATCAAGTTTGTAGTTTGTTATGAATAATTAAAAAATAGTTTCTATTTTGTATGAGAAAAATATGGTATAAAGATCTTTATTTCCTTTGACCTAATTTGTTGTGAGGAAGACAAGTTAATAATGTGCAAACTTCTAGAAATTGTAGTTAATTATGTCTTCAAGGTAATATCAATAAAATTTAACAGTTGGAAACTTTTGCTTTTATTATTTGAGCTATGTAAATATTGTTTCATTTCCTTTGTGTAAACTATCATGAGAAACTGGAGATTTGTTTTTGAAAATATGAATGTGATTTCTATACCTTTGATTACCAAATTTTTATATTTATTTGAGACCATAAAAAATTGTATTTAATTTACAAAAGTTGGGGTAGAGTTTGGTAAATGAATGCACTATCAATAGGGTCTTGTGGTCAGAGTATTGGGGTGATTAAAGGATAATATTTCCATGTTAAATATTGCATCGAAGAGGAACAAATAAAAAGAGATTCTTGTTCCTTGCATTTTTATTTAAATAATGTAGGCTTAAAGTTTGTGAGTATTTTTTTGTACTTGTAGGTTTGGAGTATAATGTGTCTTTATATACGTGAAACATAGTAGATAGGTAGGTTAATGTTTATGACTTGAGAAGGTTAAATTTGCAATATAATACATAATAACAATTATATTATTGATTACACTAACAAGTTACAAGTATCATAGACCACTTTAAGGGGGCAACCTCTTTAATGAGCAGTGCTCATTTACAATATAATTCTTCAAGATACCTTCCATTTCTTAGAAAGGAATATATAAATATTACTAATCCAAAATAGATTACAATGCAAAAATGGATTAAACCCAAAATAGCTATTTGAACTATCTAACCTTAACCATAATGATTGAGGGTTACCCTTACATTCAAAAGGGGGTTCCCACTCATTACTAACTAGATTGTTACAATAAAATAAAAAGGGTTAGGATATGACATCCTAATAGAATTTCTATTTAAATAAAGATTAGATTTTATTGGGTTCATCCTTTGTGCTAAAAGAAATACTTTTCATGTTCTGCTACTGATGGAATCAGAAACTAGTCACGATCAATTGATTGTTGATATGTGATCTTGACACTTTGGGATCATTTCTAGGGTTCTAAGGCACCATCAAAATTTAGTTTTTCATTGAGAGGATGTGGAAGGACAAGAAAATGACATACATAGAGCCTTATAGTCTCTCAAATGGGAGCTAATCACGAGAAATTATAAAGGTCTTTTATTTTCTTTTAGTGTGCTTTTATTTTTGATAGGAGTGTCTTATTTTTTATAGTTGTGTTTGCTTTTAGCCTTAGATTTACAACATAAACTAGAAACACCCTATAAAAAATGTAATCTAACTTATGGATGATATCAACATTGTATGATATAGTCTTGGATAGGCCTATGGCTAATAATTATACAAATGTCTAATTATTTATTTATATATTCAATTATTCATTTCATGTAAACCCTCTGGAATGCGGTTAGCCTTGTTATGGATAAACCCATATTATATTTTGTAATTAACCAAAATACCACTTGTTATACTAGTTTAGGTTAAATTGGTTATGTATTGGAGTCTTTGGTATTGTTACAAATCCATTGTATTGGAGCGTTAAATTGGTTATGCTACTCCATCCATTGTATTGGAGCGTTGTGATTCTTTTGTTGGAGAATATTACATTATTTGGTACATGCCAATTGTTAGCTTTTGAATGCTAGATACTTAATGTAAAAACTACCACAAGGTATAAAATGAGCATGCAATATTAAATATAATATAATGATAATATACAAAGCATGTAAAACTCATAAGAAACTTTTGTAACTACTCATAAAACTACCATTAATGAAAGCTCATAAAAATAGTATCTTCATACAAAATGTGGAGATCTCAAATACTCCATGCTTCATACAAGTTCTACATTGTATCTAACTTGTACTCTACTCTACTCTACATTGTTCTATGAAATGATAAGATGATATGTGTTATGCTCACACAAAGGCCAATATATAATGGGATGTGAATATTGGCCTTCCATCTTCCTGTGACTCTTCACTTACCTATTCTATGGAATCATGTGCACATAGACTATGATGCACATTTACATTATTGAATACTTTGCACATTCTAATATTACTTGTGCATTTATTACATTGCATAAAGTAAATACTCAAACCTTAATCTAAGACACACTCATAATCTAAAGATGTATCCAAGGTGGTACATTAGCATGTACCAAATAATGTAATATATTCCAACACCAATGTACCACCTTATTACATTATTAGATTATGTGTGTGTCTTAGATTAGAGTGTGAGTTAATATCTTATGTAATGTAATAATGTGCAAGAAATGCACAAGTATCATGTAATTATGTGTGCATGTGTTGTGAGTGTAAATGTGCACAAGTTTCCATTATGTAATTCTTATCATCGGTTACATAGACGTCTCCTCCCTTTTTAGGGGCTAGGAGCGTTAAATTGGTCTTTGTTACAATTTGTGACTTAGTCTTCCTCCTTCCGCATGCCCACGTTTGGAATGGGCGGGCCAAATGTTGTCGTCGCTTGCGTTGGTAAGGTAGACTCCTCGTCGCTCCTCTAATGCTGCAACTCTGCACTCAAAGAAACAAACAAGAAAGTCAGTAGCACCTGTGTATGAAAAATAAAATATGAATCTAACGATGGTTGAAATGAATCTAAATGAAATGAAAAACTTGACAAAAGCATAAACATGAAACTAAAAGAAATACCACGATTATGAAAGCACAAATCGCTAGTAAGTGAACTAGCAGCACTTCGTCGCTCAAAATGCTCCTTATCTGTATATCCCCGTTGGGTGAGAAAACTCACCATTTTTATAGACCCAAGGGGTATTTTTGAATTAACATGCAAAAGTGTTTCTTTGCATGAATGATTTTGTTTGTGAAGAGAAGACTTCTTCTTGATCAAGGGCTTCTTAACTGCCTCTGTGCATGTCTTTGCATGTTTTAGAAAAACTCATTTGCACTCCCATGCAATGAAGGGATAGCTAAGTGGCAAATCTGAGTTGTCTTAAAAGAACTCACTCGCACTCCTATGCCATGCAGGGAAAGCTAAGTGGCAGATGTGTGTTGTTAAAAGAGCTCACTCGCACTCCTATGCCATGCAAGGAAAGCTAAGTGGCAGATGTGTGTTGTTAAAAGAACTCACTCGCACTCCTATGTCATGCAGGGAAAGCTAAGTGACAGTTCTGAGTTGTTATATGCCGAGATTTGACTTTTTTGCAAGTCAAACTCTACAATCGTCCCACCCCGAAGCGAGCACCGATAATCGTCCCTGGGTGACACGAGTATCAGTCAGCACTCGTCCCTAGAAAAGACGAGTATCTATCAGTCAGAACTCGTCCCTAAGAAAGACGAGTGCCAGTCAGCACTCGTCCCTAAGAAAGACGAGTAAAATTCTCACTCGTCCCTGGGTGGGACGAATAAGAAATAAGGTGTCCAAAAGGTGCCAAATTGGTTTCTGACTTGCAAAACTGCTGTGTGAGTGGTTAGAACCACTGTTTAACCTCTGAGGGCTACCCTGGGGGCTGTGTGTGTTAATGTGATCAGTGTTTGTAGTTACATAATCGGATTGGTGCTGTTTTGGTGTCTACAGATGCCCCTTTTTGGGAAGCGTTGTGCATGGCACAGTGTCGAGCAAAAATAGTTAACCAAAGCACTAATGATTTAGGTTTCTCAGTAACCTAACCAACTCTTGATGCCCCAAGCATGGAAAGGGCATGCATTCTTGAATCCTTGCTTCTGATGAGCTAAGGAATTTGATTTCAAGTATTAACCTATTTTGGTGAGGTGTGACTTGAGCTTGGACATTGATCAATCATGAATAGGCAAAGGGCGCAACCTTTTATCCATGGGGGAACCTTGTGTTCATGCTTCGAGAATGCCAAGTGTTTAATAAGTTTGTGATAATTGCTTGTTTGCTGCCCCAAGCAGGAGCGTGATTGTCTTTGTCAATGATTCTTTGAATGCATGCCATTGCCTTGATTGGGTGTGTGTTTGTTGATTGATGACTTAAGTGTGACTACCCCCTCAAGCGACGAATCGATGAAGGAATAACTAACATGAGAAAAGCGACGAGTCGCTTGACCCAAGATGACTTAAGTGAGGGTGCCTTCAGATGTTTTTCGTTTAATGCGAAAGCAGTTTCCAAACATTCTGACCTGTTTTTGGTGGGTGTGAACCCATTTTGAAATGTCATTTGGGTTTACATTGGCAAAAATCCGTCTTCCCGTGGAGTGGTCCGGCTATGGTAGCCTTCTTGGGGAGTAGGATAGCGACAATGTAAACCCCGACATCAGTTTTCTTATGCTAGGAGGTTAAGTGCAAGAGCACTTTTGTCCGACAATTTTTAGTGTTTTTGTTGGCATTTGTCATTTTTATATTTTGGTTGTTTTGTTGTGTTTGTTTGTTTTTTTTTTTTCTTGGCTTGTTTTTATGTATGTGTTTGATGTATGCAGATGCAATTATGAATGTGATGTTTCTAATTTGTATGATGTATGGATATGGAATGAATGAAATGAGTTGGTGATGATGTGTCGATGCACCATAGACTGTACAAGATTTGACTGAATTGCTATACTAATGGGATGACTTTGTGAAATGACTTTGCATGTGAAAACTGTGTTTTTGTATTTTGCATATATTTTGATGGTGATGTACAAAATGAAATGTACCAGTAGTTTTAAAATGTAGTTAAGCTTTTCTGAGATGCAGATATTTTAACTAACTAGCCAAGACTGTACATTTATCTCGCAAGACTTTTGAACAAGGTATAAATTCGACTTGAATTTAACCAAGGTATTTCACATCCCTGTGTGTGCAATTGAGTTCGTTTATGTGTTATTCATCAGGATACCGCCGGTGCCGGATGGGCTTTCAACCGAACTCGTACCGAGGATCACCTAATTAGCTCCACTAACTCCTTGATTGTGTTTGGTTAGATTAATCTTCGATGCTATCTAGGATACCATAAGCTAGCTCATCCACATGCAAACATTGATCTATACACAAGTTAATGTGACAGATATATCGTCATGCGGGAGGTTTACTATCAGTGATCGATAGGCTATCAACCAAACCGGTATCGAAGCTTGCCTCATGACCTGTCGAAATGCTGAGAATTCCAGGGATTCAAGTTCGACTCCCTGCTTTTCTTCAATTGTATTGGGATACTCTCTTTATAGTGATAAGATCACTGTTTATTTTGTTTTATTGATGTTTTTTTTTTTTTTTTTAAGCAAGGGATAGGGAGTGACGTGCCTTTTGATGTGTGCACTGTAGGATGTCAATTTTGAATGTTTTGACGTTTTGCAAATTTTTGATGTTTTGCAACTTTTGAGAACTTGGGATTCATGGGGAATTGGGTAGGGAGGATGCTTGTCCTTTTGCCAACTCTCAGCATTCCTAGGGTCATTCGCACAGGGGGATAAGCAAGATAGTCGTTTCTCTTATGGTGACCTAGATTACGGTGCAGGTTTCATCTTTCGTTCACACAACTTAGGAATTTTTGTATATGTGTGTTAATTTGTGTTGGGATGCTACGTAACAAGGCGTGGTCCAAGTAAAACTTTCCCATGTAAAATATTTTTAACTGTGTACAGTTTTTGGCTAGAAATTTAAAGACATCTGAATGACGAAAACCCTATATACATTAGGAAACAACTGACTATGCTAAAAATGGTCGTAGTGTTATGCTGGATGTATGCATTTATGCACATGGATGTGATGTGGAAAATGATGGTCTTGTCAAGTAATGACAGCCTATGGTATTTTTGACTTGTATAATCTAGCAAATGTATAATGTATGGATGCGATGCCTAATGCAACCTATATTTTTGTATTTTGATTTGTATGAGAATGCATGGAATTGGAATGCAATTGTTTTTGTAATTTTGATTTTTTTTATGAGTATGCATGGAATTGAAATGCAATTTGTTTTGTGATTGTTGATGATTTTATTGTTATGCATGGAATAGAAATGCAATTGTTTTTGTAATTTTTGATGATTTTATTGTTATGCATGGAATTGAAATGCCATTGTTTTTGTAATTTTTGATGATGTTATTGTTATGCATGGAATTGAAATGCAAATGTTTTTGTGATTTTGATTTTTGTGTTGTTTTTGTTGATTTTTGAATACTTATGTTGACCAAGCAGTTATGGTAACTCTTGGAGCTTTTGGGTTGACCAAGTGATTATGGTAATCCTTGGAGCTTTTGGGATGACCAAGAGATTGCGATAATCCTTGGAGCTTTTGGGGTGACCAAGAGATTGCGATAATCCTTGGAGCTTTTGGGGTGACCAAGAGATTACGATAATCCTTGGAGCTTTTGGGGTGACCAAGAGATTGCGATAATCCTTGGAGCTTTTGGGGTGACCAAGAGATTGCGATAATCTTTGGAGCTTTTGGGGTGACCAAGAGATTACGATAATCCTTGGAGCTTTTGGGGTGACCAAGAGATTGCGATAATCCTTGGAGCTTTTGGGGTGACCAAGAGATTGCAATAATCCTTGGAGCTTTTGGTATGACCAAGAGATTGCGATAATCCTTGGAGCTTTTTGGGGTGACCAAGAGATTGCGATAATCCTTGGAGCTTTTTTGGGATGACCAAGCGATTGCGATAATCCTTGGAGCTTTTTGGGATGACCAAGCGATTGCGATAATCCTTGGAGCTTTTTGGGATGACCAAGAGATTGCGATAATCCTTGGAGCTTTTTGGGATGACCAAGCGATTGCGATAATCCTTGGAGATTTTTGGGATGACCAAGCGATTGCGATAATCCTTGGAGTTTTTGGGGATGACCAAGAGATTGCGATAATCCTTGGAGCTTTTGGGGTGACCAAGTGATTGTGATAATCCTTGGAGCTTTTGGGATGACCAAGAGATTGCGATAATCCTTGGAGCTTTTGGGGTGACCAAGTGATTGCGATAATCCTTGGAGATTTTGGGATGACCAAGAGATTGCGATAATCCTTGGAGCTTTTGGTTTGACCAAAGGGTTTATGGACATCTTTGGAGCGTTTGGTTTGACCAAAGGGTTTATGGACACCTTTGGAGCGTTTGGTTTGACCAAAGGGTTTATGGACACCTTTGGAGCGTTTGGTGTAACCCACTGGCTCTTCAGGGAATAGAGGTACCCCCAGCGTGATGATCTTTGTGCACCGGATCTGGCTCTGTAGGAATTGGCACGAATGGATCGGCCTTATGCACGAATAGGAGGACAGGGTCTGCCTTCGGCACTGATGGTGCTATGATATCTCTGGGTGGAAGGTGCTCGTGATCTTCCCAAAGGAGTGGGATCAACATGTGATGCCAGTGGGCTGGGTCTATGCACCACTCATGCCCTAGTCTTATGCCTAGTTGGGCCATTAGTTTGTCATGGGTGAAAGGGTGATTGTGCCATCGTGCATGATTGAGATAAACCATCTCAGTTTCATCTTCGTAATCATTGTCGATGATCCAAAGGCCCTCGTTGGCCTCGATAGTTGTCTACGACATGCTAAGCTCATCCGACTCGAGCAAATTGACATGGTCTTGATGGGGTTGTTTCGCGCTTTGTGGGGGGACCAAATTTTCCTGTAATGGCACAGGCTTGATGGGAGCCTCCAAAGGGAATAATGTTAGGAGAATTTTGTGATGCTCATCCATCGGGACCACCTGTGAATTAATGCTGTCGGAATCGAATGGGTCCCATGACGCTATTGCATATGCTGACTCGTATTTGGCGAGAGAGTCAGGCTTATCAGAATCTGGTGATTCTAAGATATGGAAGACCTCATCATCATGTAGCTCTACAACCAGGGGTTGATCCTCTTTAAGAGGAGTTTCACGTGAGTTGGGCTTTTGTGGCCCCAAAATCTTGGTCTCTACTGACTCTAAGTGCTTGGGCAATGCATTGCTTGTATCGAGGGATTTGAGCTCCTCCTGTTTGATTTGTTCCCATTGCAAGTTGTGGGAAACTTGATGCCTTGAGAGGGATGACTGAATAGCACCCCCCATGCTTTGGTATTTCATTTTAGTCCACTATTTTTCTAGCTCAGGTTCCTTAAAGGCTTCTTGAAGAATTTTTGGGGGTGGTCCATGAACCTGGGTGGGCCCCTGAAGAAGGCACCCGTCATTGGTCTTAGGATTGGCTTCCCGCTCAAGTCTAGGAGGCGTCGAGGGCAATGTTTGATAAGGTCGTAGAGACCTGTCTTGCACCCAGTTGTGTTTCTCATAATGTTTTGTATTATGCATGCGAGGGGTTGGAGTCTTCGCTCGCATAGTGTGTTGTAACAACTCATCCTCCTGGCACTGAAGGCACTCTTGATTTAAAAGATATTGTTGCTCTAACCGTTGTTGTTCCGACTCAAGTATCGTGAGTTGCATCTGACGTGCAATATGCTTGGCAGATTCTAAGATAGTTGGTCCTATCGTCTCATGTCTAGAAGGCCTAGATGCCTCTCTTGGATATCTATCTCGGTCATGGTGATCCGAGATCTCTATAGGTCGCCTCCCTTTGTTGGGGGTAGCGGCATTCCCCTGAGGCTTTGGCCTCAATAGGTAATCCTGAAAGCTAGCAATTGCGGAGGTGTATTGCTCTCGCGTTGTATATTGCTCTTGAGGAAGGTAAGGGTTTTCCTCATGCTCTCTTTTGTAAGTGAAAGAGGAACGGGAAGATTTGGCTCGCCCCGCCTGAGGAGCCTTGTGCTCTGAATTTGTCCTTGTAGTCCTGACAACTAGAGGGGGTGAAGGAGGGATAGTGTAATCATGTGGTTCCTCCCGTCGAACCCTATGTTGACCTAGTGCTTCATTGCATGGTGACCATTCATAGCGATCATCTAAGGGAGCTCTCCTACGAATGTACCCCTCATGGGAGGATGCGTGCTGGGTGCTATGCTGAACAAGAGTGCCCCTAGAAGAGGTGCCCCTATAGTCCCTTTCCGTTTAGGTGTGTAGGGGATTACCTTGTGTGTTAGGTCGCCAAGGTGGTATGACCAAATCCTAGGGACTATAACGGATGCAACTCATGTTTCTTTGGACATTCGTCGCAGCGTCTGCCCATGAGTGGGCTTGACTACGGGTGAATACCATGGCGATGTCTCTCTAAAAACCCTAAAAATTGAAATGATTCATATGGGGCCCAAAATTGGTGTGCGCATCCCTCTTATAGTATATAAGACAAAAATGAAGTCTCAAGTCCTAACTCTAAATACATTAGGAGATATTGACATCCGAACAGCTCAAAAAGTGCAAAAAAATGCATGCCCAATTTTAAAACCTAATTTTGGGGCACTAGATGATGGAATTTGGCCCCGAAAACTGACTTTTTTGGGCAAATAGAATTCTAGGGAATTATATTTGTTTAAAATTATCCCAACTAACTCCCTGTAAAATTTCAAGTCAATCGGAGCTACGGTTGAGAAGTTATGGCCCCGGCAAGATGCACTAAAATTTAGAGAAAAATATAAAATTTCCCATATTTTGTTGGATGGTCCTGCATCACTTATGGGAACCTTAGGGCACTTTTGGGTTGACCAAAGGGTTCATGGACACCTTTGGAGCATTTTGGGGTGACCAAGCGATTGCAGGAATCCTTGGAGCTTTTGGAGCGAGTGACAAAATGCGTAGATTTTTATCTTTGTTTATGATTTTTTTTTTTTTTTTTGATTTTTTTTGTCTAAACAGAAAATAGCATACACACTCACAAGCAATGATTATCTCTTTTAAAGATTAATAGTGTGCCCTAAATCTGGTTTAGTGTGTTTTTGTTGTTTGTTTTGTTTTTGAAGATTTTTGTGAAACGTTTAAATGCAAGTATGAAGGCTCTTATGACTCCCAATATGGTCGCCCCTTCAATATACCATTGCCGGACCGATATACCAACCTCTCTATATACCCGCCCTTACGTGAGGGAGACTATAGGTACATGAGAGCAGATGATACGTGGAACATAGGCGGTACGGAAGGGGAATCGCTCTGTTTATGACACCTACCATAGAAGACTTATCCTCGCATGTTGGGAATCACCCCAAGCTACACTCGGTCAGCTTTCGTCAGGATTTACGTCTAGCAACAGTCGCGATCGAGGTAATGGATGCAATATATCAAGCCAAAGTGATAATGGAATCCACCTTTGGTCTTGTTCAAGGGTTGGGGTTTTACGACCAACGCCTTGGTTTAAAATGCCTCGTGATGTGTGGGGTTCGTTTTAATTGTGCAAAATTGAAACAGGCAAACGAAAAGAAATCTTTCCCTAAGCCATACAAACTGAAAACCAGAAAACAAAAAAACAAAAATTTGACAGAAGCTGTAAAAACCCCTACCTCTTCTTTGCCTAACAGGATGTCTCTGATTTGCTCTGAAAATTGCACAAAATTATAATCGTCCCTGGGTGGAGCGAATAACAAACCGTAATCGTCCCAAGGTGGAACGAATAGTCTATTCGTCCCGGGGTGAGACGAGTACCAATTATGTAATTGTCACGTGTAGAGACGAATAACAGTCTGAGGTTTAAAAACAGGTACTTGTAAAAACAAGCAATTTTAGATCAGTAAATTAACCTAAAAAAAACAGAGGACAGTCGTCCCACCGTGATCGCCATTGAAAGCACGAGATTCCGAAAGCAAAAGGAAAACTATAACTATGCAATATAAGACGAACTGTAACGCTTTAATCCTATGCACAAAAAAAAGGAAAGGAGATAAATTGGAGACGAAAGAAAAGATGTAAGGAAATCACAGCCCTCTTTATTCAAATTTCTTATCCTCGGTTACATAGACGTCTCCTCCCTTTTTTAGGGGCTAGGAGTGTTAAATTGGTCTTTGTTACAATTTGTGACTTAGTATTCCTCCTTTCGCATGCCCACGTTTGGAATGGGCGGGCCAAATGTTGCCGCCGCTTGCGTTGGTAAGGTAGACTCCTCGCCGCTCCTCTAATGCTGCAACTCTGCACTCAAAGAAACAAACAAGAAAGTCAGTAGCACCTGTGTATGAAAAATAAAAGATGAATCTAACGATGGTTGAAATGAATCTAAATGAAATGAAAAACTTGACAAAATCATAAACATGAAACTAAAAGAAATACCACGATTATGAAAGCACAAATCGCCAGTAAGTGAACTAGCAGCACTTCGTCGCTCAAAATGCTCCTTATCTGTATATCCCCGTTGGGTGAGAAAACTCACCGTTTTTATAGACCCAAGGGGTCTTTTTGAATTAACATGCAAAAGTGTTTCTTTGCATGAATGCTTTTGTTTGTGAAGAGAAGACTTCTTCTTGATCAAGGGCTTCTTAACTGCCTCTGTGCATGTCTTTGCATGTTTTAGAAAAACTCATTTGCACTCCCATGCAATGAAGGGATAGCTAAGTGGCAAATCTGAGTTGTCTTAAAAGAACTCACTCGCACTCCTATGCCATGCAGGGAAAGCTAAGTGGCAGATGTGTGTTGTTAAAAGAGCTCACTCGCACTCCTATGCCATGCAGGGAAAGCTAAGTGGCAGATGTGTGTTGTTAAAAGAACTCACTCGCACTCCTATGTCATGCAGGGAAAGCTAAGTGACAGTTCTGAGTTGTTATATGTCGAGATTTGACTTTTTTGCAAGTCAAACTCTACAATCGTCCCACCCCGAAGCGAGCGCCGATAATCGTCCCTGGGTGACATGAGTATCAGTCAGCACTCGTCCCTAGAAAATATGAGTATCTATCAGTCAGCACTCGTCCCTAATAAAGACGAGTGCCGATCAAGACTCGTCCCTAAGAAAGACGAGTAAAATTCTCACTCGTCCCTGGGTGGGACGAATAAGAAATAAGGTGTCCAAAAGGTGCCAAATTGGTTTCTAACTTGCAAAACTGCTGTGTAAGTGGTTAGAACCACTGTTTAACCTCTGAGGGCTACCCTGGGGGCTGTGTGTGTTAATGTGATCAGTTTTTGTAGTTACATAATCGGATTGGTGCTGTTTTGGTGTCTACACTATGAAATGATAAGATGATATGTGTTATGCTCACACAAAGGCCAATATATAATGGGATGTGAATATTGGCCTTCCATATTCCTGTGACTCTTCACTTACCTATTTTATGGAATCATGTGCACATAGACTATGATGCACATTTACATTATTGAATACTTTGCACATTCTAAAATTACTTGTGCATTTATTACATTGCATAAAGTAAATACTCAAACATTAATCTAAGACACACTCATAATCTAAATATGTATCCAAGGTGGTACATTAGCATGTACCAAATAATGTAATATATTCCAACACCAATGTACCACCTTATTATATTATTAGATTATGTGTGTGTCTTAGATTAGAGTGTGAGTTAATATCTTATGTAATGTAATAATGTGCAAGAAATGCACAAGTATCATGTAATTATGTGTGCAAGTGTTGTGAGTGTAAATGTGCACAAGTTTCCATTATGTAAGAGTGCACATGTGTCCTTAGAATAGGAAAGTGAAGAGTTACAAAGAAGAGTGAAGGTCAAGAGTGCAACATATGAGAAGTCACATTCAATTATATATTTGTGATAAATAATTGTAATAAGTATAAAAAAAACATAGCTTTTTTTTTGATAAAGATATGGGTAAACATTTTATTGAAATAAAAAAAAACATACAAGATTCAAGAATCAAATTACAACAAAACTACCTTATCTAGGCATATCAAATTTGAATAAACTAGTAAGAGTTTGAGAGCACACTGAAGGAAGCTGATGCCACTCCCTAAAACTCCAACCTTCTTGAAATTCAAAGGCCCATTTAGCCAAAAAATCAACAAAACCATTCCACTCCCTTGGAATATGAGTAAAAGCGATGAACTCCATATGACAACAAAAACGAAGAATCTGCCTAACCACCCCTGCCAACCTCCAATTAACATTGGTAAGATTACAAGTATTCAACAAATTAATGATAATTTGATAATCTGATTCACAAATTATCCTACACCAACCCAAAGCATATCCTTGCTCCAATGCATAAAGAACAACAAGGGCTTCCATATAATTATTGGTATACCTTCCTTTAAACATGAGAAAAAGAAACATACCACACCACTGCAATCATGTCCCACTCCACCAATACCAGCATTTCCAAGATTACCTCTTGAATATCCATCAATATTAATCTTAAGAACCCCCCTAGGAGGGGGCTACCATTTGTCATCTCTTTGCACTTTGTTATTGAATCCCCTCATGCTGAAAGAAATAGTAGCACATGAACCAGACACTGTCAAACACAAACCATGCATAATCTGGACCTCCACTATGTTCACAGGAATATTAATATGACATTTAGTAGACACAATTTCCTGGATCACTCTCAAAAATTTTTTCCAGACTTGAAAAATAGAGAGCTTTCTCCCTTGAAAAATTCTCTGATTCATTTCAAGACAGATTTACCAGAAGATGCAAGAGGGACCAATATGCCAAGCAACTTGTAAAAGGAAGACCTTAGCTAGAGGCCTTCCCAAAATCCTCTAGAAATCCAAAAGAGAAGAAGAATGAACACAAGACTATTTCCACACACTCCACCATAAATGCCAAAGCTGACACGCAAAACCACGTTGAAGAAGCACATGACCAAAAAATTCCTCACTATTCTCACATAGGAAACAAAAGGAAGGGCTATGAAAACCTCTTTTTTGAATGTTATCCCAAGTGAGACATCGATTACGAGTGGCAACCCACAAGTAAAAATTACACTTAGGCCATGCAAATTTATTCCACACTTGCTTCCACCAAGGAACTTCTGCAGTACCATAACACTGGCGATCCAATTCATGATATCCAGAGGCAACTGATAAAATCCCTCTATTGTCCTGACCCCAAGCCAACACATCATCATATTGCGAAGAAGAGAATTGGTATACCTAGATTAATGCATGCATTGGTATATCTTTATTCTATACTATTTTTAGTATTCTATGTGCAATATTGTGAGCATGTTCATGTGATATTTTGTAAGTATTCAAAGTTATTCTATTTGATATTATATTATGAGTTATTATATTTGTTTCATTATTGTGAAATTTTGGGGTTTTGAGTGCTCTTGATTTTGATGTCTTATAATTGCAAAGAAAAATAAATTAAATGCAATAATCAATCAAAGAGTTCCCACAAACTTTTTATCACATAGATGTCAGATGCAACCGAAAATGCACCTAATTTGCCAATTTGAAAATAAAGGTGTCGAGTAATATAAAAAATGCACCTTTATTACTAATTTTTGTAACAAAATTTTGATTTGTGTTGTGCAAAAATTTGATATTCTATGTCTCCTCTTGTTTTACAATTTTGCAAAGAATGTGGCACAAAACAATTGCCTTTCCTTTTTTGTGTTGCAAAATAAATAAGTTTTGATTTTTAAGTGCTTCTCACTTTGTGTTACAATTTTGCAAAGAAATACAATTTCTTGTCTTCCCCCCATTTGATTTGCAAATTTAACAAAGTAGCACTCCTTTCAAGTCAAGTCGACACATGACCCACATTTGAAAGGCTTTCCAAAACCAATCGACACACAACTTGGTTTTAGTGGACCCTTAAGACTTCAATACTCAAAAATTGGAGGTGCATCAGGATTAAAAGGTTCTCTAATCCTCATGGGACCATATCTTCGATCCAAACCCTTCCAAGGATCTATGTAAGTATTAAAACGAGGTAAACTCTTTCTATGTCTTTTAAGCATCCATCGAAAATTGGATCTTGTGGTTTGACAACAGAGTTCGTTTATTTTTCGAATGACTCTTAGATGACGAAGATATTTTTATATCCAAGGCCTCTTCTTCATGAGACAAAACTTGTACTCTCAAAAAATGATTAGAAAAAATTGGAGCAAAGTGTTAGAAATCTCAATTTGTTGCAAAAGAAATTGTGCTTTGATTTTTGTCTCTTATCCCCCCTTGATTTGGAGAAAACAAAAAAAACATCAATTTTTATATTTTGTAAAACAAAATAGGCCTAAATTTTTTAATTTTAATGCATAAATTTAATTAATTTAAGCATAATTAAATCAATAATAAAATCAATTTGATAAAAATCAATATAATCTAGAAAAAAATATGATTTTTAAACAAAAAAGATTAAATTATTAATAAAATACACAAGAAAATAATTTAAAAAATACAAAAAATAAAAAAATATTTACCTTTTAAAGCAAAAAATTGCTTTTGTGACCCTGGCAGGAGTCAAACTCATGACGTCTCATGAGTGGGGCACCTTTGACTGGCTTCAATTTCCAATCCGCCCCTATGGCTGATTTGAAGGCCATAGGAGGTGACTTTAATTTAAAGCCTTCCTTTGGATTTAATTGAAGGAAATTGAATTTCCTTTGGGACTTTAGTCCCACATTGTCACGGTGGGTAATGTTATGTTTTTTAAAACCACAAATGGTTCCTCCTTCAGTCGACTGCCTGCGGGTAGTCGAGAACCACCTTTTTATCAAATGACATGGAGATTTACCCCATGCGCCATGTGGCGGAGTTGGTTGCTACCATGTGTCGCACTCAGAATACTCCTAGCTATCACCGAAAGATCCAACTATCACCAAAATATCAAGCCACATGGACCAATTAGATGCTTCCTCGATCTGAGTGCTTCCATGTTAGCACATTGTATGGATTGCATCAACCAGTTGTTAGATTAGGGACACTAAAAACGAGGTCTGAGATTCTATCTGATCAGTTGGAGTTTTTGTGCCAATAAAATATTGGAGAGGTTTGATCGATCGTGTCATAGGATAGATTGCTGGAGCCGTCGAAGTGGTTGCCAAAGGATTGGGGGCTTTCACCTCCCGTCAGGTGATGTCAGCAGCTTACAGGCTAGCATAATGACATCAGTGAAGGCGTCAGTGCTTGTGGACCGCAACAATTCATGGATAGCATATCTAGGTCGCCTATCAGTCTGAGATAGGTTAAAAATATAGCCATGAATTTTCATGCCCAATAGTGTCTTAGGATGTGGTTTCTGTCCAGGGGTCTCATGTTTTGAGATTTGAGCCCCTAGGTTTAGCCCTCTAGAGTGATAATGGAATTACCTTGTCCAGTTTCCAAGTGTGCTCATGAGACCAGGTAAATATCCTGCTCTGATACCAATGTTCATTATGCTCTAACATTGTAAGTATTCAAAGTTATTCTATTTGATATTATATTATGAGTTATTATATTTATTTCATTATATCACAGTTTTATTATATTCGATGATGTGATTGTATTCATGTTAGTTTTGTATTAATTATAAGGCTTAAAAATCCATCAGTGGTATTAGAGCTACAAAAATATTGCTTGCACATGATTTGAAAGTTGCTGAAGAATAGAATATTTTCACAAGGTTGAAGAATAACCTATGAATACTAGGACTCAACAAGGATCTTTCCACAAGGTTGAAGGATAACCTATGAAGACTAGGATCCCTATTTGGGTGAATCAACTTGAAGATAATTTATTATTCAGGGCATAGCCAATCCTAACATTAGTAGAAAGTTTCAAGGATAGAAATATCTTGATATCAATACTATATTCTTAAGTAATGCTAGAAAAAGTTATCTAAGATATTGTTGCAGTGAAAATTTGATATTTAGAAGTTGAAAAGCTTCCTAAAACATATAGAGAAGACTTTCATCTTTGTTTGATTAAAGGTCAAGATCGTTCTTTATGTAGGGATCGATTTAAGTTGTAGTAAAAATGAGACCCATGAGAAGAGGTACCATTAAATATAGGAGACCCGTGAAAAGAGGTCCCCTAACTAGTAGAGATAGGAGACCCAAGAAAAGAGGTCCCATAGAAGGAAGAGATAGGAGACCCAAAGAAATATGTCTTGTAGTTAACAAAGATAGAAGACCCAATGAAATTGGTCCCATAGAAGTCAGATATAAAGATAGGAGATGCGAGGAAAGAGGTCCCATAGTTGACAAAGATAGGAGACCCAAGGAAAGTGGTCTCATAGAAGTTAGAGATAAAGAGAAGACCCAAGGAAAAGAGATCCTAGAGTTGGCATAGATAAGAGACCCATGAAAAAAGGTCCCATATAGGCCATATAAGTTAGAGATACAAAAGAGACCCGAGCAAAGAGGTCCTATTGAATATTGAAGATTACCCTTTAAGAAAAGAGAATTTGAAGTTTTGGAGACAAGTTTAGAAGATTAACCAGACAACATTTTGAAAGGTAAGTATCTTGCCAAAGTTTTGAATGCCATAAAAGACATCAAGGACAACATTGAAGGTAGAAATTACAAGCTACCATTAGATATTTTGAGTATTTAATTGTTTGAACGAAGGTTGCACAAATTTTGTAGTTAAAAAATTATCTTGAAGCTTATGGAAAACATCTGAACCTGTACAATAACATAGAAGTAGATGTAATTTGGTCAAAAAGCATAAGTTGTAAGTCATAATTGAAGAAATAGGAAAATAGACAACAAAGAAAAATGGCATAATCAAGGAGATCGTAGTCTCCATTAGAGCTATGCAACATCAAACGTTTCAAGTATTAAGGAGTACGAGTATTGCCTAGCCCCTAGATCCACACATATCAAGGAAGGTACATTGCCTAAGCTAATGTAACACCCAAGTTATTTTAGGTAACACAACATCTAAGCAATCTCAGGTGATGCAACTTTTGAGCATTCTCAGGCAACATAGTTCCCAAGCAATACAACTATCTCAGGAAAAATAACACCCAAGCAACACAACTATCTCAGGTGACACAACACTAAGTTATCTCACAGAATCATCTAAGCTCATGAACTAGAAGCACTCAAGTCAAAATTCTTTGGAACGTATGTTAGGATCCTCCATCTTAACATTATTAGTTAGTATTAGTTAGTATTATTAATCATTTAATTATTATATTATTAACTCATAAAGTGAACCATCACATCTCTTCATAATGTGAACCATCACGTCTCTTCACCAACGTAGCTTTAGGGTAGATATATATTAGGTTGGTCATTCACACAAATCATCGAAGAAGAATATATATTTGTTTAAACCCATTGGAGGGATTTCCCACACCAATGCAAAAGGTGATTCGTATCTAAAAGCGATTTTATTTATTTATTTATCCTTTATTAAATTATTGTGCTAGGAATCCTTGGTTCCTACCATCTGGTATCAGAGCATTATGGATCCAATCATGTGGGACCAAAAATTTCAGGAAGAAGTTCAAAAATTGAAGGCAAAATTTTGGGAATTGGGGAAACCACACTGGCAACGTTTAGAAAATATTTTTAGTGTGCAACATTTCAAAAATATTATAGAAAATATTTTTAGTGTGCAACATTTCAAAAATATTATAGAAAATACTATTATTAAGTGCATTGAAAATTTTATGGAAGCGTAGGAAAATGAAGAAATTGCATGTGAGGAAGATGAGGAAGATAATGAAGATGTGGAAAATGAGGATAATGAGCAAGCAATACCCAAAGCACCTGATCACAACAATGAAGACAATACGGTTGATATGCTAGAAGTGATTGATGCATTAGGTAAGGATGAGGTAGACATTCTCAAAGTGACTCATTATAGCCAAACATGCACTCTACAAGAACTACACTCAATTTCCTCTCCAATAGTGAGTTATCGCCATAGGGTCAAACCTATTAAAAAACAAGGCATAAAGGTGACTGCACACTCCTCCATTGCCTCTCCTAGGGAACAACAAGAGAATGTAGAAGTTTTACCACCTCTTTTTATGCATCATTCTAAGGTGTTCGAAGAACCCCAAGGATTGTCCTTCCCTCATCATCACACATTTACTAATATTTTTGGCAATCCCTCGTTAACACTTCATCCTTCTCGATATCCCTGCCTACAAAATGATGACATTAAAAGAGTCTAAGAACTTACACAAATCCTTCTTGGAAAAAAAAGGACAAAGATCCTCACTTTGAGATTTGAGGACAAAGCTCTTTTTAAGAAGGGTGGCATGTTAGGATCCTCCATCCTAACATTATTAGTTAGTATTAGTTAGTATTATTTAATTATTATATTATTAACTCATAAAGTGAACCATCACATCTCTTCATAACATGAACCATCACGTCTCTTCATAACGTGAACCATCATGTCTCTTCACCAACGTAGCTTTAGGATAAATATATATTAGGTTGGTCATTCACACAAATAATCCAAGAAGAAGAATATATATTTGTTTAAACCCATTGGAGGGATTTCCCAAACCAATGCAAAAGGTGATTCGTATCTAAAAGTGATTCTATTTATTTATTTCTCCTTTATTAAATTATTGTGCTAGGAACCCTTGGTTCCTACCAACATCACCCATTGTAGTCTGAAGAGGAGCATTGAAATATTGTCATCCATTGTAGTTTGAATAGGAGCATTGAAGCATCATAAGAAAGTGCAAAAGCAAAGCAAAATTAGAACATTGAGAAGCACAAGAGGTTAATCGAACATTAGATAAATGCAAGACCAAGAGCCACTTGGTATAAGCCAAGAATTAGAATATCTAACGCTCATAATCAAATACTAGGGATAGTGAAACACTTCAAGCATTAGTTGATTTGTGTGCCCAAGGAAACACTTGAATGTTACAAGCATAGGAATGATAAAAATCAACCAAATCTTCATGCAAATCGCTAGGTTGACACATTGAGGCTAGGAATGCAGAAAGGCAAAGCTAGTAACATATGCTAGGGAAGTAGAGACTATTGCATGGTCTTTTGATAGTGTATTCTCACATGTTTGAGGAAAGATAGCACGTTTGAGGTACGATAGCATATCTAAAGCAAGATAGCACATTGAGTCAAGATAGCATAGTGAAACGTTTGATGCCATAAGTGAGTCACTCGCCAATTGCAACATGAGAAATAATTTTTTAAATAGTGCACCATTAAGGAGGTAAATCTTGAGTTTAGTTTTTAATATTCGAATATTGCTAAGGTTGAGGAGTGATAAGTAGTTATTTAATTTGAAGTTTTATGAAGTTATTTAATATTTGAAAATATTATTTCTTTATTATTATTTAAAATTCAAGATATATAGAATTTTTTCAAATTATTTAATTATGGAGAGATAAGGAAGTCTACATCAAATTTAGAAATATTAAATTTGCAAACATTCTTATTTTTATAGTTTCTAATTAATTAGGAAGCTATAAGGAATTCAACTACAAAGGTTTTTCAAAATTTAGAAACTTGAAATAATTATCATTCAAAAACTAGGGAGATATAAGGTAGTCAATTTTAAAGGTTATATGAGTGCCACCATGACAACCAATAAATTATTTATTTCAGAATATCAACTTCTCAAAGGTCCTAATTATAATTCATGGAAAAAAAAAGTGAAATCAATTTTGATAGTAGAAAAACTTTGGGATATTGTTATTGGAACAAAAACTGCACCTGCTGAAGGTGATAGAGAAGTACAAAAATAGAAAGAAGAAGAAGCCAAATCCATCATGATAATAACATTTGCAATTACATATGAGATACATCCCTACATAAGTTCAACAGTAACCTTTATAGAAGCTTGGAATACTTTAGCCAATATATTTGAAGGAAAGAACAAAACTACTATTTTGAATCTTCAGACTCAGTTGCATTCTTTAAAAGTTAATAGTGGTGAAAGCATTGAATTATTTTTAAGAAGAGTGGTAGATATAAAAGCAAAACTATTAACCTTAGGCAAAAAGGTAGAAGATAAATTTCTTGTTCAAGTGATCTTAAGAGCTCTTCCAGAAAACTACAAGCACCTAGTTACATCTTTACAAATTCTAAGCAAAGATACTTCATTTGATGAGTTAGTCAATATTCTACAAGAGTATGAGGTAGAGAATTCAATCAAAGATGAAATGACTAACAATGCCTTAGTATCAAAAGATAACTCACAAGGGAATGTTGCTTCATCATCAAGAGATAGATCAAAATGGAATAATAGATATTTTCAAGTATGTAGAAAAAGAGGACATAGTACAAATTTCTATAGATACAATCCAAGGAATAAGTATCAAGGAAATCAGATAAATCAAAGTATTCAAACAAATAGATCAACACAACCAAAACAATATCAAACTGAATACCATCCACATTAGCAATAATTTCTATTAGAATAATACATTAGTTAGGAAAGTAGGTATCTAGGATAATAACTTAATGACATTAGATATTACATTAGTTTATATTTGTTTAATGTTGATAATTAAATGGGTGTAACCGTCTGTCTCTTGGACTACCCAAAATTCTTGTATAAATACTCTTTTCTGAGATAATGAAAGTGTATCTCTGTTTCTTCCATTCACTACTGATATGGTATCAAAGCACAATGTAAGAACAATTGTCTTCCTTGTCTGCCATTAAACTTGTGAAGATTCTTGTCTTATAGATTAGGAGTAAAATATGGTGCATCCAATGCCCACAAAATTATTTTGAGACCTTTGCGTGTAGTGGAAAAGGATACCCCTGCATAGAGAGGAGGACTGCGTACAACAAATTGCACCCAGTGTGACTTCCTGAGATCATTGCAGGAGAAATAATGACCTGCACATTTGTTTGACATGACCTATGATTTCTATTTTTGAGAAATCCCACAAAGATATCTTAAGAGCTCTTCCAGAAAACTACAAGCACCTAGTTACATCTTTGCAAATTCTAAGCAAAGATACTTTATTTGATGAGTTAGTCAATATTCTACAAGAGTATAAGGTAGAGAATTCAATCAAAGATGAAATGACTAACAATGCTTTAGTATCAAAATATAATTCACAAGGGAATGTTGCTTCATCATCAAGAGATAGATAAAATGATATAATAGATATTGTCAAGTATGTAGAAAAAGAGGACATAGTACAAATTTTTATAGATACAATCCAAGGAATCAGTATCAAGGAAATCAAATAAATCAAAGTGGTCAAACAAATAGATCAACACAACCAAGACAATATCAAACTCAATACCATCCACATCAGCAATAATTTCAATGTCAATACCCTTCTCAATATCAATATAATCAATCTCAACTACAATATAGAGAAGGAAATCAAAAGGGTCATCTAGCTCAAGAAATCTAAGAAATTCAAGATATAGAAGAAAATACAAAAGAAAATGAAGTCAAAGCTCTTTTAGCAAAATTAGTATTCTATGAAGATGATTTTTTTAAAATATACTAATCATTCACTTGATTAGAATGCAAACAGGGAGCAAACTGAAGAAATCAAGAATGGACAGTACAGGTCCCAAGATCAAGATGAAGACTATATTGAAGACTAAATTCTTCAATAATAAAATAATGTAATACATGGGGTATTGGAGAATATTACATTATTTGGTACATGCCAATGTACCACCTTGGTACATTATTAGATTAGGTGTGTGTCTTAGATTAGAGTGTGAGTTAATATTTCATGTAATGTAATAATGTGCAGGAAATGCACAAGTGTCATGTAATTATGTGTGCAAGTGTTGTGAGTGTAAATGTACACAAGTGAGTGTAAATATGCACAAGTGAGTGTAAATATGCACACGTGTCCATTATGTAAGAGTGCACATGTATCCTTAGAATAGGAAATGATGAGTTACAAAGAAGAGTGAAGATCAAGAGTGTAGCATATGAGGAGTCACATTCGATTATATTTATGATAAAGCATTGTAATAAGTATAAAAAATGCATAGCTTAATGCATGCATTAGTAGACCTTTATTCTATAGTGTTTTTAATATTTTATGTGTGATATTTTGAGCATGTTCATGTGATTATTCTGAGTATTCTAAGTTATTCTTGAATTATTCTATTTGATATTATATTATGAGTTATTATATTTGTTTTATTATATTGCAACTTTATTATATTCAATCCTATGATTATATATCTGTGAGTTTCGTATTAAGTATAAGGCTTCAAAATCCATCATATTCTCTATGGATAATATAGTGATTATTTGATGCTCAAAGACACCTATCATCTATATAGCTTTTATTCTTTTTTAAACTTTTTGTATAATATTTGAGTGAATGGAATACTTTGATTCATTGTAGAAATAGGTGTGAAATCTAATATGGTACTAAAGCAAGTACAAATAATCAATGCTTTGTCGCACAAAAAGTTTGTTTGAAACTTTTGATATTTATATTAACTTCTAGGGTAAATTGCTTCTCAAATATTCATAAGCATGTTGGAAAAAAGAGGCAAAGGAAAGACCCAATATTTTTCTTTCTCCAATTATTCTAATTTTTCAAAAACTTATGCGTAGTCTAGGTTATGTTCCATTATTATTTGTATTTTTTTACCTATTTTGTGCAAATGAAAACTACTTATAGCAAAATAAGTATTGCTACTTTGACTTCAGAAAGGTGTTTTGATGACTTCATGGAAATTCAAATATTGTTTCCTCGCAAAGAGGACTTGATGTAATTACAAATGAAGGAGAATTATGATGTGCTTGTCATGCTTGGGAGATTTAATGTCTTCCATAGAAGAAGGAAAAGAAGGTGTATTCATTTACCTCAGTTCAAATCTTGCACACTATATATGTTTAAATAGATAAAGATAATTACTATTATGGATTGTGACACCATTTTTCATAGAGAGGGCACACCTTTAGACCCAAGTAGTGATAGCAATAGTCAACCTAGATAGGCATGAAATAAGGGCATTCTACCTTTTGATATAACTAGCAAAAGAAGGAACTTATTTCTTATTCTTTTCCTTGTAGAAAAATTAGAAGAAATTTTTAAAATTTTGATTTTTCAAAATGCCACTCTAGGGCTATTTTGAAGGGCAAACTTCTAAAGGCCATAGATTTTGCATAGGGAAGCATTTTAAGTGTGTTTTTTTCCAATCCGATGAATTATCTAAGATATTATTATTGGTAGTATCTTTTCAAGGACTTACTATATGTGGAGGGACGTCTCATTGTGTGATTATCTTCAAGACCCATTACCTATTAAAAGGAATGTATTTCCAATATGTTATACAATCAGAATATTTGGTTTATATTCATGGAGATAATTGGATTTATGGAATTAGAAGCAAATATTGGATCTTTTAGAGAAACATATAAAAATTATTCATAATGTGATATAGTCAATCCCTCCTCTTCCCATCAAATGCATGGTCTATTAGTTTATTTTATACATGCAGATCTAATTCTTCATGATATCTTCTCTTCTATTTTTTGTTTATGTAATCTTGGAATTTTATAATCACTTTTATAATAAACAAGTTTATCCAAAACCTCTTTTGGTGATGGAAATTAGGTGGGCTAAAGGTAAACTAGAGATTCCAAATAATATGAAGTGTGTTTTTAAAAAGGGGGAGTCATTCTTCCAAGTCTTATCTTATGCAACCATAGAAGATTAAAACAACTTCTAAGAAGGGATATTCTTGGCTTGTCTTCTCATATGGAGTTAAAGAGGAGGTGCTCTTTGTATATGTGTGGAAGCATCTAATATTGTTTGTGTTGACTACGATCCAACCTAAGGAGATTCTTATGTAGGATCATCTTTGCTTAAGTATACTTCTAAATGATTAGGGGGATCCAATCAAGTCTTTCTCAAGTATGGAAGCTCATTAGATCATATAGGGGAAAGATGTTATTTTCACTAAAATATTCTTTACTTGACCCCTCAATTTAGATTATGAGGGAGTGTTGAAATTGTAATCTAACGTATGGCCAAGGATGACATTGTATGATATAGTCTTGTATAGGCCTATGGGAAATCATTGTACAAATGCAATTAATTATTAAGTTATGTATATAGTATTCATTTAATGTAAACCATATGGGTCTTCATTAACTTTGTTATAGTTAAACCCATATTATAAATAACTAACCAATTCCCACTTGTTATGTTGGCATAGGTTAACTTGATTACATGTTGGGGCTTTTGGTATTGGTATAAATACCTTAGGTTACTCCATCCATTGTGTCAAAGTGTTATGATTCTTATCTATGGATAATATAGCTATTATTTGATGCTCAAGGGATCTAATCATCTTTATATCTCTTTCATTATTTTTTACACGTTTTTGTATAAGATTTGAGTGAATGGACTACATCTATGTGCTATTAAAAATAGTGTAAAATCTAATACACCCTCCCTTATTTTCGGGGAATCTCATGATCCTTCCCAATAAATTTTTATAGATAATTAAGTGTAGGTGTCATAATAGATAATTTACACTTTGAAAATCTAATAAAAATATTCAAATTTAAAACTTATAAAAACATATCCCCAACTCTTTATAACATTTTAAAGTTTTTAAGACTATTCTATTTTTTTATAATCTCAAGGGACCAATTTAATAAATCATAAAAACCTAGTAACAAAAGATAAATTTCTCTAAACGTAGTTTTATATAAAAGTAGAATCAATGAGTTTTGATATTGGATGAGAGATTTATGCCCAGAATAGGGACCATTGGTCTGGCCTAAAAACTAATAGAAATTTTGTAAATGGGCATGTTTCCTACTAGATTTAACACAACAATTGTATTATTTAATATTTTTTATTTATAGTAAAGAAAGATCTTTAAATCTAGTTTCTGATTTTTTTAACCATCCAAATCTAATATTTTAGGAAGGATATCTAGCCAAAATACTAATTACTAGTATGATTTATCTAGACTATTTTTTTTAAGATATAGCAGGTTATTATTTCGTAGATCTAAAGGATCAAATGAACGTTTTGAGATTTTCTACTTGTTCCACTTGTATTCCCATAAATTTTATTTAATATGAATTTATAATCACCTTAATATGATGTCAAATGAGGGATATATGGTTAAAATTCCAATTTTTAGTCTAGGTTGTCCCACTACAAAACAACATATTTAGCATAATTTTTAATCATAGATTTAAATGACTTAATAGTGATCTACAAATTTTTATGAATAAATGATTAGATATTTGAGTCTACTTTCACGTAATTTTTGAATCATTTCATGTTGACATGGTTTGACAAAATTGTGGTCAAATAATAATTTGTTATTCTAATTATTTTTAATGTAAAATAATAGATTGTTCATTAGCGTATTAATTGAAAGAATTCCAACTATTTTATGTGGTAATAGATATTAGAACCTAAATTTATGTGATATTTGTTAGTAATTTGATTATTTTGATGCACTAATAGTAATAATATAATCTATCACTATTTTTTTTATTGAAATTGTTGCCAAATTCATATTAGCTAAAATATTAAGGGAACAAATACAATATAAAGGTAAACCATGGTCTGGGTGCCTACATCCAATCCTGAACACCTAACAACATCGGAACCACGATAGAATTCCCTCTAGTAGGGACAAAGCAAAAATAGGTGCATTCATAGGGCCACGCAGAGCATCCAACACCAAAAAAAAGCACATCGAAGACCACACACAGACCCCCACTACTGTAATATAATATGAGGCCATGAAGGACCAACACAGAGGAAAACTGAGAAATATTATGACACTCAGGACACCCGACTACAAGCATTAAAAGGGAACAACCACACAAATGATCCCCTAGTGACCCATGTTAAAAACTAATATATCCCCAATGGTTGTTATAGGGATGAAAAAGCATGTCATCACCAAGAAACTAAAAATATGTGCTGACATAAAACTGAATGACTAGAGACTGTTGGGTTACTCCCTCTAATGGACATCCTGCACACTATCTTCTGAGAAGAGACTACTACACTACCAAAATAAAAACTGCAAGGGAGAAGCCATGCTAGGAAAACATCTACTTAAGGAGACGAGTCTAAGTGAGACCGCTTCACCTCATGCTATGATGGGAGCCTAATATGAGGACTGTAATGAGTGTTGTTGGCTTCTAATTATACTTGATCCAAATGCTTCGTTAAGTGTGTCTTATTATACATCACTGAGCTATGTCGCTCAGTTAATTCACCTACCATATTTTATAATATGTAAATACCATCTGATATATGAGTTGGGGTCTCACAAATACTCCTCTTTAGAGATATGATTTCTTCTTATAGTGCTTTCTCCTTACAGGTGCAACCTGTTGACTTAGCCTACAATTGGAATTTTACAATAGAAAAGATGTTAGCTACTAAGATATTAGGGATATCTTCTTGATCAATTTCAAAAATAGATTTGCATCGAGTCTTCCATATATGAAATATGACAACTACCCTGGTAATGGAGAGAATAAATTTTTGATTGGGCATCAAATTGATCCCTAATAAGGCTTGATCCTTTGTCATAGGTAGTGGTAAGGGATAAAGCAACTGATGCGCTTCACACCAAATATGGTGGGTACAAGCACAGTTCCAAAATAGATGTTGTACTATGTCTTTCAAACCACAAAAAGAGTCATCTAGAACGAAACCAGGGATTCATGCCAAGAGGTTGAGCATCAAGGGTGAGGAGGGGTGACCACCATAAGTTGTGTTGGAGGAAATCTACGGGGCCTTGATCTAGAGATTTTTGCCATGAAATAAATTGATGCACTTGTTGCTAGGCTTTCCAAATACCTTTGAGAATATTACAACCTTCTATAGAGAAATAAGGGGCTTGTAAAATAACGTTAGTGTATGACATATTTGCCCAAATTTTACCATCCACCCAAGGGTTTTTCAAATGCTCCCTCACCAACACCTTCCATGGATCATTCCCTATGATCATCCTTTGCATCCATTTAGCTACGAGTGCATAGCCATGTGCTTGAAGGTTGGGGATTCCTAGCCCACCGTATGAAACTGGTCTGCAATAATTGCTCCAGGAGACCATTGGGAGGCCTCGTTTGGCTAGGTTTTTTGCCTAAAAAACTCCCAAAGCATACTGTTCATATTACCATACCTAGGATTTCTAGGAGTCAAAATATAAGAGAAGTTAACATGGAAGGGGGCTAAAATTTTTCCAGTAATCTGGATTTTAGCTGCTTGAGACATTTCTAGAGATTTCCAATATTCCAATTTTTTGGTAAATTTGTCCATACACCAATCCCACATATATTTGGGTGAAAGGTCAACACAAAAAGGAAAGCCCAAATACTTAGAGATTTCTCCTCTTTGCACCCACTTCCATGTTGTGGGTATCCAATCTAGCTTATCATCAAATCCAAATGGAATAATAGAGTTCTTATATTCTTGGATTCTTTCACTAGAGGCCCTACAAAAGGTGTGAATTGTCTCAAGGATGTTCACAATATTTTGTTGATCTACCAAATCAAAAAACATAGAATCATCTATAAAGTGAGAGTTGATAAGTTGGGAGCCATCCAAAAAGGGGATACCTCTTATCCTCCCATATTTAATTGTAGATTCCAATAGATAACCAAGGGCATCAACTGCAATTACAAATAGATAGGGGGCCAATGGATAGCCTTGCCTAAATGATATTTCCACAAGAATGTTGTTAGATAATTTTGTATTAATAACCACTCTTGCAAAAGCATTTGGAAAGAGGAAAGCTACCATATCGATGAATCTATTGCCAAAACCAATCCAGTGGAGCATGCTTAAGATGAAGGGCCACTCTAATCAATCATAAGCTTTATCAAAATCAAACTTACGGTAAAGTCCCTTGAGCCAATGTGATTGAGCCCACACCATCCATTCCCAATTTGTAAGAAGATTATCCAAAATGTAGATACCTTTAAGAAATATTGTTTTCTGTGGGCAAACAATTTTTATAGCCACTGGGAGGAGTCTTCTGGCCATAGCCTTGGACAAAATTTTATAAGAGCAATTGAGTAAAGTAATGGGATGCCAATCAATAAGTAAATCTAGCTTATGTGTTTTGGGAATTATCCTAATCAATCATTGATTAGTGGCCTCCCAAAGGCCTCCAACAATGTTAACCTCCTCATACATATGTAGAAAATTAGCTCCTATAGTCTCCCACATGGTCTTAAAAAATTCACTTGGAAGCCCATCAATGCCTGGGGATTTTTCATTTACCAAAGAGAGAAGGGCAGAATGAATTTCATCCTATGAAATAGGTTTATCTAGCAATGCTCTATCTTCTTCAGATACTTTGGGGGATATGCACTGTTTGCAACATTCTCTAAAAAACTCAACTTCTAAGTTGGGCCCTTCACTTTTGAAAAGGGCTGCAAAATGCTCTTGGATGAAGGATGGGAGGTCCTCCAACAAAATTTGTAGGCTAGATATAGAATTTTTAATAACCTCTATCCTCTTTGATCTATTCTTTTTCTTAATAGCATTAAAGAAAAATTTAGAATTTTTATCACCCTCGCAATTCCACTGAAGACGTGCCCTTATTTGTGTCCCGTGGGATTTATAAGCTTGGAGTTACTTTAAATCTGCCTATTTTTCACCCAACGAATTTTGATAAGGGATTCTACTAATATTCTAGCTAAGGTGGTGGTTGAGTTGGTCAACTTCCTGCTCTAAATATCTCTTTTTTTTGCGAAGAAAGGCTAGGATTTTTCCAAAACCTCGAAGGTAATCTACTGTTCTTTTGATGGCTTTCTCCCACCACATAATCCACTCTCTCCATCCCGAGGGTCTTGGAAAGATATTCCACACTTTATTGATTCCATTAATAGTTTATTGATTCCAAACTATTTTTGGGTTTCCTTATGGGGCACACCCAATACTCAAGGTAATGGGGAGATGATATGAAGTTACCACTGAATAGATTGGATGAGGCAAATAATTTTGGAGTATATAAATATTTTATGCTACATATAAATGGTTCAATATTACCATTATGAGAGCATCCTCACATCGTGCATTGCTCTAAGTAAACCAAACCCCATGATTTTTAGCAATCTTGTTTCAATTGGGATCATAAATATTCTAGGTCCTTCTAAACCTAGACCATGATGTAGCCTCTTCTGGATGTTTGTGTGGAGTGCCACCCCCCAATATGTCTCCCTCCCACTCTACCATATTGAAGTCTCCTTCTATTATCCAATATACTTTAGGAAAATTGAAGCACATCCAATTTGAGAGGGTTGCCATTCCGAATGCATCATTGGGTGCATAAACAGTTGCAATACCCAATTTAATGCCACTAAACATTATTGTACACTACACTACTCTATGCATTGGATCCTCTCATGATAATAAAATAGAGTCCCAAAACTCCTAATAAAGACATAATATAGCCCCCCCTTCATCATGACTCGTACACAAGGCCCCCCCAACCCCCCATAGAGTCTTAAGGGCATTTTTTAGTTTGAAACCTAAAATTTTAAATTCTTATAGTAAAATCTATGGGTAAAATCTCTTGATGACTATCTAGGTAATAAAATGCCGCTCTCGCAGCGTGATACCATGCACATTCTAAGATATTATTCTTGCAGATATCAATATGATATATTGTCAACTAAAGTACCATAGGCATTCCGGGTGGGTACAAATTGCATATAATCATGTAGAGTACCTGTTCCATTAGACTAACATGTGGCTAAGGAGGTATTGTTGGAGTAAGATTTGGTGGGCTTATGGCTCCATTCCTTACCTCCTAGGTGTTGGTATTTTGGGATACCTCTAGAAGAAGGGGGGAGGCATCCCGTGATGAGTTGCACATGTGTTTTTTGTTATGTTGGGTCACCCAACCCTCCTCGATTGTGCTATGAGGAGTTTTCTCCACAGGAGCCTCAAAATATGGAAGGGGATGAAGGGAGATGTAGGTCACTACCAATTTAGAAGCTTGGGGTATTGAATGAGCAGGGAAAGAGGTCACATTAGGAGAACTAGAAGGCTGTAAAGGCTGAATATGAGGTATTTTTTTTTTTGCATGTTGAGTAGAGGTAGTAGGAGTACTAATAGGCTGGTTTTGTTGTTTGGGAAGTCTCACTGGATAATTTTTAATCATATTTCCTTGTTGTCTATAGTAGAAAAATGAGTTTGGCAAGTTGAGATAATTAATCTATTGTTCAAATTGGATATTAGGGGCTCTAAATAAGATCTTACTCAGGAGGTCTTTGGATACGTCAGTCTCAACCAATATGCATGGGTGGGAGCGCATAAGTGTGATGACTCAGATGGGAGAAATAATGGCCTTCCAAACCTAGCAACAATATGAGGTAAATACCAGAAATCATCCAAGTATTTAGTCTTAGGGATTTTAAGAAAGAGTCTTTGGAGGTGAAAGTGACATAAACAAAGGATTGACCAAAGTGATGATGAGAGGCAATAATCCAACCCTTGGATTCTCAAACTTTGACAAACCACCGATTGAGCTCTTCATCAGGGAGGATTCTTCTAAAAAAATAGAACAATAGTTCACTCTTCTAATTCTTTTATTTCTTTAGTAAAATCATCTTACAATTCAAAATCAAAGGTACATGACTCTTTTGCTTGCTGATTTTCTTGTTTAGAGCTTTGATTTTATCCTACATGTCTAGCTTTAAGGGTTCCCTCTTTTGGTACATGTTGGTCACCACCTCCTTGTTCGGATCCTCTAGGTCCATGGGATGAGGGTGCGAGGTCAACATTATTTTGTCTTATGTTGGAATGAAGATCCCCCATTTGATTTGTTGGGGATGCTTGAGAACTGCTACCATTGAAAGTCGGGTTATTGAGCAATGTATGGGCATAAGAGGAGCTAGCATTGGCTCCCCCCTACAACTTGGAATCCAATCTAGTCGGGGAGCTTGAATAGGAGTGTGGGTTATTACCTTTGGAAATATTACTTCTATCATGTTACTCTCTTGAACTTACATTGTTTTGCATATCAAGGTGGTGGTATGGCTTAGATCTGAAAGAAAATCCATGAGCAGGGCTAGAGACTCCCTCGGGCCCCAAATGATCATCCTTTCATTCTAGTTGTTGGGTTGATTTCTTCTTGAACTTAAATAGGGGGTATGCTATCATGTTGCTAAAAGGTGAAATGAAGATCTCTTCATCCCGTGACTTGCCCTCTCTATGGGGATGAGAGATAGAACTAGAAATTGATGGCCTAAGCTCATTATCTTTCTTGTTGAGTGAAATTGTGTGAATCCCACCATAACTAGCATGTGATGCACCTTCCAAAGAAAATGACCCTAAGTCAACTACTATCTCAGACTCTTTGGCATGAAATGACAATGTTGCAGTCTCTATCCTGGGTAAATGGTCACCTGTAACACCCAACGATGAATTTCCATCATTTGAAAAAGATCTTGGAGAGACATTGTTCACATAAATCTCCATGTTGCACCCTTGGAGAGCCCTCTTTCTGTAGAAAAAGCCCTAGCTTCTTAAAAAACCCTCTCTTCCCTTCTAAAATTGAAAATGCACATTGTACTTCAACTATTATAGAATCATTCTATAATTCTTTAGGAAAATTTTATAGCATTTTGTAGGAGAATTCCACAACATTGTTGTAACTATTAAAATTTGACTTTCTAGTGTTGCACAATATTTCTATGACATTTGTATAAGTTTTTATAATATTAATAATTGATTTTATGTTTGAAATTTGTATATATTTAGCACTTTTCAAGATTGAACTTTTGAGGATCCTTGCATGCACTTTTCTAGTTCATCAAACATCTCTTTTAATTTTGATGCACATCTTTATCCATAGTCTATCCTTATCATAAAAAAAATAGCCCTAGATATGATGAACAATAGGTAATTTATACCCAATAATGGATCCCACTAAATTATTTTAGATATGTTTCATATGCACTTTTTGAAATTATTTTTAAAGGGAAAACACTCCCATTCACTCACATCATATTGTAGAACAAGTGCCAGTTTTTTGTAGATCACAAAGGAAGTATTTCATCCTCTCTAAGAAATTTATAAGGTTAATTTATTAGGTATGGAAGCAAATTTTTACCTTTTCCAAATTATCTACACCATATTTTTGTTATATCATTAAGGGATACCTATAAGGAAACATGGTCACTTTGGTGACATTGATACACAACATAGCTTAAAAGAGCAACATAAATAAAATTATCATTCTTGATGCATTGAGGGTTTATATCAAAAGAAAATTAAGGACTCCATCATGAACTATGGATACCTCAAGATAGGAGGAGGTCCTTACCCCAAAAAATAAGAAAATAAAACAAAAATGGTTGACTTTAAATAATACATTGGACATGGTAGATTCTCCTCCTAAAATTTATATTTAATATTATTTTTTTGCCACTAGATTAGGTGCAATATTCTTTCTCACTTGCATTTTTTCTTAATGATTATCATTTTTATTTTGCATTTCCTACTTTCTCTCCAAGTTCTATCTCTTGCATTGCTTAACTCACTTGTTCCATCTTATCGAATTGCTTTTCATTAATGACTATGGATAGAATTAATGTATACAACTGGAATAAGCTTATTGATGCTTTTGTAGGAAGATCAAAATAAGTTTTCACAAGTAGTTGAGGAGCAAGCCAGTAAGACTTCTTGGAGAGAGAGAGAGAGGTAACCAAGATAGATAATATTATAATATTATAATATTATCATAAATTTATTTATCCCACATGTATGGATAAGCAATTGTGGTAGGTAGTTGGGTATTATATAATGTAGGCAAAAGACTCATATGGATATAAAGATAAGAATATTGTATTTATCTCAAGTTGAGATATAGTAAGGAGTGGATTCCTTCCAATAAGGAGCATTGTACGATGTTTCTCGACCTCAAGGGTTTGAATTATTAATTAAAAATATTAGAATAATTTACATATTTTATCTTATTCCAATTTATATGGATTATTAATTGTGGCTATTTATTTAATATTTTTGTAAACTGTTAATAATTTTTGTGGATAAGAAAAGAGGTTCATAACAAGTGGTATCAGGGCACTGCCTAGGATCATGTTTTGTTGTAGAAGCTTTAGTTATATTAGAGCACTTTCTAGGACCATGTTTCATTACAAAAGCTTTAGTTATTTCAAAGTACTTTCTAGGTCCGTGTTCATTATTCCTCATTAAATTCCTAATTTTGGTGCTTAATAAGTGTCTAAAATAAGCTAATAACCTCTTGTAGGATTGGGTGCAAGTCATGACTACTTAACTAGGTGAAGTACTTGAGCTACTATTTTCTCTAAAAATCATTCTAAGGAGTATCCCAAGAATTCCAAAGTAACTAGTTTGAGTGTGGCACCAATGAAAAGGTTCAACAACCCCAAAACCTATTAGTATTATTTTACCCTAAGAGAGTATACCAAGAGTTGTCAATTAGAGGTAAACCAATGGCTAGTCTCTTAACAATTATTCCATAATGGGAATACTATTGGTAATCAAATAGTAGTACTTACTTAGAAAGCCTTTGTAGCTCATGAAATTTATCTCAAGACACTAAGAATCCATAGTTTGGGACCCATTCATTACCAAAATTCCATAAAAGTGCCATACAGTCATCAACAACTTCAACAATAGTTTCCATAGCTTTAACAGAGTAGATAATTGTGAGTGGTAAAAATTACATAGTTTTTATTCTATCGGATAGTTTGTATATATATATATATATATCGAGACAGAGAGAGAGAGAGAGAGAGAGAGAGAGAGAGAGAGATCAAGTTGTTATCAGTTGCTAATCTAAGTACAAAAAATACCTAGTTTGTAAAAAAACCCATAAAGCAAATCATTATTAGTTATAGGAAGTACATATTCTATAGTTAATTAATAGTTGTTATGTTGAGTGTAGTAAATATGCTATCTATATGCCATTATCACCCAAAAAAAGGTCTATAGGCCATCATTAGTTGCTAGTTTGAGTTTAGATATTTGTCAGCCAAGGTAATCAAATTAGCTGCAATCTATTCTATTTTGAAAATAAATCTACAAATTTAATTGTCTATTGAAAGGAATAGAGGAGACTTGAGAAATTTATTTTTGAAAAATCCAAGTTTTAATTTTTTTAATGTTTGAGGTCATGGGGTTGCCAAGATTCTCTAGAGAATATGGTATTTATGTTAAGGAATGGTTAAAAAAAAAATCTTTAAAATTCAATAATTTTGAATGGGAATATAAGTTTTTGGCTTCTTTGCAAGGGGAAGATTTATCTTGGTATGTGAACTCTAATTATAACCATTATACATACACATGGGAAGAATTTAAAGATATATTTTTAGGCAAATGGGAATCTGAGAAAAAGGATGAAAAGATAGCTAGTTTGAATAATACACTCAAAAGTTATGTAGAAGAATTAAATAGGCCTCAAAAGGAACAAAAGGAAATTAAGAGAGAGTTAATTTGTGAGAAATTGACAAAAAGAAAAGAGAGGGGTGTAGTGTGAAACTAAAGGAAGCACAACTTGGATGTCAAATAACTTAAACAATGCTCAAAATGATATGTTCAAATCTAAAAATTATATTTCATAGGTTTAAGGTTGCATTCAAAAGAAAAAAGTTATTGTTTCTATAAACCCTACCAATAAGCATAACTTCATTGGTGGGGATGTGACTAATAGTTTACAGGTTCTAGGAAATAATATAAAAATTAGAAAATTTCAAGGAGAGATATTTCAAATTTTTGAAGTCTTGAAGCTTTCTATGGATAAGTGCATTCTACTGGCATACAAAATAAAGAGAAATTTGCAAGATATTTCTTAGCTTTAGAAGCAAGGAATAGGAGAAAACCAATAAACTATTATAAGGAAATAAAGTGAAGAAAAAATAAAAAAACTTGAAATAGAATCTAAAGAGGAGGTAGTAGTAAAATTAAGGAAGAAGCAAAAACAATTTTTCCAAAAGAAGCAACAATAAGGTTCAAGAAAACTATAGAAAAACAATAGCAAATTTCAAGGAAAATTTGAAATAAATTTATTGAAGAAGGATAAGAATATGAAACAAAGTCTAAGTAGGAGGCAATGGTAGAAAACAAGGAAGAAACAAAGGCAAACTCTAAGGGTAAACTAGAATATGTGAACATGAAAAAAAGCACAAAATTGTTGAAGAGTCAAAAAAATTAGAACATTGGGCTAAGGCTAGAACATATTTCTATCTACGCCACCATGAGAGGCAACAATCATGGATACAAGGCTTAAAGAAATAGGACTATGAGGGACATACATAGAATCAAGGAAGCTAAGACTTTGGAAATGTTACTTATCACAAGTGGCAACAAGTATGGATGAAGAAGAGTGAAATTTATTACCAACAAAAAGATGCTAGCAACAAAATATTCCAAGGGATTACTTCTAGATACTCAAGTGGAAAATGACATATTGGCGTTAGCAAATACCACCATCAGTTAGAGTTTTATTGGGATGGATGGATGATTAAGATCAATACCAGTTCATGGTATGGCTTAGAAGATCATATTATTTAGTCTTTTCATATGTTTTGAGGACAACATTTTTTTGTAATGGGTATGGAATGTTAGATACCCAAGATAGGTACTTAATATCATAATATTATCATAAAATTATTCATCCCACATGTATGAATATATGATAGAGATAGGTAGTTTATTATTATATAATGTGGGCAAAAGACTCATCTGGATATGAAGAGAAGAATATTATTTTTTATCTCAAGTTGATATATATTAAGGAGTGGATTCCTTCTAATAAGGAGAATTGTACAATGTTTCCCTACCTCAAGGATTTGAATTATAAATTAAAAATATTGGAGTAATTTACATATCTTGTCTTGTTTTCATTTATATGGATTATTCATTGTGGTTGTTTATTTAATATTTCTACAAATTGTTAATTATTTTATGGATGAGAAAAGAGGTTCACAACAAAAGAGAGAGAGAGAGAGAGAGAGAGAGAGAGAGAGAGAGAGAGAGAGAGAGAGAGAGAGAGAGAGGTTGTATTGAGCATTATCACTACAACACCCCACTACAACTTACCCCCTTTAATTTTGTAAAACTAAATCTAGTTAGTGTGGTTGCTATAGAAGTGATGTAATTATAAAGCAACTTGTTTACTATTTTTTTACAACCATAGAAAAATACAACCAAGATAACTTTTTATGATAGGGTTCTAAATTTTTTTGTACCACCTGCTATTGTAGATTGTCCATTGGATTTCATAGAACAACTATGGCAACTACGCTTACCCCGTTTCTTCATTAATTATTATACTAGCCCCCATTCTATTAAAAGTGACTATGCTTCATACGTTTATGTCATTGAATAGTCCTTTAGTTCCTTTTTCCTTTGATTCATGCCCATTCCAATCATGTATTTCTTATTACATTGCCCTAAATACCTTCAATGTTTTATGATTTATTATCTTTATAGGATACTTTTTATTAGTCATTATGTTGATGTATAAGCATTTGTGTGTGCCTGATATGCTTCTTTTTACTTCCAAGAAAAAGAAAATGAAAAAGGAAACAAAATAAAAAGTAGAAAAGAAAAAATATTGTTAAAAATATGCAGTGATTAAAATCCTTGTAGAATCATTGGATAATAGTTTGCTTGAAACGAGGTTTCTAGTAGGTAAACTTATGAGAAATAATGGCAACTTTATTTTTGTCCTATTTTTATGTTTTGATATGTAAGTGGTACCGAGGGATATAATATCTTGGTTAGAGGGAGGACACTATATGTTCATCATTCATGTTTTATTGGCACTATGTAAGCAATATCATTTATCTATATTTGCTATTGTAATAGGAATTTTAGGAGGCTTTAGAATTGGATTGAGAGGTACTACTCTTGGAGAGATATTTTAGGCTTCCCTCATGTTACGAAGATTTTTTTGACATGTTCATAGTTCCACTAAATAGATGGTTTTCATTATAGATGATGACGGTTCCATGGTCATAATGCCATTTTCTCTTACAACACTATCCAACACCCTTCCTTTTATAAGACTTCAAGATATTCAGTAGAATAAATATAGCCTTTATAGGCTATTTTCATTTCATATCATTATGCTTCAATAACAGGGATGGAGATGAAACATTGAAAGTTAATATATATATATATATATATATATATATATATATATATATATATATATATATATATATATATATATATATATATATATATATAGAGAGAGAGAGAGAGAGAGACTATATTAAACTAAAAATAAAGATGTTAGTCTAATGAAGCATTAAGTTTAAAACCTATAATAGGTGGCTTGTTGGTGCAAGTACAATAATCCAAAAATTCAAGGCCAAGGATTTTTAATAAAATAAATATGCTACAAGGAATAGTTACAACATTATTTTAACATTATGTAATATTATAGCAATTATTCAAGTGAATCATATGCATCAAAATATACCATGATTGGTTCTCAATGAATTTGTGTTGTTGTGGGACAATAACCATATTTAGGAGGGGAAATATTATGAGTTTTAAAATTGTCAGATTTTACATTATCCTAAACATGTTATCCCATGTAAAAAATACCATTACATGACTATTCATTTCTACTTCAACCATTGTTGTTGCAAAATAGATTGTTGTAGAAGAATTGTTGTTGTAGAAAATTTATAGCTATGAAATGAGATAAGACAAAAAATACTAACACTATGCAATACCTTACCTATAAAAATCTTTCTATATTTGTAATAGAATTCTACAATAATAAGATCAAAGCCCAACCAATTCTAAAATAAATTTAGGAATAGAAATTAGATTTGTTAAGATTGATTTTCAACTAATTTGGTTGGATATAAATTAATTAGAAGTATGTTAGATTTGTTGAGATTTATTTACAACTAATTTAGATCTATTGAGATTGATTTTCAACTAATTTGGTTAGACCTAAACTAGTTAGAATCTTTACCAACATATTCTAGTTAGTATATCCCTTAGATAGAACTGGTTGGAGTTTTGCCAAGTAATTCATATTACAGATATTATATTTTAGTAGGTTGTTATTTATTTGTTTTATATAGGCTCTTTATAAAATAAGAGGCATATTGCATTATAAAGGGTTGAAGAGTATATACCCAATTATTGAATAAAATTTCCACTTCTCTATTTTCTTATATTGTTAATTATAGGGAGTTAGGTAAATGTGTGGAGATCTCCTTCAGATGTAGTAAGGAACGGACCCATTATTTGCATCAGGAGGATATATCCATATTTCATTAGAGTAGGAATAGAATGATAATAATATAGATTTATTTTAGTTTCTTTATATAGTCTAATTAGGCTAGATTCAATTTTTCTTTGTGGATGGGTGTATGTTACACATGCTTTGACTAAGTTTCTATCCTCAAATTGATAATATATGATGATCACATGTTGAACTAGTCAAATTGATGCCAAAGTATAGATTAGACCTGGTTGGATTCATCCTTTGTGCTATAAGAATTTTTTTCCATGTTCTACCACTTAGTGGAATTGGAATATGGTATTAAGCAATTGATAGTTAAAATCTAACCCCATTATCTAGGAAAAAACTTAGATATACTTGGAAAATATTATCCCATGGAGGAGTGCACAACCATATTGTAAAAGTGTTAGATGTATGGTAAACTCTTATCCCACATCCATAGGTGGTTGTTGTTGTACATTTTGAGTAGATATACTCTCATCCTATTAACCACCTTGATTTTCTCATTAGGCTATGGAATGCTAAATATTGGTATCCAAGAGCATTCACATATGGAACTAGAAGTTGGTAAGGAACCAATTATCTCTATCTAAAATAATGAACTTAGGTAGGCTAAAATGAATCCAGACCTACTACAATATTAGATAAGTGGTCTCCAAATCCTTAATTTTTTGCTGCATGGGACAATGATAGCCATATTGTTGAACTTGTCCATGACCATAAAGATATAGTCAAGTTGGCACCTTGTGGTCAATAACCTTGAGATAATATCAAAGTTGATGGAATCTTATGTCTTGGAATATGTCTATAGTGGTGTGTAAAGTCCAATATTCATGTTTATTTGTCTCTTTATGGCACACAAGTATTTATGTGAAGCACCACATACTTACACATGAGTGGCTATTATAAGTACTATAAAATATCACAAGTATTTTCGTAACAATAAAGTGTTTAGATATTCTAGAGTAGTGAATTTCATAGATAAGTAACTAACATAATGTATTAGATGACACAAAAATATTTCCAAGATGGTACAACAACCCATCCTATAAATAGTGGCCTAGTAGTCCCTTTCCATAAACCAATTAGCAATTAATATTGATGCCAAAAGGGTATAGAACCTACTAGTCACTAGTTTCATACCCTCTAGTATGAAGAATTGGACAACAATATCTTTACAAATGGATAACTAGTTTTTTCCTAGTTTTTCTTTTCCTTGTGATGTTTTATTACAAGATGGACTTGTTATAGATATATCATCTATTTTATATGCCTAGCATTCTTGAGCTTGATCTACGAATGGAGGAACTATAGAGTCTTATAATCTAAATGAACTACAATTTTTTACCTAACATCTAGTGGCACCATTGTCCAATAGCTTAAACAAAGGTATATAAATTCATCTCATACTTGGAGTAACAATGAGCTATGTCAAATAGGGTCTTAGAATGGTAAGTCATAGGATACATATTTTAGATCAATATGTTTCCTATGTTGGAAGTATTACATTATTTGGTAGCTTGCAAGATTAATGCGTGTACCATATAAATAGTTAAGTTTAGAGTGTGATTAATATTTGAGTATATAGTAGGTGTCATATAAGTAAATGAGGATTTATGTAAATGAGGTGCTATGTAAGTGTTGGTCACGAATCTGCCACAGGAAAGGATTTTTACAATTGCGCCCTAGACCCGGCCAACATTGAAAGGCTGGAAGCAAGAAATGGCTCCCAGACCAATCTCCAGAGTGGGCTGGTTCCCTCTACTATTCTAAAATTGGGTTTAAGATAGGGTTGTTTGGAAAGAGATTTAAAAGGTTGCAGAAAGAAATGAGAAATATGGCCACGAGCCGAAGTGATGGGATCAGAAAAACAACGGCAGGAAACTACAAACGCAACAACAACAAGTAACATAAGAAATCAGCTTCATCTTCGCACAATCACATGCCGCAAATCCCTCCAAACCCACATTCCAGGAATTGTACCCTGACCGCGGTATTTAAATCCAGTATGCAGAATTTAAATGTAATAGCAATGCAGGAGTACGAATGCTATTAGAAATGCAGAAAACAGAAAACAAATTCATCCATGCGACGCTTGAAAAATTAGAAGTCGATCCTTGTATTCCCGTAAATACAATTCCAGTTTCTAGCAGCAAGTTTTTCCAACCACACTTTCAAATGAAGCTTACATTGGTTTTTATAGAGGGCCGTCCTCTTTGCAGCATTAAATATTTGAAACCGACTTCCTTGTGATCTACAATTATGCATTGGAAATTATGCACACGATCCCCTTAATTGCAGCCTTGGAGACCCACAAAATTGAATGCAATTTACATGTCAGCTTCGAAGAACCACCTTCATTAAATTGTTTTTTTTAAATATGCATGAAACCATTGACTCAATCCACGAACAGCAGCTTCGAACCAATAAATCCTTCAATTTTGGTGGCCTGGGCACTTCTTTGACCTTAAATGCATTGGAAATCCTCAAAGTATTTAATTTTGGACTGCATTTAATTCTCGGAACTCACAAAACTGCATTGGGCCAAAGCTTAAGCATGCATAATTAATAATAACAATAAATGTGGCAAAAATGCCAACATTCTTGGCGGCTCGCGGGGTATACAGCTCGCTGTATGCAAGAATCCAAGCCTGAATCCATTGGGCACAGAGTCATATCAGAACAGAAAGCTGGCTGCGGTGATACATCTTAGTGAACTGCTGCAATACTCTTCTGCTAAAAAGTTGAAACTGCAAGAACCTGCACATAATTGGTCATGAAACAAATGGAGTGGGAGGATGGAGTGATATCTTGCGATTGCGCAAGCGATGACTGCAAATGGAATGGTAATATAATAGAGTGATGAAATGGGTGAAAGTGATACGGTGAACACAGTAGCAGAATGCGGCTGTACTACCGGCTGCAATGGAAATGGAATGAAAGTAAATGAACTAATGGAATGGAAATGGAAATATGAAGGTTGTGGAATTAAAATGAACTGAACTGTAAATAAATGCGTAAAATGACATAACTTAGAAGAAAGGGATAAGAAGGGACGGGAATAATAGAAATGGGGAAAAGAAACAATAGCCGTGGCTTGTTTTTTTTTTACTATAGAAGAAAAAGAAGGAGAAGGAGGAAGATGAAGAAAGGAAGAAAAGAAAAAGGGAAGGGAAAGGAAGAATTTTCTAGAAAGCCACCAACTACTGGGAAAAGAAAAACAAGCATCTACGGCTCGCAGGCAACAAGAGCTGAGATGAATAAATAAAAACAATACCTCTTTTTTTTTTTTTCTACTCTTTCTATTTTTTTTTTTTTAAATATTATATACAATAGTTCACGACATGATTGGCATGTCGCCACCAGACACCTAGTCTCAGAGGGTTATCCGGTAAATCTGCAATGTCCTGACCAGATCTGATCATACTTAAGTCGGTCCTTGAAATTGGGCTGGCTTCTTCCTGAAGTTCTCCATGTTTCAGACACTGGCAAGTTATCATGTTGTATACCAGTACCGACACAATTTACAAATAATGCAGAAAAGAAACCCCACCATATTGAAGAGTTCTTTGAGTGTGGACTGAGAACAGGTTCCTCCAACTCTTGGATCTGATCACAGAAATTGTCCAGCAATAGTCCTTTCTTCAGGATCTCTGCAGACTCTACCTGTTGATCTGACATATTTAACAGGTTCTGACTAAATGCTTGTATGTCGTGCCCTGGGATACAAACAGGGTGCAAATATGTGACCTCCTTGTGCTCAGGTTCTACCACTTGAATCTCTTCTTCTTCTTCGCTTATATCCTCCGGATCCATCTCCTTATGAAAACTGCAAGCAACCATATTGTTCATTGCCAAGAAATTTCTTGCATAGTCCAATCCTTGGCTTTGGATGAGATCTGTCCCTTGAGCTCCACACAACTGCATCTTAGGTTTCTGCTCAGTATAAGGGATCTGGCATGAAAAAGACTGCACGGGATAGACAGGAGCAGCAACTACTGGAGAAAGTGATGGAGTTTCTCCCCACGGTAATTTTCTTGATAAGAGCAAAAGTTGTTCCGCTCGCACTGCTTCCTCAAAGATTTGTGGGAACCTTCGTTCACCTGATTGCAGCAAGAGGAGGCCTATGTCAGAATGGAAAGCTCGAACATAGAAGAGGTGGGCTTGGGTGGGTGATGGATGGATCTTCTCTGGAATTCTCTTCCAACTTATCAAGAATCGGACATTGAAGTCCGTGATGCTCTCTTGAGGTGCTCTCTTGATGTACATGAAAAATTGGTAGAGATCCAAAGAACTGTAGAAAGGATCTTCGTCAAATCTTCTGATTAGTGCTCCCGCTAGATCATCCCATGAGCTGATGCTTTGACGTTTGAGCAATCTGTACCACTGCAATGCCCTTCCTTCCAAAGACTGAACCAGAAGTTGGATCATGACATCCTCGTGTTCTATGACATGGATCATGGACAGAATAGCAATATCTTCAACATGTGTCAGAGCCATGCCTTCGGTACCATCATATTTTGCCAGGGCCTTCAGGGCAGCTTCGGGAATTTCATGCCGAACTTGGAGATTCAGAGGGCCAGGATCATCCCATCTAGAAAAAACCCTTGCCTTTGCGGCAGTGGTCTGCGGAATCATAGCTATCGCCATTAAGTCAGAGTTGCCAGAAAAAACATTCTTTGAATTCTTTTTTTTTTTTTTTTTTAAAACAATAGGCGTCCACGAACAGATCTTCAACTCAGCAAAGTCGCCAGATGAACTTACAAATCTCCACTGTGAGGCCAAGACAGCTCATCAAATCTTGAGACCTCCGGGTGTTAAAAGCGTGCCAAAACTGTTGGCACCGGTGGGGTTATCACTTTGGAAAATTATGCTTATCCCACCAATTATGAATTCTTGGAGACAGAAACAGTCTGTCCCACCGGGCGTGCCAAAAACTGTTGGTCACGAATCTGCCACAAGAAAGGATTTTTACAATTGCGCCCTAGACCCGGCCAACATTGAAAGGCTGGAAGCAAGAAATGGCTCCCAGACCAATCTCCAGAGTGGGCTGGTTCCCTCTACTATTCTAAAATTGGGTTTAAGATAGGGTTGTTGGAAAGAGATTTAAAAGGTTGCAGAAAGAAATGGGAAATATGGCCACAGGCCGAAGTGATGGGATCAGAAAAACAACAACAGGAAACTACAAACGCAACAACAACAAGTAACATAAGAAATCAGCTTCATCTTCGCACAATCACATGCCGCAAATCCCTCCAAACCCACATTCCAGGAATCGTACCCTGACCGCAGTATTTAAATCCAGTATGCAGAATTTAAATGTAATAGCAATGCAAGAGTACGAATGCTATTAGAAATGCAGAAAACAGAAAGCAAATTCATCCATGCGACGCTTGAAAAATTAGAAGTCGATCCTTGTATTCCCGCAAATACAATTCCAGTTTCTAGCAGCAAGTTTTTCCAACCACACTTTCAAATGAAGCTTACATTGGTTTTTATAGAGGGCCGTCCTCTTTGCAGCATTAAATATTTGAAACCGACTTCCTTGTGATCTACAATTATGCATTGGAAATTATGCACACGATCCCCTTAATTGCAGCCTTGGAGACCCACAAAATTGAATGCAATTTACATGTCAGCTTCGAAGAACCACCTTCATTAAATTGTTTTTTTTAAATATGCATGAAACCATTGACTCAATCCACGAACAACGACTTCGAACCAATAAATCCTTCAATTTTGGTGGCCTGGGCACTTCTTTGACCTTAAATGCATTGGAAATCCTCAAAGTATTTAATTTTGGACTGCATTTAATTCTCGGAACTCACAAAACTGCATTGGGCCAAAGCTTAAGCATTCATAATTAATAATAACAATAAATGTGGCAAAAATGCCAACAGTAAGTAAGTGTGGAGTTATGAAAGAGTTTGTAATTTGGTATTTGAAATCATTAAATTCTTTGTCCTTATGTGAATTTGTAGATTCAATAATATATTTATTATTATGTGGTATCTCGCCCATTAGAAATATGAAGTGTTAGATATCCCATGTGTTTGAGGAGATGAGGAGATTGTGTAAGTAGAAAGGTTAAGGATTGTGAATGTGAAGAGTCTCATATTTCTATGTGTATATATTGAAGATAAAGTATTGTAATGATAAAGAGAAGAAAGTTTGAAATACAATGTATTTGCATTGCTTAAGTAAATTATAGTCATCATAATATTTCTTGTGAATTTTTTTTATCGTGGATTGAACATGTGAAATTATGTGTATATTTTATATTGATCCCATGGATAATATAGTTGGATTTATAACAACCTAGTGCATGGTCAAAAGCATCGAACTTAATATTTAATGACTATATGATGTATAATATGACTAGAATTGGCATTAAATAAATGTAGGATTTTAGCTCATCGAATGTCTGTTGTTGCTATGAAGTCCACTAAAACTTCTTCTTCTTATTATTATGTATGGCTTGACTCAATGTCCAAGTGATATTAAATAATACCAAGATAAAGCTATGGTAGAAGTTGTTAAGTCTAAGAAATCTTTAGAGCTTCATTAGTTTCTTGGGTGTTGGTCGTTCCTAGATGATGTAGATGTTTTCTAGGTCAATGTAAATTTCTTTTTTGTTGATAAAATGCCCTATATAAGAGATATTTGTGACACCACACTTTCCCATGATAACCTGAAGCATGTGTTGGCATTAAGTATCCAATACTTGGAACATATGTTGGAGGTGTTCTTCCCATGTTTTGATCAATATGAAAATTTCATCTAGGTAGACAATCACAAAGGATTTTATGAATGGATACAAAATGGTATTCATACAATCCTTCATGGGTTTTGAAGATGGTTTTATAAATATCTATAGGATTGATAACAACCTAAAGGTAGCCAAATTTGAGGTCAATCCTTGTGAAGGATAGTGCCCCTTGGAGTTGGTCCAACATGTCATCAATGCATGACAAAGGATATAACAAAATAAACTATTTTCTCTTAGGATATAGTAAACTTGGTAGTGAGACTCCCTTGGGGTACAAAAAAACATTACTATATAGTTAGATAACAAGGGTGAAATTCTCCATACCCTGGTCATAAATTTAAACTATCAAAAGTATGAACTTTTGCATGTGTAATCTTAGCTTCTTGCATTATTTTGCAAAAACTAGACTCACCTTCTTTTAGAGTAGGCACTCAAAATATTGCAAGTCATCTCTCCACTATGCATGAACCACTACTACAAATAGTCTTGGTAGGTCTCCTTATGGTCAAATAGAAAATTTCTTACACAATGATGTTCTTTTGACATCTAATATTGGAGGGATTCCTCTTCACCCAATAACAAATGTGGAAGAGACATTCACATTATTTAGAAGGATCATATATCAATATTTTACCTACTTGGTGAGTTATTGTACTTAATCAAGTGGTGTCTACCTCTTATTCTCCATTGAATGGGTATGAACCATCATTATCCCTTGGAAATAATACCATGGTCTCATGTTGGACTTAACACTCTAAATATTTGTGATTATGGGTACTATGGTGGTTGCACCATTTGTCATCTTCCATTTACTTTTATTTGTCCAATAACTTAGTTGTCTTGAATTTGGATAGTACAAGAGGTCCCTTAAGTGTGAGTACTTTAGGTGAGCAATCATTTGGAAGTTTTTTATTTGATGTCAATGTCTAATATGGGATGATGATTAGTATTTTTGCTTGGATTTTTATTTTTCTTCCAATGTTAATATGATGTTGTATGATTACAATAAATAATTAGTAGAATATATCAAACCAAATATGGTAATGCAAGACATAAATGTACTTCAACACTAGTTGTATCTCATATTATTTGATGCAAAGATGATTTAGAAGATCATGGAACTCATAAATGTAGTACTAATGGATAGATTTGTCTCTATGTTATTGCAATTGATAAAAATACATGTAATCATATTCGTAGTGGTGCAAGGGAAAGACATGTTCAAAAACTAGTTATTCATTAAGATCAAAGCCCAAGCAATTCTAAAATATAAATTTAGGAATAGAAATTAGATTTGTTAAGATTGATTTTCAACTAATTTGGTTGGATATAAATTAATTAGAAGTATGTTAGATTTGTTGAGATTTATTTACAACTAATTTAGATCTATTGAGATTGATTTTCAACTAATTTGGTTAGAGCTAAACTAGTTAGAATCTTTACCAACATATTCTAGTTAGTATATCCCTTAGATAGAACTGGTTGGAGTTTTGCCAAGTAATTCATATTACAGATATTATATTTTAGTAGGTTGTTATTTATTTGTTTTATATAGGCTCTTTATAAAATAAGAGGCATATTGCATTATAAAGGGTTGAAGAGTATATACCCAATTATTGAATAAAATTTCCACTTCTCTATTTTCTTATATTTTTAATTATAGTGAGTTAGGTAAAGGTGTGGAGATCTCCTTCAGATGTAGTAAGGAATGGACCCATTATTTGCATAAGGAGGAGATATCCATATTTCATTAGAGTAGGAATAGAATGATGATAATATAGATTTATTTTAGTTTCTTTATATAGTCTAATTAGGCTAGATTCAAATTTTCTTTGTGGATGGGTGTATGTTACACATGCTTTGACTAAGTTTCTATCCTCAAATTGATAATATATGATGATCACATGTTGAACTAGTCAAATTGATGCCAAAGTATAGATTATACCTGGTTGGATTCATCCTTTGTGCTAGAAGAATTGTTTTCCATGTTCTACCACTTAGTGGAATTGGAATGTGGTATTAAGCAATTGATAGTTAAAATCTAACCCCATTATCTAGGAAAAAACTTAGATATACTTGGAAAATATTATCCCATGGAGGATTGCACAACCATATTGTAAAAGTGTTAGATGTATGGCAAACTCTTATCCCACATCCATAGGTATTTGTTGTTGTACATTTTGAGTAGATATCCTAGCATCCTATTAACCACCTTGATTTGCTCATTAGGCTATGGAATGCTAAATCTTGGTATTCAGGAGCATCCACAGATGGAACTAGAAGTTTTTAAGGAACCAATTATCTCTATCTAAAATAATGGAATTAGGTAGACTAAAATGAAGCCAGAGATACTACAATATTAGATAAGTGGTATCCAAATCCTTAATTTTTTGCTACATGGGACCATGATAGCCATATTGTTGAACTTGTCCATGACCATAAAGATATAGTCATGTTGGCACCTTGTAGTCAATAACCTTGAGATAATATCAATGTTGATGGAATCTTATGTCTTGGAATATGTCTATAGTGGTGTGTAAGGTCCAATATTCATGTTTGTTTGTCTCTTTATGGCACACAAGTATTTATGTGAAGCACCACATACTTACACATGAGGGGCTATTATAAGTACTATACAATATCACAAGTATTTTCGTAACAAAAAAGTGTTCAGATATTCTAGAGTAGTGAATTTCATAGATAAGTAACTAACATAATGTATTATATGACACACAAATCTTTCCAAGATGGTACAACAACCCATCCTACAAATAGTGGCCTAGTAGTCCCTTTCCATCTACCAATTATCAATTAATATTGATGCCAAAAGGGTATAGAACCTACTAGTCACTAGTTTCATACCCTCTAGTATGAAGAATTGGACAACAATATCTTTACAAATGGATAACTAGTTTTTTCCTAGTTTTTATTTTTCTTGTGATGTTTTATTACAATATGGAGTTGTTATAGATATATCATCTATTTTATATGCCTAGAATTCTTGAGCTTGATCTATGAATGGAGGAACTACAGAGTCTTATTATCTAAATGAACTACAATTTTTTACCTAATATCTAGTGGCACCATTGTCCAATAGCTTAAACAAAGGTATATAAATTCATCTCATACATGGAGTAACAATGAGCTATGTCAAATAGGGTCTTAGAATGGTAAGCCATAGGATACCTATTTTAGATCAATATGTTTCCTATGTTGGAAGTATTACATTATTTGGTAGCTTGCAAGATTAATGCAAGTACCATGTAAATAGTTTAGTTTAGAGTGTGATTAATATTTGAGTATATAGTAGGTTCATATAAGTAAATGAGGACTTATGTAAATGAGGTGCTATGTAAGTAAGTGTGGAGATATGAAAGAGTTTGTAATTTAGTATTTGAAATCATTAAAGTCTTTATCCTTATGTGAATTTGTAGATTCAATAATATATTTATTATTATGTGGTATCTCGCCCATTAGAAATATGAAGTGTTAGATATCCCATGTGTTTGAGGAGATGAATAGTTTGTGTAAGTAGAAAGGTTAAGTATTGTGAGTGTGAAGAGTCTCATATTTCTATGTGTATATATTGAAGATAAAGTATTGTAATGATAAAGAGAAGAAGCTTTGAAATACAATGTATTTGCATTGCTTAAGTAAATTATAGTCATCATAATATTTGTTGTGAGTTTTTTTTATCATGGATTGAACATGTGAAATTATGTGTATATTTTATATTGATCCCATGGATAATATAGTTGGATTTATAACAGCCTAGTGCATGGTCAAAAGAATCGAACTTAATAATGAATGACTACATGATGTATAATATGACTAGAATTGGCATTAAATAAATGTAGAATTTTAGCTCATCGAATGTCTATTGTTGCTATGAAGTCCACTAAAACTTATTCTTATTATTATAATGTATGGCTTGACTCAATGTCCAAGTGATATTAAATAATACCAAGATAAAGCTATGGTAGAAGTTGTTAAGTCTAAGAAATATTTAGAGCATCATTAGTTTCTTGGGTGTTGGCCGTTCCTAGATGATGTAGATGTTTTCTAGGTCAATGTAAATTTCTTTTTTGTTGATCAAATGCCCTATATAAGAGATATTTTTAACACCACACTTTCCCATGATCACCTAAAGCATGTGTTGGCATTAAGTATCAAATACTTGTCACATATGTTGGAGGTGTTCTTCCCATGTTTTGATCAATATGAAAATTTCATCTAGGTAGACAATCACAAAGGATTTTATGAATGGATACAAAATGGTATTCATACAATCCTTCATGGGTTTTTAATATGGTTTTATAAATATCTATAGGATTGATAACAACTTGAAGGTAGCCAAATTTGAGGTCAATCCTTGTGAAGTATAGTGGCCCTTGGAGTTGGTCCAACATGTCATCAATGCATGACAAAGGATATAACAAAATAAACTATTTTCTCTTAGGATATAGTAAAATTGGTAGTGAGACTCCCTCGGGGTGCAAAAAAATATTACTATATAGTTAGATAACAAGGGTAAAATTCTCCATACCCTGGTCAAAAATTCAAACTATCAGAAGTATGAACTTTTGCATGTGTAATATTAGCTTCTTGCATTATTTTGCAAAAACTAGACTCACCTTATTTTAGAGTAGGCACTCAAAATATTGCAAGTCATCTCTCCAATATGCATGAACCACTACTACAAATAGGCTTGGTAGGTCTCCTTCTGGTCAAATAGGAAAATTATTTGCACAATGATGTTATTTTGACTTCTAATATTGGAGGGGATTCCTCTTCACCCAATAAAAAATGTGGAAGAGGCATTCACATTATTTAGAAGGATCATATATCAAGACTTTACCTACTTGGTGAGTTATTGTACTTAATCAAGTGGTGTCTACCCTTATTCTCCTTTGAATGGGTATGAACCATCGTTATCCCTTGTAAATACTACCATGGTCTCATGTTGGACTTAACACTCTAAATATTTGTGATTATGGGTACTATGGTGGTTGCACCGTTTGTCATCTTCCATTTACTTTTATTTGTCCAATAACTTAGTTGTCTTGAATTTGGATAGTACAAGAGGTCCCTTAAGTGTGAGTACTTTAGGTGAGCAATCATTTGGAAGTTTTTGATTTGATGTCAATGTATAATATGGGATGATGATTAGTATTTTTGCTTGGATTTTTATTTTTCTTCTAATTTTAATGTGATGTTGTATGCTTACAATGAAGAATTAGTAGAATATATCAAACCAAATATGGTAATGCAAGACATAAATGTACTTCAACACTAGTTGTATCTCATATTATTTGATGCAAAGATGATTTAGAAGATCATGGAACTCATAAATATAGTACTAATGGATAGATTTATCTCTATGTTATTGCAATTGATAACAATACATGTACTCATGTTCGTAGTGGTGCAAGAGAAGGACATGTTCAAAAACTAGTTGAACAAAGCCTATCTAAGAAGAGATAATGCTGCCAAACTCTTCTATCCTATTATAAATGGTTTTCCACTAATAGACAAATAATTTTGACATCTTCAAGGTAAAAAATGCAATATTAGAAGCATCAAATAATTGGTTGGTTGTCTAGTATACCTACTGCTATTGAATTTTAGTTTCCAACTCATTGATACTGACATAAAAATACTATAATTTTAATGTTGGTTTGCACATTTAGAGGTCCTTGACTATGGAATGACATAAGGTTAGCAAGTGTAGGAAGGATTTCCAATTGAAGCATGAGTTCCCAAAACTATCCAAAAAGAGTGATTCTCTATTCTTCCAAAGCATATTAAATCAGATTCTTGACTTCATGGGTTCAAGTCTTGGGTTGAGACATTGACCCTTCCATTGCTTAAGATCCTCTATAGGGATGATAAAATTCTAGGTAATAGATGTGAAAATTTATGTGACATCTTACTTTTGCAATAAGAATACATATGAATGAGCATCCAATGATGGAATTTATTGGAGGGTCCTATGCAGGGTAAGAGTATATATAGGGAATAATGACATACGATGAGTTAATAATCAAGGACTTATTCATATTTGTGTCTCATGGATAACCAAATTGGTCCATGCGATGGGGACCTAGGATGGTTGCATGGAGGACCACCCATAAGACCAACTAGTGGTACTTGCAGTCTATGGTTAAAGTGTTGTTTATGTAGAAGCTTTGAGCATACTATTTGAGCAAAATACACCTTAATGGAGTCATTACAAGAGAATACTATTTGGGCAAAATACACCTTAATGGAGTCATTACAAGAGAATGGTACAAAGATGATGTTGTAAATGTAAAAATAGCCTCAGATTAGAAACTCTTGTACTAAGAATAAGATGTTATTACAAAGGTTGACTACAATTGGATATTTTATAGAGATGCAATAATAGGAAGAAATAAAAGAAAATACAAGAAGAAGATATGGGTTCTTGGTTTCTTTATTAATAAGACAATAAACTGTAAGCTAAATTTATAAAATGTACAATTTTACAAAGGAAGCTAAAAAGTGAAATGCTTTACCTTCCAACACATCTTCGTAGTATTAAGAAAAATTGAGAATTTATTTCTTGTTCCTTGTAAATCTCGATGTCAATTTTTTGAGTAGGCAAGTGGTTGAACTAGCTTGAAATGTTTATAACATTCTTCTCAGGGTGACATGTGGTATGTTAATTGGTTTTTTATTGTACTTAAATGAGTGCAAATTCTTGATCATCATTAAATAGGTGCCAAAGACTTAGTGCTAAAGTAGTCATGGAACAAAAGTAGTTTGGAACTAATATGATCTTGGCACCTTAGTGGGATTTGGTACCAACTTGTCTAGTGAAGAGGTTGGATGGTAACCAAGGCTGGTGCTTATTGATAGTTTTGGAATAAAGCCCCAAGGAACTCTTAGAAACATTTGATTTTCTCAAATCAATCTTCCCTCCTCCTAAGGAAAATTATGTTGTACATTAATTGTATTATAATTATCCAATTATTGTCATTGCATACCTTCTCCAGTGTAACAACTCTATGTCACCAACTATGATCCCACTTTGAATAGGCAATAATGGTAGAATATATAAATGGAATATTATATATTACAACATAATTCCATTACCACTTATATAAACAAAACACACAATGGGGATACTTACAAATACAAATAAATACACTATGTACACAAGTCCCCTACATAATAGCTATCTACAACACATCATACTTCAATGAAAAATCTAAAAAAATATAACTTTGGCCAACAAAAACAAACACCTTATATCATATCTCACATAAATGCATACTTATAGATATAAAGAGACTAGTAGACTATTGGAAAATATACAACTACCTTCAAACTACTTGTTTACATAGAGCATAAAAATACCCCATTGCATTATGACAAAAACTTTTTCATGTATGCATTATTAAAAATGCTTTGTTACATGAATACATAACACTACATGATAACTTATTATAAATGCTTTGTGCACACACATTCCTACTCTCAAACATGCATTGATATATATATCAAATCATCTACCTATAAACACATAATCTATAGGTTTATGCTATCTTGGATAACATAAGGTACAAGAGATAACCTTGAACACACTTTGTTTTATGCTATGCTAGAAACCCTAAAGAGTAAGGGACATCATCCATGGTAGTGAATTTATTATGTTGTCCTAGAAATCCTAAATTGTAATGGATATCCTACATAGTTTATCTTTATTACATTACCATGAAACTCTAAAGTGAAAGAGATGAAATCTATACTACTTTTATTTTTGTTGTAATAAGATCAATTTCCCACTTAAGGAAAATGGATATGACTTAACCAGAGCAAAATTGACCTCTTCCACATTCTTTGCTTTAATTTTTTTCCATATCTTCTTTTACAACTTTAGTTCCTTCAAATTTTAACTTGCACATTGCAATTCCTCATCCTACACATATTTCTTAGTTTCTTCTAATATTTGATCCAAATTAATTGTGATAGTGTTATCTATCTAATGAGTTAGATGGATTTGCTTTATCACAATCTTGAGAGTGGAAAATCCTTGATGTAAGTCAACCTCTACTTTAAAATGGTAACCTTGTTTCATTTTTGAGTTGTCTACTAATAATTTTTTTTTGTCTATTTATTAATCATTCTCAATTTGTAATCTATTACTATGTGCTTAATCTCATAATTTTTTACATAAAAAGTAATATTTCTATAATCCACTTTTTTATCCTATTGTCTTGATTCAAATTTAATCTTAATGGATTTTGGATTTTTTTTTTAAATATCCATGGATACATATATTCAATATGCATAGCATTCTTTCCTCCCTTAGTAGTTAGTCCTTCCTAGATGAGCTCTCTTATACTATTTCTACTATTCTTCAAAACCTTCTTATTGAGAATTTGATATGGAAATCCTAAAATCTTGACCCACATTGCAATCCTTTTTAGAGTTTCTATCTCTACAAGAAAATAATCACTTCCTGATATTAAATTTAAGGCATATCTCCCCTAAACCATGTGCTATCACCCATTGTTTTATTCCTTCTTCTATATTGGATAATAAGACATGAAAACTTATTCAAAAGGAAAGTTGCATAGTTGGTGGATTTTATAATACTTTTCAAAATAACATGAAGTGTAATAGTCACCAAAAATGTATGCAAGATAACATAAAAGGAAGATAGAAATACCAATGATAGAATAATATGGGTGGGTTCCCAAGATGGGCATACCCAGTAATAGCTCACATAATAATATTACACTTCATGTTGATACAATGGATCAATAGTTGGGGGTATTTGTAGTAGATATCAAATTCCCAAATGATAATTATAATTTTAATTACATTAACCAAGGTTAATATAAGGTTTAATTTTAATTCAGGTTACTAAATTGTTAATTAAATATCTAGTTAATGTTAACCATCGACGTGGATTAACCAATCCCACAACGGGTAAATACATAACCATTGAGGTGGATTAACTTATCCCATAGGGTATGAATGCAATAATAATGCTTGTAGACTTATATCAAAAGTTGACCAAATAATTACATCATTATAATATTATCCACTAGGATTACATCATCATAAAGCAAGAAAAGTTGCCTAAGGCTTACATCATTATCTATCGAATTTGGCCAATAAGTTTAGATTACCACAACATGCTATAATATGAGTTTAGGTCTAACAAGATAATACATTAGATATGATATCATATACCTCACCATAATGAATGGTTTATTAGGCTAAATATTATGCAAATGACTAAGACACTCTCATCATTTGGAAGATTATCAAGTTACCAAGCAATGAGCCTTCATCACCATTTAGAAGACTATTAAGATGTTAAAAAGTGAGTCTCCCTCTCCATCTAGAAGGCCACAAATATGTAAAGAAGAGCCTACACCACCATATAGAAGGAATATACTATCAAGTTCAAGATACTCCCACAATTGCTCTCATGGCATTTTGGGTATGATTTGAGTTAAGTTTTTGTATGGGCTAGGGGGAATAAATCCCCATCATAAATCATTTCTCTTGCAAAAGGTAGATGAACTATACCAATCTCTTCTTGGATATTAAGTCATGACTCTAGGTTTGGATCCAAGGTGTTGAGCTCCCCATGAAAAGATATTAAACATGCAATATGGTGATCATAGTTAGTCCTCTCATCTCAAAAATAAAAATAGTTTATTCATCAAGTAACAAGTAGGTCCCTAGATAATCATCCCACATGGTTAGAAAGGGATCAATTGAAAAAAGTAACTTATGATAATCATCAAAAATTTACTCTTATTGAAACCAAAAAAACCTCTATAAAATTGTAATAGGTTATCAAAAAAAGAAGATAAATGTGGCCCATGATGCTCTTACACAATTGCCAAATTTTGCTAGCAAAATATAATTAAACAACTAAACCCTTATGAAGAGCTTGAATAATCATGTGATTTAAAAAAATGACTCAAAATATTTTTTATGCAAAAATTATGGCCTCAATACATTTGCCCTACATTCACTAATAAAACTACCAAAATTTAAATTTAAAATTTTGAATATACCTATGACCAATCAGAGGGTTCCATGTGTTATAATTCCAATGAATAAAAAAATTCTAGTTGTTATTTATATTTGTAATTGACTAGGATAAGTGACTAAATAAAAATATATTTTTTTTTATTTATTAATAAGGCATGCAACACATGAAGTATAGAAAACTATCAAAATTAGGTTGGTTATTTCTAAAATCCTAAAAAAAAGTTTGACGATGACCACCAAGACACCACATCGATTGTCACATCAACAAATTAATTTAAAATAACACATCAAGAAAATATAACCAGGGAATTGAACCCCTAACATGCTACAATCAACCCTTAACAAAGGCTTAGCTAGTCATAAGGCCCGTGCTCTAGATAATAACCATGTAGCTAGTCATTCAACATCCCTCTTGCTAGTCATAGCTATCCTTGTATCTTATTTCCAACACACATAATGCATGTGTCTATCATCCAAAATATCCATATCTTGTTTGTGATTGAGCATAAATAAAAGAACCTCGAATATGCTTCAAATCTTGTTTATAAAGGTTTTTGATAAAATATTCTGAGGTGCAACATCTTACTACAAGAATTATAATAACATGAACTTCCGGAAGGGCGTAAAAGGTGCAAAATATCACCACATGAATGACAATAACATGAGCTTTGGGAAGGGTATGAATAGATTTTAGCTTATAATACAATATAATACATGAGATTTTGGTTGGGTTATGGACTCTAGATGAGATGTGTGAGCACTAGACCCCACATGCATGTATTTGACCACCATGCCTTTCCAACATGCATTTGACCAAAAAATTATCGCTCTTCCACACTACTATGTTTTACATAAAATTACTTGGTGGCTTTTGAACGTATAACTAATTGCTTAATGTCAAAGCATCATACTATTACAACATTGCACATATTTAATACTTTAGATCCCTCAATGTGTCAACACAATGTGTTGCTAAAGAAGACGTACTACTACCTCAAATATCAACCTCCACATTGTTAATAGACCATCATGTGAACTAGTCAAAAATTTCAAGTGGGCTACTACACACCTTCCAACCTAAGGCCAAATGGGTTGTTGCACATTGTCTAAGATAACTCCAGTCAACTCCAAAAATTATGAGTATGATATTTAAGGATAGAACCTCCCCAATAAAATTATGTGCATTAATTGATATGCCAAACTATTGAAATTGCATTACACTCACCATCGCATCAATAAACACACCAATATATACAAAAATATGATAAGGGCAATAACAATGACCACATAGACCATCAACCAAGTCAACCAAGCAATAAAATAACCAAATATGGGTTTGAACCATGATGCATTATGATGTAGAAAAGGCCCCTCAATTACACTCTACTCCTTGCATCAAAGGCATGCAAGACACCATATTTTATCTTGCCATGTATCATAAATGGTTCATAAAAAATAAACATTAACAAGTTTCCAACTCAAAACCTTCCATCACTAAACTAGAGGTCTAACCACTATGCCATGCTATATTATGAGCCTATATAAAATCAAACCCCACCATAGGCTTCAACACCTAGCATTATTTTTAGTTTGAAATCAAGATACCTCGGGAAATATGCCTTATAGTTCTCTTGTCACTAAGCCACAAATTGTATAAAAGATACAACTAATTTTTTGTGCAACACCATCCTCAAGTTTCATGAGTACACAAAATACCTAACTAAAAGCTCTATGACACTAATGTGTTTTGCAATGTTGTTAGAATCCTTTCTAAATTCACAACTAGGTGAGGGGGCACGTAAGGTCTTACCACACACATATTTTTTCTAATTGTACCATGGGCTAATGAGGTGCCAAAGCCTTTTTGCATACATTGAGAAACACATAAATGTAATAAAAGAAAGAAAATAATGTGATTCAATGCCACATAAGACAATTATTGTCACAAAATTCTAGCAAAAAATGGTTGTTATAGTTGCCAAATAATCCAAATTGATTTCAATCTCTAGTAGGGGTATCTTTTAAGCAAACCTTCCATGTCAACAATAGAAAAAATTACCATGAAACCATGCCTGGCCATTGAGTTTCAAACTTGATGCCTCAAATGTGCAAGAGGAATGTCTAACTGCTATGCCACCATCATGCTACTAAAAAAATATCTATCATACATAATAATTAGCATTGACGTTTTGACAATCAAAAGAGATTTGAATGGGTGACCATCATCTTAAGTTCCAAATAGCTTACCAGTATAGTATTGCATGTCTTACACTCAATAACTATCATCTCTCATTCAAAATCCTTGATCTTAGTGCAATAAAAGGTCATTCAAGGGATTCGAACTCAAGTCTTCCATGCATGAGTAGCTTGTACACCTTTTGGTATCCATATTCTCATTGGGCCCATTGAAAGGGGGAATGCAAGACATTAATGGAAAATATTCCCTCTTGACTCTTATTGCCTTTGGATTTTAAAAAATGGAGAGCATGCAACCACAATTGGAAAACACTATAAAAAAGTACCATGATACCATGCCTGGCCATCAAGTTTCAAACTTGACGCCTCAAATGTGCAAGAGGAATGTCTAACTGCTATGACACCATCATGCTACCAAAAAAATATCTATCCTACATAATAATTAACATTGATGCTTTGAAAATAAAAAGAGATTCGAATGGGTAACCATCGTCCTAATTTCCAAATAGCTTAGCACTATAGGATAACATGTCTTCCACTTAATAGATATCATATCTCATTCAAAAGCCTTGATCTCAGTCCAATAAAAGGTCATTCAAGGGATTCAAACTCAAGTCTTTCATGCATGAGTACCTTGTACACCTTTTGGTATCCATATTTCCATTGGGTCCATTGGAAGGGGGAATGTAAGACCTTAATAAAAACTCTTCCCTCATGACTCTTATTACCTTTGGATTTTAAAAAATGGAGAGCATGCAATCACAATTGGACCTTCAAATATGTTGATGCTATATCAACATGTGTGGTACCAAATTGTCCCATAAAAAATTAGATTTACACACACCTTGGTAGATGTGTGTCATGCCTTCAAAACTAAAAAAGGAGAACCCTCAATCACTGTCATGATATGAACTCACAACTTATTTCCTATAACTCAAGCACCTTCCCATTGAACCAACATTGAAACAATAAACAAAATATTGCCCTGGATAAAAAAAACTTCAATGTACATATAGAACCAAAAATCATGTGCACTTGCAAAATTATGCTACTTATACCAAAAAACTCACCCAACTATAGTGGATGCATTTTCCTGCCAAAAATAGGAATACTCAACAAAATATTCCATATTCAAATTTAAATTTTGAAAATTGGAGGAAAATTGCTCATATTCTTCATCCAACAAAATAGGCATTAAAACAACAAAATCATCAAAAGTGTTATACTGGGACCACTCAAAACTTCATAGAGAATCCAAAAATATTTATGCTTCATATGTATCTACCATTATTTGCCCTATACAACCATTTTCTAGAACATAACTTGTTAAGTATTCCTCTCTTATAAAAGTAGCATAAAAGATTGCTAGACAAATCAAATAACCTATCGAATGGGTTGGAGGTCATTACCATGCACTAGATCTTGCCCATGGTTCATCCAACAACTGGGGATGATTTATCAAATGTTCAAATTCTTCTTCTCAATATTTTAAAACCATGCAAACTCTTCTCTAATTTGTGCTTTATGAGTACCAAAAAAATATAAACTAGATAAGGAAATTATTTTTTTATAAAATAATCCATAAATGATAACTAGGTTTTGAAAATTCTCAAAAATTCGATCTACCAATTTCAATAGAAACGGCCTCAAGGCATTACTAGAATCATCCATCAAGAATAACTAATCAACAAATTTGATGAAATGTCAAAAGAGAAGCATGGTGAACTTTCGATGAATATTTCTCCTGAGTCAAGCATCCATCATCGTACAAGAGTTCCTCATGGTCCATCCTCCCACTATAAAATTTATGGATAAGTCCCAAAAATTTACCAAACAAGATCTTCCTCAAAACTACTTCAAAAATTATATCTCAATGTATTTTAGTGAAGCCACTCCATCTTGCTTTGATACAATGTTGGATTTCATAATATTTTCCAAAAATCACATGAAGTGTAACATTCACCACAAGCATAAGAAAAAATAGAGAAGTGAGATAGAAATATCAACAAGATGAAATAGGATGGTTGAATGCTCAAGGCGGGCACCCACAATAATAACTCACATAAGAATATTACACTTCATGTTGATATAATGGATCAATCATTGGGGGGTATTTATAGTACATACCTAATACCCAAATTATAATTATGATTATATTAACCAAGGTTGATATGAACCTCAAGGTTAAATCAAGTTACTAAACCTTTAATTAAAGTTTTAGTTAAGGTTAACCATCAAGGTGGTTTAAGTAATCCACATGGGGTGAATACATAACCATCTAGGTAGATTAATGATCACAAAGGCATGAACAATATTTCCTACAGGTTTACATCAAAGGTTACCTGGAGGTTTACATCATCATAAGATTGCTTGTAGGCTTACTTTAAAGGTTGCCCAAAGGCTTACATCAATTGTTGTTGAAACGCTTACATTATCATTTGTTGAACTTGGACAATGATGTCAAATTACCATATCTTCCAATAATAGTAATGTGGTCTTAAGTCTCACTTCCATTGAATCCATGTTTGAATATCCAAACAAGTTGGCCCGTATCCATTGAACTTGCATATTAACCATATGCTTTTATGACACATTGTATCATGATTTATCATCTCATCCTTGATAATCACTTATAATAAAATATTTATCACTTGGATAGGGATTAGCATAGACTTGTTCTTTTTTTCCTCAACTAGGAAATCCTTTCTACCAAAAAGGGATTCCATAAATTACTTTGCTTTCTTGATATCTAGATTTCCATAATGAGGGGGGCTTTGCAGGTGACTTCCCATGGAAGTCCTGTTCCTCTTTCCTACATCCCTTCCTTTCCCCTGTCCTAGGTCCCTGATCCTTTCCTAGTTTCCTTGGCACATTTTCCCATCCTTCATGAAAGGAAGGTGTTGCAGATGATCTCCTTTTGGGGGGAGATCCTTGATCCACTATTCTGCACCTTTCCTTGCCCTAAGGTGGGAAAATTTATGTCCCATTTTTGTCCCACTGTTCCATCCTTCAATTTTTGGGTTTTGGGATGTTCAGGTTCAGGTTCTTCCCTGGGACTCTTCCTGGGTTTTCTTAGGTTGCTTTTGGAAGTCTTCTTGACATCTGCTCATTGAGGATATTTAGTGGTGATTGGCTGGGTCTGAGGAATTCTGGATTCTTGAGCAGTTTTGCACAACATCCTTTTGGTCAGTGGAAGGACCACATGCTTGATACTATGACTCTGATCTTTGGATTCGAGGTGGTGGATATTGCAGGATTTTAGTTCCTTTTGTGGCTTTGCAGCCTCTGGTCTTTTTGCTAATGAATCCTTGCATGTTCTCCTCCTTGTTTCCTTGAAGCTATTTTTTGGTGGGTCTAAGGAATTCTGGCTTCATGAGCAGTTTTGCACAACATCCTTTTGGGCTTGAGGGGTTGCCCATGTGATTTCTACTGTGACTCTACTCTTTGGGTTTGAAGTGGTAGTTCCTGTGGGTCTCAGTTCCTTTCATGGCTTCTGGGGGCCTCTAGTTTTATTGTTGCTGATTCCTTAAGGGACTTCCTTTTCTTTGACCCTGAAGCTATTGTTGAAGGTTGTTTGGGATATATGGCTACTATTTTTTGGTTTGTGCTCTAATGTCTACAATCATGCATCCTCGTGCTTCCTTCTTGGTGAATTCATGTGGCACTTTCCCATCCTTTCCTTCAGAAGTGTTATTTTGTTGTTGCTGCTTCCTTTGCTGGGTAGGTGTTTTCGAAGGCTTCCTTTTCTGCATAAGGACCCTGTGGCTTGGGGTGTTCCTTTTGCTATTGAACCACTATAGTACCATCTTCAGGCTATTGTTCCATTTTGCTTCTTTTCGGGCTCCCCTGCGTGGGATGTTGGTTCTCTTCAGATATTTGTTTCCCAAGGGTGGTTTCTAGTTTTCCCGCCCTTGGGATGTTTCAAATTTTAAAACTTTGGATTTTTTTCCTTTTCTTGCCCATGGGAAAGTTTCAAAATGATTTTTCATGTTTGGGGCGGTTTGGCGTTTTTTCCCACCCTTGTTCAGCGCCTTGTGATTCAAATTTGGGTTTCTGGCGCGCTTTCCCTTCCTGTCTGTTTTTCCTTTGGCGCAAAGGAAGACGTCTTCCTCTGGCGCAAAGGATTGTGTGTTCCTTAATTTGTTCCTTTGGGTTGTCCTTGCCTATCCTTTTGTCCATCCTTGGACAAATTCCTTTTGTTTCATTCTGATGTTTCGTGTTGTATTCTGATCCTTTGTAATCACGTTTTGGGATCCTTGACAAAAACCCACTTTTAATCTACCAAAAAAAAAGATTTCCATCGTGAGAATCCTTCATTATTTTAATTTCTCCAAAGATTTAAATTCAAAACTCTCAAGGTGAGGCTTGCTCCTTCCTTGCACTTGATTTCTTTTATCATGCATTTAAATAATGTTTTAATTTTTATATAAGATTAAAATGACCTCATTATATTATATCATTGACCAAGTTACCATGGTATTTCAACTACCTACTTGGGTGGTATTAATGCAATAACACTTTGGCACATATGCATATATGACTTGATAAGATTTAAACCCTGGTCTTTAGATTAAAAGTTCATATTTTTAACCACTTAAGCTCATGTCATTTGATGCCATACACTAAACATTATGATTAGGATTCAAAATATATTTTAGCAAATGATGCATGAAACAATTAATATTAATAATGTCTCCATATTATTAAATTTTTTTCTAAAGGATATGTTAACTATTTTTTTGTTTAATGTGAAAAAATAATAACAAAATTATATTTTTTTAAATTAAAAATACTATTAATAATATTTTCTATGTAGTATCGAGTGGCATTAACTCAACCGGTTAGATTTCTTAACATTTCAAGGAGGAGATCCATGTTCGAATCTTGCCAAATGATACATGGATAATATCCAAGCTTTGTTATAATACCACTATGTGGTGATGATGTAATATGGGTGGGGCCCGTTTCAATCCCATACAACCCATTGAAAAAAATTCTATGCAATAAAAATAATAATTTAATGTTATCCTTGTTGAATCAATTACTAGATTTAAAGAATTATATAATTATTATAACCATATTAGGCTCACAATTATTTCCATTCCTTGATATATTAAGCTCATATGTTGTTTATCCTCGTAACATGAAATTACACTTAAGATAATAAATTTGTGTATCCCATGCAATGGATGAATTGTAATGTGATAAAAGATAGAACACTTTCAAAACATCAAATGCATCAACATATGTCCAATTAATTAATTAGTGTAAAAATCATATCATTTATGCATTTATAATAAATAATAATAATAAGTGTATAGTCGTCAAGAGAGGGCAAGGCCTGAGTAGGAAGCAAAGTGTGAGCAAGGAGCAAGTGCCACTTATTTTTGTTCCATATCTTTGGAGAAACACAAAAACTAAAGGATGCATGTGAATAAAACCTAGGTAACATGGTAATAAAATCAATTTTGAAAGTCCTTACTAGAAGGATGCCTTAGTTAGCTATAAAAAAAAGAGTGAATCCTTGCCAAACCCTATCCAGGTAGTAGATACTACACTAAAAGTGATTATCAATAATAAGAAGATCAAGCATGAAATAATGGTTCTTAAAACTAGAGGGTTAATATGTAAGTTTCATGGATATTGGCTAGGTTTTTCTGAGATTCAAATTGAAAAGTGGAAGTGGGGATTGAATTAAAATTACTCTGACTTTTCTTCCAAAATATTTTTCCTTATTATCTTCTCTAGTTCATAAATAAGGGATAAAATAATTGATGGAATCCCTTAGGGGTAAATATGCATTATATTTAAGGCCATGGAGTGAAATTTTTTCTATGGAGATAGAGACTATTAAAAGGCTTCTAGTGTGAGTTAGGGTTTTTGGATTTCCTTATCATCTCATCAATAAGGAGATTTTGAAGAATATTGGCAATACTCCAGGAAAGTTCATCCAGGAGGGACCAAGTACTAAGGAGATAAGGCATGTTGTATACACTCGAGTATATTTTTCCATGGATATTTTAAAACTTTTACCATAGTCCATTAGGATTAAATTTGAATCAATAGAAGGGGATCGACAAGTTAATTATGAAAACATTTCTTTTTGATGTTGTAAATTTCATGAAACTGAACACATGACAAAAGATTGCAAAGTAAAAATTATGGAGAAAGAGATTAAAAAATTTGGGTACGAGAAAAACTTCAATGTGAAACAAGAATATCATATCATAGGATAAGTTGGGTCAAATCAAGGATTTTACACTCATAAGAAAGTGGCAGGAAAAACCTCTTTGCATCATCAAGTGACAAAGACCATTATGGTTCACTCAAATCAACCATTAGAAGAAAAATGATACAAGGAATGAGGAAGCACAATGTACAATTTTAAATACTAAATGAGCTAAAGATGTAAGGGAATATAGTGAAGCAAATTTTAAAGTAAAGGAAGATGGTGAGAGAAATTTTAAAGTGAATGAGGTGAAGGAGGTCAAGGTAAATCCAAGTAAAACATATTTATTTTTTCAAGTAGCATAAAAGCTTCTCCTTGTAATAAAAATGAAAGTAGTATGTTGCAATCTAGGGTTTAAAGAGTATCACAATAAAGAAAAACATATGGAGGATATCCAAGGAAACTTAGGGTTTCCATGGTAGCTTAAGAAAGTAATGGCTATGGAGGATCATTCATGCACTTTAGGGTTTTTAGGGAAATAGTAATAAGAAAGTGTTTATGAGGCCATTCCTTGCATTTTAGATTCTTTAGGGCAACATAAATATTTAAAAGATAAGTCTCATTATAAATAATATGGAAAATAATAATAATAAAGATAAAAGTGTTTGGTGGGCATGGAAAAATGAGAGGAAGACCATCAAAGCATAAATAAAGAGAAAAAGAAACTCAAAGGGATTTCCATTTGGGAAGCCAAATGAAAATATCATAGGTGTTAGAAAGAAATAGGACTAAGCTCATTAATAAAAATAAAAAGTGATGTTGTTAAAAATGATATCATGGAATATTAGGGGCATGAATAAGACTCCTAAAAAAAGATTTATTAAGGAATAAATAGGTTGTTATAGTCCTAATTTTATTTTAGAGAAATGTAATAATGCTTTTAGAAATATATGGAACATGGATGATTCTCTAGCAATTTCTTCTATAAGAGATTAAGGAAATATTGCAACAATATGGGACAAACGTTAATGAGATGGGCAATTGTTAGAAGCAAAAAGTAATTGGGTTGCTAGACTATTTTGTAGGAAAGAGAATAACATCAAAGTTGGGGTTATAAATGTATGTGCGTCAACTATAATTACTCCTTGCGAAATATGTTGGAAGGACCTTAGTATATTTTTGTCAAACATAATGGTGATTCATAATTGTGCTCTATGGATTCTTGGGGGTGATTTCAATGCAGTTCTATATCATTTGGAAAAGAAGGGTGGTACTCTAAGATGGTCTAAATCAATGCAAAATTTTGGTTCATTTATCAATTCAAATGGCCTTTGAAATGTTAATCCTTCAAGTTTTCAATACACATAGAATAGTAGATGCATTGAACAAACTCGTATAGTAGAAATATTGGATAGATTATTGTTATCCAACACATGGTTGTAAAAAAGTATACAATCTCTTTAGATATTTTATTGTGAGTAGGATTAGGTCACAAACCCATTCTTTTGACTTGTGATTTACCCAATAATGGTCATCCAAATTCATTTTGCTTTCAGTCAATGTGGCTCAAAGACCCTAATTTCTTCTAGATGGTTATTCTATGGTGGAATAAAGCAAATTTTGAAGGATTGTATATGTATTGGTTTTTCAAAATATGAAATATTTAGAGCAAATAGAGATTTGGAATACCAAATATTTTGGTAACATTTTTAAAGAAAAGAAATAAATTAAATCTAAGCTCAAAAATTTAAAAGAGATAGTAGAATTCAATGGAATGGATCAGGATTCTTATGTGAAAAGAAAAATAATTGCTATCTAATTATAATAATATATTGAAAAAGAAGTCATATTGATTTCAAAAGTCTAGGTAGAAATGGCTCAAGGAAGGAGATAGAAATAAATAAATAAATAATGCTATAGAATTTTTTTCTTCTTTTCATCATATCCAAAATGTTTTAACTCCAAATAGAAGAAATATTGACTATGAAGAAGATACAAGGAAGGAAGCAATTAATTATTTCAAAAATATATTGTCAAATACTAGGCAAGATAAGCAGGCACAAGATAAGATTTTATAAAACATTCTATCAATTTTCACATATAGACAAAATGAAAGCTCGATGAAGAAAATATCTATGGAAGAGCTACCTAAAGTAGTTTTCTCTTTCCATCCTAAACTTGGTCTTGATGGGTTTCCTATAATTTTCTTTAAAAAAATTAGGATTAATTGAAGAGTGATATTTTGGTTGTGGTTGAAGAGGCTTGGAAAAGAAAGGCTATAATAAGTGAGATCATTGTTGTTATCAAATCACTACTATCCACACATTTATCAATATTCTAGGATCAAACAATATCTCAACAACATATATGCACAATAACAACAATGAACATAAAACTCATTGAATATTATTGAATATATATCTAATTTAAGCAATGCATATATATAATTCTTATTCAATCTACTATTATAATGTTTTGTCTTCAATATATACATACATGATACTCTTCATACTCACATGACTCTTGAACTTTACGCTTACATAAACCTTTCATGTCCTCACACTCACAGGAGATCTATCACCTCATATTTCTCTCACATATTTACATAAATAAAGACTCTCATGATTGCATATAACTCATAAATCCTCACTTATAAACATGAAACTTCTATTATATAACTCACACTTACTATCATGACACCTTCCCTACATAACTCCACATTTATTTACATGACACATACTATGTACTCAAATATTAAACTCACACTCTAGACTAAACTATTTACATTATCCTTGCATTAATATTGCAAGGTACCAAATAATGTAATACCTTCAACATCCCCCGTATTACATTATTTGGTATGAATGTCCTTTTCCTTCATGTGCTCTCAGTATTCTTGATGCATTTTGGCTTGTTCTAATTTTGTTTCTTCTAGATCAATTGTTAAAGAAGTTCCTACCCTTTTTATGAAAATATCTAGAATTGGAAAAGAAACTTGAAGAAAACTATTTAGTGCTATCTTTGTTATCATTTCTTTCATCTTTTTCCATTTGTGCATGCTTATCCATCCATAATTCCTACTCATATTATTATTATTTTTGTATCAACAATATTTTTGAGTGATTGTTACCTCCATAGATTTCACAACAATGAAGATCCCAACATATTTCTATCTTATGTCCACATTTATTACTTGATTATCTGAGGTCTTCATTTTTTTCCTTTACAATATTTTCTTGTAAAAAAATTCAAACTTTGTGCCACTACATCCTGTCAAAAACTTTATACCAATATCTCTATCACTATTATTGATATAATTACAATATCTATTGTTACATATAGTTTTTGCCCACTCTTTATCTTCACAAACAATGTTTAAGTCCCTTGTATCACATGCAATATCTGTTTTTAAAACAAGTTCTCCTATATTTGTTGTCATGGGTCCCAAATCACAAGTATCATAATTTGCATAGGACTTCAAATTACAATTCTTATTTTTCCTTTGAAGAAGATCAGTATGTCACAACATGCATCTATCATCATGGGTCTTGGATCTATGGTATCACATGTACTTGTTGTCATAGGCCTTAAATCATTGTGTTATAACTGATATCTTTCATCATAGGTTTGTTCAAAATTTTAATTATTTCTTCTTATCTTTTATTCTTCTATTCTAGAGAGAAATGCTATATACATTATATTTTCTATGTCATTAGGTAATGTGATAATAGAGAAATCATCAACTTCATCAATAACAACATTGAAGTAGTATTTAAGTGTTAAAAAATCTTCATCTTTAGCTTCTTCAAGAATTGTTTGTGAGCGCAATATTAATTTTGGTGACATAAAATCTGCATCTTGATTATTTAAGAATTTTAAACTTCTTGAAAATATGAACTTTTAACTTGTTTCTCTTCTTCATTTGATTTTGATAATTCATGTTCTTGTATTTCTATTTGTTTTTCTTCATCCATAATATACTTCTAATTGTGTGTTTGCATTTTTGTTTGCTTTATTATTTTAATTATCATGCTAGCGATATCTATAACCATGGATATAATTTCCTTTGTGGTTGACAACCTTATAACTCTAAAAATTAATGTTTTTTCTTCAAACAATTTTCTTTACTTTCTTTAATTTTCTTCAATCTTCTTCTTCTTAATATTCTCAATAAATAATATATCTTCTTCAATATTTAATGTCAATCTTTAATATTATTTTCTTCAATCTTCAATTTGATTTCTTTCTTTAATTCAATATTCCTTCAAATATAATAATTTTTCAATCAATAATCTTTCATTTTTTCTAATAATTATTTTTCTTTCAATATTTATTTCCTTCAATACTTAATTTCTTCTTATAACTCCCTTCAATTCAATTCTCATTTCACTTTAATTTAACCTTCTTCTTTAATTTAATTTATTTATTCAATATTTTAACAATAATATTCTCAAATATTTAATACTTCAATATACTAAATACTTCTTATAAATCCTATCAATTATTCTTCTCTCAATAATTAATTTCTTCTTATACCTTCTTAATATTTTTAATAATCAATAACTTTTCTTCTTTACATATTTATTCTCCAAATATTTATTATATTCAATTTCATCTTATAACTCTTGGCAATAATATTAATTCCTCCTTCCTTTCAACTTTATGTGCTTCACTTTATAAATGCCTCCTTAATTTTTAATAAATCAATCTTTCACCTTATATCCATTTACCTCTGCTTGAAATTAATATTATGATGTAAATTAAAAAAGTGTACCTTTGATTGCATCATTTTCTCCAACCTATGGCACAAAATGCATCTTTGATTAAAAGTTCCCAAAATAGTTTGAATCTTCTATTTATTTGACATTATACACTCATCATTGGTGTTACTGCATCGAATATTACACACTCTCTACATTCCTTCCTCACACTTCTATAATATTTTATCAACATGTTCACTTTCCTTTGTAATATTTGTCACTTCAAATGTCTTCTTTGCTTGCTCACGTTTGTACTATGGTCCACATGATCTACACAAACTTGTCATGGTTTTCTATTTATTTGCATGTTCATCTCACTTTTGCCTTACGTTCATATCATTAGCCACATGTCCTCCTCATGGTCTACAAATTCGTTTATCGACCTGCATGTTTATCTCATGCTCTATAGGTGTGTCTTGTGGCTTTGGATGTCTGCCACAATCACTTTCTCCTCTCACAATACCTACAATTTGACTTTCTTTCTCTCCAACTAGGAGCTTTACTTGCTTTTAGTTGAATCTCTCCTTAAAAAAAGCTTCTCTAGAATGTTGCTTACTCCTCTTCACCAAATATTTCTTCTTCAAATGTCTAGTAGTGTGGCTCTAATACCATCGTTAGCAAATCACTACTATTCATAGGTTTATAAATATTACAGGATCAAACAATATCTCAACAACATATATGTACAATACTAATAATGAACATAAAACTCATTGAATATTATTGAATATATATCTACTTTATGCAATGCATAAATGCAATGCTTATTAAATCCAATATTATAATGATTTATCTTCAATATATACATACATGAGACTCTTCATATTCACATGACTCTTGACCTTTCTTACATAAACCTTTCATCTCCTCACACTCATGGGAGATCTATCACTTCATAGTTCTCTCACATATTTACATAAAGAAAAATACTCTCATGATTACACGTAACTCATAATTCTTCACTTATAAACATGATATTTCACTTACATTACTCACACTACAATGACACATTACCTACATAACTCCTCACTTATTTACATGACACATAATATATACTCAAGAATTAAAATCACACTCTAGACTATATTATTTACATGGTCCTTGAATTTATATTGCAACGTACCAAATAATGAAATACCTCCAACAAATGCCACTTTTATTACATTAATTTCCAAGAAATATGAAACAAGATATTTTGATTATTTTCATCTAATAAGTCTTTGTAATATGATCTATAAAATCATTAAAATGATGGTAAAAAGGTTGAAAGACATTTTAGATTGTGTTTTCTAAGAGTGTAATGTCCCTTTTTAAGAAACAACAAACCCTTACTACGAAAATGCAGAAATTAAGTACAACAAGGAAAGAACTCAGAAATTGCTCATAAAATAACACAAATATGAGGAGAAATCAGCCAGTATCATATATTAAATATTGCCAAACCAATACAACAGCTCCCCAAGGCTGAACAGATGCAAAAACTCCTTAAAAATGACCCCAAATACAAGCGTAGGGTTTGGGGATGCCAACAGATCTGAAACACATGACACAAATGCTCCCAAAAATGCCACAAACTCCTCACGGATGCCTCTTTTTTTGTATTTTGGATATTTTAGGGCAATAAAACCTGCAATGATATTGCCAAGACCCCAACCATGCACCTCCAATGCACTATGGGAATGAGCAAAACCTGCAATCTTAACTCATGGAACCTCTAGGGTTTCAATATTCAATTATGATATCAACATAACATACCCAAAATGGGACGTCTCACTCCCTTATATAGGGTGAGGTTCTAATTTGGATTTGACATCTCCCAACCCTAAAATCACTTAAAGTGCCTTATTACAACATAAAAACATAAAACATAAATAAACACAACTTAATTTATGTCTCCTAGTCACATGAACCCCTTTTTCACTTTTATAATTAAGTGTAGGAGACATTTACAAAAATATTTATTTTTGGGACATTACAAGTCCACCCTCCTCAAATTGCTTCTCCTCAAGCAAAGTCAAAGCTGGAGCATCTAAAATTTTTGCACCTTCCCAAGTAGCATCCTCCATAGGCAAGTCATTCCACTTCACAAGATATTCTTTGACAGTCCTACTCCTAAGCTTTCTCTCCCTTGTCTCAAGGATCAATTCAGGTTTAAGAATGAGCTTTCCTTCATCATCAAGGGGTGGCAAATATGAAGATGGTTGAATATGTTGGCCCAAGGCCTTCTTCAAACAAGAAATATAGAATACATTATGTATTTTACTTCCACTTGGAAGTTCCAAAGCATATGCAACCTGTCCAACCTTACTCAACACCTTGTAAGGTCCATACAATTTGGGTATGAGTTTTTTTGCTCCACTTCTTTTCAATGTATACTGTTTGTAGGGTTGCAACCTAACATAAACCAAGTCTCCCACCTCAAATGAGCACTCACTATGCTACTGATATGCATACTTCTTCTGTTGATTTTGTGTCGTAAGAATATTGTCCTTCAAAGCATTAAGAATATCTTGATTTTTGTTGCAAAGTCTCTAGATTTTTGGACCCTTGAATCACCAAAAATCAGATCTAAAAAGTGTGGGGCATAATAACCATAAAGTGCCTTGAATGGAGACATTTTTATGGACATATGATAAGTAGAATTGTAGCAATATTCACCAAGGTGCAGCCATTTAACCCATGCCTTTTGTTGACTTGAAACATAATTTCTCAAATATCCTTCAAGCCATTTGTTAACAATTTCAGTTTGCCCATCGGTTTGGAGATGGTAGCTAGTACTAGGAGTCAATTTAGTACCACATAGCTTAAAAAATTCTTGCCAAAACATGCTCAAAAATTTGTTGTCCCTATCACTCACAATGGATTTAGGCAAACCGTGCAATCTGAAAACTTCTTTAAAAAACAAATCAGCAACTTGTATGGTTGTACAAGTTGTTGAAATGGCATAGAAATGAGCAAATTTTGTCAATCTATCAACAACAACAAATATGCAATCCTTCATGTATACCTTGGGCAAACCAGTAATGAAGTCCATGGAGATACTTTCCCATTTTTGATTGGGAATAGGAAGTGGCTGAAGTAAACCAGCTACAAATTCATGTTCCCCCTTGTTTTCTTGGCAAATAACACATTCCTAAACATGCAAGAAGACATCCCTTTTCAAACCCTTCCAATAGAATCTTTCTCTAACCTGTTTGTAAGTCTTGTAGAAACCTGGATGGTCTACAAGTGGAGCATCATGCATGGCTGTAATTGAAGCTTGTTTCAACTTTGATTCAGGTACTAAAAACACTCTTCCATTGAAAAAAATTAGTCCTTCTTTATGGCTGAACCTGTCATCTTCAACTTGCCCATTTCTCAGTTTAGAAAAAAAATCATTCTTTTCATATTCAGCCATAATTTTCACCTTCCAATCAGCAGAAATAATGGAAAGAGAATGAAAAGTAGGGTGCCTAGAAAGTGCATCAACAACTGAATTCTTCTTACCCTTTACAAACTCAATTTCAAAATCATATGATTGCAACTTTGTAACCCATTTCTTTTGTCTTTCATTCAGTTCAACCTACCCCAAGAAGTATTTCAAACTGTTATGATCAGTTTTGACCTCAAACTTGCCACACACTAAGTATTGCTTGAATTTGATCAAGGCATGCATGATAGCTAGCATCTCTTTATCATAGATGCTGAAATTTTTCTCCACATTTGATAGCTTTCTACTCTCATAAGCAATGGGGCATCCTTGTTGCATAAGTACAGCTCCAACTCCAACACCTGAAGCATCACAAGCAATAGTAAAAGCAACAAAAAAATCAGGAATAGCAAGTAAAGGAGTGGAATTCATTACATATTTCAGCTTTAGAAAAGCTAAAATAGCCTCATTGGACCATGAAAATGCCCCTTTCTTAGTTAATTCAGTAAGGGGGGCAACCAAAGAAGAAAACCCTGTAATGAACCTCCTGTAGTAACTACATAAACCCACAAAACCCCTCAATTCCGTTAGGTTGGATGGTATAGGCCATCTTTGTACAAGTTGAAACTTTAGTTTGATCAACCTTAATATGTTTTTGTAGTAAACCTTGAATTTGAGGATGATAGGTGGCTGATTTTTTGCCTTCTGAACTGAAAATTATAGCTGCCCACTCAACGTCCATATGCCTTATCATCTTCTCCATTCTTTTGTATGAAACCTCCAAAATTTTGCAAGAATCTTTTGACCCATTTTCCTTGATTCCTTGCAACACCACATCTTTCTCTTCAAGCACAAATTTTAGTTCTAATTTTTGATAATTAGTAACATAATCACCAAATGAATACAACCATTGCACACCCAAAACCATATGTGGAATACCTCCTAAGGGAAAAACAAAGAATTGCTCATCTACTTCCATGTTGCCAAAATTAATTTTTATGTTTCTTACCACTTTGTTGCATGTGATAAGATCACCATTACCAATAACAACATTAAAACCAGGAATGATAGTTGTAGGAATATTCTTTCTAGTGGCAAAATTCTCATCAACAAAATTGTAAGTAGCACCACCATCTATTAAAACAATAACCTTTTCATCAAAAGATCTACCTGCTACCTTAATAGTGTGAAACTGATTCAACCCACTTAAAGTGTTTAGGGAACCTTCAGGAACTTCCTCATACTCCCTTTGTGCTTCCTCTTCCAAGGGTGTCTCATCCGCATCATAAAAATTAGGATTATCAAAATCAAAATCAGAATGTAATTCAATGATTTTCATACCTCCTCTGCATTTATGACCTCTTTGCCAAGGAGACTTGCAAATAAAACACTTGTTTTTTTTCCTTAGCTCATATTTCTCTTCTTGTGTTAAGCGTGGGCCATTTGGGGGATTATTAGGTGGCTAAAAACCAGATCTGAAACCTTCTCCATGCATGGGATTCCTACCATAAAAATTTCTCTCATTTCCACCTTGCTGGGTGAGGTTTCCTTGTTGCCCATACTGCTGTCCAAAAACTATTTTTTTGGCTGCAAAAGGTGGTCTAGCAGGTGGATTATGTGCAAAATATTTTTGTCTAGGAGGTAAAACATATTCTAAGCTTAAAGCTCTCTTAATGGCATCTTCAAGAGTGGTTGGTTCAAAAGCTTTAACTAATCCCTTCACGGGTTCCAAAAAACCATCCATAAAAAGAAAAATTACCCTCTTGGGTGAAATATTTTGTACCTGAAATGAAAGTTGTTCAAACTCATCCACATAGGCATGAATGGATGAATTTTGCTTCAAAGTGGCAAGCTCCTTGAAATACTCTTCCACATTCCTCCTTTCAAACCTGTTCATAACCCTGGTACAAAATTCATCAAATGTATCAATATCACCATGCCCTTGGGTTACTAACCCATGATGCCACCATGAGTAAGCACTACCATCAAGGTGGAGTGTAGCAATCTGAACTGCATCAGCTTCAGAAATAGGCTCCAAGGTAAAATAATTCTACAATTTTTGAAGCCATGCCCTAGATGTAAGACCATCTTGACCATTAAATGAGGGAATGGTCACCTTTTGATGCAAAAAGGGCTTCTTTTTCTCCTTTTTAGCCTCAACAACAGATTTACCCATAATCTTCAAATATTTATCAAAAGAAACTGCTACCCTAAAACCCTCAGATTTATTACTATAAGTAGCAAACCATTCATCTAATTCATCAGTTACCTCATTTTCCTCCCATGGAGGTGGTGGAACAAGGAACATAGGCTTGGACGGCCTAGGCAAGGGAGTGTGTGAGTTAGATGATGACTCATGCCCATTGTTGTTGCCTCCCCTTTCTCCTTCCCTCCTTGTGCCATTTGGGTTGCCCAAAGCTGCCCTCAATTCTTGTTGATTTGTCTCTTGTAAGGACACCATTCTTTGCAGCATGTCAAGTAGGGCATCAAATTTTTGCTCGATCCTATCAAGCGGCCTTTGGGGCTCCTCAACCTCTTCCCTGTTTGAAATTTCCAAAGCGAGTCTGTTTCTCCTAGTAAAATACTGATGAACAGGAGGACAATGCATAAAACCCTATCAAACCCTAAAAAGATAGAAATCTGAAATTCTAAAAATTTTGACCACCAAATTTTTTTTTCTGAAACCACTGAACTGCAAATTGGTCAAAAGGGTATCCAAATCTGCAATTTTTATTTTTTGAAAAAAATCCCTAAAAATTCGCGAATCCCCTAAAAATCCACGATTTTCACTAGGGCACAACTTTTCACCACAGAAACACACTTATCACCACGAATAACTGAAAAAACACTGAAAATGCTGAAACTAACCATAGACTGGCAAGATTCCAGCTCTGATACCACTTGTAATGTCCCTTTTTAAGAAACAACAAACCCTTACTACGAAAATGCAGAAATTAAGTACAACAAGGAAATAACTCATAAATTGCTCATAAAATAACACAAATATGAGGAGAAATAAGCCAGTATCATATATTAAATATTTTCAAACCAATACAACATCTCCCTAAGGCTGAACAGATGCAAAAACTCCTCAAAAATAACCCCAAATACAAGCGTAGGGTTTGGGGCTGCCAACAGATCTGAAACACATGACACAAATGCTCCCAAAAATGCCACGAACTCCTCACGGATGCCTCTTTTTTTGTATTTTTGATATTTTAGGGCAATAACACCTGTAATGATATTGCCAAGACCCCAACCATGCACCTCCAATGCACTATGGGAATGAGCAAGACCTGTAATCTCAACTCATGGAACCTCTAGGGTTTCAATATTCAATTATGATATCAACATAACATACCCAAAATGGGACGTCTCACTCCCTTATATAGGGTGAGGTTCTAATTTGGAGTTGACATCTCCCAACCCTAAAATCACTTAAAGTGTCTTATTACAACATAAAAACATAAAACATAAATAAACACAACTTAAGTTATGCCTCCTAGTCACATGAACCCCTTTTTCACTTTTATAATTAAGTGTAGGAGACATTTACAAAAATATTTATTTTTGGGACATTACAAAGAGAAATAAGGTGGTTTTGTTCAAGGTAAACAAATTCTTGATGGTATAATCATTATATAGGAGGTGATGTATTCTATTCGTTCTATGAAAAACTAGGTATGCTTATGAAATTAAATATGAACAAAGCATATGATAGGGTTTCCTAGAGTTTTCTACATGATATTCTCAAAAAATTTGGTTATGATTACAGTTGATATGAATGGATTCAATTTTGGTATAGCACTATAAAATATTCTATTTTTATTAATGGTTTTGTTATTGGTTACTTTAAGTCATCTTATGGACTCTGCCAAGGTGATGCACCATCTCCTTATCTATTCATTATTATTACGGAGGCATCAAGGAGAGATTTCTCAAAGGCAAAAATGGAAGGAAAAGTAAAAAATATTCGGGTTGCAAAAAATGGCCCCTTCAAAACTCATCTTCAATTTGTTGATGATACTTTAATTTTGGGTCATCCTTTAGTCAATGAGGTCATGGAGTTCAAGTCAATATTATCATGCTATAAGAAGGCTACTAGACAGTTGATTGATCCTACAAAATCTAGGATATTTTCAATAACACTACACTAGATTTACAATGAATTATTGTGGATATTTTAGGGTTTAAAACTGAATATTTTCCATCAACCTACTTGGGTATCTCTTTGTCTCATAAAGGAAATAAAAAGGAGCTTTGGATCTCTTGTTTATATAGAATGAAATCTTGTTTGATAGGTTGGAAAGGTAAATTATTAACCATGGTGATAAGGCTACAACTCATAAATACTACATTACAATCCATCCATATTTATATAATGTCACTTTCAAGATTGCCAATAGGTATAGCATCAAAAATTGATAAAATTCAAAGATGTTTTATTTGGGAAGGATGAGAGGAAAAATTCAGGTTTCCTTTTTGTAAGTGGGAAAGTATTTATAAAGTAAAGAATATTGGAGGAGCAGGCTTGTAGAATGACAAAATTATGAATTTGGCCTTAGGGGAAAAACTTGGGTGGAGATTATTCATAAATCAAGGAAAGAATTGGAAAAAAATGTTACTTCACAAATATATAGGTTCTCTTGATGCAATGCAAATTTTTAGGAAAATAACCCTACCCAAAGGATCTTCAACATGGAACTTCATATAAGAGTGTTTACAACAAATCAAGAAACATATTATATGGTTATTCAATGAGGGGAATTATACAGATTTTTGGTTTGTGGCTTGGTTGAAGCCTTATCCTCTTATCTCTAATTCAAAATGGTAATTATTGGCTTGAGCATGCCTAGCTTATAAAGGTCCAAATTTCAAAGACTATATTAATATGAGCAACAACTCTATATTATGGATTTTATTAGTAACCTAGTTGAAGGAGGGGAACTCAAACAAATTGCAGATGAACTTCAAAATATGCTTCAAGAGTTTTATTTGTTATTTTCTACATGAAAATATAAATTGGTTTATAATATATCAAAATATGGTGGATATTTGATCAAGTTGGGATATGAGAATTTAGAGCAATCAAAATTTTTTAATCCCAATGATTTTCCTTGGAAGAATCTTTGGTCACTAGAGGCTCTCCCGAAGGCCTCAACATTCCTGTGGTTAGCATTTCAAAGTAATATTATTATAAGATGGATTCTACAAAGAAGAGTATATCATGGACCTTTCATATGTGCCTTATTTGAGAAGGATTCAAAAATATCAAACTATTCACTTCTTCATTTTCCCTTAGCTTACACCAGTTATTTTTTTCTTTAAATATAAAAATATATTGAGTAGCTCCATCAACATTGAAAGAGTTAATGAAATGTTGGATTAATTATTTCAAAGCTAAAGCATTATGTATTATGTGGAGGATTGATCTTGCCATTATTTGTTGGAATTTATGGCTTGAAAGAAATAATAGAATTTTTAAAAATAAATCTCAAAATCATGCCTAAGATTGGAACCGTATTATTTCCTCTCTTGCAAAATGTTTATAGATATGATGTTCATCATGGGAAGTCTCAAGTGCAAAAAAAGAGGTGATAAGAACTTGACTATAGAATTTGAACATACATGGAAGAGTCATCTACGATAATAGCATTAAAACAAAGAATTTACTTCAATCTAGTGTAAAATGAAAAAATCCAAAATTTGGGTGTATCAAAATTAATTTTGATGGCGTTTCTAAGGGAAATCCAATAAATATCATTAGAGGTGGTGTTTTTCAAAATAATGAAGGCAAAATTCTCCCTAATTACTCAAAATCATATGAAACTTCAACTAACAAGTGTGCAGAGGCTAGGACACTTCTTAACGGGATTAAAATTGCAATAGAAAAATGATAAAAATATATTTCAATTGAGGGAGATTCATAAATTATCATTAATGCTATCAACAAAAATGGATGTGGGGATTGGATAAAAATAATATTATTGATAATGTTTATCATCTATTATTAGAGGTAATCTCTTGGAAATGTAAGCATATCTATAAAGAAGGAAATCGAGTAGCAAATAATTTAACCAATCTTAGTGTTGATTTTTATCTTTGTGAAATTCAAATTTTAGAAAGCATCTGGTCAAGTGAGATTTTATCTCCTAATGAAAATGATCTCAAAGAGATAATTTTAGAAATAAAACAATTTGAGTAAGATAAAAAGTATATATAATAAAAAAAGAAATGAAAAATATATAAAAAGGACATGATGGATATGGTTGAATTGACCTAACAACAAATGTAATATATTGGTATTTTAATGGAGTGCACCCAATTGAATCCACATATAACTTATTAAAAATAAACAAATAATAATCTAATATTTATATTTGTAAAAAAAAATTATCTAATATTTAACTTTTTTTAATTATGACGGAAATCCACTCAAAGTGGTAGATTTGAAGTGAGAGCAAGGATACCTTGTAATAACAACATTCATTTCTAGGGCATTGATCGGTAGACGAAGCACTTTTTGGTTGATGCATAATCAAAGATGATAATTCTACCCTAGGGGGTCCTAATGGGGATGCCTCCAGATTCCCTCTCAAATAGACAAAGTTCATTTGTAATTTTATTGAAGATGAAATCTCAAACAAAGACTGAAGAAGCACAAAAAATGCTTTTTATGATTGTTGGAAAAAGATCAACACCTCATAGATTCAATGGATGCTTGTCAATTTCCACAAACTAAATCAAGACCAAAGATAGTCGTTGAGAAGAGTATATTAGAAGAAGCGGTCTTATATAGAGCCAATCATGACCTGATCTATAAATTCAAGGGTATTTGCCCTACTATGAATATTTTGCATTCGTGAGTTCGACTAAATTAGGACCCTCTTGGTGAATATTCTTTGTGGTTTATTAGTATTGGATATTTTATAGTTAGTCTTTTCTCAAAAGTTGACAAAAATAGGGCATTCAAATAAAAAAGAGGAATCATGGTCCACCAAGATTATTTATTTAGCCTTGGAGAGTGGGATTTGATCCCCAAATTAAACCCACTACTATCGTAGTTTGGTTTTGATTTTATGCACTCCTAATGGAGTTCTAGAATGAGAAGGTATTGGAAATCAACGATAAATTCATTGGAAGATATTTGGGTGTCTCTAGAGACACAATAGAAGGAAACACAATAGTTTATGCTAGATTATGCATTGAAATAGATCTTATCAAACCGCTTTAGACAGAGGTAGAACTCAAACTTGTAGGACTATCTTGGATTCAACAAATAGATTATGAGGTGCTACCCTTTAGGTATAAAGTTTACCATAAATATGGGCATTTGGCCTAGTCCTGCCCAAACAATATGATTACAAAAATGGAGACTCCTTTAGGAATGCCAAATCTTCCTAAGGAGGGTGTCTATAGTCACTAAAGAAGTATCAAACACTTCTCAAGGAGGAGAAGCAAAAGGCGATGGTTTTGAACAACCCCAAAAAAGAAGTCAAAATAAAAAATATGGCAAAGAGAAAACCTATCCCAAGCCCTAAAAAAGGTATGCGATCTTCAAGACACTAGTGGAGTAGGAAGAAGAACAACTCACGAAAGAAGTGGATGGGAGTAATTAAAACAATAACAGTCATCTTCAAGCTTCTCTTTCGATTCCTCATAACCTAAAGCAGGTAAGAGAGTGCAGTGAGTTACTGTAATCAAAAATGGTAGGGGCATTGATAGTGTATAACCAGGAGTAACCAATATTCAAGGATGTCATCATGGGTGTAGCAAAAAAGAATAAAGAAAAGCCAATTATGGGGATCAACCAGGTGTATAAGAGATAATAGAATATCAACTCTTAGAGAGTGGGTAGAAAATCAAGTAAGGAATTAATAACATCTCAAGGAGACAAACTGGTCATTAGGGGATCAGTGAAGACAATAGACTCTTATTGGTCTCATGGTAACCAATGATTATACAGTCATGGAATATCATGGGTTTAAATAACAAAAACCATCAATTTGTTATTCAAAGACTTAGTGAAAAGTAAAACATTTTTTTAGCTTATCCAAGAGACCAAAATGTCACTAAATCTCATTTATAAAATAATAAATAGACTTTGGAGGGGTATCGATTATATGGAAGTGGCTGCCCAAGGGGTCTCAGGGGGGATAGTTACCTTTTGGAACTCTGTTGAATGGATAAAAATAGAACTTATAGCTTGGAGAGGTGTCCTCACATCTCATTTTAGGAATAATGTGATAGTTGAGCATGTTTTACTCATAAATTTTATGGGGCTCAAAATATAGATGGTCATATTCATCAATGGAAAGTGGTGCATAATATGAGAGTCTCGAGGGAGGATTTAGATTGGATTGTTGTTGGAGATTTTAATGTTAAATTATCGTCCAAATATCAAGAAGGGGGAACTCCAATTTTAGACTTAAGGGATCAACTTATGATTGCCCAGGTCCATGCATTACATTTAGTGGATATTAAATATCCTAGAACCAACTATACTTGGACTAATAAGAGGAGAGAGCCACATAATAGGAAGGTGAAGTTAGATCATTTTCTAGTTTCAAAGGAGGCATTTGTGAAATGGAATCTAAATTTTTTTATTTTGGAGGGTCTAGTCTCATATAACTTCCTCATTTTTTGGAGGGGGGATCAAAATAGGGTAGCACCAAAATCCGTTCAGATTTGAAAAATTTTGATTATAAAAGGAGGAACTTCGAAATAAAATCCTACAGTGGTGGGAAGAGGGACACTTGACATATGGGACAACAATGTTTAGATTCCACAAGTAACTTTATTATGTCAAGGATCAACTAAAATGATGGAGGTGATCTAACAAGTCGGACTTCCAAGCCCAAAGAGCTCCATTGGTGGTTAGATGGGATGAGGTGCAAAAACTCTTCAAGGAAGGAACAATTACAAAGCAACTCAAATAAGAGGATGATGAGTTGCATAAAGTAGTTGAGGACATTAACAACCAAGAGGATATCTACTAAAAACAAAGAGCAAGAACCACTTGGTTATTGGAAGGCGATAGAAACACCAAACTTTTTCATTGGGATGCTTGTGTTAGAAGACAAACAAACAAGATGGAAGCTCTTTAGGATGAGAATGAACTCTTCTTTGCTATGATCCTAGGTATGTATTTCCATTCAATGTATTATTTTGCTAAATTGTTTACAGAAGGGATGTTGCAAGACAAAGAGGCTCAAAAAGTTCTTGCTACCATACCCTCTATCATTTATGAAGAATAAAACCAAACCCTGCTTAAACCCATTGATAGAGAGGAATTGAAGAAGGTAGTCTTTGGAATGAGTAAGGGAAAAATTCCAGGTCTAGATGGCTTTTTAATCAAATTTTTATAAACCTTCTAGGATAGCTTGGAGGAGGATGTAATGGTTTTTGTAAAGGAGCCTAAGGGTAGTAAAAGAATGCTTAAAGCATTAAATCATACATTTATTGCCCTAATTTCGAAAGGGGAGGAGGGGTGCATATTTTAGACTACAGACCTATTTCCTTATGCAATGTCATTTACAAAATAATCACAAACGTAATGAATGAACGGCTAAAAACTCTCTTAGATTGTATTATATCCTTGGAACAAAGGGTTTTGTAGAGGGCAGGCAGATCTTGGACGGTGTGGTTCTAGCTTATGATGCAAAAATCTAGCAATAGAGGAATGTTCATAAAATTGAATATGTCAAATGCTTATGATAGGGTGGAATGGAGCTTCTTGTCAAGGATGATGGCAGGCTTTGACTTCTCTCAGGATTGGATAGAGTGGGTCATGAGTTGCATCTCTACTTTGACATACTCACTGTTAATCAAAGGTCTTCTCTCATAATCATTTGGATCCATTAGAGACCTTCGTGAGGGAGATCCTTGTTCTCCTTATCTTCTTCTCATATTGGTTGAAGGCTTGGGCAAACTTATTTTGAGGAGAAGACAATAAGGTTTGTTCATAGGTATCAAGGTGGGTAAGGAGGTTTTGACTCACCTACATTTTGTGGATGACATAGGATTGATGGGAGTGGCCAACCTCAAGGAAGAAATAATGATCAAAGATACTCTTAATGTTTATTTTAGGGTCACAAACCAAGTCATCAACGATAAGAAATCCAAAGTGGTCTTCTTCAATTTTGATCGATGGCTTTAGGACAAAATTAGAGATGTTGGGATTCATAAGGATTTCTCTCCCAGTGGTCTATTTTTTAAAATTGAAGATAGTTGTCTGGAGAAATATTTTGGACCATATCAAAGAACGAATTAACCATTGGTCTCACAAAAGGTAAATATTTGGGGGTAGATCAACTTTTTTATAGGCAATCAATCAGGCTATGCCAATCTACAAATTTTCTATCATTGCTACCCCACATACCACGTGGAAAGAGTTGGACGAGATGGCAATAAATTTTTTTACGGGGAGGAGCAAAAGGAAAGAGGAAATGGGCATTAGTAGGTTGGGAGAAAGTAAGCAAATCCAAGGCAAAAGCAGGTTTGGGCCTAAAGAGAGGAGCTAAATAATAAATCTTTGGCTGGAAAGCTTTACTGGAGGTGGATATCCTAGCCAACTTCTTTATTCAGCAAAGTTTTAACTAGTAAATATTTGAGACAGGTGAACTCGAATAAGGTGAGTCATTTATCTTTGGATGGTAATGTGTCCCTGGTGTGGTAGACTCTAAAGCTAAGATCTCAAGTAGTGAAATATGGATTATTTTGGAAAGTAGGGAGGGGATAAGGCATATTTTGGATAGATTCATGGGATCAATACCCACCTATTATTGTTGAATTTCCAAAACTACAACCAATAAAAACAACCATGGAAAGTAGGGGTTGGATCAATATTGAAAGGTATTTCAACACCAGTCGGTTGGGGGATTATACGTTTAAGCAACTTAAGAAGTTGGACAAGTGGAAAATTCTAATCCCTATGAAATTGACACCTATCATGACTAAAATCTTCATAGAAACATTTCTCACTGGTATGGATGAGGAGGATAGATTAGCTTGGGGCTATGAGATCCTTGGAGTCTACATGATAAAGGATGGATATAAAATTATCCTTATGGAGCCTCCTCATGCATATAAAGTTTAGGATTGGAGAAATACTTGGCAGTCCAAGAGTTAGTTGAAAGTAAACTTCTTTACTTGGCAATCCATGCACAATGGGATTCTTACTTTTGATAATATGAGGCGTAGGGGAATAGTTGACCCATCTCAGTGTGTTTTATGCTTGAAAAATGAGGAAACATATGACCACCTGATGTTTGAGTTTCTGTTCACATGCTAGATCTGGGAGAGATGGTTTTTAGATTATAACATCCAAGCCAATGGTGATATGAATCTGATTAATATTTGGGAAATATGGAAGAGGGGTAGATTTAAATATGAAGTTCTTCGTATTGGGTGGAAGCTTGGTTTAAAATTTATTTGGTGATAATTATGGTTGGAGAGAAATGACAATTTTAGAGAAACCTTTTCATCCTTGGATGGCATCTGGTAGGTCATTTGAAGCAAAGTCACAGAAACTATGGCAATGTCTGCTAAAGAAGAAACTCAGGCTGACATAGGGATGATTGAGAAGGAAGTTGAAGTGCAAGAGGGTATGATGGAGCTAGTTGGAAAACACCCTCAAAAGGTTGGATTAAAATTAATACTGGTGGAGGTACAAAAGGCAATCCGGGTAGAGTTGGAATTGGAGTGGTCTACAAGAATCATGTTGGGATAGTGCTCTATTTGGAACTATAAAGCTTGGGTAAGACCACAAACAATAAAGCAAAAGCCTTAGCTATCAAATCTGCTTCTATTTGGGTAGTAAGACAAGGTTATAGGAGAATAATCATAGAATTAGATTCTCAAATCTTGGTAGCTCTCTATTGCATGAGGAACTTTGCTTTGAAGATATGAAGGTTGAAGATTCTTGTCACCCAAATTAAGGAGGTGTGGAGGGAACTGGAAAATGTCATCCAGATTAATGTGGGTAGAGCTCTGAATAAAGTGACGGACTTCTTGGCTAAGACAGGTACCGAGAAGGAGGTAGGGGATTAGTAACACAGTGACATGGTTATTGATGACGAGAGGATTAGGTAGGTTAGTGAGCAAATCTAGTGTTTGACTAATCTTAGACAGGTTAGGGAACAAATCCAGTGTTTGGATAATTTGAACAACCATTGCAGATATATAGTTTAGAAGATTTAGCTCCAATGCAAATTTTTCATTTAGTATTGTAACCAAAAGTGATCAGCTCTTAAGACTTGGGCTTTAGAGTTATAAAAGTTCATTGAAAAGTTAAAAACTCATGCTTTTGTTGGCTAATGTTAGAAAGAGTTTGGTCCCAACTTGTAAATAATTTTGTTTTAATATAATTTATTCAAATTCTTTTTCAAAAAACTTCAATTTTTTTTATATTAAATGACATTACCTACGTCAAATGGTTAGTTTCTTGGGCTTTTAAGAAGGATCTTGTCAAACTATACATCCATATTTACCAAACTTTTACAATAACACTATGTACATAATCTTCTAAATAAATTTTTAAATTATAAATTACTTTATTTTTAAATATACAATGTAACTGTCATTCCAGATACCCTACCTCTTTAAATTTTCTCCGAAAATGGCATCCTTTTGGGATGTTTTCAACAAACAAAAAAATACAACATTCAGCTATTCTGCCAAGATCTCTTATGCATATTGTCGTTACGTTGTTGGCCCCGGCTAAATATTTGATGATTTCCATGACTGCAACGGACAGCCAGCCAACCCGAGCAAAGCAGGCACATTTGTCTCTTTCAAAATAGAAAATGGACGTGACAGAGGAGACGCAAAAGAAATGAAACGTAAACCCATCATCCTCGCAGTGTCCAATGTCTTTTTAACCATTTATACACAAAGCAAAACTGTGCAATGCATTTGCATACCTCTCCAATCCCAATGCTAACACAAGAGAAGACAAATCCATTGACAAAATCGAAATCCTCGGGACTTGACATAGGAGACGTCGCCGTAAGAAGACATGCACATAAGCCAAATACAAAACCTTAACCTATAACTTTATAAGGTATATCAAATCATGGAGTCCTGGACATAATCGGATTTTTAAAGGCTGAGTTTTTGTACTCATTTGTATCGGTTCAAAGCTTCTGGTTTCAAAATTTTGCCGGGTTAGCCCTGCCATAATAGGTTGGTGGGAATTTTTGTGCAAAATTCAGTTGAAGAAACCGGTTCACAATTCTGTGCGATAAGATTTCTTGTATCAAAGTGTTATGGTGAAATTCTGGCTAGATTTAGAGGGAGCTTTAGTTAAAATTTGAAGTTAAGGAGAGCAAGGAGAGGTTGCAGTTAACTATGGCCGCTGCAATCCATAAGGCGAGTGCTGTATTTCCATTTCCAGAAGCTTCTTCGGAATTGGTTTGGCCATTTGGTGAGTTAGACGTGTCGGAAGAATGTCTGAGAGAAACTGTGTACGAGATTTTGATCATGTGCTGCAGAACATCCCCTGGATGCAGGCAAAATACTCTCACATATACTTCCAGTCCTCAGTTTGAGAAATCGGCGAGCACTTCTCCGGTTGGTAAGATCAGAAGAGCGCTGGGATTGAGGACGAAGAAGAGTAAGAGTTCTGGTGTTGTGAGCCCTTCGTATTCTCCGTCGTCCAAGTCGAAGAGGCCTCCCTGCGTTTCGGAGGCGGTCAGACTACAGCTTGGAGTTTCTGAGCAGAGCGATACGCGTCTCAGACGAGCCCTCCTCAGAATTTTCTCTGGACAGGTACAGTTTTCGAAAGCTTTAATGTCAATTAAGCTCCTTTATATTATTATTTTCGATTCACAAGTACCAATCGTAAGTTCCTGGTATGTGTGAAGAGATTTTTTAGATTACAAGATTTTGGTTCTGACGTGAGCTGCTTCGATTGGAGAATGTGAAGAAGCTCATTAGATATGCCAGAATCAAAATCTTCCCCAATTTTATGTCTGGTTTTTAAACTTTTCCATTGAGACGGCGTTCTGTTGGAAGATAGGTGAAAAAGCTTGCTAATAACACAGGGCCACAATCTTTAACATGCTCTAATCTTAGAGCGAAAACCTTTGCGCAAATTCTATTATCATCGAATATTGGCCTGTATCTGATTCTTATATGTTCCAACCATCTATACTTTGAAAAATGTTTCTCAAATCAGCCTTTTTAATTGGTTCATTGTAATGTTCTGTGTAAACTGTTTTTAGTAAAATATTAAAAAAAAAATGTTTATAATAGTATTTTCTTATGATAGAAATTTTGTTTCCCTATAATATTGAATTTTCCTCAAAATATTTGTCTAATAGCTAATAATCTTAGCTTTGGTTGTAGGACATAGGGTTTATAAACTACCAGATAACAATTGTTTGTTGATATAATGGTTTTTAAAAGTTTAATATATAATCTTATTTCACAATATTCTAAAGTTTCAAAATCTCCACTCCCAAATTGTGACCATACCTGACATGAACCTCTGGTGGACAGAATGGAACTCACCGGTAGGCCAAGACTCCATTAGCAATCAAAGTAGACTTTTATTCAAGGGTCTACTAATTGTCAAGAGTTATGGATAATGTCAGGTCAGAACAATCTCTTGCGATACGATATGCTTAATATGATAAGGCAGTGATACGATACCCTTACCATGGTAAGGCAGTGCTTGTAATGTATTACCCAAAATTATTCTTGGCGTTCTTCCCAGATTACCTTCACATGCCAGGGACTATGGGACTTGCTTGGCCCCTCGTAACGAGCTGCATGTATTTCATGTGATGTTTTCGTTTTGCATTGGCTGAAGAGGATATTCTTGAAATTCTATATGAAAATTAGTGTGACTCAGTCTCTCATCCTGTTTTTACTGGCAAATATCTCCCGTGTAGTTTCAATTTGCGTATAACTTGTTACCCCCGAATCCAATGTCTCTTCCGTGATTCTTTAGTTCAACGTTTTTATTTTAAGTCAAGTCCCTACTTGATAACATATAAATAATATAAAATAAAATATTCTTTGTGAGGGAGGTTTTTCTATATAGGCAGGAAGCACACTATTATTTCAGATTAATTTCACGCTAATCATCTTAGCTCGCTTTCTACTATTGATATACGATGATGTCAGAATTATTTACAGTATGCTGCATCTGTTTGATTCATTCTTCTGACTCTATACCATTCACTATAACAGAATGGGAAGCATGCAGAAGCTATAGTTCTTCCAGTAGAGCTGCTACAACAATTAAAGCCTTTAGATTTCATCGATATAGATGAGTATCATGCCTGGCAGAAGCGCCAGCTGAAAATTCTTGAGGTGGGTCTTGTCGTTCATCCTTATTTTCCTTTGAAGCACTCCGATATCACTGCACAGACGCTTACAGAAATAATACGGGCAGCAGATGAGAAACCCATTGAAGCAGGAAAAGATTCTGAGACCATGCAAGCATTGCGCAATATAGTAGTGGGCTTGGCTTGGAGGTCAAATGATGGGGCTTCATCAAATACCACTCACTGGGTGGATGCCTTTCCTCTAAATTTACACCTTTATCTTATGCTTCTTGGATCTTGCTTCGACCGTACAGAACAAACAACTGTTATTGAAGAGATTGATGAAGTGATGGAATTGGCAAAGAAGACCTGGGCAGTCCTAGGAATTAACCAGATGCTTCATAACATTTGCTTCACATGGATTCTCTTTCAACAATTTGTGACTACAGGTCAAGTAGAGCTAGATTTTCTTGGAGCAGTACAAAGCCAGCTATCTGAGGTTGGCAAAGATGCAAAAGAAACCAAAGATCCTCTGTGCCTGAAGGTCCTGAATTCCACGTTGGGTTCAATGCTGGGATGGGCAGAGAAGAAGCTTCTTGCTTATCATGATACATTTCAGGCTACTCAAATTGGGTTTATGCAGAATGTCCTTCAACTCGCATTGGCCACTGTTAGAATCCTAGATGGGGAAAGAAAAGAGGAGTTGGATATTTCACGCAATCGGATTGACATTTACATTCGATCATCCCTACGTGGTGCATTTGCTAAGGTAAGTAGTTCTTTATTGTTGGTAAAGTGCTTCGGTGTTGCATTTTTACCATTTATCTTAATCATTATACGAACATTCTTCTTGTTGATCATTTACCATTTTGAGAGAAGCTTTGTATGTTTTGTTACTAAATTATTCTATTCTGCATTTCTGCTATCATGTGAAGAATGCTAGTAGTTACAATCATTGTTGTGAGCATGATTATAGTGGTTAAAGTTTCATGGTCATTGTTGTACGTGTAATTTAAGTGGTATAACACTTCTGATGTTTATAACACAGGAGAGCAAAATGAGCTCAACCGCTCAATATGTATCAACCATGTTTCTTTCTCAATATGCATCACAATCTATTTTATTGGTCTTAGAGTGATGCCAAGCGGCCACATAGGACCAGTTGTATGTCATTTTAGTATAGTATACTTATTGGCGCTTGCTTAAGGGGACTGAGCCGTATTCATGGTAATTATTGTCAGCTAGATGTCATTTTTATTCTTAACATGTTCCAATGTCCTGCTGACAGTATGGCGCTGTTTATTAGCGTGATGTATGGTGTCTGAAACAATAAAAATTTTCATGCAATCTACCAACTAGTTTGTTCATTTTGGAGAACAGAAGGTGGAACAGTTTGAAGCAAGGAATACGTTGTTCAAAGGACAGGAAGCCCCTAATACAGATCTTATAAAGTTGGCAAGCGATACTTGGGAACTTGTCAGAAAAGAGAAGGAAACATTTAGCCCAGTATTGAAAACGTGGCACCCTTTTGCTGCTGGAATGGCTACTGCAACTCTTCATTCTTGCTATGGAAGGAAACTGAAGCGGTTCATCTCAGGTGTTAGAACATTAACACCGGAGGCTGTTCAAGTATTGCAATCCGCAGAAATTTTAGAGAAGGAACTTGTGCAGATTGCTGTTGAAGAATCAGTGGATTGTGAAGATGGTGGAAAGGGGGTCATTCAGGAAATGTCACCTTATGAGGCTAATTCTGCCATTTCAGATTTAATTAAAACATGGATCAAAGAGAGGGTAGACAGACTTCAGGAATGCGTGAACAGGACTATACAGCAAGAGGTACAATGATCTATACCATTATTTTCTTATACGTTCATTGTTTGCATTTTGGAAAGACTTTTAAATGTCATGTAATTATCTTTTATTTAATATTGTCATTATCTAAATTTATTTTCGAGGCATTCAAGTTTCTTATGTTGTTTATAAGATATTGCAAAAAATATTTACTTCACCATGATCAACTGCAGAGCATAGTAATATTTTTACCTTCTTTCTTTTGAAATAGGTCAATGAAAGGATAAATTATTCAGATATTGCAAATTGAATCATACAAATTATGAATTAAAATGTGCAGCGATTAAAAATGGCTTGAAGCACAAATTTTGACCAATTATTATTATTTTTACCCCTTACATTTTCCAAAGAGGCAGGAATGGTTTACAACCTCATGGGTTGCTTTGGAGAGAAGGTCAATGGCTGTGCTGGGATTTTTGTAGTGTTTGGCATTCGGCAGGATCTTCACTTCAGTAGTTTACTCTCATAATGTATCAGTGAATGCAAGATGAAATCATGCTAGACCTTGTGGTTTGTCTTCTATGAATTGTTCCTTTCCTCAAGGATGGTTAGTAAACTTAGTATTTATGGTATATTCACAAACAGCACTGCTAATAAAAAGAAGGGAAACAACGGCTTTTAGGTGAACTTATAGACTTTTTCCCCCAAATAAAAATTAGATAATGATAATAATTTTAACCCTCATGCCATTTGCATTCCACTTGAAGAATACAATGTCATGAGGATTTTTGTATCACCATGCTTTACCTCACTATTTTGTTGGACGATGTCTCTCAAGCCATGATCCAAGTTTATGTCCATGATCCCAAGGAAGTTGATAGATGAAAGGTGTTTGGTATTGCTTAAATATGTTAGCAGGGGGGGTAGGAAAACATAATAACTCTTAGTAGATCGACAAGGATCAGTTTGGAACATGATTAACACCAAATCTATCTAGAGGTAGGCACCCATTAGACTGGGGTTTCATGTGGCAAGAATCCTAAAAGTTCTTAGCAGATTCCTGCTTTCAGAAATTTAGAAAATTTCAGCAGAAAAGTGGTCTCATGTTGAGGAAGATATGTTTTCAGAATATATGTAATTATAGATTAATCCTGCCCAAAATATGAAGGGCAATGGATAAAAATTGGAGGAAAACAGGATGTCAATCTGCAGTGTGCCATGTGGCATGAAAACTCTCTAGTAGGTGAGTGGTCCTCTTTCCCCCCTCTTGAGCTGCCGCTGAATGTTTTCCAACAAAAAATTTGGTGCTTCGCTTTTTCAGGGAAAGAATCTGATTTTTCCAGCAGCTGTGTTTTTCTATTTCCATGGGACCTTCACAAATTATTTTCCAATCCTGTAACCCCCTGCGTGGGATGCCTCCCTCAGTATACATTTCATCCTCTTGTAAGACTTGAGCTCACTAATTTGACACTGACCAATTTGTCATGTTTAATTATCTTTATGACTAAATTGTGCTTTTAGATAAGTCTATAGGACATGTTTAGACATAAGGTAAACCCTATGGAAGCTTTACTACAAATCTAGAAACCTTCATCAAGATGGTGATAGATGCAATTGCCTTAAAATTTAAACAAATCCAGAGGCTACCCTCAAAATGTAACTCATTAGCGGATCTGCTATAGACACAAGCATAAAGTAATAGCTGAGATTACTCTCTACCAGATTCACTATATATCCAAAGGCCACCATGAAAGAGTATGGATCCACTAGCACATTTATTGCAGACCTAGATGCCATTCTCGAAATGTGATTTCCTCATGGCATATTTATTACAAACCCAAAGGCTACTTTATTACAGACCCAAAGGCTACTTTATTATAGAAAAGTGATGTAAGATAACAGATGATCCATTCTCTAGCAGATTTAGTACAGGCCCAAAGGCTACTTTCAAACAGTACTTAACAATTGAAGATTTCCTATATTCCTAAGGCACAAATCATAATATGATAGACATGATCACTCTTTGATAGATTTACCATAGATAAAGGGCATACCCTCAAAAAGTATTTGATCTATTCACAGATTTATTACAGACCTGGTGGTAAGATAATTGATGAAATTACTTTTTGGTGTATTTGCTACAGATGTGAAGATTACCTTCCAGAAAGAAAGAACATTATGTTAACATTCATGAATGGCTAAATTTGGTCAATTGGACTACAACGCACTATGTGTTATGATATCCACCACAAAGAGGGTGCCTAAAAAAGAGAACAACTCCTAAAAGGAAAAACAGGAAAATTCGAAAACCAAAAAAAGCAAGTTTATGGAAAAATGCCAAAACTAAGCAACCAATAAATTACATCTGGATACAATTTGAATGGAAAAACCATCTAGAGGAAGAAAAGGACCATTATTTAGGAGTATCAATTACAAGAAGATGGTCTTTGGGATCATCAACCACTATTTAGAATTTAATGCAAGATGTAATAATGTCATTGAAGAATTGGACTATTTTGGAAGTGGTGGTGCAGTTTTCCTTGGAAATTGGAAGTTGCTTTCTTCTAGAGGGGTTCACAATATTGGTGATATTGGCTTGTCTATGGGATCTTAGATTGAATTCACTGAGAACTAGAAATACCAGCACTTGGTTACTTTATTTGAGGTTTTGGGACCACCCTTGAAGAGTATGAGAAGTATGCTAGATGATAAATACACTGCTATTTGAATCCCCATTGTCCAAAGTTGCAGGATATTTCATGGATTCGAAGGTTGAGATTGTTAAAATCATGACTGGCAAGATTTCTAACCTAAGATCTCCTAGCAGGTGCTTTATCACTAAGCTACACTTTTTTTTTTAATTGGTCATATGGGATTGAAACTGGCCCCACCCAATTACATCATGACCACATTGCCATGGTGTTACAACATCTTGGAAATTACGCATATATTACTTGGCAATATTCAAACCTTGGTCTCTGCCCTAAAAATCAATGTATTTAACCAGTTGAGCTCCTGCCATTTGATTTACCACCAAGCTACTTACCCTTTCCAGATTGAGCTTTTCTTAGAGTGTGGATTGACCTTTGACACCCCTCCTCAAGCCACAGACATTAAGGATCTACATGTAAACTTCAACTAGCTCGAGACCACCTAGAGTTGGATGTGATATCATATTGAAAATCATGGACCAGCTAGGACTCGAACTCATGACCTTCTAGCAAGCACTTTAGGTGCTCTACCACTAAGCTACTAGCCCTTACTGGGTTGAGCATTTTCCAAAGAGTGGGTGATCTCCAAGAGTGACTAGGTGAAAGAAAGATCTAATTTGTCCAACAGGTCTAGAAGGATCTTGTAAAGATTGTTGGTTAACGGTCATTGCCTTATAGAGAAAAGAGCTAGGGACCGTTGCTGATAATTTAGAAAATAGAGAGGTCTTGAGAATATATTAAATGAGAACAATACCCCTTATTGATCTCGTCATAGACCAAATATGTAAAATTGAATGAAGAGTGCTTGCACATTGTCTCCTAGTGATATATCTGGTAGTATCACTTGTGTGACTGCATCCTCATCAACTAAAGGGAGAATATAACTCGATTTGTTCTATGTTGCCTTAACTATTTTGGACAGGTTAAAGCCTCCATAAATATGTAGAACAAGATCAAGATAAAAGACAAGCTTGATGCAGAGAGATTGGAAAGAAGAATTGCAAGTTGTTTGGATTTATTATTTATAAAGATTCCCCCTTGGTAGGGATAAGGAGATACAAGCAAAGCAAAAGGAGAAAATCCTAACACAAGAACTAGCCACCAAAATTGTCTTATACACTTCATTAATCTATACTTAGAAAACAATGATGAGGAGGACTGTTGACTAGATAAGACCAAGGAAATGCAAACTGCTCAATGACTAAGTATGCAAAGACATCAACTAGTTTAAGATACATGCAAACTTCTCAAATGATTGAGCATGGAAAGAACCTTAGTTCAAAATTCATGTGGTTAATAAGTGCTTTAATCAACTATCATAGTAGATGGGGAGTTATTACAAGGTGCAGATATCTACGATGTAGTGTGCAGGGATACTCTACTCATGCACAAAGAGATACAATGTACTACACTATGATATAATTCTGTCATATATAAAGAAAGAAGCACAATGAAAAGAACTACAGATACGTGTAAATACATAGTGCACAACATGTATCTATAACATACCAATCATCTACAATATGCAGACTCGGAGAAGGGGCAAATCCACCTAAAAATGGAATTGTACTAGTGCAGAGTCTGAAGCAAACCACTAATAAAGTTCAAAGAAAACATCTTTAATTGGGAAGAAGTCACTGTTAGTGGCTAACACAACCTACACTTTCAATTTGAAGGCTTGGACTGGCCATAAAGAAGACTTTAAGGGATGAAGGCTTCAACTTGCTATTGCATTGAACTCCAATGGAAATAGCCTTGTAAATGTTGCAAAGTCTTTTGTACTTAAAGATGGCTACAGTAGGAGAAACAAATAAGCCTCTCGAAGTAGAAGGTGGCAAGTGATGTAAGAAAAATTGAGCCAAAATGAAGCTCTTTGGACAAAGAACCTTCCAATATTCATTAATTGGGCAATCAATATCCAAAATGCTAGTATTGTAACAGGACAACAGAGAATGTAAACCACTTTATTTGTAGCATATTTCTTGTACTTGATCATCAAATGGAACTCGCTATCATAAGCAGTTCATTTTAAATGTTGATACTCCTAAATTTTTGGTTGAGAATTCAATTTATAGAGAATTTTCAGATCAGTATGCAAATAACCTTGTTGCCCATTATTTTTCTTTCATGCTTAAACCAAGGTGTCGGATTGCTTGTAGTATGTTCTCTTATTTAACTTAGCTTGTAACCATATATCTAAATGATAAGTTGTTGGATGTCCTTCCTGCTCAAGTACTATGCTTATTGCAAAATTGTTCTCAAGCTTAAAAAGTTGTAGATATGGAAGAAAAAGCATTAGAGCAGAGCAAAGACGATCTTACGATTGTTAAAAGCTTTATAATATTTTCCACGGGGATGTGCCCCCAATCCATGAGAGGCTTGTTCCATCCCAGAAACCTGTCCTGCCATCCCAGAAATGCATCCTACCATCCTCCACCATCGCCATTCTAGATATTAGTAAGCTGATGAAGAGGGTAGGTAATAGGAGAGAAACTACAACCGGACCTGCTATAGGAGTTCATGACCCTAGAAAAACCTTTCAACTAAAATATGATAGAAGGAATGACCACTCCTCGAGGATTATGACCTTGTCCAAATCCATATGAACTCCATTCTTATTGATTATAAAGCCTAAATATGTAATAAATGTCTGACAAAAGAAAAAAAATTTCTTCTTATCTTGAAGCTTATGTTGGCATAGGATATCCAACACTGTGTGTACATCCCTAAGTGTTCCTCCCATGTGTTGTTGTAAACTAGAATGTCATCAACATGTGCACCAACAAATGGTCAAAAATTATCATTAATAAGCTCACAAAAATCGACAGTGCTTTAGAGGGTTTGAATGGCTTAATCAACAACTTATAGAACCTAAACTTTGTTTTGAAAGTTGTCTTCTAGCCATCTGAAAGCTCCGACCACACTTGGTAATAAGTTGAGGTTAAATTGATCTTGGTGACGTATTTTTCACCTTTAGGTTGGTCTAAGAGATTATCCAAGAGTGATAGCCCCTTAGTTTGTAGTAAATCCATCTATGTAACATGAGACACCAGCAATTTTTCCCTAAACCATAGAAAAAATACTTTATCTTCTACGTGTGCTTATTTTTTGAATCACAATGAATAATAAAATAAATTCAAAAGGTTTCAAAATCCGTAGTCCTCGAACATGTAGGCAGCAATGAAGCTTGAAAGAGAACTTTGAGAAGTTTTAGACCTGTTTGAACCTCCCTTAACTGTGCTAAATTTAAAAATCCATACTAGATTCACCCTTTGAAATATAAGGAGTATTCCACACAATATCCTAAATATTGCCTTTCTCACTTTTTGAAGGAATAAGGTGATATAAGTAGAACAGAAGGAAAATCTAATACAAGAATCATCTATTAAAATTGCATTGAAAACTTTATGATTACAAGGAAGAGGAGTGCTCTCTAGATAAGGCCAAACACATTCAAACTGCACAACAACTGGGCATGCAAAGACATCCCAATTAGTTTAACATGCATGGAAACTGCCCAATGATTGAGCATGCAAATACACCCTAGTTAGTTTAACATACATGCAGTCAAGAAGGGCTGCAAAACATTGGGCCATATTGAAGAGGAGATAATTATGAGGTGGATATATTTACAAGAGATTCTTATCATAATGTGGGGGGTGGGCATCCAAAGTCTACCTTTAGTGGGAGACAAACTGTTGTTGCCTAGTTTGGACCACCTCAAAGTTAGAGCTAACCTGCTCAGCTAAAGCTAAGAACCTCTCTAATTATGGGGAAACATGGTTCAGGTAAGCCATATCGATTCTTTAAATTGTTCAGGGATTTTCCAATATAAAAACATTGTACCAGGAAACAATAAAGAATGGAATTTAGGGATTTGTTTTTCAGGTTAATAAACAGAGACCCCTTTTGAAGTGTGTTACAAGGCAAACAATTCTTTTATGGTCTAAGCAATAGATACGTGTTTGCTTTCAGTCAAATATTTTATCTTCTGTCATGAGGTTCAAGCATATGGGAAATCAGAATTGTATGTTTTAATCTTGGAAAGGTATAATTGACAGGTAATTTATGACTGTATAAAAAGTTAAAAGGATGTATATGGGTTGTGGAGTGCAACCAGTAAATTGATACTATATGTTCTTTCTCTTCTAAGAATCATGTTTGAAACTATAGAGAGGATGTATCAAGTAAGTGGAATTTATTTGTTCAACAGGTATGGAGTCCAAAGAGTAGTGGGGAAAAATATGCATCATCAGCAGTGGAAGTTCTTGCTATTGTCCAAGATTCACTGGATGCATTTTTTGATTTGCCCATACCTAACTATGTAGACTTTCTCCCAGACCTTGTTGCTGAACTTGAAAGATCTCTACAAAGCTATATTTTTAATGCAAAATCTGGTTATGGTAAGTTGCTAGTCTGCTTTATTGTTTCAGCTTTTAATATTCCAGAAATTCAGAAAATAACAGTCCTGCTAGGTCTTCTCTATTTTACATTCCCATTGTATGAAGCATCATTTTGACTTAGTTTATTGGGTGATTCATTATCATCTCTGTATCTATGCAGGATCTAAGGATAGTTATCTTCCCTCTTTACCACCACTAACAAGATGTAAGAAGGAAACAAAGTTATTTGGCTTGTGGAGAAGGGGAAGGGTGCGCCCAGTACTTCGGAAAAGCAAAAGTCTGCGAAGGTCATCAAAATGTTTAAAGACCCCGACCTTTCGGAGAAGTAAAAGTATTGGAGGGTCAGTAAATTGTTTAAAGTCTACTACTGGTGCTACCTTTGGCTTAGCACAATTGTTTGTTCGCATCAACACCTTATATCACATTCAATCTGAATTGGATATCTTAGACCAAGTTATATCTCATGTCCTAAAAAAGCATATGCCAAATGAAGCTAGTATGTTAGATTCAACTTCTATGGGTACATTGAACATGGCTGATGTGAATCTTAAACTAGCTCGGGCTGATACACAAGAAGGAATTCAGAAGCTTTGTGAATCTGCAGTTTACAAGGTTGTTTTTCATGATTTGAGAAGTGATCTATGGGAAGGTTTGTATAGTGGAGGAGTGCCGAATGCAAGAATCAGCCCTGTTCTCAGAAAACTTGAATTGAACCTAGAGATTATAAAAAATTCAATGAATGGTAGAATGCAGAGTTCCATAATTTCTGCATTAATGAAGGCTTCATTGGAAGCATTTCTTCTGGTATTGCTGGCAGGGGGTCCTACTCGTGTATATTCAAAACAGGATTCTCAAATGATTGAGGAAGATTTTAAGTCTCTTAAAGAGTTATTTAAAACTAGTGGACAGCTTTCGTCAGAGATTGTGGAAAATTCTGCAATGAATGTTTCAAAAATTTTGCCTCTGTTTTCTTTCAATACAGAAGACATAATTGGGAACTTCAGAGCTACACTTCTTCAAGCAAACGGAAAATGTTCAACCAAGTCAAAGATGCCTTTACCTCCTACATCAGGGATTTGGAGCCTCACTGACGCAAACACAATTTTGCGTATATTATGTTATCGAAATGATTATCTGGCTTCACACTTTCTGAAGAAAACATACCGCCTACCAAAGAAGATTTAACTCAATTTTATACCTGTCAATTTTAGTAGCCATTTTTTTGAACCTGGATTTTAGTCTGAATATAACCTGTTGTATGCATTCTCATGATATCTAGCAGTGCACAGTGGATCTGGCAATCATCACTTGGGAGGCGAACCGAATGATTTTTTTAAGCAGAAGCAGAGAGAACTGGACTAAATCTTCAAAAGGTTCATAACTGTAATTCTTTGTCCATCCATTTTGTTAGGAATATAGTTTCAATAGATAATTTTATCTAAAATCGTTGAATCGACCTATTTTACATTATACATTGGTTTATTGCAAGAAATTTCATGGGTTGACAGTTATGGGAAATTTTCGATCAGGTGTATGGTAAGTTGTTAACTGTACGAAGAATCACCAAGTCTTGACATGACACCTGTCTTTGCTTATTAACTTAAGAATCCATGACTACTTGTCAAAACATTTTCCTGGGCATCTTTTTATGTTTGAAAATATGAGAAAACACTTAATTGGTTACCCTATTTATTATGATCACCAGAGAAGAGCAAATACCTGATACTAATCATGCAAGTAGGAAATGGATTATGGCATGACATCAGCACTACATATACAAGAAGAGATACCAAAAAATTTTGGTTATGGATTTAATAATTTGTTTTGTTCCTGGGAATTTATCTTAGATATTAAAGATTTCATGCTTACATTTTAAAATATATTTAATAGAATTAACAACGTGTTCCCGTCTATAATAAGGGTTAATATAAACCACACATATAATGTTAAATTAATTTTAACCACCCTTTTTATTTATTTAATTTGAATAATATTTTTTAAATTTTATTTATTTTTAATAGATTATATAACAATGAAATGGTCTGCATTAGGTATCTTACTGGCAAGTTCCCTCAATCCTCGAAAGGAGGTCCGGGGTTCAAGCCTTGGCAGTCTATGTCGGATACAGAAAAACCCCGGCTAGCCTGGGAACGGTTTTCCTTAATATAAAAGTTTTCGAGAGGTCCAAGGTTCAAATTGTGGCATGGGTGAGTGTGTGAGGGGGTGGGTGTGTGTCTCCCTGGTGGAGTTGTTGTAACAGTTGGGAGATTCCTGATCAAAGTCCCATCTCTTAATATTACCCTAAAAAAAAAAAAAAACAATGAAATGGTGATGACTACAGTAATATTAAAATAATTTAACAAATATTTTTTTTCCCTCTAAAATCCTTAGCTCTTTGGGTAACTATTTGACAATTACGTATGTTTGATATGGCAAGATTCTATTGTAAGATTTGAACTTTTTTTTTTTAATTCTATTGTAAGATTTGAACTTTTTTTTAATGTTGTGAAAGCATTTACTCTAAATTAATTATTCTCAAACCTAAATACTTTTAAAATTTATTTTAATTTTTTTTTTCAATTAATTATATGGAATTGAAACTAGCCTCATTAGTATTACATCATCATCACTTACCACTTAGTAGTATTACAAGACCTTGGATTTTATCTATGCATGGTTTGAAGGGTTATGCATAACGGTTATTTATCGCCAAATTGGTTAAAATTAGGATTTTCAAAATTTGGAATTGGCTAATATTTGGAACCCTTGACCGGGTCCATTAGCCAAAAATATTTTGGCACAAATTTTTTTTTGGGTCGATTCGTCCCAATTTTATAATAATTTGATCATTTTAAGTTTAAATTTCCAACATTGCCTCTAATAATAGTGAACCTTCTACATGTGTTTGGACACTATTCACTTAGATTTCTAATAATAGTGAACCTTCTACATGTGTTTGGACACTATTCACTTAGATTTCGAAACTGATTCGTCAAATTTTTATAAATACATTTTGGGGCTAATCGCCAAATTTTTATTAATACATTTTGGGACTAACCTCTTACGCATAACCCTGATGGCTTAGCAAAATTTGAAGTTAGATCTCCTTAAAAGTAAAAAATCTAATCGTTTAACCTAATAACATTTGATATATTAATTTATTTTAATATTATAATAATTTAATTCAAACCATGGTGTGGGCGAGTGTCTAAGGGATGAGTGTGTGGTGGTTTTGTGTTAAATTCCCTATTGATAAGTATAGCTCTTGGCTTTACGAGGGGTCATGGTTTGGAGGAGATTGTTCAACCCTGTACGTCGGTCATAGGGGTTTCTCACAATAACCAAATCAAAAAAAAATATATATATATATATATATATATATATATATATATATATATATATATATATATATATATACATCCGGTGATGTGGGGGAGTTGGAGGAAGTGGGTTGTGTAAAACTCCTAGGAAAAATGGAGGTCCCGGGTTCAAATCCCTCCCCCTCACATGCATGCAGATATGTAACTCTGAGGTGTGTTAATACCACCCACCTAGTCATAAAAAAAAATATTATAATAAATTAATATTTAAGGTTCATTTTAAGTTTTCTTCATGTTTTAAGTTGATTTATTAGGTATTTCAAAATAAAGGAAAAAGGTTTGAATCATCTACATAGACACCACATAGTATGTAGGTGCATCTGATTAAATTTTACTTATACCTTATATACTTAGAAATTATTAAGAGAAGTTAATTGTTTTTTCTTGAGAAAAATGGGTTGTACTCGGTCCTCTACCCTTGACAAATCACAACTCTCTCCTTTAGATCTTGAGAGATTATAAATAGATTCAATTCTCATCTCAATGGAGTTGCTATAACTAACTACCAACGTCTTGTTTCATAAAAAGTTTGAATTCTTAATTTTTAGTTTTTGAATCTTCTTCAATTTTCTTTATAAATACAAATATTCTAGAATTCAGCATCCTTCTTCTTGGTATTTTCTTGTAACAATCTTCACAATACCAAACTTCCACCTCTACTGTCTATGCATTCATTTTAGTAGAGTAATATTTATATAAATTTGTGTTATCATGGTTCACTTTACTAGTTTTGGACTATTAGTTTCCTTCTTGAAGCATAAGTACAACCATAAGAACTATAAAAAGAAGTTTAGCAGTATTAAAAGTTGCATCTCTACTATCTATGCATTGCATTTTAGTGAAGTAATATTTCTAAAAATTTGTGTTATCATAGTTCACTTTACTAGTTTTGGACTATTAATTTCCTTCTTGAAGCATAAGTATTGTTAGCTTTTGATGAGTATATGATATAGGAAATGCAACCACAAGATGTAAGATAAGCAAGCTATGATAACTATATGATAATGGCACTATAATATGCAGGAAAATGATAAGAGAAACTTCTGCAATAACTCATAAATATGCCATTAATGAAAGCTTACAAAAATAGTACAATGTAGTATAATGGAGGACATGAACACTCCATAAACTGTTTTTGAAGAGCTACATTGTACCTCACTACCAATCTATACTATGCACTCTCTATATTCTCTCCTCTCATGTTTCACTCACTATAAGGTCTATATATAGGAAGATAAGTTCCTTGGCCCTCACTCTACCTTTGACTCTATCCTATGACTCATGTACATGTGGACTACATGCACATTTACATCATTGCACATTCTAACACTTGTGCATTTATTACATTGCTTGAAGTAACTACTTAACTTTACTCTAAAGTAAACTCCTACTCTAGTAATGTACCAAAGGTGGTACATTGGCATGTACCCAATAATGTAATATACTCTAACACCCCCTTGTATTACATTATTTGGGTATTGAAGACTTTAGTCTTCAATATGGATCTTCATCTTTAGATGTTCTTCAACTTGATCTGGTCCTTTGTATTATCTTTAATTCACCTTGCACTGTATGCCTCCTTGATTTGGTTCCTCTTCTTCTTCTTCTTCTTCTTTATTCTTGTCTTTGGAGCCAATTATTGCACTTTCATAGGTGGTCGTACTATCACCTGATTCTTGCAAAAGTATCTTCTCTTTTCCTTTGTCCTTTTTATCATTTTCTAGGTTTTGTATAGAAGCTTCTAAACAAACACTTAAGGCATCATGATAAGATTTTGAGTTAGTAGAACTTGAAGTATCAATATTGCATGAGGATTGAAATATCTTCTCTAGGTATGATTCATCCATTTATATTTTCTTTTTAAGTGATTCTATCAATCCTTTTTGTTCTACATTCTCATCCTTGTAACATTTGAATGTAAGTAATGCCATATATAATATGCTACCAAAGTCTAAAGGAATTTGAATGTCACTCTTTCCATTATCAATTGCTTCAATGAGTCGAGCATGTAGATAATATTCCATGGTTTCAAAGTTATCTTTTAAAGCTTCACTATGAATCACTTTTGAAGTAAGGTCTAAGTCTCCTTTAGACTTTATAAGTAAATTCTTGATTCCAATTTTTATGATACTTGCTCTTTCCTTTATAATAGTGTTGTTCATATCATTGTTCATTGTATTCTTTGAGGTAGACATATTTATTTCTCCTTAGTTTTAATAGATTTCTTTTAGCTCTTTAGTATTTTTGAGAATATTTTTGATAGAGCCTTTGAAGTAGTCTACCTTATGACTCCCTAGTTTAGAGTATGTGAACTAATTTGATAAAACCTTTCAAGACTTAGGTTTTGTAGGATTCTTATGTCTCCCTAGTGATTAGAATATACTCTAATCTTGGTAAAGTGCTTAGCAAGTAATAGTTCACCTTTTGAGTTGATTTTGTAATATTTTGAGAATGATAATAATCAACTCCTATTTCACCTTATTTCTCCTATTGAAGTATTCACTTTTCAATTTAATGGAGTTCTCTATGGTTGGATTCCTTTTGTCCCTTTAATGTGACTATGAGACAAGTATAAGCAATAAATTCCAACTCTTTCAAGCAAGCAATAATTTTGCTTCTCTATCCTTAAATTTTTCAATGGTTCAATTTTCTAAATTCCAATTAATTAAAGTTTGATGTAGCACTCCTTATATCTCCCTAATTTGGAATTTTAGAAATTGATGATATTTACAATATAATAATAATTTGTTTTCCAAGTAGAAACCCTTATATCTCCTATGATATTGATTGCAAATATTAATATACTTGTATTTCAATTAATGTGATTTGAAATACTATTTAAGGATATAAACTCCTATTGATTTGCTTTCAAGTTTACTAAGGTTGAGTTTGCAATATCTTTAATGCAAATAATAATGATTTCAACCTTATATACTATGCCTTATCACTCCTTAATGAAAGCAAATATTATAGTGTGTGAATCTCAAGCAATTAATACTTCCTTTGCTTTAATTGACTTCTATCTCTCTAAGGCTGATTTTTCAATGCAATAACATATAACTTTCAACCTTATATTAAGCACCTTATAACTCCCTAAAACTTAAGGAAAGCAAATATTAAGTAATATACGTCTATTACCTTCCTTGCAAAGTATGACGCATGAGCTGATTGGTCGGTGGTGAGACTCTTTAATCCAAGCATTGGTCTTCACCTTATAACATGAGCATTAATGCTCTTCTACGAATGATGCTCCTCTATGATAGACTTGTGTTGCACTTTGACTTCGATATCGATGTTGGACTCCTACGTATGGCAATGAGCAATTAATGCTCAATGTTGAGTGCTCCTCATCTAATCCTTGACTTCGTGCCTTGAGTTCGCTCTCAATCGTACCTCTAATTCTATCTCGATCGTGTCTTTAATTCTCTCCCCACTTAATGCTTGCTGAAGATACACTTCCACACTCTGAGTGCTCTTGTTTGGGTGGCTATAAGTATGCTTTTGCCTTCTTGACATAGGTTCCAAGTGGCACTAAGCGTTACCCAAGACTTTGGTCTCCTCCTTAGGTGGTGCAACATTGATGTAGGACTTGATAGGTGGTATAACATGTGGTGCAATAACTCTTGAGCATTGGAAAATGTAGGTGAGTGCTCAAGATGCTCTTCTTGAGTGTTGAATCAATGATGGGAGTGTTACTTAGTTTGGGCACCCTTCCTTCTTGAGTGTGGGTATTATGGTTATGAAGATGCTCTTACACCTTTGTGCCAAGTGGCACAATATTCCTCCCTTCATTGAGACAAGTGTTTATGCCTTCCCTTGCATGCACACTTACTTTCAATGTTCCAAACTCCTTAAGGCTTCTCAATGCTTGTTCTTGCCAACTATTTGCAAGCTTTCTTTGGCTCCTTTGTGATAGTGAAGTGTGAGATGGCTCCTCTTTTTCTCCAGTAAATATGGATGGTGTTCTCCCACAAGGTTGGCTCCAGCTATGGTGATTGTAGGATGCTTCAACACTACCCTCCTGGCTGATGATTCTTCTTCAATCGATGGTAGATCTTGGGTGCTCCAATTGGTGGTTCAACCAAGCTATTGCTTGGGTAAGGTGCTCCTTGTATGCTCTTGTTTTTATGTAACTTGTGCTTCATTATCCTTAGTATTATCCTCCTTGCAATGAGTGCTAGCTTCTTACATAGGATTGTTGATGTTGTAGGTTGCTTGCTGCGTAGGCATTGAGTTGGTGTCTTGTTACACCTTGGTGAAGCGGGTATCGAGCCCTTTGGACTAGCTCTACTCTTAAGCACCTTGAGTTTGTGCTTTCACCTTGCTAACGGTGGATGTTGAGCCCTCTAGAATGGCTCTTCTTTTAAGCACTTTGACTGTGCTTTCCTTTCGCTAATGGCGATCACTTGTAGATAAGACAATGGGCTACGTAATGTGTCCTTGAGACACTTAAATCATTGTCTTCTTTTGGTGTAACATAGAAGACAAATGAGGTGCTTGTAAACAACCTGTAATAGCCTGTAATATGCTACTTGATTGCACCTAAAATCTGAGACTCTTCTAGTCTTCTTTTGTAGCTTCTTTTTCTGGTTTTAGATAGCGGCTTTCTTCTCCACTCCTTGGAGGTATATCACCCTTTTAGTGGCTTTACTATGCCATAATAAGCTGCAGGTTTCATGTGCACAATAGTGTCTCTAGACACTTTACTCTTACCCTATTTTGTGCACTAAAACTTTCTTCTTTGATAAAATTTTAATGCACTTTAAAGAACTTAAGGGTAACCAATATAATGCACTAATAACAACCTTCAAACGCACTATAATCTCTACAACTTTTCCTTTCTATCAAAATATATCTAATCTCCTATTTAATGTGCAGGTATTAACCTTAAAAGAAACTATCTTTTGCACTCCCTTGAAGATTATAATATGCAACCTTCTCTTTGCAACTTTTTAAACTCTAATATGGTGCTTAACGAATCTTAATAATGAACCAAAAATCTAAAGTTCAACTAATGAACCTTTTTGCACCAAAGTTGCTTACCTTAATGAACTTTGTAGATGAAGGATTGCAAGGTGATTAGATTCACCTTATTGCTACATTTTACTAGATGAAATCACAACTCTTCTTGACTATCCAAAATAGTTCTTTAGCTCACCTATTTGCAGCTTTGAAACCCTCTAACTTGCTACCCTGAATCTGTAGTAGGTGACTTTAATTATCCTTTAGAATGTACTCTATAAATCTAAAGTTTCATAACTAGTAATGTTGTCCTAATTGCTGCCCTTTCACAGTCAATTATTTCACTGAAATGCTATCCTTGAATCTCAAAAATTTGGTAGGGAACTCCTCCAAATCATAGCTGAGATTTTCCTTCAAGAACCCTTCAATTTTCTACTATAGAAACCAGCTGATCTCCTTTCTCTGAATGAGCCTTCTAGCCTTCAAAGGTAATCTTCAAACCTCTCAAGTTTGGTAGTAATATCTGGCTCCTTTCTCCTTCAACCTCCTTGTCAAATTCTGACTTCAATCTAGGCCTTCTTCTCAAGAATCTGAAATTCTTGAGGTCTTCACCAATCTCCTTCAAAATTTGGCAAGCTTCTTGCCAAATCTATATTTGTTTGGGCTTGTTGTCGGATGGCGACAATTGTCCCAAAATCTTCCTTTATCAGGAACTTCTCCTTGGTGGTAAATTTCTCCAATGAGTTCTCCTAGGAACTCCTTCAATGGCCTTCTCTGAATCTCCTTCAATAAGGCTCACCAAGCCTTCTCCTTGTTTCTCCTTGAGACCTCTTCTTTAGGGTCTTCACTCTTGTAGCTTCTCTGGTCTTCCCAATGAGACCTTTTCTTCAACCTTCTACTATGGAAGTTTGGCAATGAGATCTCCCTCTCAGATCTCTGAAATATGTTGCTTCAAGAATAGGACTTTTGCTAGTCCTTTTCTATCTCTTCCAAAACTAGAAGTTCTTCAATGGGACCTTCTATGGGTCTCTTCAACTTCTTCAAGGTGAAGTCTTCAATATTCAATGGAGATCACCAATCTCCTATCTTCTCCCGAGACTCTTCTCTAGAGTCTCTTCAATCTGCTATTTGTAGTCTTCAATGGAGATCACCAACCTCCAATCTTCTTCTAGACTCTTCTCTGGAGTCTCTTCTTCCTCAAATCTACAACAAGGCTCCTATGGCCTTTTCTTCTTCTACTCTTTGTAGGTCTACAATCTCTAGCAATGGGACCTTTTCTACAAGCCTCCAAATCTTCTATCTTTTATTTGTTGCTTCTGGTTTTGGATTGATTCCAAAGAAGATATTCTTCCTAGCTCTATGTAGGAAGCTTCCCAACTTTCTTTGAATCTCCTTTTTCCTACAACAAAGTATTAGGACTGTAATGGAAGAAATTCTAAATCTAGAGATAATCAATCTTCACTAGTTGATTTGTCAATCTAGTGGAATCAATGTTGAGTCCTAGTCTTCACGAGTTTTTTTGCAACCCTATGGAAAGACTCTAGCCAAATGCAATCTCAAAAATTTTGTAAATGAGATTTTTGGATTTCTCTCAATCTCACTTGTGGCTCTCCCTATTTCCTATCGATCTACCATGTGCTCTGATACCACTGTTAGCTTTTGATGAGTATATGATATAGGAAATGCAACCACAAGATGTAAGATAAGCAATCTATGATAACTATATGATAATGACACTATAATATGCAGGAAAATGATAAGAGAAACTTCTGCAATAACTTAGAAATATGCCATTAATGAAAGCTTACAAAAATAGTACAATGCAGTATAATGGAGGACATGAACACTCCATAAACTATTTTTGAAGAGCTACATTGTACCTCACTACCAATCTATACTATGCACTCTCTATATTCTCTCCTCTCTTGTTTCACTCACTATAAGGCCTATATATAGGAAGATAAGTTCCTTGGCCCTCACTCTACCTTTGACTCTATCCTATGACTCATGTACATGTGGACTACATGCACATTTACATCATTGCACATTCTAACACTTGTGCATTTATTACATTGCTTGAAGTAACTACTTAACTTTACTCTAAAGTAAACTCCTACTCTAGTAATGTACCAAAGGTGGTACATTGACATGTACCCAATAATGTAATATACTCTAACAAGTACAACCATAAGAACTACAATAAGAAGCTTAGCAGTATTAAAAGTTGAAAGTACATGATTAAATCTTATCGAGGAGTATATGCATAATAACTAAACTATGGGTCATTATATAATACAAGTGGAATTCATTTTAATCCTATATAGCTAATCAATTTTTTTTAATCATTTTAATGAGTTATAAAATGACTCTCGTTCATATTATAATGACATTATAACAAATCATCATGGTATTATTTTAATAAATAGTTTAGCAGCCTTAAAAAATTGAAAGCTCCAATCCATACTCTGTCCTATAATCCAACCAACAACTCAAATAATCCATTTAGCCATGAAGTCCATCTAATATCATCTTCTTTTGCTTCAACATACAAAAATTCCAATTCCTTCACAAAATCATAGTTTGCTTTACCAAATCTGGACTATTAGTTTCTAATGCATTGATCAATAATCCCTTGAAATATTTTGTAATCCTCTAGAACATTATTTTACATTTGCTCCTTTTAGATTTTTCTTGTAAACTTCAACTAAATTTACTACTTCCTCTAACCATGGAAAAGAGAATTTAACTTCACGATACTTTATTAAAACCCCTCTATTGGCTAGCTTATCTGCAAATTTGTTACCTTACCTTTTTTTAAAAAGAGGAGTTATATATTGATACTAAAGTTTACAAAGAATAAATCTTATCCAACAAGCATATTGGAGGTCATAATATTGTTGCCCAAAGGGAGGGATAGACAATAAAGCAAAATAAAAAAATCTTAGAGGGATTAAGACATTAAGTATTTTTAGTTCTTGTACAAGATCATGTTCGATTGTTTTATCTCTTTTGTTGTCAAACATTCTAGATATGGTGGTCCTAAATAATCTTGAGGGACTTGTGGAGGACTTGGTTTTTTATGGTGATATTGTTCTTGTGGTAGCTCTTCTTCATCGTCTAGTTCTATAACTATTGGTTTGACTAGGTCAAGAAGCTTTTTTCTTAATCCTATAGATGATGTCACAATCAATCATGTTAAGAGTAGCTATTTTTTTTGTCTCAGTAGAATAGACAAGGGTTACCTACCTATTGTTATTTAGATTAGCCATAGGTTGTGCCAATAATAGATGTGGTTTACTATGTTGTGACTGAATCCCTTGTGAATGGGGTGTTGGTCTAGGTAACAAGGCTTGTTGTTGAATTTGAAATATTTGTTATCCCTGGTATGGTTGATTTTATTGTGGGTGAGGTCACCACTATTATTTTGGTATTTGGGATCCCATTGTTGTTGCGATGTTTGAGATACTCAAGGAGTACTTTATCATTCTCGTGGTCAGAAGTATTGGTCCATCGGTAAATGATATGGCATTATCCAAGGTGTGTTCCAAGGGTTATTCATCCAGTTCATATGTGATTGTGGTGTAGGTTGATAGGGGTTATAGTTGTTGATATGGCATCACAAAGTTGAGCTCTTCTATGGCTTGTTGATTCAAGAAGATGGTATTTTTTATTTATGGCAAGAAATGACATTGGTACATGGAATGCTCTTTTTTACATATGCTATAGATGATATTCTTATCATCTATTCTTAAGGAAATATACTTCTAAGGTTTTTTTAGTCTTATTATTAGCTTACATTCCATCCAATGTAGTATCAAGGTGCACTAAGATGTATGTTTTAAAATTTGCTAGCTCTTCCATTATTTTCTTTATATCATCGCTAGTTTATGTCTTTCCTTTATAGGATCGTTTGCTAAATCTAGTGCATGAATAGTTTATGTAAATCTTGGTAATGTCTAAGAAATCAAGTTTGTGAATATCACCCCTCCCCATGAAATTTAAGGCATCCCACGATTCTTCTTGTAATTCTCATAAAAATATGGTTTTACTCAATCCTTGACCTATTTCTTCTCCACATATCTTTTTGACAAGGAAGAATCTATCAAGATAGTCTTCCAAGTTTTCTTCATCTTGTTTTATTCAGAAAAATTCTTCCTTATAGTCCTTAACCCTACGATATTCCTAGTATTTATCTAGAAACACCTTTTCCATTTTTTCCCACTTATGTATCAAATTTGAATTTAACCCCATGAATTACCTTATGGTTGAATCTCTTAATATGGTCAAAAAGAGTTTAAGTTTTTGGTTGTCCTTTGTATAGTCGTATGTTTGACACAACACCTTAAAATTGAACAATAATAGGTTGAGATCTTTGGATGTAACTTACCTAAATATTGGTAATGTTGAGGGTGAAATATTTTTCATATTAGATTTTTCATTAGGGTTGAACCTAATAAGGTATGTAAAATTTCTACTTGTATTACTCCCCTTAGTATTATAGTTTTCATCTACATTACTCTATCTATCTACCATATTGGAATATTTCCAACAAATGTTATAAATTTCATTGAGTTTTCTTGGGATAGTGAATAAGTCAGGATTTTATGGAAGGCTACTAGGTTGTTCTAATAAATCATCAAGATATCTCAACAATTCCTCGATGGATAAGGGTGGTCCACTAGAGATTCCTTCCTCTTCAATTGAGTAGTTTGATTCACTTCTAGATGGTTTATTTGTTGGCAAAACCTTTGAGTTTACTAGTAAGTATAATAGCCTCCAACCTATGGTACAATGAGGGATTAGATTGGTGAATCTCCCCCTAGTGTCTTCAGGTCTATGTATTCAAAAGAAGGATGTTTCAAACAAAATGTAATCTTAAATTTTATTTTATTTTTAAATGAAATTTGCAACCTATATCAACTACAAATCCTTCTAGCTTTATTTCATTTTTACATCATAAAATAGTCTAGGATGATACCTCAATAGATACTTAGCAATACTAAAAAAGGTGATCAAAATTATGGGTGTCATTAATCCCTATCCATTTTAATTTGTCAATCCTAGGTTGGCGTCCTTGGCTATATGCACTAAGTACTATGACAGAAGTCTCAAGAAATATAATCCTAAGCTTATAGGGAAATTAAAATAGTACTAAATGATGTTCTCGATCTAGGGTTTCAAGTCGATGCTGAAAAATTCTGTGAAAACCAACGTGTTGGCTGGTGAAAGGTGTGTTGTAGTTTGGCTTTAGATATGGCAGCTTTGGGGGGTCCTGGTGACCCCCGATATTTGTCTTTTAAGGATGTTATTTTGAATAAGGATGCCTCTTCTTCTGATCATGCAAATGCCATGAATTTTTTGTTGCATGCAACCCTTGATCCTGTTTCTAATTCCTCTTCGACTTCGAAGCCGAAGAATAATGGATGTTTGGAGAAAAGCAAAGATCGTCCTATCTTGGTTATCAGTCCTAATTCTATTGCGGATGATGTTTTATATTTGTCTGAGCATGCGCTCATCTACAAATTCATGGGTCTCAAAATTTCTATGCCTTTTTTAGAAAATTGGGTTAGGAGAAATTGGAGCCCTGAAGGTGATCTGGAGATTATTCTTGCAGCTAATGGGTATTTTATTGTGGTGTTCTCCCATATGGTAGATCGTAGTAAAGTGTTCGAGGGGGTCCTTACTTTCACAATCAGTATGGATTATTTATCAAACCCTGGCATTTAGGATTTGATCCGGTGGAGGAGAGGCCTTCTAGGATTCCTGTGTGGGTCCATTTGCCATGACTCCCTATGGAATATTGGAGGTTGGATATTCTTCATTCTATTGCAGAGATTATTGGGAAACTGGTTGGTCCATCTTGCCAAACTTTGGATAGGAAATTTGCTTCTTTTGCATGACTCTATGTTGAAGTAGATCTGAATAATCCATTGCTTGAATCATTGGAGATTAAACTGGGAAACATGTCTTGGGTCCAACAGTTAGATTATGAAGCTCTCCCATTTTGATGTCGCATATGCCATGAATATGGGCATCTTCAGAGAAACTGTAAGAAAGTGAATTCTCAGCCTTCATCCTCTTCATATGACTTTCAAGATGCATCTACAAAGGCAAAAGGAAAAGCTCCTATGGTTAATGAGATGCTCGATTCTGATGGATTTATTCTTGTTAAGTCTCGTTCAAGATCTAGGTCTTTTGTTCATCAGAATAAAGGTGTTGGGAAGGGAGGTTCTAGTAACATATTTGATGTGCTTGAGACTTTTGAGGAGCCGCATGTTGAGGAGCAAGTCTAGAATGGAGGTGATATGGATGCTTGTATTCAAGATCCAGGTACTTGTTCTTTCCTAAATCCTTCTTTTGAAATGCAAACTTTTGATAAGGAAGGGGTGGTGCCTAATAACCCTCTTGTAGGAAATGAAGATAAGTCCAAAGAGGTGTCGGATTATCTTGATAAAGTTCTTGATCATTCCCCTTTGGCTGAAAACTTGATTGAGGGAAATGAGGATGAGACTAGGTTTGAACCCTCCTAGGACAAGATTGTCAGAGAGGAAGGGAAAAATAAAGTTTCTTCTATGTTAGGTATTCACCCAAAAACTATCAAAAAAGGTGGGGTGGAGAAGGTGGTAAAAGCAGGAAGAAAGAAGGATCAAGAAAAAGTGAAATTGATAGGGGAATCCTTAGTTGAGTCTGGTGTTGTTAAGACATTAGATTCTCACTTCTCTATTCCCCCAAAATGAAAGTGATATCTTGGAATGTTAGGGGTTTGGGTAGCAGCCCTAGACAAAAAGCTACTCAGAATTTGATCAGAGATCATAGACCTGATATTGTTTTCATCCAGGAAATAAAATTATCTTGTGAAGATATGGTTAGAATTGCTTCTAAGATATGGAAAGGTGGTCATTGTCTTGCTATTGGAGCCCAGGGTTCGGTGGGTGGTGTTGCATGTTTGTGGGATCCATGAAGCTTAACTCCCTCTTGGTGGGTGGGTAGCAGGAACTATCTCTCTATGGTTGCTACCTGCTTTTCATCTGGATCTTCTATTCTTCTATCTAATGTGTATGCCCCTAGTGATTTATCAGGTAAAATCCTCTTATGGAATCATCTTAGATTCATTCGATCTCTTGCTCCCAATTATCCTTGGATTGTGGTTGGGGATTTTAATTCTATCATGTCCCTAGAGGAGAAGAATGGTGGTGTGGAGTGTTTGGGCCCTTCTTCTACTTTGATGCGGGACAATATTTCTTTCCTTAATCTTGTTGATGTGAAGCCTCGAAATGGGCTCTTTACTTGGACTAATAGAAGATGTGGAACAGATTTTATTTCTGAAATATTGGATCGGTTCCTTACTTCAGATAGTTGGTTTGATGATAGTTGGACTTCATTCTCAGATATTCTAGGCTGGAGGGGCTCTGATCACTGGCCCATTCTCTTTCAGTCCTCGAGATTCTCATTGCCAAGAAATCTACCTTTCAAATTTCAACTTATGTGGCTCAGGGATAAGGATTTGTATGAATATGTGGAGAGGTGGTGGGTCGAAGGGAAACCCAAATTTGGCATTGCTATGTTTACTTTTTTCAAAAGCCTCCAGTTTGTCAAATTCAAACTCAGGCAATGGAACAAATTTTCTTTTGGAAATATTTTTTCAGAAGAAAAAGCAACTACAGGATAGCCTGGAGGAGATCACTTTTCAAATTAAATATGAAGGATTGACAAAGGATCTGTTGGAAATGGAAGCTTCCCTTTCTAGTCAACTTGTTGAATGGGAGCTTCGTGAGGAGATTTTTTGGAAGCAAAAATCTCGGATTGACTGGTTGTTGGAAGGGGATGGAAACACCTCTTTTTTTCACAATTCGGTTAAAGACCGTAGGAATGGTAATGCTATAGTCTCACTTACTTCTGATCAGGGGGAAACTCTCTCATCCTTTGAGGATATCTCTAATGAAGCAGTCAGGTTCTTCTCCTCTCTTTTCTTCGAGCAGGGTCCTCATGATGTTGTTAATATGAGGCTTATTTTGGATTGTATTCCTAGGTTGGTCTCTAATGATATGAATAAGATGCTAATGGACCCCATATCGATGGAGGAACTTAAAGTGGTGGTTTTTCAAATGAAAAAAGGTAAAACACCTGGACCTGATGGTTTCCCTATAGAAATTTTCCAAGAATTTTGGGAAGTGTTATCTTTTGATCTGCTAAAAGTTGTTCAAGAATCCCAAGTTAATAAGCAAATGCTTAAAGCTATTAATTCAACCTTCCTTGCTCTTATTCCCAAATCTGAAAATGCTAGCTCATTGGGGTCTTTCCATCCTATTTCCCTATGCAATGTTACTTACAAAATTATTACCAAGATTATTGCGGATCGGCTGAAGAAAGTTCTTGGTTTTCTTATTTCTCCTGAGCAAGGTGGGTTTGTTAAGGGTCATCAGATTTTAGATGGTGTGGTGGTTGTTGTTGAAGCTATTCACTCTATGGATATCTCTAAGGAAAAGGCTATGTTCATTAAGCTTGATATGTCCAAGGCTTATGACAGGGTTAGCTAGCCTTTTTTGCAGAACATCCTTCAAGATTTTGGGTTCTCGTATAATTGGATTGAATGGGTCATGAGTTGTGTGACTTCGGCCTCCTTTGCAGTTTTAATCAATGGTTTACCATCCACTTTCTTCTCGGCCTCTAGGGGGATTCATCAAGGAGATCCCTTGTCCCCCTATCTTTTCATCCTTATGGTTGAAGGTTTGGGTAGACTTCTCAAGAGTTTTTAGAATCGTGGTGCTATCCAGGGATGGTCTTGGGCGGAGAATTCTTTATCCCAGTCTCATCTTCAGTTTGTCGATGATACTGCTCTGATGGGGAGGGCAAAAATTGAGGAAGCAATGAATTTTAGGAAGGCTTTAGATATTTACTTATCTGCCTCTGGTCAAATGATTAATGAAGAGAAATCAAAGATCTTCTTCTTCAATACGGATGGTCGGATTCAATGTAGGATTGCTAATATTCTACGTTTTTAGGTGGGTTGTTTTCCAGTGGAGTATCTGGGGATTCCTATTTCTTCTAAAAATCTTGGAAGGGCTTACTGGAAAAGTATTTTGGATAGATTTTGATCAAGGGTTAATCATTGGACTTTTTGGTGGCTATCCTTTGTTGGTAGATTAATGCTTTTGAAGTTTGTCCTTCATGCTTTACCTATTTACAGGTTTTCTATCTTGGCTGCTCCTAAGTGCTTTCTCAAATAATTTGATTCTCTTTCTAGAAAATTTTTATGGGTAGGAAACCTGGACTATAATAAATGGAGCCTGGTCAGTTGGGATACTATGTGTTGCCCTAAAGATATGGGGGGTCTTGGTTTGAGGTAATCCGATTTGAATAGTCTCGCTTTGGCTGCTAAACTTTATTGGAGGTGGTGCAGTAATCTTGATCAGCTTTGGGCTAAAATTCTTAGCCTCAAATATTTTGGTGGTGCTCCAACTGATGAGATTCCAAGATTGGAGCTGAGGGGGAAAGGTTCCATTGTTTGGGACACTCTCAAAAAAGGTGCCATGCTTATTAAGCAGGGTCTCTTTTGGATTGTTAATAAGGGAAACAATGCCTTATTTTGGGAATATTCTTGGGATAATCATCCTCCTATCCTTTCTTATTTCCCCCACCTTCATCTTCTTTGAGATATTTTTTTTGATGTGGGCTGGTCTAAGGTGGCTGACTTCAAGCGATAAAGTCCTCTTGGCAGTTCTTTTACTCACTACTGGTGGGATTCATAGGGTTGGCCAGAGGGTGGTTGTCCTGAGGATCGTGACACTCTGGCTTCTATTTTGGTTGAGAGACCATGTTGTTCTATTGAAGACTCTGATATTCTTGCTTGGGGCCATAATTCGAAAGGGAAATACATTGTTGCTCTGGGTTATCAAACCCTTATTATGCAGAGAAGAGAGGAGATTGTGTCCCCCTGGTGGAAGAAGATTTGGAATAAGTTTGGTTGGCCCAAATGTAATTTTTTTCTTTGGCTTCTGTGTCAGAAGAAATGTTCAACTTGGGATAATATTCAGAAAAGAGGTTTTCAGGGTCCTTCACTATGTTTTCTTTGTGGAAAGAATGAGGAAACCATTCCCCATATTTTCTTCCAATGCTCATATTCCCTGGAGGTCTGGAACTTGTGGTGGCAGATCTGGAAAAGGCCCATCATCCATGCTACTTCTATTTTTGAGTTTTGGGAAAGCTTGGGTAGACCCCCTACCTCTACTTCATGTCTTCAAACTGCCTGGGATTTTGGTCCTTCCTTCATATTTTGGCAGATTTGGTTGGAACGCAACCGAAGAATTTTTTAGGGATGTCAACTTGGAGCCTTACAGGTATGGCTCAGAGTCAAAAGGATGGTTAAGGAGACTATTGAGGCCAAGTGTGTTCTGAGTTCTCCTCTTACTTCCTTCGACTGGAAGATTATCAATAGATTGGAGATTTCTTTATCATCACCAACTGCAAATAGAGGCCCTGTTAGGGGGATTGGTTCATTGAAGGTCAATAGATCTGGGAAGTGGAGTCCCCCCTAGGGGTGTTATCAAAATAAACATGGATGGTTCTTCCAGGGGTAACCCAGGTAATGTTGGTATAGGAGGAATTGGTCGTGATAGTGAGGGTGTGGCCCACCTCTTTTTCTCTGTGTACAAGGGAATTCATTCGAATAATCATATGGAAGCATTGGCAATTCTCCATGCATTGGAAATAACTTTTTCTTTGGGATGGAGAAGGGTTATTTGTGAATCTGATTCCATGATAGTGGTGTCTCTTCTGAACAACAAGCATTTTCAGGATGCTTCCTGGTTTATGGCTAGAATAGTGAAACAGATTTTGAGCTTGGTTGGGAATTTTGTTGAAATTTCTTTTGTTCATATCCCAAGAGAATGGAATAGAGTGGCTGATTGTTTGGTGAAGTGGGCTTCTGAAGGATTCCCTTACTGGAAAGTTGATAGCTGGAATGATCTTGATCAGGAGAAATCTAGACTCCTTAATCAGTTAATTCATGAGGACCAAGAAAGATAATTTCAAGGTGGAGGAACCCGATTGTCATGGGTTCTTGTGTCCTGTCGAAGTTGTTGTCAGAATGATCCATGGATTTCCTTGGTGGATTTATTGTATTTTGTATGATGTGTTGGCTTGGATCACTTGGAAATCCTTGTGGAATGTATTGTTTTAGATTCTGAATAAATTTTCCCACCCAAAAAAAAATAGTACTAAATGAAAAAGAACAACATGGCATAATGAAATTATTGCAGCAAAAGTAATGGTAGAAAGTAAAACAAAACAAAATTGAAATATCACACTTAAAATGGTCGATATCTACTGCTAAAAAACATGCATAGGAAATTATTGAAGCTAATATTACTTACAATATTATGCAAAATAAAAATTAAATCACAATACACTAACCGTACTATGCTACAGAAAACAATAAACAACCCTTTATCAATGTGAGAGAGTGGTTCCTTGCTCCTCATATTATAAAGGGAGAACTAACTCAAACTAGAAACTAGTAATTCATAAAAGATGTAAGTAAGTATGCATGTTCATTGTAGATCGAATAATTAGAAGTTTGCTTCAACAATTGCTTACTCTAGGTTTATCAACATTCATATGCTATGTTCCAATCCCTTTACTATCATGAGGGTGATTATTTATAATATAAAATTCTAACTATTTTGGTATTGCCAATTGGCAGAGTCGTTACTTCAAACCAAGATAAACAACAATTGGTCATTCATGGACCATTCTTGTCTAAGATTGACTTATGGATGTTACAACAGCTAAAACTAACACCCATCACAAATTTATATTGATATTTGTCAAACAAAGATAATGAATTTGGGCCCTATAAATAACCTTGATTATTCAACAAAGCAGAGCTTCTTGGATCTCCAATGATAGGTTCTAATTTTGGTAATAGTTCCAAAAATGTCCTGCTTGATAATCGTAACTGACAAAAAATATCGATTATCATGGCAACTCATTTCTAGCTAGATTCCATGCAAAATAGGATATTTCTCCAATCCTATACCTCAACATCTCTTCATGTCCTAGTTCTTGCCTCTACAGTCTTCTTTTGTCCACAACGCAGGAATGTTATTCAAAATGCACTCTAAAAAATGCTTCAACACCTATAACATGAAATAACTCTTTGCCATATTGGAATTATTAGTGGAATTAACCAAGGAAAACATGAAAATCAACCCAAAATCATCTAAGAAATGTAGTTCTCCTATTCTAACTTGCCTAACCCAAATATCATGCTAAACTATGCAAAAGTCCATCTTTAGTCATTCATATGTTTTAGTTAGAGATAAAAGAACATCTCAAAGCACCTGTTAGATGAGGCAATTATAGGCCTCATCAATTATATCACTTGATTGTATTTTTCTTCCATCAATTGCTTTAATGAGTGTGTTTTTTCTTGGACTTTCTTCCTATATTTTTCTATTTCAATAGTTTTTGTATGCATATGAAGGTCATGGATTGTTGGAACCATTGCACCAACTACATTATCTGGAAGGGGTCATTTATTGCATAAATAATTTGGTAGTACAGTTAGTTTGGGTGGTTGCTCTCCTACTTAGATCTATAGAGAGCATCATAGAAATTAATAGTTTATTTCTCCTTTATATTAAATGGGATTGCAGGATTATAGGCATTACAAAATCTAAGAATCTTATGCCAATAATATGTTTCTCAATTTATTTTTTAACCTCTTGCATAACACTTACTATCTCATTTAAGGCTTTCTTATTGAGGCTATATGTTATTTGTTAAGGAAATTCTTGAGTGACCCATAGGATATGATGCCTCTAATGTGTGGTTTGGATTGCTTTAGTCACTACAAGTAGTATTGATAAATATGGCACCATGATGCTTGTGATAAATTATAATCCTGTGACAATGATGAAAATGGTCCATTGTGGTGATGCAAATTAGGTTATGATGGATGGTAAAATAGATGGAGGTGGGAATACATTAGGAGATCTAGGAGTGCTTGAAGCATATAAAACTAAGGGGAGAATGCATGTCATTGAAATAGAATATGTAGGTGGAGATATTGTATGATGAGATGGTGTGGAGGATAGCCCTAACATTTGAGTAGGTGAACCTAGCAATGACCCTAAGGCTATGATTATTTGGGGTGAGATGAGCATGCTAGAAGAATTAAGAGTGATTTGAGAAATAGTATAAGAAGAATCTTTAGGAGGAGAGATAATGAGAAGAGAAGAATAATGATCATTGGAGTAAGTGTGGGAGCAATTGTTACCTCCAAATAATGTATTTGTATTTGAATTCTAAAATATATAATATATTCACCACAATTGTATGTTGAAAAGAAGAAAAGACAATTAAAAGATAGCAATAGTAAAAAAAATAAAGAAATGTAGGGACACGACAAGAAGTACAAGGTGGGTGCCCACAGGCACCCCAATATATCACCTTTTATTCATACTTATCATATAAATGGATCCCAATTCAAGGGTATTTATAATGATACAAAATCATGAATGAGAGGTTAACCTTTGGATGACATAAACTTAACCTTGAGGTTAACCTTAAGGTAAAATAATAATAAATTAATATTTAAGCAAGGTTATCCATAAGGTGGATTAACCAATACCACTAAGGATGAAACATGAAAGGGGATCTTAGGCTTGCATAAACATTCCCATAGGCCGTCTTGCATAAATATGCTTGCAAGTGGGATTGTATGAACGCATGCCCATAGACTAATAGTTATCATAATCGCTTCTTCACACATTTTTCCTTGGCCTAAACAAGATTTAATTACACATATTTTCAACACCCCAATAATTTGAACTAAGAGGGCCAAGGAGAGTATGCATTAGAGGTAACACCTCCCCCCATAATGGATGTGCTAGTGGACCTGTGTTATTCCTCCTTCATCCCCATATTCATCATCAGAAAGCTTGTGTCCTACCCTCAAGAATCTTGTCTTAATATTATTTAGCCTTGTAATGCAATTCTTGATAAGATGTCCTTCCCTTTTATTAAAATCACAAATTTTATAAGAAGTATTTACTCAATAAAAATAATCACAAATGTTTGACTTCTTTGAAATGTTTGACTTGCCCTTAGGAACCTAAGCCTTAGAATCCATTTTTTTGAAATCTTTTAGATGATCTTGTGTATGAAAAATAGCCCCACAATCCTTCTTTACCACTTAATAATGGATTAGAAGCTTGAAAAATTCTTCAAGGGATATAGGTTGTGGCTCTTTGATAGTTATAGCATTCATGTAAAGAACCAAGCCAATTATATGAAAAGGAGAAGAAATATTGGAAGTAATAGATTTGACATACTCTTCATCACTCTTTACTTTGCCTCCTACTATAGCTAGATCAACTTCTACAGCTTTAAAGTGAGATATAGTCTTCAATATTATTAAAATCTAAAATTTTAAGATTGAAGAGCTCTATCTATATTCTATTAACTTCACTAGCACTTACTTTTTCATAGATATATTTCAAAGTACACCATACCTCAATAGAATTACTTTTCTCTCTAATATGGAAAAATACATCTAGTTCCACTAATATGAAGAATAGTCCAAGAGCTTCCTCCTTTCTCTTACCAAGTTCATGATAACTAAGAGTAATCCTATCATTTGAACAAACCAAGTGCTATAATTTTATCCATTAAGGCAAGTAACATACCTAAGGGATCCATTTTGCACAAAAACCCTAAATAAATCTATAAACTAATATCACCATTATTGGATCTCAAAAATTATGCAGTCTAGAAAAAACGCTCCAAATGATTTCATATGCAAATGTTATGGCCCCACAAATATTTGGTATATTAGCACTCAAATAATAAAAATCAAATGTCAAACCTTAAGATCTTTTTTCGTCAATTCAATAATTACCACTTGGCACCACTTGATTAGATGTAGTATCAATCGACGAACATGAATGGACAAGTGATGTAATGTGATTGGCTAGGATTATCACCATATTATATATATATATATATATATATATATATATATATATATATATATATATATATATATATATAGATAGATAGATAGATTAATCGGTCTAGAACTGATAGGTCTTGAACTTAGGATGACCCACTTCTAAGCAAGAGAGAAGATCAATGTGCCACATGCATAACTAAGACTATATGAGAGAAAATGGTATTTTATGGATGTAGAAAATGTTAAGAAGAAATAACAATTTTGAGCTTTGAACTTAGAACCTCCTTTCCATAAAAAAAATTGCCCAATGACTATGCCATGCAGTCAATTGAGACATATGAAGACCACCTTCCACATAGTGTGATAAGACCTTAAAAAAATTGCATATGGGATTCAACTTGCTAACCTTCCTACTACAAACAAGACATCCAACCACTACACAAAATAGGTAAATGTGGTAGAAGAATGATATGATACCCCTTTAAAATGCTTTCAAGGAGAATTACAGGAGAAAAAAGCTATTTAGATTTGATTCATTGACCTTATCCATGTTATAGAGAGGTCAAACTACTACACCACCACTTAATTTTAGGAGCAAAGTTGTAGGATCTCTTCTTTGGCACTTGTGCTTCATGTTATTTTAAAAATAACTTGTAACTATTGCATGTATCAATAATTTGACCCTATGATGGCCTCCCAACCAAGCATTGTCTCTACCAACATGCCACTCCTTAGATGATGAGTGGAAGAGAAAGGGCTCTAAAAAAAATGATTGATTTGACTACTAATAATGTCAGCATTTGAACATCATTCCTTCTGTCTATAAGGTGTGTGGTTTAATTGTCATGTCATCTATGTTGATGCATCACTTGTGCATCTAAATGCATGGATGTGGGATGACATGTCACATAAAAGGTACATAAATAACTCCATACAAATGATACAAATAATATTTTAAAATTCAAATTAAAAAAACAAATATGTAACCTAAATGCAACCCTTAATCATCAAATGAATCGATTTCTATTATACTGATGAGTGATGTGGTTTCAATTCTCACTTTGATACCATGTTCAAATTTGTAATATTTTCTAGAAATATTCCAAAACATGCATTCACCACAATTATATGCTAAAAGAAGAAAATACAATTAAAATATATCAATAGTAAACAAAATAAAGAAACGAAGGGAGACAAGAAGAAGTATAAGGTGGGTGTCCATGGGCACCCTAATATATCATATTTTATTCACACTTATCATACAAATGGATCCTCATTGAGGGGTATTTATAATGATACCAAATCCCCAATGAGAGGTTAACCTCAGGCCAACATAACCTTACAATAAAATAATAATGAATTACCCTTTAAGCAAGGTTATCCATAATGGTGGATTAACCAATACTATTAAGGCTGAAATATGAAAGGGGTCCTTATGCTCACATAAACATTCCTATAGAATTACATAAATAATTAATGCCCATAGGCTACATTAGTCATGCTCATAATCACTTCTTTACATTTTTGGCTTGGCCTAAACAAGATCAAATTACACATATTTTAATACTCCCATTGTCATTGCCCCATCCTCGATGGGTGAGATTGCTCCTTGGGAAGTGCCTTCCTCAACTATCTCTTTTTCTTTTGTTCCTTCCTGTACATGACAAATCAAGGCTCTTGCATCCTTTTGTGCTTCCATGTTTTTTAGAAATGATCCTATGGGTTAAACCCACTACGAGTTCTCTAAAATTGTGCTACTAAATAATGCGAATGTTAATGAAGTAAAAATTGTGATTGAGATAGGAGGATTAGATAGGGCATTCACAAGATTTCTTCTTCTTCTTATTTTAATATCCCTTATCCCATGCTCTTGAAAAATATTTGATAAATGGCCCTTGAGACACTATATTCCCAATGGTGCTAGTCTTGTATCTTATTTTTCTCCATGTCTTCACCTTCTTTAGCAGGCAATTTTATCCTTAAAGGGCCCCTATAAGGCAAGGATTGACTTTGGTGTCTGGATCAAAATCTATCTTAACCTTCACATTTGCATAGAAGGCAACCCACAAGGAAGGATGACTCTACCATTGTTGAAGTTGATTCTCATGTCCACGAGGAGTGTCTAGATTGGCTATAGTTGTTTTTTTGATTAAATTGGTTTCCTTTTCCATATTAGGTCTATTTTTATTCACATAGGTTTTTTTATGTCTTTTACAATCAACACACTTAGGAAAGTTGCCTCAAGATCATAGGACTAAAAATCCTAGTATAATGTCATTCCTAGGATATTCGATCGTTTTCTTATGGCCTCACTACATCCTCTTACCAGTGGGGTAACCATAATTATTGCATTATTGATCTTATAGAATATGGTTTTCTTTTTCCCCTTAAAGTAATTTTGGTCAATACAATTAAGCCACCATGCATATTCTAGATTGAAGAGGTAGTTGGGTATATATATAGACAAATCATAAGGTCTTCTTGAGAATCTATATACTCTAAAAAATATCTATGTTTTTCCTTTCCAAGATGTTAGATTTTATAATATTTTCCAGTAATCACATGAAATGTAACATTCACCATAAACATATGCAAGATAATAGAGAAGAAAAATAGAAAGATCAACAAGATGTAATAGGATGGATAGGTGCCCAAGGTGGCACCCACAATAATAGCTTACATAAGAATATTACACTTCATATTGATACTATAGACCAATGGTTGTGGGTAGTTACAATAGATACCTAATTCCCAAATTACAATTACAATTATACTAACCAAGGCCAACATAAGTCTTAAGGTTAAGTCAAGTTTTTCAAACCTCTAATTAAAGGATTAGTCAAGTTTAATCATCAAGTGGTTTAATAAATACCACTAGGGGTGAATACATAACCATCCAAGAGGACTAACCAATCACACGTGGGGTGAATACAACAATATTATGTCAAAGGTTTACATCATCATAATATTGTCCATAGGCTTACATCATAAGATTACCAATAGTCATAATATTTCAAAATTGACCATAATGGTCATATTACCATATCTTCCAACACCCCCCATAATCTAAGCTTAAGGCCAAGAATAAAATATATTAGAGATTATGTCATATTCCCCTACAATGAATGCTTTATTGGTCTAAAGAGTATTGAGACCAGTAAGCCTCTCACATCATCTAGAAGACTATCAAATCACCAACTAATGAGCCTCTACCACAATCTAGAAGACTATGAAAATATCAAAAATTGAGTCTCTCTCTTCATCTAGAAGAATGCCAAATTCCCTATAAGCAATGTACTATCAAGTCCAATATACTCCCACAATTATTCTCATGGCACTTTGGGCATGATTTAGGTCAATTTTTCCCACTAATTAGGGCAAGTGGATCCTACCATCTTCTCTTTTCAAAGGTACATGAATTGAATCAAAACTTCCTCAAATTTGAGGTCATGACTCCACCATTGGATCTAAGGTGATGATCTTCTCGTGCAAATACCTTCAACATGCAATATGGTGACCACAATCTATCCTCTAATATAAAAAAGAAGACAACTAAATCATCAAGCAAAAGGCAGGTTTTTAAATAATTAACCCCCGTAGTTAGAAAGGGACCCATAAAAATAAGGCATACCATGTCCTAACCATCCAAAATATACTCCCCTTATATTCAAAAGAACCTATAAAAAACTAAAGTATATCCTCAAACATATGCGACATAGGTGGTCCAAGATGCTTGTACAAAATTACCAAATTTTACCAACCAAAAAAAATATAATTGCTACAACAATTACAAAGAGCTCCAAAAATCATGTAATTTAAAAATAAAGGGGCTCAAAATTCTTTCATATGTGAATGTTATGATCTCTAGAAGCTTACCCTACATATAATGACAAAAGCTTTCAAAAAATCAATTTTAAGAAAAAATTGAACCAATACTTGCAACAAATCATAAGGCGTCACGTGTCACAGAACTCCTAAATACAATAAATTACCACTTGTCCTCCATAGTTGTTTTTGACTAGGATAATGACTAGGCATGCAATGGTCTTCTTTATCTATTTATGGGACATGCATTATAGGAAAAATAGACATATGTCAAAAATATGATCTCCATAAATAGCAACAGAAACTGATTATAAGCTACCAACTAGTGCCATATCAATTGCCATATCACCACTCGATAGAACCAAATCACCAAACACCAAAAGCAAAGGATTAATTAAGGCTAATTTTATGTGCTAAGGGCTTGAATGTAGACCTCTCATGCACTAGCCAAAGAAACGAGCAATATATTTGAGACTAAAGCCCTCTTGTCCATATAATCCTTTGATGTCAATGTCCTCATGGGAGCACTCTTTAGACCAAAGTAGATTTCAAGCACATGACCATGCAAAACACTTCTGTCAACAAAATATTTGCTAGCCACTACATGCTCTATTGTTGCTTGGGATCAATTGAACAATATACATTTGAAGTATCTACCTTACCTGGTGTTTGCAAACTTTGCTAACTAAATATTTTATGTTATGTTTCAAACCCATGCAGTTTGACATTGAATGCCAAGAATGGTTGAACTATCTCGATGTCTAATATTCTCTCCCCTAGTTTTTCCATCATGCTTTTAAGCATTATGGTCTCTTCCATGCTCACTTCTCACTAAAATTTTCTTGGATGCCAAATTCAACTTCGTCACACTAGAACCTAAAGAAGCATACTTTTTGAAGTCTAATTAGTGAAACACAAAAAAATAAGAGCATCAAAAGGAATTGAAATTATGATTACCTAGCAACATTTGCATGTCATTTCATTTCAAACCCATGACCTATCAATGATCAATCATGTGTCTTGTGGAACAATTAAATGATAAAGCATCATAAAACTTGAGACTTCAAGCTTCCTCATAACACTTGAGATCTCGAGCTTCCTCATGGTAGAAAATGTCCCCATTTTGTATATAAAAGGGGAACCAAAAGGATTTTTCCTACATTGTATTCAACACATGATCCTTCAACACATGATCCTTATAACTTGACTTAGGGGTCCTAGTGAAACAAGAAAACTAGTTGTGTTGTGATTAAATCAAGGGACTTTCTCACAACTAGTACCTACATCTTCAAATGACCATGCATTAGCCATAAGATCATCCTAATTGTCACGGTTTTATATGAAATCTTAACCTTTTAAACATAAGTTTACCAAATCCAAAAAGATTGTCTAGTTTATGCAAAGACTCAACCCATCCTTTAATGAAAAAGAGCTTGCACTACAAACAACACCTACCCATTTACAGGATAACATTATCTAATTCTAAGCCTTTTTACGTTGAGTTTTTCATTTGTCCCATTGCAACACTAAGACACTAAAATGTCATGTTGATTTCCTTGAAACTTGATTACCACACATTTGAAAACCTCTATTTTTCCTACAAAACTCAACACCTTGGACATTGAGTTGCCTTCATAATCATATTCAACTCTACAACAATTGCTTCCCCTCAATATGCATCATTACCTTACCTACCAAGACTTTGCAAGTTGTCTACTATCCATGTTTACTTACAAGTAGTCCCCCATTAACATCAAATTGCATTAACGTCAAGGAACATGATGCTCACCATATATCATCTAGTATAACAAAAGTATGTCTTATCTAACATTTCCTATCAAACCCATATTGATAGAGTGGGATCATGTTAACTTGTGTTGATACAATGGGAACACCATTGATTTAAGTCATTAACTTGATGCTCAAGAATACAAAATGTCATCCTTCACTCTTAAATGACATGAAAAAACTAACACTACACAATGAACTACCAAGTGCAACTAGACCTCTATAGATTTAAATTGTTGACTCATCCTCCATGGGATGCCTTAAAGTTATGTGCCTTAGTCTTTGCATCATTAATTACATCAAAGTATACATTGAATTTATCCTAATTTATGCATCAATGAACATATCCTATAAAAAAGAGGAAAATATGTACAAATTATTATAGGGCATGAATTTTAAACATGCACTATCCTACTCATGATGGATGGATGCCATTAAAATAAAAGATAAGGTACTTAAGTTTTGAATTTGCAACAACTCAATTATTAGACAACCACCTTATTTCCAAGGAGAGATGGATGGAAATCATTAATATAGAAGGTAAGGTAGTTGATTTTTGAACTTGCAACATCTCAATTATTGGGCAACAACCCTACGATTATGCTTTAGGTTATTGGCAAATATAACACTCCCCCAATAGTCAAATCCTTTGTGCCCTATGCACCGTTCTAAATGTAATTGATAAATATAACACTCCCCCAATAGTCAAATCCTTGTGCCCTCTGCCCCAATTTAAATGTAATGTGTGAATTAAAACTAGCACAAAGGGGTACTAAATCTCCACATGTTACACTATAGCTAAATACCAACAAGGCCCAATGAAGAGCATGCATTGGGCAAGCAAGTGAATCATGCGTTCAATATGATATGCCTCCAATGCCACTCATCCAAGCGAAAAGACAACCCACGTTCCAACGCTCCTGCCCATGAATACAAAATGTCATCCTTCACTCTTAAATGACATGAAAGAACTAACACTACACAATGAACTACCAAGTGCAACTAGACCTCTATAGATTTAAATTGTTGACTCATCCTCCATGGGATGCCTTAAAGTTACGTGCATTAGTATTTGCATCATAAATTACATCAAAGTATACATTGAATTTATCCTAATTTATGCATCAATGACCATATTCTATAAAAAAGAGGAAAATATGTACAAATGATTATAGGGCATGAATTTTAAACATGCACTATCCTACTCATGATGGATGGATGTCATTAAAATAAAATATAAGGTACTTAAGTTTTGAATTTGCAACAACTCAATTATTAGACAACCACCTTATTTCCAAGGATAGATGGATGGATATCATTAATATAAAAGGTAAGGTAGTTGATTTTTGAACTTGCAACATCTCAATTATTGGGCAACAACCCTACGATTATGCTCTAGGTTATTGGAAAATATAACACTCCCCCAATAGTCAAATCCTTTGTGCCCTATGCACCATTCTAAATGTAATTGATAAATATAACACTCCCCCAATAGTCAAATCCTTGTGCCCTCTGCCCCAATTTAAATGTAATGTGTGAATTAAAACTAGCACAAAAGGGGTACTAAATCTCCACATGTTACACTATAGCTAAATACCAACAAGGCCCAATGAAGAGCATGCATTGGGCAGGCAAGTGAATCATGCGTTCAATATGATATGCCTCCAATGCCACGCATCCAAGCGGAAAGACAACCCATGTTCCAACGCTCCTGCCCATGAATACAAAATGTCATCCTTCACTCTTAAATGACATGAAAGAACTAACACTACACAATGAACTACCAAGTGCAACTAGACCTCTATAGATTTAAATTGTTGACTCATCCTCCATGGGATGCCTTAAAGTTATGTGCCTTAGTCTTTGCATCATAAATTACATCAAAGTATACATTGACTTTATCCTAATTTATGCATCAATGAACATATCCTATAAAAAAGAGGAAAATATGTACAAATGAGTATAGGGCATGAATTTTAAACATGCACTATCCTACTCATGATGAATGGATGTCATTAAAATAAAAGATAAGGTACTTAAGTTTTGAATTTGCAACAACTCAATTATTAGACAACCACCTTATTGCCAAGGATGGATGGATGGATATCATTAATATAAAAGGTAAGGTAGTTGATTTTTGAACTTGCAACATCTCAATTATTGGGCAACAACCCTACGATTATGCTCTAGGTTATTGGCAAATATAACACTCCCCCAATAGTCAAATCCTTTGTGCCCTATGCATCGTTCTAAATGTAATTGATAAATATAACACTCCCCCAATAGTCAAATCCTTGTGCCCTCTGCCCCAATTTAAATGTAATGTGTGAATTAAAACTAACACAAAGGGGGTACTAAATCTCCACATGTTACACTATAGCTAAATACCAACAAGGCCCAATGAAGAGCATGCATTGGGCAGGCAAGTGAATCATGCGTTCAATATGATATGCCTCCAATGCCACTCATCCAAGCGGAAAGACAACCCACGTTCCAACGCTCCTGCCCATGAATACAAAATGTCATCCTTCACTCTTAAATGACATGAAAGAAATAACACTACACAATGAACTACCAAGTGCAACTAGACCTCTATAGATTTAAATTGTTGACTCATCCTCCATGGGATGCCTTAAAGTTATGTGCCTTAGTCTTTGCATCATAAATTACATCAAAGTATACATTGACTTTATCCTAATTTATGCATCAATGAACATATCCTATAAAAAGAGGAAAATATGTACAAATGATTATAGGGCATGAATTTTAAACATGCACTATCCTACTCATGGGATGGATGTCATTAAAATAAAAGATAAGGTACTTAAGTTTTGAATTTGCAACAACTCAATTATTAGACAACCACCTTATTGCCAAGGATAGATGGATGGATATCATTAATATAAAAGGTAAGGTAGTTGAGTTTTGAACTTACAACATCTCAATTATTGGGCAACAACCCTACGGTTATGCTCTAGGTTGTTGGTAAATATAACACTCCCCCAATAGTCAAATCCTTTGTGCCCTATGCCCCATTCTAAATGTAATTGACAAATATAACACTCCCCCAATAGTCAAATCCTTGTGCCCTCTGCCCTAATTTAAATGTAATGTGTGAATTAAAACTAGCACAAAGGGGTACTAAATCTCCACATGTTACACTATAGCTAAATACCAACAAGGCCCAATGAAGAGCATGCATTGGGCAGGCAAGTGAATCATGCGTTCAATATGATATGCCTCCAATGCCACTCATCCAAGCGGAAAGACAACCCACGTTCCAGCGCTTCTGCCCATGACAACACAATATGCCCTTCGTGAAATACCTACCAAATGTCGAATCCCAATCCATCTACAAAGTTGTGCTACTCCATCAAAGCATCATAAAATATTTTTCAACAATGCATCTCTGTGACAATACTGTAACTTGAATTTGTGATCACTGAAATATGAGATAAGCATCATACCACTGTGCTCTTCTACTGAGTCTAATGCTAGGATCCAAGATAGAAACTCATGGACTTTGCATTGGTGCCAAAGGCATTGCATAAACAAAGATATATTTGATCCTTGAATTAATGACCTCCCACTTCGTAGATGGACAACTTACTGTTATGCTATTGCAATGACCATTGATGATAATGGCTCCTCAATCACATCCACTCACCAGAGCTCAAATGCTGAGTTTCAAACTTGGATCCTTCTATTTGCAAACCCAATGCCTCACTGATATTCCAACACACACACTTGAATTAAAACAACTTACAATCATTCAAATGAATGTGCTTCTCATTCCCTAATAGAGCCTGTCAATGCAAAAGAAATATGAAGAGTCTATATTACAGGTTGAACCTACGACCTTCTCCAAGGGAGGAGAACAGTAGTTGTTGTGCTATTTGTGCCATTATTGTGCTCGTGAGAAAATACTAAAAACAAAAAATTATCGTACCAAGTTTTCCCTTTTGGAGGTCTAACAAAAACTCTCATGGTTGAGTTTCAACTCGCATACAAGATCATCAAACCGCTACACTAGTGACTATTTGTGAATCTCCCCCAAAAAAATGCCCCACAAAATTCAAAGCAATGTGCTTAAGATGCCAAAACAAACTCAAAGTAATGTGGTTAAGGTGCCAAAACTTGTCTACATGCCCATGTCCAATGGAAGTAAAGTTGTACATCACACTTTGATTAATAAGTTTGGTTTATAAATATATATTGGGTAAATAACATCCTTTAAGAATTATTTTATATGGTTTATTGATGTTAAAAATTATTTTTTATTTTTAACTTTTCATTGCAACCAAATATTTAGCATAATATTTTTAATTAAAAAAAAAAAATTGGAAAAAAAATTGTTACATTTTTCAAACATAGATATATATTTTAAAACAATAATCATAAAAAGTGTTGAACCAGGATCATCCTAAAATTTTGTAAAGAATCAAAAAATTTGATGTTTCATTCAAACACTTGTCATCTTTTACATTTGCACCTCATGACTTCTTGTATTACATTTTAAGTTCATTTATATTACAATTACATTTCATAAACTTATTAATTACACATACAACATTTTCTCAAGAACTTTACATACGAATTACAAAATAACACAGGTGATAAAATTTTATTAATTAGTTATGCAACCATGTCAATTCGTCTGCATAGACTGTTTATTTCCTATAGGCTTCTTCTCTAGATTAGAATAAGAACTTAGCATTTCAATGTCCTACAACACACTACAGCCTAGTGGATTAGCATTGTTACCAACTATGCTACATGAGTGCTTTGATACCAATGATTTATACCAATGGGATCTAAGATGATGACACAAAGGACAACTCCTCAACTTAGTTTGTGAGGCTAGATGAGTTATACTTTAGAGTTGAGTAGAAAAACAAGACACAACAAGCTCCTTCAAACATCCACATGCTAGATAGGAAAAAAAAAAAAAGGATGTTGATCTAGAAAGATGTAGGAAAACTAGAAAGTATGCAAATGATTTACAGAATATGAAGAACTTGGGCAGCATAGTTGGTAAAAAAACTAGACCTTGGGTTAGATGGTGGCATAGAGGACAACACCCCAACTTAGTTTGTAGTCTAGATGAGTTATGCTTTAGAGTTGTGTAGTAGAACAAGCCACAACAAGTTCTTTCTTTAAACATTCGCATGTTAGATGGAAAAGAACAAATAATAGAAAGGATGTTGATCAGGAAAGATGTAGGAAAACTAGAAAGTATGCCAATGAATTGTAGAATATGAAGAACTCATGTGGCATAGTCTGCAAAAGTACCGAAACTTGGGCTATAAGTTATAGAATTTGGGATGTGGTGTGTATGTTAGATGTTGAAATGCTAAGTTCCTACCCAGATATGAATAAGGAGCCTAAAATAAATAGACAAATATTCATAAAAGGATCTAAAAGAAGCTAAAATATGTTAGAATCTGACATACACACAACATATATTATAGTTATAAGAACTTATAACAAACAAAAACAATTCCTCTTTTTGGACAATTGTAAAAAGATCATGTAGATGTTACAATTGTAAAATTGTCGCCTTATGGTGTCTTATGGAAAGGTTGATTGAAATTTTGGTCTTTAACTTTTTATATAATAGTAGATGTTGGGTGCATGGAGATTTCTCTAATAAAATGCTTGCATCTAGAACTCATGCTAGATGTTATCACTTATTTGCATCCTATTGTTGATGCTAGCGAAACTAGTCCTATGCTCAGTATTGATGCACCATGCTTTGTGTTGGTGTTAGTTCTAATTTGAGCACCACAAATGAGGATGAAGTGTAGGTGCTATTTGACACCAAGTTGCTATGTGAAGGATCAAGGTGACACCAAGATAAAAGGGGTTGTATTTTTACCGCCACTAATTTGAGCTTGGCATTATGGTTGATGTGGACTCAAGAAATCCCTACTTTGCTTTGATCAAAATCATCCTCCTTGAGAAGTAATGGTCCCCTTCACATCTAAATTGAGTTGAGGATATTAATATTTGATTTGGTCAAGCATATAACACTTTGCATTAGTCACAGATTAATCAAAATTCATAATCATAAAAATATTTTACATTCCCCTCCCATTTGTTTTTGGTGATGGATTTGACTAGTTGATTTGATGCCATTGATGTTAATTAATTTAGATCCAATATTATTGGATGGTGCAGTACCAAAAATTCTAGCAAGTATGGAACTTAAGGATTAGAAACTCTGCATCAAAGACTAGACACATTTCCAAGTATACATGATGGAACCTAATATGCCAAAATGAATCCATAAATGCTTGAAGAATATTTGAGTAGTTTGAATTGCATCAACGATTTTCTTACATGGCACCATGATCGTCATCTTCAAGGATTTGTCAATAAAACCAAGGATGCAATCATGTTGATGTTTACTCAAGGGAAGACCTACTATAGTCCATGTTCATATATTTCCATGGTCTAAAAGGAATCAACAAAATTGAGTTAAGACTCAATTTCTTGTTTGTTTGTTTGGCAATGTCGCAAGAAATACAAGATTAGATGTGAAGCTCAATATTTTGAGACATGTGTATCTAGTGAAAGTGTTGTCTAAGTGCCACAAGTGTCTTGCTATCATCAAAGTGTTTGGATACTCTTGAGTAGTTTGCCTCCTAGTCCACGCATCAGCAAGGTGAGTCAAATGGAACAGAAAGTTTACCTAGGTGATAATGAAGTCCATAGTTCACATAGTGACTAGGTATTAATTTGCACTGTACTAGTTAATGATGTTTCTAAGAAAAGTTAGTGTCATTGGGAAGCAAGGTTTCCAAATCAATGAGGTTACAAAGAAGAAACAAAGAATGATATAACATATGAGAAAGTGCAATGTGCAAGTTCAAATTTAGAAGGAATTAAAGGTATAAAGGAAGATGAGAGAGGAAACTTTTAACTCAAATATGGAGGTCAATTTTATTCTAAATAAATTTTCCTATTTTCATAAAATAATATAAATTCCTCTCTCGATAATAGAAATGAAAGTAGTGTAGAGGTTATCCCTTGCACTTTATAAATCCATAACAATTTAAAGTTTTTAAGGCAACATGAGAAGGTGATTGTTATAGAGGAGCATCCTTGCACATTAGGGTTTTAGGGCAACATAAAGAAGAAAGTATTTTTAAGGTTACTCCTTGCACTTTAAGTCCTTCAAAGAAAAACAAACTTATAGATGATAAGTCTCAAGCAATGTGAAAAAAAGAAAAAGAGATAGATGATGATGAAAGTGTGGGTGAGAATCAAAGAAAGAAAGAAAAACTCAAGAAGCAAAAATAAAGAGAGAAAAAAAACTCAGACAAATATTGTTATGGGAAAACAAAAGAAATATTGCAAGTGTTAACAAGAAGTGTGACTAAAACTAGAAATAAAAGTGATGATATAAATAATATATTAAAATATTATGGGGCACTAATGAGACTCTAAAAAAAAGTATTATGGAATTGAGTTATAGATAACATATTTATAGAAATGGCAACCACATCATAAATATTTTAGTAATTTGTCATGTTGATTTTCATCCTGGTAAAATTTAACTTTTAGAACCCCCAAGGACTAGGTGGATTGGTAAGTGTTGGTCTGGCTGGGCACTTACCAAGAAGAAACTGAGGTTCAAACCTTGGGGGAAGCCTATTGCAAAGGTAGTAGTCTGATTTGAATCCTTTGAGTGCGCGTCATATTAACGATGATGGTATGAATTTTGAGCACCTGGTGGTCCATTTCACATCGAGCTATAAAACAACGAGGTGGAATAGGTTTGATGGATGGTACAAATCCCAAGCACCCGATGGTACATTTCACGTGGAGCTATAAAACAACGAGGTGGAATAGGTTTGATGGATGCAGTCCGTGTGGTTTGAACCCTGAAATTTTATTTCTAAATATTAATTACATAGTTAATTGTGAAAATATAACATTTTGAAGAACATAGAAATATGTTTGATAGAAAGACAAATAAAAAATTAAGTTTGGAATAAGTTTGATGGATGGAGTCCTTGAACCATACGCTTGTTAGATAAGTGAAATTTTATTTCTTGATATTAATTAGAGTTAATTGTGAAATTATAACATTTTGAAAAACATAGAAATATGTTTAATAAAAAGACAAATAAAAAATATTTTTAATAAAAAATCAAATTTGATATGATTTAATTAAGTTGATATAATAATATAATTAAAAATAATAATGTTTTATTATTTTAATGAAAATAACCTCTATTAAAACCACATATAACTTATTAGCCTCAACAAATAGACTGATTGATAGCTATGGAATGCTTGACACTCACCTTTACCAACCTTTTATATATCAAATTTATATTAAAACAAACTATATTTGTACTTAATTAACTATAATATTTTTATATAATTTATTTAAATAAAATATTATATTCACCCATCAATTTTAACATCAACGAATAGCCACCAAATGAGCTACAATTTGTTTCCACAAAAAATTTTACAGACTTAACCTTCACAATCGAAATCCCATAGAATCCTTTATTAACCGTTGTCTTCGTTGCAGAATATAACTACATATGCATTAGTTAAATAAAAAACAGAAAAAATCATCTTCGCTCTCCACGGGAATGTAGTTGCTAATACAATCCCGTATGAAGTTGCAGTGTACATATAATTTAAATATTGCGTATATTCTAACAACATACAAGCAAACTGCCTATTGTTTTTAAAACTGCACTTGCCTCTTCGAAAGAAGGTGCTAGCTGGATTTGTAAACTACAGATTTAGATGTCTTAATTAACAATAATTAACATTTACAGTAGTATTTACCTTTTCTGTAACTTGTCACCAACGTCCAAATGCAACATGTAACGCTGCAGAAGAAGACAGAACTACAAGGAAGAGCCGCATCCTTGCTATTCCGACGGACGCGGCCATGAAACCTTTTTAAGGCTTTGTTAATTATTATACAATGTAATGAGTACATAAATCCTGATTAATTAACAATCTTTTGGTTCTTGAATGTGGCTGACTCTCCGCTATTGCCGGCGCTTCGGTTTATAAACCGCAGCATCGGCCTTACGAGTTTTACGTACGTACTTGGAAATAAAGAGAGAGAGAAGAGAATGCGTTTTCGATTTTCAAGTTTTGTAGTGGTCCTGGGTTAGATGAGTTATGCTCTACAGTTGTTTAATATAACAAACTACAACAAGTTTCTTCTTTAAACATTCATACGTTGTTGTAAGAAAAAATAATAAAAAGGATGTTGATAAGAAAAGATGTAGGAAAATTAAAAAATATTAAATGAATTTTAGAATACGAAGAACTCATGTAAAGATGTAGGAAAACTAGAAAGTATGCAAATGAATTATAGAATACGAAGAAATCATGTAGCATAGCCGGCAAAAGTGTTAGACCTTGGGCTTTAAGTTCTAGGATTTGGGATGTAGGATGTGGTCTGCATGTTGGATGCTAAAATGTTAAGTTCCTACCTAAATATAAATAAGAAGCCTAAAAGAAATAAATAAAGATTTATAAAAGATTTAGAAGAAGCTAAACTATGTTAGATTTTGACATATACACATATATTATAGTTATAAGAACCATTAGTAAATTAAAACAAATTATTCCTTTATTCCTTTATGTTGTCTCGTGGAAAAAAGGTTGATTGATATTTTAATCTTCAACTTGCTATTTAATAGTAGATGTTGGATGCATGGAGATTTCTTTAATAAAATGCTTGCATCTAGAATTGCATCATATTAATTGTGCTAAAGGAACTACTTTGATGTTCGGTCTTAATGCACCATGCTTTATGTTGGTGTTAGTTCTGATTTGAGCACCACAAATGAGGATGAAGTGTAGGTGCTATTTTGCACCAAGCTGCTATGTGAAGGATCAAGGTAACACCAAGATAAAAGGGGTTGTCTTTTGACCACCACTAATTTGAGCTTGGCATTGTGGTTGATGTGGACTCAAAAAATCCCTACTTTGCTTTGATCAAAATAATCCTTCTTGAGAAGTAATGGTCCCCTTTACATACAATCGAGTTGAGGATATTAATACTTGATTTGGTCAAGCATATAACACTTCGCATTAGTCACTAATTAATCAAACTTCATAATCATGAAAATATTTTACATTCCCCTTTCATTTGTTTTTGGTGATGGAGTTGACTAGTTGATTTGATATCATTGATGTCAATTAATTTAGATCCAATATTATTGGATGGTGTAGTACCAAAAATTCTAGCAAAGAAGGAACTTAAGGCTTAGAAAATCTGCATCAAAGACTAGACACATTCCCAAGTATACATGATGGAACCTAATATGCCAAAATGAATCTATAAATGCTTGAAGAGTATTTGAGTAGTTTGAATTGCATCAATGCTTTTCTTACTGGCACCATGATCACCATCTTCAAGGGTTTGTCAATAAAACCAAAGATGCAATCATGTTGATGCTTACTCAAGGGAAGACCTAATATATAGTCCATGTTCATATATTTCCATAGTTTGAAAGGAATCAACAAAATTGAGTTAAGACTCAATTTCTTGTTTGTTTGGCAATGTCGTAAGAAATACAAGATTAGATGTGAAGCTCAACATTTTGGCACATGTGTATCTAGTGAAAGTGTTGTCTAAGTGCCACAAGTGTCTTGTTATCATCAATGATATAGATATTATTGTGCTAGGTATAGGTTTAATAAAAACCTATGTTAGGACTTAATTATTCTTTTTAATTTTATGTGAGCTTTTGTTGCTCACGTAGCCCTTGCCAACATCTTCTAGATTAATAGTTGGCAATATTCTAGATAGGTTTAGTTACAACTTATCCTCCTTGTTTTGAGGATTAATGTTTATCTTTTGAATATAAATTTCGTTGCTATTTGGAAGGGCAATTAGTTATATTTTATGCTTATTTAAGCATTGCATTTTTAATGTAAATACATTTGGGAAATAATTTCATATCTTGTTTTTAATTCTTTATCATTGGTATCAGAGCATCATGGCTCTTGACCTGTGAGAGGGGATTTTATTCCTAGAAATCCCCCTCTTCCTTCCGCATTTTGATTCTCTAATTTGAGTGCAAGGTGAAGATAGTTTTGGGTGACAACTTAGTTGGTTTGCTGCTGCCCTGTCTCACATTTGCTGCATATTATTTCACTTGTTGCTACAATTTTGCTACGATTGAAATATGTTTGTCACACATTTTTGTTGACAGTTTGTCAGCCTGACGTGTTTGACGATGAAGCCCGTCCTTTTTTACCTTATGACAACCTACCACTGCTTCTACCGCTCTACATCTGTGCACCTTTGGTGCATCGACCGAGCACATTGCTAGAATTAAACTGTGGGTCTCAATTTATTTTTGGTTGCACACATTTTTTCTAGCTTGCGCATCGAGATCTACCTCGATGCCCATGTGACACTTGGCTATCGGTGCCAAGAAGTTGCTTGGCTGATAGCCATCAACAACAGGTACATCATCATCTCGATCATTGATGAGCGCAAGCCGCTTACTCGGCCCATCGCATCTCTTCTGCAATCTACCTGAGTGATGTGATTGGTTGGATGGAGGTAATCTGATAATTTTCTATAGCAAATCACAGCATTTGCAGACCATTCAAAGGTAGTTTGATCATGGGAAGCTACATTGGTTGCAACAATCTATGACACATATCTCATATGCATGGGAGGTTAAGATTTTACGCCTTATAAAATCACTTTCAATTTATTTTCAAATAGGACAACCAACAATGGCTGCTAGAAGGACTCGCAACATCCGATTGGATGTCAATTTTTGCTTATCATAGTTGCTTCGGTGCATCTCTATGAAAATCACCGCGACGTAATCTTTGTTTTGATGCTACATGCAGATATGTTGTTAATCTCGCACGATCTACTGCACTCTGATAAAATACTGCAACCAAGAGGACCAATTTTATGGATTTATGTGAAGTTGCCCCTTTAGTCGCCCTTGTGAAACTTCCTTCACACCTCCTGCAACATCTTTGCAAAGGTAGCATTTAAAATTGCTAGGATCAATTTCAAATGGAGGGGAGATTTCAGGATCAATTTTTGACAATGTAACAACTCTACGATGGCATTTATCCGCCTGCCTGATGATGGGAAAATTAAAATGCCATCCCTAAGGTTGCGATCTAGCCAATCCCATCATGCACAACTGGCCCTAAACTATTCTCTGTTCTTGTCTTGCCATTTGGCACCCAATGGACTTCCAACATATGATTGGTTGTGCCCAACGACCCTCGCGCGCTCGCTCTCGACCATGTTTGCAACATTTTTGTGGGAATTGACTTTATCCCATATTGTGTGGGTGATAATACGCACATCGAAGGAGATAATTTCTTAATGGATGAACAATTCGGTGACCAAGCACCTGTTGATTGGCGATAAATTTGTTGATTACGATTCTGTTAACTACTATTTGATGGTGTGGATCATCACTTTTTCAATACTTTTGATTCGACTTCGATCAACGAACCTCTGAGCTACCACGATCAAACTTAAAAAAAATGGAGAAGCAATTTACAAATTCCTTTTCCTTCCTATGGGTTTACCTCTTTTGCACAGTTTTTGAGGCCTTCTTCTTTTGCAAGTATAGGTTTGCATATAGTCGTTGGAAATCTCTTTCCGTGCCGATTCTAATTGGACTATTATTTTAATATTTTGTAAAGGTTTACTTTGACTTATGTTTCTCCAAAGTTTGGGTCATTGAAACCTTCTTCAAAAGAACAAAGTGTTGTAAAATGGAGTGCATTTTTGGTTGAACCCGACACTCCTTAAATCCACTTTCATCCTTTGAGACTTTTGGAAGTAGACATTTTCACGACCATGACCCTTCTATTTTAATTCCTTTTGATCATAGGAATCTTTGGGTACTCCAATTTGGGAGTTGTCGTTATCTCTTATTTTGACTGTGGCCCTCTTTATGTGATCCTGGATATCACATGGGTACTCCACACATATTGGAGTTGTCTTAGCATTTTTGTGGCTTGTGTCTCTTAGTGGATTTCAGATTTTTAGTTTCGTTCGTGTCTTCATCAACAAGACTAGAAACACTTCTTCGAGAAAAATTACATCAAGATTTCGCATTAGTTGCTGCTTCAAATATTGACTAAAGCATACGAGGAGATCCATTTTACTCCTTTTATTTGTGCATTCATCATTTGGCGCATCATGTCCTATTGTGGAATTTATTGGGCTACATGCCACTTGTTAGATTTTAATAGCTATTATCCACTTGCAATTATGGATCTTTGAGGAGTCATATTACTCCTCCCCCTTGGGATTTTACAAAATTTATGGATTTGTAATGAAGTGCATCTCGGTGGTACCCGACACTTCATCCTTTTGTTTACATCCATTGTATCCCACTTGGGCATTTTTACTACTCCATCACTAAGATTTGAAGGCATTCACTTCACTTCATGCCTTCCATGAGCCAAAGACTACAGAGATTCGACACTTCGGACACCAAATTTCTGAAGACTACAAAGATTCGACACTTCAGAATATGCCTACTTGTGCCTTTTTCCTCCACTCTTCCTCCACCGACTATAGTTACAAGATGCTTGCTTGACAGGATCATTTGTACTTAGTTTTGGGTGCATGCTTATGGTTCAACATGATTGGTGTGAAGAGTTGCACCTTCTTGAAGATTGAATGATATTTTGACAAGGCCCTTTTTCAGCATCGTAGTGTTCATTCCTACATGCTTGAGGCTGACCCCAGTGGCAACAGACCTCGATATTTTTTTGGGTTTCCTATATGGACCCTTTTAGCATTGAGCATGTGTTTTGCTCATTGTTGCTTCCTTTGATGGAGTCATGGTGATCTCTTTGGAGCTTTGTACATCGTCTATCTCTCTTCTTTTTAGAACCACTTTGGAGGATTTCATTTTTTGGGCACTTCTATTTGTACTATCTTCTCTCCCAAATTCTTGTAAAAGCATTGGAGTCCAATGCTTCCATTGTTGGGAGGAATGATATAGATATTATTGTGCTAGGCATAGGTTTAATAAAAACCTAGGTTAGGACTTAATTATTCTTTTTAATTTTATGTGAGCTTTTGTTGCTCACGTAGCCCTTGCCAACATCTTCTAGATTAATAGTTGGCAATCTTCTAGATAGGTTTAGTTACAACTTATCCTCCTTGTTTTGAGGATTAATGTTTATCTTTCGAATATGCATTTCGTTGCTATTTGGAAGGGCAATTAGTTGTATTTTATGCTTATTTAAGCATTGCATTTTTAATGTAAATACATCTGGGAATTAATTTCATATCTTGTTTTTAATTCCTTATCAATCAAAGTGTTTGGCTACTCTTGAGTAGTCTGCCTCCTAGTCCACACATTGGTAAGGTGAGCCAAATGGAACCCAAAGTTTACCTAGGTGATAATGAAGTCCATAGTTCACATAGTGACTAGGTATTGACTTGCATTGTACTAGTTAATGGTGTTTCTAAGCAAATTTAGTGTCATTGGGAAGCAAGGTTTCCAAATCAATGAGGTTACAAAGAAGAAACAAATAAGGATATGACATATGAGAAAGTGCAATGTGCAAGTTCAAATTCAGAAGGAATTAAAGGTATAAAGGAAGATGGGAGAGGAAAATTTTAAATTGAAGATGATAGAAGAGGTCAATTTTATTCTAAATAAATTGTCTTATTTTCATCAAATAATATAAAATTCCTCTCTCAATAATAGAAATGAAAGTAGGGTAGAGGTTATCCCTTGCACTTTAGAAATCCATAATAATTTAGAGTTTTTAATGCAACATGAGAAGGTGGTTGTTATAGAGGAGCATCCTTGCTCATTAGGGTTTTAGGGCAACATAAAGAAGAAAGTATTTTAAAGGTTATTCCTTGCACTTCGAATCCTTCAAAGCAAAACAAACTTATATATGATAAGTATCACAATAAGCAATGTGAAAAAAGAGATAGATGATGATGAAAGTGTGGGTGGGAATGAAAGAAAGAAAAGAGAACTCAAGAAGTAAAAATAAAGAAAAAAAAAAACTCAGACAGATATATTTATGGGAAAACAAAAAAAATATTGCAAGTGTTAACAAGAAGTGTGACTAAAACCAGAAATAAAAAGTGACGATATAAATAATATATTAGAATATTATGGGGCACTAATAAGACTCTAAAAAAAGTATTATGGAATTGAGGTATAGACAACATATTTATAGAAATGGAAACCAGCTCATAAATGTTTTAGTCATTTGCTCTGTTGATTTTCATCCTGGTAAAATTTAACTTTTAGAACCCCAAGGGCTAGGTGGATTGGTAAGTGCAGTCTGGCTGGGAACTTACGGAGAAGAGACACGGGTTCATACCTTAGGGGAAGCCTGTGGCAAAGGTAGTAGTCTGATTAAATCCTTTGAATGCGTGCCAAACTAACTATGATGGTATGAATCTCGAGAGCACCCAGTGGTCCATTTTGCGTCGGGCTATAAAACAACTAGGTGGAATAGGTTTGATGGTCATGAGTGAAATTTTATTTCTTAATATTACTTAAAGAGTTAATTGTGAAAATATAACATTTTGAAGAAGACAAATAAAAAATATCTTTAACAAAAAAATCAAGTTTGATATAAGTGATATAATAATATAATAAAACTAATATAATGTTTTATTATTTTAATGAAAATAACCTCTATAAAAACCACATATAACTTATTAACCTAAACAGATAAACTATTGATAGCTATTGAATGCTTGACACTCACGTCGTCTTTATCCAACCTTTAAAAAATTATTTATTTTATATATAATCAATTTTTTATTAAACAAATTATATTTATACTTAATTAACTATAAATTTTCTTATATAATTTATTTAAATAAATTTATATATTCAACCATCAATTTTAACATCAACGTATAGCCACCAAAGGAGCTACAAGTTGTTTCCACAAAAATAATTATAGACTTAACCTTCACAAACGAAATCCCAAAGAATCCTTTATTAACCGTTGTTGTCTTCGTTGCAGAATATAACTGCATATGCATTAGTTAAAGAAAGAACACAAAAATCACCTCCGTTCTCCACGGGAATGTAGTTGCTAATACAATCCCGTATGAAGTTGCAGTGTACATATAATTTAAATATTGCGTATATTCTAACAACATACAAGCAAACTGCACTTGCCTCTCCGAAAGAAGGTGCTAGCTGGATTTGTAATTGGATGAGAGGTAAACTACAGATTTAGATGTCTTAATTAACAAAAATTTACATTTACAGTAGTATTCACCTTTTCTGTATCTTACCACCAACGTCCAAATGCAAACTGTAATGCAAAATGTAACGCTGCAGAAGAAGACAGAACTACAAGGAAGAGCCGCATCCTTGCTATTCCGACGGACGCGGCCATGAAACCTTTTTAAGGCTTTGTTAATTATTATACAATGTAATAAGTACATAAATCCTGATTAATTAACAATCTTTTGGTTCTTGAATGTGGCCACTCCCTCTGCAACCCTCCGCTATGGCCGGGGCTTCGGTTTATAAACCGCAGCATCGGCCTTACGAGTTCTACGTACTTGGAAATAAAGAGAAAGAGAAGAGAAGGCGTTTTCAGTTTTTAAGTTTTGTAGTGGTCCTGAGTTAGATGAGTTATGCTTTAGAGTTGTTTAACATAACAAACTACAACAAGTTTCTTCTTACAACATTCATATGTTTATGTTGCAAGAAAAAATAATAAAAAAATGTTGATAAAAAAAGATGTAGGAAAACTAAAAGTATTAAATGAATTTTAGAATATGAAGAACTCATGTAAAGATGCAGGAAAACTAGAAAGTATGCAAATGAATTATAGAATATGAAGAAATCATGTAGCATAGTCAAAAAAAAATGTTGATAAAAAAAGATGTAGGAAAACTAAAAGTATTAAATGAATTTTAGAATATGAAGAACTCATGTAATGTAAAGATGTAGAAAAACTAGAAAGTATGCAAATGAATTATAGAATACGAAGAAATCATGTAGCATAGTCGACAAAAGTGTTAGACCTTGGGCTTTAAGTTCTAGGATTTTGGATGTGGTGTGCATGTTGGATGCTAAAATGTTAAGTTCCTACCCAAATATAGATAAGAAGCCCAAAAGAAATAAATAAATATTTATAAAAGGATTTAGAAGAAGTTAAACTATGTTAGATTTTGACATATACACAACATATATTATAGTTATAAGAACCATTAGCAAATTAAAACAAATTATAGTTATAAGAACCATTAGCAAATTAAAACAAATTACTCCCTTATGGTGTCTTTGGAAAGGTTGATTGATATTTTGATCTTCAACTTGCTATATAATAGTAGATGTTGGATGCATGGAGATTTCTCTAATAAAATGCTTGCATCTAGAATTGCATCATATTAATTGTGCTAAAGGAACTACTCTGATGTTTGGTATTAATGCACCATGCTTTATGTTGGTGTTAGATCTAATTTGAGCACCACAAATGAGGATGAAGTGTAGGTCCTATTTGGCACCAAGTTTCTATGTGAAGGATCAAGATAACACCAATATAAAGGAGGTTGTCTTTTGACCACCACTAATGTGAGCTTGGCATTGTGGTTGATGAGGACTTAAGGAACCCCTACTTTGCTTTGATCAAAATCATCCTCCTTGAGAAGCAATGGTCCCCTTCACATCTAACTTCAGTTGCGAATATTAATACTTGATTTAGTCAAGCGTATTACACTTTGCATGAGCCACAAATTAATCAAACTTCACAATCATGAAAATGTTTGTCGTTTCCCTCCCATTTATTTTTGGTGATTGAGTTGACTAGTTGATTTGATACCATTTGTGTCAATTGATCTAGATCCAATTCTATTGGATAGTGCAATACCATAGCAAAGATGGAACTTAAGGCTTAGAAACTCTACATCAAAGACTAGATGCATTCCCAAGTATACATGATGCAATCTAAGATGTCAAAATATCCATAAATGCTTGAAGAATATTTGAGTAGTTAGAACTGCATCAATGTTTTTCTTTCATGGCACCACAATTGCCATCTTCAAGGATTTGTCAACAAAACCAAAGATGCAATCATGTTGATGCTTACTCAATGGAAGATCTAATAGATAGTCCATAGTCATAGATTTCCATGGTCTGAAAGGAACAAACAACAATGAGTGGAGACTCAATTTTTTGTTTGTTAGTTTGGAAATGTGGTAAGAAATACAAGATTAGATTTGAAGCTCAACATTTTGGCACATGTATATCGAGTGAAAATGTTATTCTAGTGCCACGAGTGTCTTGCTATCACCAAAGTGTTTGGCCACTCTTGAGTAGTCTGCCTCCCAAATCATGCATTGACAAGGTGAGCTAAATGGAACACAAAGTTTACCTAGGTGATAGTGAAGTCCATAGTTCACATAGTGACCAAGTATTGAATTGCATTGTACTAGTTAGTGGCGTGTCTGAGCAAAGTTAGTATCATTGGAAAGCAAGGTTTCCTAATCAATGAGGTCACAAAGAACAAACAAAGAAGGATACAATGGATGAGAAAGTACAATGTGCAAATTCAATTACAAAAGGAATTAAAGGTATAAAGGAATATGGGGGGGGAACTTTTTTAAGTAAAGACGACAGAAGAGGTCAATTTTATTCTAGGTAAATTGTTTTTATTTTCGGCAAGTAGTTTAAATCCCTCTCTTGGTAATAAAAACGAAAGTAGTGTAGAGGTTATCCCTTGCACTTTAGGGTTTCAAGAGTAGGATAGTAAGGAAATAAGGATGGAAGAAATTCATAGCAATTTAGGGTTTTTAGGACAGCATAAGAAGGTAATTACTATAGAGGAGCATCCTTGTACATTAGGGTTTCCAAGGCAACATAAAAAATAAAGTGTTTTGAGGTTATTCCTTACACTTCAAATCCTTCAAAGCAAGACAAACCTATAGATGATAAGTCTGGCAATAAGCAATACAAAAAAATTAAAGAAAGAGATGATGATAAAAGTGTTGGTGAGAATAAAAAAAAAGAGAAAGACTCAAGAAGCAAAAATAAAAATAAAAAGAAACTCATATGCATATTGGCATGGGAAAACAAAAACAAATATCACAAATGTTAACAAAAAGTAAAACCAAAACCACAAATAAAAAGTTCTGATACAAAAATATCTTAAAATATTAAGGATATGAATAAGACCCTAAAAATAATACTATAGAATTGACTAGACAACATATTTATAGAAATGAAAATTGTGTCTTAAATGTTCTTTACAGTGTTGATTTTAATCTTGGTAAAATTTAAATTTTAAAAGACAATTGAAGGAGTGAGATTTTATCTCTTAATATTAAGAAGTTAATTAAGAAAATATGACATTTTGAAAAGATAAGAAATATCTTTGATAGAAATCAAAGACTAATAGAAAACATCTTTAATAAAAATTAGTTTAATATGATTTGATTAACTAGATAACAATATACTAAAAATGTTACTTATGACATTTCGAAAAGATAAGAAATATCTTTAATAGAAAGACAATAAAAAACATCTTTAATAAAATTCAAGTTTAATATTTACCAAGAAGAGACCTAAGTTCAACCCTTGGAAGAAGCTTGTTGCAAAGGTATTAGTCTGATCCGAATAATCATGTGAATGCATGATTGATGGTGATGGTACAAATCCCAAGCACCCGATGGTCGGAATCATGTGAATGCATGCCATATTGATGACGATGGTACAAATTTCGAGCACATGGTGGTTCGAATAATGTGAATGCATGCCATATTGATGACGATGGTACAAATCTCAAGCACCCGATGGTCCGAATAATGTGAATACATGCCACATTAATGATGATGGTACAAATCTTGAGCATCCAATGGTCCATCATATGAATGCATGCTAGATTAATGATGATGGTACAAATCCTAAGCACCTGATGGTCCAAATTATGTGAATGTATGCCATATAAATGCATGCCAGATTGATGATGATGGTACAAATCTCGAGCACTCGTGATCCGAATCATGTGAATGAATGTCAGATTGATAATAATGGTACAAATCCCGAGCACCCCCGGTGGTCCATTTCACAACGAGGGGAAATAGGTTTGGTGGATGTAACCCATGTGGTCGGAACCAACTCTCTTATTAAAAAAAATTCAAATTTATATGATTTAATTAATTGGATAATAATATAATAAAAATAATATAATATCTTATTATTTAAATAAAAATAACCTATAAAAACCACATATAACTTATTAAATATATATTCTATAATGACAACTATAATATTTTTTATATAATTTATTTAAATAAAATATTATAATCAACCATATTTATACTTAACTATAATATTTTTTTATATAATTTCTTTAAATAAAATATTATAATCAACCATCAATTTAGCATCGCCTATTATTTGTGAAACTGCACTTGCCTCTCCGAAAGAATGTGCTACCTCGACTTGTAATTGGATGAGAGGTAAACTACAGATTTGTAATTGGATGAGAGGTAAACTACAGATTTGATGTCTTAATTAATAATAATTTACATTTACAGTAGTATTCACCTATTATGTATCTTGTGACCAACGTCCAAATGCAAAATGTAACGCTGCAGGAGAGGACAAAATTACGAGGAAGAGCCGCATCCTTGCTATTCCGACGGACGCGGCCGGCCATGAAGCCTTTGTAACGCCTTGTTAATTATTATACAATGTAATAATTACACAAATCCTGATTAATTAACAATCGTTTGGTTCTTGAATGTGGCGACTCCCTCTGCGACCCTCTGCTATGGCCGGCGCTTCGGTTTATAAACCGCAGCATCGGCCTTACGAGTTCTACGTCGTTGGAAATAAAGAGGGAGAAGAGAAGGCATTTTCAGTTTTAAAGTTTTGTAGTGGTAATGATCATGGCGACTTCGAAGAAGTGCAAAGAATTGGATATGAGCTGCGATACAGAGCATGGAATTCAAACCAAAAAACAAAGAAGCAGAGAAAATGTAAATGCAAATGCTGATGCAGATGCAGATGATGCAGAGGCGGTGGAGAGTTTCTGTTATTCAGAAGAAACAGAAGAAGAAGAAGAAATGGGAGGGAGAGCAAGCAAAATGTTGGAGGAGAGGAGGTGTTATTCGGCCAAAGCTGGGGACGAATGGAGCGCCTGTTTCGTGGGGGAGCCTCTCGCCCAAGCGGAAGCCAAAGCCAGGTGGCCCTCTCGCTTTAAAAAAAAGGCCTATTTGGCTGGCGACAACCGCATGAAGCGGTAATGAAAATCTTGGCTTTATAATTGTTTAGCAGGGGAAATAAAAATCTTTTAACCTGCAAGTGTTGAGCAGGGCGGTTAAAGTGATGTCGTTTAAACTTCTTCTTTCGGTTCTAAAATGTTGGGACTATAATTATTTTATTTTTTGGTTGTTCAGAATGTCAAATCCATGTCCAATGTCCATTGGAGTAATATTCCGTGATTGCAATATTACAGAGACAACAGTGCAGCAGCAGCAGAGACTACTGTTATGGAAGTACGAGCTCATTATACGCAAGCACTAATTGACTCTGTGCTTTACCAACTGGGCGACTGTGTCTTGATCAAGGCAAGGATTGGACGTTTTTTGTTTTTAATATCTATTTTGAATGAATGAAAGATTTTAATTCGAGACCCAAAAATGGTCTATGGGACCTCAAATATGGAAGTACAATTACTCAAATCATATCATATGATCTTTAATATTTTTGAGAAGGTTGTTCCTTCTCCTGCTGATTTGTGTTAGCAATTCTCCAACTTTTTTTATTTTCCTGTCTTCAAATAAATCTGCAATAAACTCGTTCTCAAGTGTTTCTTTGTATTTGTCACGGATATCTGAAAAACTCGGGCATTTATAGATGAAGTGTTCCTCTGTCTCTACTGCCCCTGTGCTGCATAGAGTACATATCCTTTCTTCCCATTGTTCTTTGGGCGTTGTCCATCTCCCTGTTTCACATCTAAGCCTATGATAGCTAGTCCTTATCTGAGCAATGAGTATTTTTTCCTTCCACTTGATTTCAGCGCCTATATACGCTTTTTCCTTGTGGTCATACGTTGGATTAAAATTTGCAATATAATATTGTCTTTTTCCGCTTGCATTTTTCCACATTCCACTTCTGAACTTTTCATTCACATAATTTTTAACGTCTTTGTTGACATTTGGACATTTGTAACAAGCTACATTTGGACATTTGTAACAAGCTCACTTCTTCGAAGCCGGATTTTTTTTGTGTTTTAAAGGAGGGAGAACTTTCCCCTGCCTTGGAAGCTGATATTTTTTAATGGAGGAGAGAGAACTTACTCAGCTTGGCAGTGGGATTCCGAACTCAATGCATAAATCAGCTTAATAATGTTTAAACGATGATGATGTGGAGGAGAGAGAACTTAGCCAGCTTGGCAGTGGGATTCCGAACTCAATGCATAAATCAGCTTAATAATGTTTAAACGATGATGATGTAGATACACTATTTCTTAATTAGGATTGTCGGCATTTATTTTTGATATGAGTATAATAAATTTATATTAGTACGAGGAAATTGGGGATGTAATTAATGACGCAGCCTTTTTAATCGATTAAGCTTGAAATTTTTATGATAGTACGAGGAATTTAGGCGTAATTAATCACACCCACCTTTAAGAATTGATCATTTTTTAAAAATATTGGAGATTAAAGAAAATTAAATGGTGTACTGACGCACTTGAGTGTATTTGTATTGTAAAGGCGGATGCAGAGGAGGATTACGTAGGAAGAATGGTGGAGCTCTTTGAAACCGTGGATGGAAATCAGTATTTTGCTTGCCAGTGGTTCTTCAGGGTTGGAGACACTGTGAGTACGTTATCAGTCAATACAGTTTTCTTGCATCAATGCCGTATCTATGTTTCTTTTAAACAGAATACAAAAATGATGCTATTTTAGTCATCTGAATCTTTCTCATGAGCTGGTGAGGCTCAGGGCTTAAATGGAAGCCCACATTTACTAAAATCTGACGTAGTATTGTTGTCTGATTGCAAGTGAATATCTTGCTGACACCATCTTGGCTAAAAGCAAAATTTATAAGGCAATAAGCTGGCTAGGCTGACAATTTGATCATTTTCATGGTATATTTTACTTTTCTCAGTGTTTACGCAACTATCTTTCTTCTCGAAGAAAGTTGCTTAGGAGTTCACCTGACAGTGAATACTTGGGTACTCTGGATAGAGTATGTGTCTCCTAGTGGCCACGATACTTGAGAACCTTAAAATGTGATTGCTTTACTTCTAAACTTGGTTAATGCCTTCGACTTTATCCCATTCAGACAAATGTTAGGGTTCACCCATAGAATTGGAATCTGAGTTTATGGTATGAAACTTTTGCCTTAACTTGGATCAAACCCATTGAAGTGTTTTTCTTATCCATACTAAAAACAATATATTTTATTTAACTAAAAAAATTACTATTTCTTTATTTATAACACAATTATCATTCATAAATACTATCTAAAATTATTAGAAATCAAATGACATGACATAGCTTGTTTTAGAAAGCTTGGTAACCGTTGAACCCAAAACCACCCACACTCACAAGTCTTGGTTTTTTTAATGTTTGTACCTCCCTAGATATATATCATACACCTATACATAAAACACAAATATTATAATGTTTAAAAAATATATAATGAATCTTATATGTGATTAAGATTTAATTTTATTTATATGAAATTTGGTTATAATTTCAAACCGAATCAATCCAAGGGGTGTCTCTAACAATGAGCAAACTATATTACATTGCATTCACTTTTGCTTTGAAGATAATGGAATATGGCTTTAAATAGCGCAACTTTAATTAATTAAAGTATTTTTTACCCTCAATTTTTCTTGCGACGTACTTGGAGAAGATTTTATTTGTATAGTTCATGCCCATTACAATTACTTCACTCCATTGATTTATAATTTCACTTCGCCGTTTGATTTGACAGTTACATAATTTACTTTCACTTTACATGTTGCGTAGTAGCTCATTCTATTTAAGCATCTATTACTTTGCTTTCAAAATTAAAGTTTTTAAACTTTATGTTCTTTCTAAAATTGGCATGTGCCATAAAACCTTTGCAGTTTAATTTTTCATGCTTTCTTATTTTCAGGGCTTCGTTTGATCTCAAACTCTTACACTTGCCATGGACACATCACTTTTGTAGAATAAGGCATAGATAGACAGTAACCCATATGATCTGTATACAAAAATTATTTTGATTGTGTCTGCCATTATATATGCCAATGGACAATGGCGCTTCTATATGTTGGATGCTAAACATCAATAAGTTTTTACAATTTTATATAAAATGAAAATATACAATGTTTAGAGTTTGTCTTTTTAAAGTTTTTATACTTGTCTAAAATTCAGATTTTAATTGTTTCTTTCAGACACACATTGTATAATCAATAAAAAAAATACATGTAACTATAATAAAACTAAGTGAAATTTATATATTTAGAATCTAGATTCAAATACCTGTGTATCCTTAAATTTTATTTCAAAGTGATATATTTAGAATCTAGATTCAAATACCTGTGTATCCTTGAATTTTATTTCAAAGTGATATGATTTAACCCATCTTAGGCCTCAAAGTTATGTTAGTAACCTTGTTAGCATATGCATTGATATAAACATAAAAAAAGAAGCATTCAGTCAATGTACAGGTTAACATTGGTGGAACAGTGCCCAAGAGCATCAAAATACAGACCTCTCAAAGAAATAATATCCTACCAGGATTGCTTTTCAACCTACACAAAATGCCAACATCATTGTTTGGGACTTAATTTAAGACTGCTTAATTCTTCTTTTAGATTGTGGGAAATTTACCACCATACATCTAGGCATGCAGTTCTTTAATGTACAGAACAATGGTGCAATGGACAGCAAGTCTGAAAAAGGTGACATAGCTTTAATCAATTTCGGTCCTTTGTCCAATTTCGTCTTCTTACTTCTAAGCTATGCTTCAAGTTTGACAATTTGTAGATCTTACTTCTGAGTCACCTGTGTTGCACATTGCCTTTTTTCCTTAATCTACCTTGGCTAATCCTTTTTGTTCTTTTGATCTTCTTCTCCAACCTATGCGAATTCTTGTACTTTCACCTCAACCCTCTAGATAGACTCTGCATTTCTTTTGGTTAGCTCACTCTTCCATTGCGCCTCTATCATGCATTGTCTCAAACCATTACTGCTGCAGTCATCAACACTCTTCTCATGGATGCAACCCAAAACCTGCAAATTTGTGTACTTGCCTTTCATATGTGAAAAAGTTGAGCTGTTGAACTCATTGCAATGAGGTTGCGAAATAATGGGCCTGCCTAAAGTGAGGTATATGATAGGGGCATCATTTGGAAGACTACACTGCTCTATCAGCTCTTGTGCACTCTATAACCCATAGTAGAAAAAATCGGAATTGGCAAATGACTGACTTGGAAATACAAGGAATCAGAAAAAAAAAAACCGAAGAAAACGTAATTTTTCGTTAAAAAAAAAAGTTGTTTTCATGCATATTACAATGAATTGACATTATGAAAATCAAATATTGCAATAAAAGCAGTAATTCATGTCAAGACATCATACAAGGCTTAAGTTTAAAGTAACACATGAAAGTGACAAAACACATCTTGTATTGCTTATAATATGAAAAGGTATAAATTACAAAATGTGTCAAAATGCCTCAATAGGCCCACTATCTATGGTCTTGCAATTCCTTTGCCCTAACAAAAGACAGAGTCTCTCTTTGTTGACGTGCCCTTGCTGCTTCTTACGCGTGTGCCTTTTCTTGGTCCTTGGCTGCTATCTCCTTTGCTAGGTCTTCAAAGTTTTGTAAATTCATCTAGGGAGAAGAGAGGCTCTTCCTGTTATTTTGCAATACATCTCTAATCCATTCAGGTGATGGATCAATGTCACTTAGGTCAATGGGCTGAGTATTTTTTTTCAAAACTTCTTTGGTGGAGGCAAAGGCTGTAATGCACAAACACAAGATCATTTAACTTTTCTTGTGTAAGTTAGTTGCGCTTCTTGGAGTGTATGTGCTCACACATCCTCCAATTGGGCTCACAACCTAAAGCGTTGCATGGTTGAGATAAGATTCTGATGACCATGCACTGCAAATTGGGCATAAAATCACTGAAGTCATCCCATCATAAATCTAGAAACAACAACAAAAAATAATAATTACTATTTCACATGTAAAATAGTAAATTGAGATTATTTTTTAAAACAAAATCAAAATACAATAAATAATAATTCGATGAGGTTACGTGGCCTCAATGTTAACCTAGCACTCTTGCATTGTTCGGATGGGAATTGGCAGCCATGACATTCCTTATAATCCTATATCTCTAAACGTGTTTTATTGTGCAATTGTTTACTAGCTGAGAACATGCGGTCAATGCAGTCTTGAACGCCAACCTTCACCTCATAATCAACACGAAATGTAGGAGAATAAAAAATTTAGGGGTTCAAGTAGTAACCCACTGCATGAAGAGGGCTATGGATTTGTGATGTCCATCGGTTATCAATGATAGTCCAAATGGGATCGTATTTGGTGCAGGCATATCCATAAAATGCAGCAATTGCCTCTTTTGTCATGTCCATAGCCTCATATACAAATCCCATTGATAATTGTTCTCCATCAAAAAGATGGAGAACCTTCACCAAAGGCTCAAACACCTGGAAAAAAAAAAGAAAAATAATTTAAAGGAAAACATTTTACGTTCAAAAAAAAAAAAACTTAGTCTTGTACCTTGATGGCCTCATCCATAGCTATCTATAAGTCCTCCTCAAACAAATAAGTATATACATTATGCCACTTAGGTGACATTCGATATCTTGCAGCTTGTTCGGAATTCCAACATCGCTCACAAACATTTGCTTCAATGATCCTCTTGCATCATAAAGGCTTTGCAATGTCACAAAGTTTGTGGTGAAGTGTGTAATGCCAGGCCACACTAGCTCTCTTCCATTAGTAAATCGCCTCATGAGGCTAAGGACCCATGTATATTTGTTAATGAAATGCGTGATAGCCTTAGCCTTACTTACAACCTTTGCCACCCAAGGTAATTTTTCAATGTCCTCAAGGAGCAAATCGAGACAATGGGTTGCACATGGGGTCCAAAATTAGTGGGGAATATTTGCTACAAAATGTTAGTGGCTACCTTATATGTTGCTGCGTTGTTCGTGATGATTTGGACAACATTCTCCTCCTTGACCTCCAACAACCCGACAAGCATTTCGGCACTCTTAACTTGTGTTGATGCATCTATTGACTTGAGGAATGCAGTTCCTCCTACAGAAGCAACCAAAAAATTGATCAAGGTTCTTCCCTTCCCATCCATCTAACCATCAGACATTATACTGCAACCCTTGTTCCTCCACACCCTGTGCTGGTCTTCAAGCACAACCTTGAAGTACATAAAAAAAATTTAGTCATGCATATTATCATTTATATAAAAAAATTTAGTCATGCGATGTCCACAGATTGTTTGAGAGGGCCCCTAAGGTCATCATAAGGTGGCGCCTTAAATCTTGCATTGAAACTTGCGATGACATCTATCATGCACTGCCGGTATGGAGACCTTGCCACATTGAAGGGAATGTCAAAATAATACCAAAAAGTGGCAACGATTGTCCTTGTTGCATTGTGCTTCTCTTGGTTCCTCACGATCATACCCTCAAGCATGGGTTGTGCCCCTGGCATGAAACGGTCTACACAATGGGACTCTCCTATCCCACTAGGTGCTTGTGCACACGATGGACCCGAACTATCCTGCTGAAATCGACTAAAGCTGCTACCGATATGGGGAATTCGAGAAGGGGGGGTTGACATGGCATCGGTTTGACTTTGTTTGAGATTACTTTTTTCCTCTGAGCTAGAGATCATGGCTTCTATTTTATTTTTAATTTCATTCGCCACCTTAGAGCATGTCTTGACATCTTTGTCAGCTCTCTTTGCCAAATGGAATTTGAGGTGGAAAACACCTCCAGTAAAATGTTTGTTACAAAAATTGCATATAACTTCCCCTTTCTTTTCCCTTGGCATTTCATACGCCCATGTCGCATCTTTTGGTTTAATTATTTCTATGCTTGCACATGGAAACAAGTAACAACAAATTTACAAACAATTACTAAAAAAACAAAAAAACCTAAACCTTAAACCAGAAGGCTAGGGTTTAGGGTTAAAATTAAAACATTGACAACTGAAAAATGGGCTTGCATACATAGTTATCAGACAACATTAAGCAATATTTATTTAAAGGGAGAAAAAAAAGCCTAAACCCAAAACCTTAGACTAGGTTTTAGGGTTTAAACTTAAAAATTGAAATATTCACAACTGAAAAATGGGCTTGCATACATAGTTATCAGGCAACAAAGAGGAGGAAAAAAAGAACCTAAACCTGAATCCCTAGACCAGGGTTTAGGGTTTAAAATTCAAAGTTCAATCATTAACAACTAAAAAATAGGCTTGCATACATAGTTATCAGGCAACATTAAGCAATATTTACTTAAAGGGAGAAAAAGAAAACCTAAACCCAAAACCCTAGACTAGGGTTTAGGGTTTAAATTTTAACTTGAAATATTGACAACTGATAAATGGGCTTGAATACATCAGACAACAATATTTGGTATTTACTTAAAAGGAGGAAAAAAAACCCGAAACCCTAGACTAGGGTTTAGGGTTTAAACTTCAAACATTGATAAATCACAAAACTATTTGCAAACAGCCCTAATTTACATTCTTCAACTTGGAGAAAAAAAAGTTTACAAAAGATTTTCTTACCTCGGATGAATCCTCCGAGCGGTGGTTGTTGTCTGCTGGATTCCTTCAAACCGCAATTCGCTCACTCTTAGGATGCCCTAACGTGTTTGGGTTGGGGTGATAGCAGGTAGGCAGAGTCTTTTCCTTGTTTTGAAGAGCTTACGTTGAAAAAAAAAGGAAACAGTAATTTTTTTCACTTAATCGGCCGCAGCCTCTACCCGTGCGGTTGTAGAAATCAGAATCGTCGAATTTTTCAAAAAATTGGCAAAGGATCGCTGACTTGGCGATTTGATGCGATTTGACTTGGCAAATCATTGAATCGCCAAAACATCACAATTTTTCCAACTCAAAATGTTGTTGGGATTGCTAAATCTCTCTAAGTATGCAAACCTACCCTCTCATGTCCATTTTCAAAACATATAAACTTCCCAGGAAATTTGGAGTCCCACAATCCCCATTATGCAAATATACTACCATAATTATCATCACCGGCATGGCCAAAACACCTACCAATTGGTTAAAGAGTGTGTCTAAGGTATCCTCCTCTATCCTTCTAAATATAGTTTAGTCATGTAGTTTGGAGACCAAGATTAGATGTTTTGACTCCACATCTTGCGCCTCCTCATGGTATTGGCTCTATTTCGCTTCAGATGTGTATTATGACCCTTCCCAATCACCTTCATCACCATTGTTGTCATCATCTTCCCCTCCTCAATACGTGCATCCTATTGTCATCACATTCTCCCTCCTTGATAGGTGTATCCTACATAGTTTTTTGACCCTCTATAATGTCCATTCTCTAGGTGGTATTGCATGCACTGATTGTGGTTATAATCTAGGTCTTTTCTCATTTGTGGCCAACTTATTTTATCTATCTCATTTTCCCTAACTTGCTCCAAAATTCTTCTTTCCAATGCAAGCGACATTCCCTACCCTTCCGACTCATGGTTAGCCACTGTTAATTATCATAGTCATGGTCCACTCTCCTTCTCTTGATGTTCACTGAACTAGCAGGCATGCATATGTTTTGCATGGTTTTGGATGGAGAAATCAATCAAGTGTGGTTCATGGTCAAATATGTTCACTAGTCGACATGGACATGGGTGTAAGTTGAGTAGGGACAAGTGGAAGGGCCTAGTCTTGGGTATTCAATGGGCCCTACTCTTTTGTATAGGAGCTCATTAGAAATCCTAATTACACCATTAATACAAGGAGGAGGAGATTGCCTTTTCAAGAGAAATAGACCTCTTCAAGGGATACCTAGGTCTGAGTTATAATTACATACTTATAATGTACAGATAATCCTAATTACATATTTATAATGTACAGATAATTATGTGAAAAAGAACCGAATTCATTAATGCTAAATATTATATATATTTTTTTTATCATTCATTCAATGCCAACAATAAACAATATTTCTGACTTGTTGCATTCCAGATGCTGGACAACTAGTACAAGAAGGCCGAAAATATAGAAAATGGCGGCGATATGGAAAGTTGCGGTCACCCAAGGTTCCGCGCGGTTAGTATGAATACCGGTCGACCAAGGAAGACTCCACTATCCAAGTCGGCGATGGTCAGTATAAAGCAGGTCGAGCAAATGAAATCGGCGGTGTATTATACAAGTCCTCCATGTCACCTTCAATTTCCACGGCGTCCAGAATATAGTTCGATGTAGGCTTAGGTTATATCTGATTGACCCTGCAGAAAACGCCCTCCAACAATGGTAGATTTTCTCTAACTGATCAACTAGGGCAGAATCTTACACTGCCGAAACTGGTTCTCCCACGGGGTTTCTTCCGAGGGTTTGATTTTTGAAGAAGCTCTCCAAAAATTCCAATAAGAGAAAATAACATAAGCATAACCTTAAAATAAATTCCCTTTTTCCCTTATATATCCTTTTTCCAAATCTTTAATTTAATTTCACTATATTAAAATATATCATTGAACTCCACATTTAAATGAATTAAATAATATTTCCGTCAAAAGTCAAAAACGGAAAATATTAAAATAATTAATTTAAAAACAATTCCCTTTCACCCAAATTAACTTACGGGAATTAAATAAGTTAACGGTTCCTTGTTACACACAGCGAGGGGACATGACAATCACAATCCTTTCCAAGCAACAGTTAATTGCTCAAAGGCAACACCCTATGGGTTTACCCTTGTACAGTTTGCTGTTGTACGGCCTGCTGGGCGTAAAACCTGTAACTGCTGTAAGTGCTTGTACAATCCTCCTAAGTGTTGCAACCTGCAAATGCTAACAACCCTATGGCAATGCAAACACTAGCATTCCTACAACCAAACAATGATTTGGGCACTCTGCAATACTAATGGAATACAACATGCAACATCCTAACAATCACACAGACTGCAAGTAATTGCAATGGCTGAATCATATTATTGTTCAATGGCTGTTGTAACCAGCAGTATAATGGCTCAACAGTTTATAACAGCAATATCAATATTCAGTCCTTACATAGGTATGCATTCATACATTTTGTTTCACGTCATTTCATGTACATTTTGTCTAAATTTCACTTTATCACAAAATAAACAAAACTTTATACAACTTTTATTTCTTCTTCTTTTGAGAAGCAGTTTTGCTGCCAACAAATCCTTGTTTTCTATATTTAGTTCTGAAAATCGTTGTGCTGTCACGACAGGCGATCAAAAGCCAAGCTGAATTTCATGACAGAAAGAGGATATTTTACTCTGATTACAAAGATGACAACCTTCTTGAATCTATTGTTTCAAAAGTCAATGTCATCCGAATATCTCCATTGGTCAGTGCAATTAACAATCCATGATTAAACTATTCATCTTCACTTCTATATTCCAATGAATCCACCTGTTAACAAATTACACTAGCTGACAATTATAATTGTTCTGTTTACATTGATGCAGTTAGGATTTAATTTAAACCATAAATCAATTCCACCATGCAATTACTACTATGACATGGGCTACTCTCTGTCTTATACAAGCTTCTACACCCTGCCTGCAGGTAACTCATCCTTTGATTTTTAAGTTCCAGTGGGACTCAAATCAATTCAGTTTGTGAGAAATAAGCATCGTGATTCCAAAGCAATGTTTGATATGATATTCTTTTCATGTTTCAGATAATGAAGTTATAAATAGTGACTGCGAATCTACAACATGCAATGGCGATAGATCCTTTGGGTTGATGTCTGGCACCAAAAGAAATTCAGAGAAACAGATTAAAGAAAAACCATACTATACCATGCTTGACCTGTATGCTGGTTGTGGGGCTATGTCAACTGGAATATGTATTGGTGCAAGACTATCAGGGATAAACCTTGTTACAGTAAGTCCTGCTTAGCTTATAGCTGGTTACAGAATTGACAGACTCAAGTCCTGCGATAGAATGTGCTAATTTTCAGCTATGACAGTTTAGAGTTGAGCATAGTTTTTGCAATTCCTGTCTATGTAAGGCAGGTTTGAATTCCTATAATAAATGTAATGCTTTTCTGACACTTGAGACTCAACAGAAGTGGGCAGTAGACAAGAATGAGGCAGCTTGCTCTAGTGTCAAGCTGAATCATCCTGAAACTGAGGTATTGTTTCAAGATTTTGACTATAATATCAATTTTAGTCATCACAAAAAAGAACTAAATAAAATTATTTATCCCATATTAAATAGCATTTATGCAACATATTACTTTCAATCATGGTCAGCTTCTTGTGGCAGGTTCGCAATGAAACAGCAGAAGATTTTCTTCAAGTTATTAAAGGATGGAAAAAACTTTGTGATAAATATTATAAACCAAGAGATCTGAAGTCAATCACAGAGAAAAACTACTTAGTGAAGGATGACAGTGTGAAGATGCATCGTTGGCGAGGCTCAGTTGATGATTCTGATAATTCTGATATTCCTGATGATGAATATGAAGTTGAAAATATAGTTGCCATACGATATGTAAGTCCAACTTCAAAAGCAAAATCAGGATTGGAATTAAGGGTATGTTCACTGTAAACACTGAAAAACTTGGTTTCTTTTTATTTCTGAATTTGCTTTAACTTCATATGTTACTAGAAGGGGATACTCAGTTTAATATTATCTATTCCTAACAGCGGAGCATAATTTCTTTTGAAAGTGATAATAATTATAGTAAAAATTAAGATCACATCCAAAAGACATAAAAGCCTATAAAAATTAGATAGATTCAGCTGCATATAATACTTTTTCCTGAAATTTTAACATATTTGAAGCATTGTCTGAGATTGAGATAGATGGGCATTTACATATGTACTAAAAGGGGTGTTTTGCATGCTTGTGAGCAAGACTTTTATACTGAGAATATAAATGAAGCTTAAAGCAAAGCTGTGAAAACCAACTTTCTTATGATTAGTTTTAAAATGGTGCACACAGTGCTTCAGAGGGAATACAAAGAAAGATGTTACTACCCACTATTTGAATTGGGAATGGTAGGAGAACATTAATGGAATTATAAATAAAAAGACAATAGCTTTGTTTGTAACAACATTGTGCGGCCATCAAATTGCATTAGCTCAGCTGGTTATATTCCTCAAATTTCAATTAGGAGGTCCTTACAAATAAAAAGAAAATAGCTTTGTTTGTAACAACATTGTGCGGCCATCAAATTGCATTAGCTCAGCCGGTTATATTCCTCAACTTTCAATTAGGCGATCCAGGTTCGAATCTAGCCAAGTGATATATGCATAGTTGTCAATACCACTATATGGTCATGATGTAATATGGGTGGCGTCTGTTTCAATCCCATACAACCAATTGAGAGAAAACAACATTGTGTGGTCATGCTACTAAGTATAGTTACCAGAAATGTGAAACGTGACAGCAATGACAACATGACAAGAAACAAGGTCATCAAAAGGTGCAGATAAGAAACGGTTTCTCATATGTATATGATTAAATATTTATAAAAGAAATACAAGTAAAAAATCATTACTTTCTTTAATATGGGCTTATCTGAGCAGAAATGGTATACCAAAGTATTACCATAGGAATGGGAATTATTCTTGCATCCTATTTTAGGCGCTATTTTATCCTTCAAGTGTCCAGCCTCTTCTCTGCACTATGTCCACAAAGTTATACTTGTGTATTACTCTGCAATATGAAACTGATTGGTAGAATTGAAAGACCAGAATTAAGCTGCATGGTTATTCGGACCGCATTTATCTCTCTATAGATTCTTGCTGATTATTGTGATGTTATGTTTGGGATCACCTTTCCTGTATTATATGGGTTACAGTATAAAGTATTTGTTGCCTGTGATATGAAACAGAGGCACATTATCATCACACCGGAGCTGAAGTGCAAGGATCACCACAGTGGTAGACAAGTTGGTACGCATCGTCCAAACGAGTCCATATGAGGTGTACATAGTCGCGTGAATGTTTTGTTATCTTGTATAGCTATGTTGAATTGAAGGATAAAATGTAACAATTGGCATCTGTTGTATATAGTTGCATTAGCGGTACATTTTAAGTTTTTTAATTGTAGTAGTTGGAAGGTACGGCGATTGCCTTCATCAACCTCCACCTGCAAGAACTACATGCACATGCTGCTATCTGGTCATCATAGAGTCATGCTCATGATCGATGTTCTATTCTAAACGAGGCCATTTCCAAATATTGTAGTGTAGACTAGTTGGGAATGAGAATGGTTCACACTTTGTTTTATATTTAATGTGTATTACATACTTGTATTTGTGACTGATATTTTATTATGTTGTCTTCAATTCTAGAGGATAGTATTATATTGTGTTACAATAGTGTCTATGCTATTGTTTTGTGACTTGAATACTTCTTAAACTAGAATTTCAGTGTCGTTTTTGACATGTCAGTGACTTAGGGACTTGAATGAGAGTATGAATCTTGCTCCATTACAAAGATGATGACAATGGGAAACTAGTCCACAAGAAGATTGGAGAGGATAGCACACATGGGATGTAGTGTGACGACAAATCATGTTTGGCTGATTGGAGGAGATTTTAGAATGTTGCAAGAGAGCTTCCTCCTCCAAGATTGTTGTTAGACAAAAGAGAGGCTATGCAGATGCCCCTATCATCTCATCAAGAACGATGAAGTGAAGAAGAAACCAACGAATTCATTCTATCTATAGAATATGTTTGGCCACAATATGGAGAAGGGAAGTTCATTGCATTAAATAGAATGCATTCCCCCCCTAATGGTGCTTTGTTCCACCAAGCACCCTTTTTAGGAGGGCAAGGAATAATGGGATGTGAGAATGAGACAACTAGAAGGCATCCCCAAATCCTAGAAAGAAGTGGACAACAAAGGGGGCAGTTGTTATATGTATATATAGAATATATATTAAAAAAACATTTAACAGTAAACATTATAAACCCCAAGTCTATCAATGTTTAGGATCCCATCCTTGTGAAACATAATTGGGATGAAGAAATTTATTTGCAAAAGAGTGATCCCTAAGAAAACCTCTTTTTTAGTAAGGAAGAAAATACATACATGTTGAATTTGGTTTGAATGGAGAGGCCACTATTGAGGATGACGGAGTAAGAATAACAACTTTAACAAAAGCGTCAAGAGACAAGATTTCCCAAAGAGTTGTAGGTGACATGAGAGGTTATGTCCGATAGTGCATGGTGCAGGAGATAGCATGAGAATAGTTGCATAGAAGTGCAACCAATAGTGCATGAGATGGGATTATTATATGTGGGCATATGCAAAGGAGTGTGTAAAGTACTAAAGCATGGAGCAAGAGTCCAACATAGAAACATGTGCATGTCTACACAATGCAAAGGTTGATGCATCTTCTCTATGAGGCTAGTGAAAGGACACATGGAGAGGCTAGAAAAAAAATAGACATTTTCAAGGTAAATTGTTCTCACCTCGAAAAGTGAGTCCAATAAAATTAATACTGTCAATCACAAACCAAACATATAGGATGATCAATGTTGTGGATGAGAAGTAAAAGTGTTGTAATTTTCATGGTAATTGAAAGAGGATCCAATTAGACATTGCAGAACATGTGTTATGATCTAGAAAGCAATAACTAAATTGACAATGCAAACTACACGAAGATGTTTTCTTTTACATAGCACAAAGTCTTAGTGGATTTGTACATGGAGTTTCTAAACCTTTTTGCAACTTGGACAACTATGAGAGGCATTTGAGAAAAAGTTAAGACTGTTGCATGATGACTATCGTAGAAATCTACAATTTAAAACAAGGTAAGACCAAGAATGTTCCATCTTGCAATGAATGGCTGAAATGGTGATCAAGTTGGACAAAGAACTAGTTGATGGCTTGAAGAAAAAATGGTTTATAGGTCTTCTTCCCAAGTTTAGGAATAAGATGAAACAACAAGTTTAATGGATGTGCTTGAGTAGGGACCCACACCAAACATAAAAACAATAGAATGTATTACCCAAGAGACCACTTAAAGTCATTTTGGAGAATGTTGTCAAAAAAATATAAATAACTTCAATGTATCACCTACTTGATACATTAGGAACACTTTTGTGAATATACTATCATCTAGCATGCCATCTATAGGAATGCCTTCAAGAAGGAGAAGAATGTTCCCTAGGGAGAGCACCATGCTGTCATGGTGTCATTTTGAAGGAACTAGATTATGTTATCCAAGGGAAAATCAGGTCATTGAAATGAGAGAATTTGTTTAACATGCGTGACTGTTGTCCATGTGTGAGTGATTGTTGTAAGCATATGGTAAGGATGTAATTTCAATAGAGGCCAAGCAAGCTGATTCCATGAGGCAGAGATTAAGGTTTGTCGAATATACTAGACATGTTTAGAGCGATAATTAGGGAGTGTATATTAATGTTGTTAGAGAAGGGTACGTTGATTAGGGACGGCATGTGCATGTAATTAGGGAAGAGTAGGTTTTCAAGGAAACACATGTCATCAAAATGGGAGATATTGTCTAAGACATGTTACCTAACATATGAGAAATGGCATTAGAACAAGGAATTCCACTAGATAATTAATACAAGTTGATGCCATGTAGAAGGTCTGCCCGATTTGGGGCATGTCTTCCATGTGGGTTGACCTTGGTGCTGTCCAAGTGAGTGTCATACAAGGAGTACTGTTGATGAACCCAACCACTAAGAAGTGGAGAACAATAAGAATTTGAATGGGATAGAGGAAGTTTTAGAGATGTTCCTTCAATAGACCCTACAAGGGGGCTTTCGCTTCTTGATCCTCAACATGGCTTGCATTACCACCTAGAGTAGGACACCAAGAACCAAAAGATTGGTGGAATTGTTATGCAAAGTGTTGTAGAACTTGGATCAGTTTTCCAATTACCAAGAAAGAAGAGGTTTGCTTGAGTGATTGCACATTCAAGACTTTTAAAATCCATAAGGAACATGAAGAACCTAAAGGAGTGAGATAATTCTTGGAAAGAGCAAGAAAAATCTCTAATCCACTTGATGATTTAGTTGTCTTGTGCAGCATAGTAATGGTATTCCATGATTGAAGGAACATAGAAGAGTAAATAACAAAAATTATCAACAATAAACAACATTTAACATTACAAGAAAAAGATATTCAGAACTGAAATGGAACAGAACTGCACTTTCTCATTTGCATTATTCACGAACAACAATATACATTCATGTACAATAGCAATACTATTCACTATAGCCACTCACAGTCACATACAATTACTTGCATACACATAGATATGCTCCCAAATACACACAAATGAGATGGATGAATGAATTATGGATGTATTTGGGTAGGGTTCTACTTGTATTTTCCTAATAAAGGAGTGGTAGTTGCCAACTTCTGCAACTTCCCCGTACCTAACCCTAACTTCTCTTACATGACACTTATAGTTGCCTTACATCTTTATTACATGACATCTGAATTACATGATCATCCGAACTACATGACCTTTGAATTATGTGGACACTAATGATGTCTAATAATCATTTCGTCAAATACTTAGCGTGCAAACTACAAAATGACCAAAAATGACAAAATTGTATGTACAATCAAAATTGCTCTTGCGTATTTGGCTCTGTGCATGCTTGATCAGAATTGAGGTGGCGCCATGTTAGAATTGGCTGCTATATTTACCCTCCCGTCTAGATTGGTTGATGTCCTTGTCAACAATGTTGTTGCTCCTAAGGGCTTTGGATTTGTTGCAACTGGGGAGTGGATTGAATTTGAACATATGGAGCTCCCAATTATTGTACTTGCAGCTTGAAGGCATTAGTTTATTTCTTTAGGCACTTGGGATAGGATCTGTATCAAGCCCATTGGAAGCCATAGTGTCATGACTTCTGCTCAATCTCTGCAAGCCTTGCCCACAACTCTGTTTCATTCTCTCTGCTTCAATTGTGTGCATGGTCATTGGTTCAAACTTCATTTGGAACTGTACCAAATGACTAGTGAACACGAGTTTTATTAGTCATGATTTGTACATATGTTTTGTTTTGTTGTGTGTGTTGAGTTGAGAATAAATGATGTAACAATTAGCATGTGTTGTATATTCTTATTAAGGGGTACAATTAAGTTTAGTTAGTGCGTGAATAGTTGGGAAGCTATGATGGTCACCTTTTTCCAACCTCGACTCCTAGGGACTACATGTATACCCTATTATCTAGTCTACAACATGATCTTTGGTGGACCATAGGATATGCCCAACCATGCCCTTCCCAAAGATTGTATTGCAAACTAGTTGAGAATGATAATGATTCATACCTTGATCTATATTGATTATGTATTGTGCACTTATCTATATGAGGGATCTTATATTGCTCTTTTTCTAAACTGCATAGTATTTCATTGTAGATTATTTTATTGTGTTATTGTATTGTGCATAGTTGAGAAAATCGGAATCGGCAAAGAATCAAAATTTTTAAAAATCGGCAAAAATTGGGGAAATAATCAGCAAAGAAAAAACTCAAACAAAAATTTTCATTGATTTTTTTTTTTTAATGCATATTACAACGAATTAACATTATTCTTATCAAATATTGCAATAAAAGAAATAATTCATGTCAAGACATCATACAAGGCTCAAGCTTTAAGTACACATGAAAGTGACAAAACACATCTTGTATTGCTTATAATATGAAAAGGTACAAAGTTACAAGTAACAAGAAGGAAAAAAAAGGTTTCATTTTTTATATGCCTCAACATGGAAACTGTTGTCACATTTTGTAAAGGGGTAAAATTTCTGAAAATTTAAAGAAATTGCTGCTGTCTCCCTCATTCCTTTCCTTCAGTTTTCTTCATTCAGTTCCATGTTTTGTATGGTTCATTTTTTTGTTTTCATGCTTTTCTTTCAAGTGTTCCATTTTGAAAAAGTGCCAAAAAATGGCTAAGTCTGGGCCCTCCCGCTGTCGCTCCCTTTTTGGGGTGACGCCCGCCGACACTCGTTTTTGGGGCGAAAGTCAGCTGAAAGTTTAAAATGCAAAATTTGACTAAGTGTCAAAAATGGAGCGACTCCCGCGTCACTCCATTTTGGAGTGCCGCCCATCGTCGCACCCTCTTGTCAAGCGAAACCCGGTAGGCGAGAAGAAAGCAAAATTTGACTAAGTGTTTGAAAGGGCGCGCCGCCCGACAACTCTCAATTTTTGGGCGCCGCCCTATGTCGCTCCCCCTTTTTGAGCGACCGTCAGCGGATGAGGAAGGATATGGAAACGTCTAAGTATGGAGCCTCCCACCGTCACTCCAGTTCGCTTGTGCCTCCCGCTATCGCTCTGATTGCGGGTGATGCCGGGCGTCGCTATCATTGTTCAGAGACAGCGAGCAGAGACACTCAAATTTGGCTAAGGCTTGAAAGGGAACGCTGCCCGTAGTCGCTCAATTTTTAAGCGCCACCCGTCATCGCTACTTTTTCCCAGCGACCGTTGCCGCCCTCCCATCCAGTCAGCAAGCACCAAAAAAGTGAACCTAGTGGGCAGAATCTCTAACTCAGGGTGCCTCCCAAGTTCACTCCATCTGGGAGCGACTCTCGGAGACGCTCTCTTCAGTAGGCGACTTTGGTCAGCCCCCATACATTTGCAAGCCGCACAAGTTTCGAGATTTATGCCTGTCAAGAGGTGACGAATTGTGTGTTGCCAAGGTACAGGGTAGATGAACATTGAAGAACGAACTGTACCTCGTCTACCGCATTCAACCGAACTTGGCTTTCCCGCCCAACAGACCTGTCCGGGGATCTACAGTTTTCAGAATGACCATATCTCAAGTACAAGTACAGCTGACATGGGTCTCATCCAGGCAACTTTTTACAGTTTTTACAGCTTTTGCCGGTCCTTGGGATCTGTGCATGATTGTATTTTGGGAGGAAATTCTTGCTATAAAAGGCAGTTTATTTCATTGTAAAAGGGGGGAACATATTTCTAGAGAACTCTGCTGTGACGGATCACCTTCTATTTAATCAAAGCATCCTTGGCTCTGCTTCTTGTCTCTGTCTTTTATGCTGCCTTCAACTAGTATTTCTGCTTCATGTCCATTTATATTTGTCTGTTTGAATTATGAATTCTGGATTTGAGCATTGGTGATTATTTGGATCTGGAATACTAAACAGAAGGATACATAGGGTAGAATAACAACTGCAATTTCTGTTACATTCTTTGTTTTGATTGTTGTTGGTTTGGATGCAAATTTGTAATCGTGCTGCTTGTTCTTCCCCACTTGAAACAAATGATCAAGCCCATCAAGAAGAGACTGAAACTGAGCAAGATACAACTTCCGAGAGCACTGAAGATTACCACGATCTTGATCAGCCCGATCAAAATGCAAACATGGAAAATCCCCAGCCAAATGCTCCTGAGCTGTTCTCGGCAGTTGATTCCACTGGACCCCTCAATCTAGCTAATCAAGATGTTGTTCCACCCGCTGCATTGAAGGCTATTCCCACGTATGATGGAACTGGGAAGACGACCTATGAACATATTCAAGATATCCTGGCCTTGGCTGCGCTTCACGCCATCACTAATGAAACCTGGTTGTTGGCTCTCTCTCTGCAAGGGAAGCTTCTATACTGGTATAGAAGCTTGCCGAAAAACACTATTATGGGATGGGCTCAACTGGTCGGACAACTAATTAAAGGCTTTAATGAGTCGGCGGATCCATCCTAACTGTTGCACCAGTTCCAAACCATTCAGCGGCATCCGCAAGAGGATATCTCAGATTTCAATGTGCGATTTGCAAGATCATGGAAAAGAGTACCGATTGAACTACGTCCCTCAGAAGGACAAGCTGCTCACTACTATCTCAGAGCATTTAACTCAGACATCTGTTTTGTCATCAAGTTGGCTCGTGTAAACACTTTCCCTGAGTTGTATGAGGCAGCCCAGAGGGCAGAGCTAGACATGATTGCCATAGGCAGACTTCCGCATAAGATGCAGCCACTGATATACCCACATTTTCCGCAATCACAATATCCACCGGTGTCTGCTGGGGCGCCTTCCTCATCCAATGCATATCAAAATCCACCATGGAATCCCACACCAGTCGTGTCACAGTATGGTCCGCCCCAAGTGCATTTTCCCAATCCACCGGCGCCTCAACTCCCGTCTGCCCCTCAATATCCATCACTTTTCGCTCCCCCACAGTACCCGGCATTGCCTCCAGCACCACCGTTAGCGCTATTGCCTCCGCCAGCCCAACCTGCACAACCGGATATGGACATACAGACTAAGATTCTGCAAGAAGTGCGGTCTCTTTCTTCTGGCTACCGGACGCTGTCCAATGATATGGCCATCATGAAGAAGAAGCAGGCCCAACAAGAATTTGTTCCGAGGAGGTCCTATCCTCCTCCCGCACTGACGAGAGACCAGGCGGCTCAAAGGCCTCTAGCAAGAAATGCTCCCAAAAACGGGCAGCCGAGCACTCCAGACAATGTGCATTGGTGCTCTACGTGCAATGACCCTCATGGGGAGGCTACTTGTATGCTGCATCAACATTACATTCAAACTCTTGAAGGCAGCATCCCGCCGGATGAAGAAGTCAACATGCTTCGCGAAGAAGGGAGCAACTTTGCGGTCTTCGAGGAAGACCCGGTCTCTATCCTGACCAAGGACGGTAAGAAACCGATAGTAGTAGAGGCAGCCCAGATGCAGCCTTTGAAAGTGTACACTAGGCGAGAAAAGGCGCCATCTGCTGCGAAAGTTCCTGACAAAGCTCCTTTGCCTCCACCAGTGAAAGAGAAAGCGCCACTCAAGAAGGCCCTAGAGGTTCAACCACCAGCGGAAACCAAGGAGCAGGCTCAAGAAAAGCTCAAGTACCCGTCGTTGACAAAGCAACAGAGGGTCGAGGCCATGCAACAGTACCGTACCAAGTACGAGCCGACAAAAGAAATGGTAGTGCCCAGTACTTCAGCCTACAACATAGTTGATGAGCTCAAGAAGACCTCGACGAATATCAACATGTACGATGCTCTGCAGCTCCTTGGACAAGTAGATTTGTTACACGAGTCTCTGAAGACCTCAATAGGAGGAAAGCCACCGCAGCCTGTGCTAGCTCAACCCCTGACAACTTCAATCACGGGGAAGAACAGACCACTGCCATTTTACTTGTCGCTGCAGATGGAGGGACACATAGTGCATAACTGCATTATTGATTCCGGCGCGTCAACCACCGTCATGCCAAGGGCGGTCTGTGAAGAAATAGGCATGGAGTACACGAGAAGCAGTCAAGGTGTCTTGCAACTAGATGACATTCCTGTGAAGACATTTGGTGTCATCAAAGACATCAAAGACATTCCTATCTGGTTGCACAAGGCACCTGAGGTCGTGGTCATTCAAGAAGTTGTGGTTGTTGACTTGGAGCCCTACTTCGGCATGTGCCTCTCGAGAGAATTTACCACCAAGCTGGGTGGATATCTCTCGATGGACTACTCTCACATGGAGATCCCCTTCAAAGGGAGTAAAGTCAAGATTTACAATGTAAAACCCTCAAATTTCCTAGTTGAAAAGATACCAGGGGAGGCGTTGCAAGATGATGCTGTCCATCTGGTCACTAAATTTGACTAAGAGGTGAACTTGGTGGAGGAAGCCATAGAGCAGCTGCAAATGGAGGATGAGTTCTCCCTACAAGACTTCAACGCCATGATCGAATCAAACATAGGCTGTTACTCAATCACCCAGCCCGAGAAACCGAAGGAGACAGTAACAGAAGACATAGGGCCCTGTCCCAAATGAATTGTGGAAGTTGTACTTTGACGACGCCAGATGCAAGAACGGCGCAGGGGCAGGGGTCCTTCTAGTCCGCCATCGGGAGAGCAAAAGGATTACTGCTACAGGCTGGCGTGGAGCTGCACCAATAATGCGGCTGAGTATGAAGCCCTATGTTTAGGGTTGAAGAAGGCAGAGAGACTAGGGATCAAGCAACTGCAGATCTTTGGAGATTTAGAGTTAGTGTGCAAGCAAATTACAGACAAGTGCATTGCAAAGAAGCACTATCTTAAGGCATACCGTAATCGGGTCTGGGACCTGCTGGAATCATTCGAATCCTTGAATGTCAAATCCATTCCCAGGGAGAAGAATAGACATGCAGACATCTTGGCGTCCATTGGAGCCAAGTACGTCCCTGCTGATGACACCGTCCATAAGCCGAAGCTGGTTCGTACCATCTATAGGCCTTCGGTGTCTGATAAGGACACCCACTGGCAGGTGTTCGAATGCGATGAAGATATCGTAAATTTTCTGATTCATGAAGCTAGCACAATCAAAGGTAGAGACCCTGATGACGAAAAATATGAGGGGTTAATACAGTTGAAAAATAATCATGTCCCAAAAGGACTGATTACCTTGGAGAGCCTGTTTGACCAAAATGACAGGGCCATCTCACACCGAATCAAGGTAGATGCCAAACAATACATGGACCTGGAGCTTGAACCTGGTAAGGTGATTAAAGTCGGCACAGATTGCACTCAAGAGGAGCTAAAGCAGATTCGGGCCCTGTGCAAGGAGTACCCAGACATTGTTGCGTGGTGCTACCAGGACTTAAAGGGGTACGACAGAGAGATTATCCAGCACACCATAGAGCTGGAGGAAGGTGTGAAACCCTTCAGGCAGAAGCAGAGGGCGGTTAACCCAAAGATCGAGGCTATGATGAAAGCAAAACTTTTGAAGATGCTAGAAGCCAAGATCATATATCCTATCAAGCATTCTTCTTGGGTCGCAAATTTGGTTCTCGTGAGAAAGAAGAACGGAGACATCCGCCTCTACGTGGATTTTCGTAATTTGAACCAGGCCTTGCTTAAGGACCACTATCCGCTCCCGCAATTTGACCAAATTCTTCATGTGGTCGTAGGAGCCCAACGGTTCTCTCTTCTTGACGGATTTTCTGGCTACAACCAAATTTGGGTGAAAGACGAGGACCAGCACAAGACGGCGTTCACCACCAAATGGGGGACGTTCGCCTATCAGCGCATGCCATTCGGCTTATCCAATACTGGGGCCACATTCCAGAGGGCCATGGACCTCGCATTTTGAGAGCTGTTAAATAAAATAATTGTCATTTACTTGGATGACATGATCATGTTTTCCCACAAGAGGGAAGAGCACACCTCCCACCTGCGGCAAGTGTTTGAAAGATGCCGAGAATTTGGTATATCCATCAACCCCAAAAAATCAGTCTTCGCTGTAAGGGAGGGGAAGTTGTTGGGCCATGTAATTTCAGAAAAGGGCCTTGCAATTGATCCTAATAGAGCGGAAGCTCTCCTCCGTTTGTCGGCCCCAATCAATAAGAAAGAGCTGCAGTCCTTCTTTGGTCAGATTAACTTCGTAAGGAAGTTCGTGCCCGATTTTGCCCAAGTCATAAAGCCCATGGCCGAACTATTGAAGAAGGATGCTGAGTTCCTCTGGACAGAAGAGAGGAGACAGGCCTTTGAAGAGATCAAGGCAAGGATTGCCCAGGCGCCCGTACTGATAAACCCAAACTATTCAAAGGATTTCATCCTGTATGCAGTAGGCGAGCCTGAAAGTTATGCGGCAGTCTTGACGCAAAAGGGAGATGATGGCGAAGAGCGACCAATAGCCTTCTTGAGCCAAGTAATCCAGTCGCACGAAGAAAGATACAATTTTATTGAGCGACAAGTGCATGCGGTCATGAGATCCTTGAAGAAATTTAAGCACTTTGTATCTCAGAGCCGGGTTACAGTTTTTGTGATACACCGGGATGTCAGAAGTTTTATTATTTAGGGTGAACCGGGTCACAAGAGGGCAGGATGGATCGCCAAAATCCAAGAATTCGACATAGAGGTGCGACCCACCAAGTTAATCCGAGGTCAGGCCGTATGCCAGGAGTTAGCCAGAAGTGTTGCCACAGAGGTTTCTGCTTGCCAGTGGGAGGATCCACTGATGGAAGGTAATTTTGCCAACTCCTTATCAGAGGAGAGCGACTGGACCGATGATATAATGTGGTACTTCAGCATAGGGAGATGTCCAGATCGACTCAACGCCTCACAAAGGAGGTTCAGGCTTAATGCTTTGAAGTATGTACTGCGCCTTTAGGGGCTGTATTTCAAAAACATAGACGGCGTCCTCTTGTGATGCGTCAAAGAATCTGATAAACAGAAAGTCTTAGCCGAGTTCCACTCTGGAATTTCGGGAGGAGAAAAAGTGGAGGAGAAAAAGGCCTAAAAATAAAAATTCTAATTGGAGGAGTTGCCCGTCGTTGCTAATTTTTTGAGCGATGCCGAGAGTCGCTCTTATTCTTGAGCGAACTTCGGCGGGACAGTTTCAAAAGTGACGGAAAAATGTTGAAATTTTTTCTAACTGTCAAAGCGCCCAACGTCGCTCGTTCCTCTAGCGCCGCCCGTCGTAGCCCGTTTTTTTGTGCGACGCCCATCGTCGCCCTCTTTTGGAGCGACCCTCGACAAGATAAAGACAAGGGAGAAAATAAATTTTGAAAATTTTTCTAACTCCCAGGTGACGCCGGTTGCCCTCCAAGATGCCAAAAAGCTCGATTTCGCTCATTTTTTGAGCAATGTCGGAAGGCACCCCAGTTTCGAGCGATAGCGGGCCTCGGCACAATTTACAAGTATAGCAGACCTCGGGGCGCGTACCAAATCAGCGGCGGATGACGTCAGCAAAAGGGGCATGTTTTAAAAGGAAAAAAGTGACTGCGAGTTCTCCAACGCAGATCTCATTAAAGAAAAAGGACGAATGTTGGGCCAATCAAATATGAGTTATGCACGACCACAAAAAAATAACGGCGCTCTCCACCCACTTCACGCACCCGGGCTTTAATTCCTCCACTCACCATTAATGCCAACTTTTTGCTTGTATTCATAAAAAGAAGCCCAGTCGCTCATTGCACTCAGTAAAATCCAGTCAAGTCCTGAGCTGCGGCAAGGATAAAAAATTTCAGAATTACTCCAGCGCCAATTGAATTTCGATTTTTTCATCGCCATGGAAAAAGGGACAGGTGCAGAAAAGGGTAAAGCCCTCATGCAAGCAACCTCTAGCGCATCTCAATGTGAGTCACGAGAACAGGTAGCTTCCGACTCGCCTGAAAGTAAATTGCCGAAGGAGAGGAAAGGCAAAGGAAAGAAAAAGACCAAGGGCCCTCCTCCACCGCCTGAGGACAGCTTGGGGGCCTACCGGGACGACGATTACTCACAAAGCATCACGCAACTGCGCCTCACCATGAAACAATGGTGGCATAAGGTCCCGGCTTGGCATCCTTTCGGTGCACCATATCGTTTGAACCTGTACTGGTTCCTATGCCCACCAGTTCACCACTGCCCGACGCCGGTCGAAGACATTGCTAGACACTACAAACCCAGCACCCGGCAGGTTCGCGACTGCGAAGGAAAGGTGTTATTTTCCCTCTACAAGGAGGGCGTGCAGATGGCCTTCGCGCTAGTGCACTCACCAAACCGAGAATGCATTGTCAGAAATATCAGCTTAGGCGAACAGAGCAGCCGGTGCGTTGATAACCAGAAAATGAGGAATTTCCTCAACTCCCAGCTGCAACGACCTCTGCCAGCCGACGAATGGCCGATGCAGCCAATACCTCGAGAGCGCTTTAAAAGCCAGTACATCTACGCCATGCTTTCCTGGGTGTTGGGCTGCGGCACTGACGCAATGGTGCAACCGTATCAAATTTCTCTCGCGGAGTGCATCCTGCATGGGGAATTTTATGACCCCAACGCCCCGAAATCAGGAATAAAACCAGTCTTCGACTGGGCAAGTTGGGTCGCCTATGCAATTCATTCAAACCTCACGGACCTGAAGGAGAAAAGGAGCACGGAAATCAGACACTGTTCATTCTTGTCATGGCTGTTCCTGTTCCATATGTATCACCAAATGAACAATGTCCCAGTCTAGAGGCGGGACGAAAATGGCATCCAGTTGCTGGTCTACGAGTGGACAACTATCTTGTACCGGAGGGAGTCACATTATGAATTTAATTTTAAATTCTTGGGTGCTGCCCTAGCTCTCCTTAATGGCGTATGCACGCGCCCTCCGCTGGACATGAGGAATTATTTGGTCGAAGGAGAAATTGGTGACGTCTTTAAGCTGACGCAGGGCATTGTCATCAGGGTGTTCGGATTCACAGGCAAGCCCTTCCTCCTGCTGTACTTTTGCACCGAATATCAGTTCGCCCTGGAGGCGGTGCGGCAGATGGACTACATCGAAAAAGAATATGGCCAGGGACGAAGAAAAGGCCACATTTTCAAGTATCTGCTCGTCTGGGGCGACGTCAAGGTCCATGTGTGTGGCCAACACCAATATTTGGCAGACACTCTCCTGAGTTTTGGCTTGGTGGAACTCCCTCAGTGCTGGAAGTATGATCCGATCGAGGCGATACAAAAATTTGCGCACTCGTGCCCGCGACCAGAGATAATGAAAGAAAGGAATAATCCGACCGGGAGAGCACTGGAGTGGCATATTGAAAGAATGCAATCGCTTCCGCCGTGGCACGAGTTCTATTGCATAGAGGTGGAGTATGATCCCGAGCATAATAATGACCATAGGATAGACTCCGTGGGGTACAAAAAAATGCTATCAAAAGTAAAACCGTTGGGCTGGAAAGATGAAAAAATAGCGTAGTGTTGGATAATGAGGTGCCATACAGGAAAAGACAAGTCATAAAAGTTGTTGGCCAGTGACCATGAGTTTTCTAACCTGTATGATAAATACGCTGACACGTGGCAGCCACTTGTCTTCCATGACATCATGCCCCAAGGTGTCCGTCCCAAGCATAAAAAGGGGACCCCACCTCAACAAAAATTAAAAGTGCAAGAGACTTCAAGCGTTGGAGTACAAAGCAACCAAGGAGTAGGCCCCATGTTGCACTCAACTCTTGAGAAGTCGCAGCAGTCCGAACGGGAACCCGAAAAGTCCACTCAAGGGGCAAAGGAGAGCTCAAAACCATCAAAGACAAATCCTAAGTTCAGATTTATGGTTTCCAGTGCGGCATCAAACGCCCCAGCCTCAGCTGCTGCCACTGCACAAGAAAAAGCGGTTGCGCCAGGAACAAAGAAGAGAAAAAGGTCTGAAAAGACGAGGGAGAAGCGGCCGACGCCTGCAAAAGAGACTGTGCAGCAGACCAGGCCGACTCCGCTGAAAAGGGTGGCTGCCCAAGAGATCGCAACTATTACCGAGGACAAGCCAGAGGAGGCAGAAACTTGGGCGATACATGTTATCAAGACGCCAGCTCATTTTGAGCACGCAGGTACGTCTCCTCCCCTCTCACAAAAGTCTTATGAGGTTTTACCCGCCGCACATTTCTCTCCATCTGCCGAGCCCGTTGCTGCTGCTTCCTCTCAGTCACCTATCACTCAGCCCCCTACTTCCCCATCGACGTTTGGCCATTTTACCCAAGACCCCAACATTTTCCAAACCCTGGGCCAAACCCTAGGTCATTCGAAGTTGGCCAGCGTCGCCGAAGAAGTCCCAAGTTCCCCTCGCCCTACATCTCCCGCGGCTGCATACCCTCAAAACCCTTCTCCGCCCCCTCAGGAGCCGCCCACCATTTCCCAAACCCAGTTGCCTTTGAAAGCGGCTGAATTTTCTAGCGCGGCCCCTACTTCCCTGTTCGCCCAGAAAATGCCACAGCAAGACCTATCTTTGGCATACCCCCTGTACGAAGGACTGGAGCTAGCGGAGAGATAGCTGCAGGACGCAGATGATCAACCCTTGGCGGCCAAGGCATCCTAGGGCTCTCTGACTTTCCTTAAGGGAGTCAGGAAGAGGAGGGGAGAAGAGATCATTGTTGTGGAGAAGCGCACCAGGTTTGACCTGGATAAGAGGATGATCCATACGGAGAAACGGGTCCCTAAAGTCAAAAAGCCTATCAAAGACATGATTGATGAGGATTACGATAACCAGAAGCAGCAAGAGACGAAGCAGCGCCTCTACGAGATCGATAACACAAAGAGAAATCTAGAGGAAGATCTGGCAAAGCTGCGTGCGCAGTTGGAGGTTACCCAGAACGAGGCCTAGAAATTAAAAGAGCAACTTGCAGTCTCACAGAAAGAAGCAGCAGATCAAAAGGCAGCCGCAGACCAGCTGGCCAAGGAGAAAGAGGAAGCACAGGCTCAGATAGTTGCACTCCAGGGCCAGCTTCAACAAGTTCAGCAACAGCTGGAGGAAAGGGTTGTACAGGTGGAGACATTCTCCAAAGACCGCATCAAGGAAATCCGCTCTCGGCTGTTGAAAAACTTCAGACCCCGGGCCATTAAGTCACTTTCGGTCCTCACATTCACCATCCGGAGTAAATAAGTATCCGCCCGGGGTAAGCCCGTGGTGGAGGAGGCAGAACGAGAAGTAAACCGCTGGCTCGATCTGGCTGTCAAGGCTGGGGCCCTTGAGCGTCGGAACCTCCAAATTTCCCCTACAGATTTCGTTGTTTGTGACTGGGCAGCTGCAAGGGCGACCTTGCATAAATTCTTTGAAAGATTCAAGAAGATTCAGAGGGCCCGAGCATTGCTAGATATGTTGGTTAAGGAGAAAGATATATGCCTGGACATCTTCCTGACTCTTACCTCGCTCGGATTCCCGAGCTTTACAGATAGCAATGGCAACCTCCTCACAAAGGAAGAATTGAGGTTGGCATGGGATGCCTTTGGTGAGGACACTTTGGACATCGATGGGTGGGAGGACCCAATTCAAGAAACACAGGTGACACAACTCACCTCCAGGTTTTACATGATTCGCTCCTGCCTGTTAGACCTGAGCCAGAAGGTTGAACAGATTTTTGTGCTCATAATTGAGACCCTCGAGTATTTGGTGAGCGACATTCTCAGTATGGAGCTCTTCTCGGAGAAGGCCTGGGATCAGGTCCAGGTCTCATTCGACATAATCCAAGGCCACCTCGATTCTACAGGCATTAATCCAGAGCACAACGCAGAAGAAGAAGAAGAGTCGTCCGAAGAGGAGTCAGAGGAGGAGGGCACTGAAGAAGAGATCGTTGAGGACGATGTAGAAAAGGAGCAGCAGAAAGAAATTTAGCAGCAGCAGCAACAGGAAGAAGCAGGGACCAGAGATGAATCTGCGCCCAAAGGATGAAGGCATGGGTCCTTGCATCGAGGTGAGCTCGATACCTCGCGAGCCGCCAGGAATGTTGTCACATTTTGTAAAGGGGTAAAATTTCTGAAAATTTAAAGAAATTGCTGCTGTCTTCCTCATTCCTTTCCTTCAGTTTTCCTCATTCAGTTCCATGTTTTGTATGGTTCATTTTTCTGTTTTCATGCTTTTCTTTCAAGAGTTCCATTTTGAAAAAGTGTCAAAAAATGGCTAAGTCCCTGTTGTCGCTCCCTTTTTGGGGCGACGCCCATCGGCGCTCGTTTTTGGGGCGAAAGTCAGCTGAAAGTTTAAAATGCAAAATTTGACTTAGTGTCAAAAAGGGAGCGACTCCCGACGTCGCTCCATTTTGGAGCGCCGCCCATCGTCGCACCCCCTTGTCAAGCGAAACCCGACAAGCGAGAAGAAAGAAAAATTTGACTAAGTGTTTGAAAGGGCGCGCCGCCAGGCGTTGCTCAATTTTTGGGCGCCGCCCGACGTCGCTCCCCCTTTTTGAGCGACCGTCAGCGGATGAGGAATGATATGAAAACGTCTAAGTATGGAGCCTCCCACCGTCGCTCCAGTTCGTTTACGCCTCCCGCTGTCACTTCAATTTCGGGCAATGCTGGGCGTCGCTATCATTGTTCAGCGACAACAAGCAGAGACACTCAAATTTGGATAAGGGTTGAAAGGGAATGCTGCCCGTCATCGCTCAATTTTTGAGCGCCGCCCATCGTCGCTACTTTTTCCCAGTGACCACTGCCACCTCCCCATCCAGTCAGCAAGCACCAGAAAAGTGAACCAAGTCGCCAAAATCTCTAACTCAGGGTGCCTCCCAAGTTCGCTCCATCTGGGAGCGACTCCCGGAGGCGCTCTCTTCAGTAGGCGACTTTGGTCAACCCCCATACATTTGCAAGCCGCACAAGTTTTGAGATTTATGCCTGTCAAGAGGTGACAGATTGTGTGCTGCCAAGGTACAGGGTAGATGAACATTGAAGAACGAACTGTACCTCATCCACCGCATTCAACCGAACCTGGCTTTCCCGCCCAACAGACCTGTCCGGGGATGTACAGTTTTCAGAACGACCATATCTCAAGTACAAGTACAGCCGACAGGGGTCTCATCCAGGCAACTTTTTTACAAATTTTACAGCTTTTTCCGATCCTTAGGATCCATGCATGATTGTATTTTGGGGGGAAATTCCTGCTATAAAAGGCAGTTTATTTCATTGTAAATGGGGGGAACATATTGCTAGAGAACTCTGTTGTGACGGATCACCTTATATTTAATTCAAAGCATCCTTGGCTCTGCTTCTTGTCTCTGTCTTTTATGCTGCCTTCTGCTAGTATTTCTGCTTCATGTCCATTTATATTTCTCTCTGTTTGAATTCTGAATTCTGGATTTGAGCATTGGTGATTATTTGGATGTGGAATACTAAACAGAAGGATACATAGGGTAGAATAACAGCTGCAATTTCTGTTACATGCTTTGTTTTGATTGTTGTTGGTTTGGATGTGTTGGTTACGAATCTGCCACTAGGATAGGATTTAGTGTAATGCGCCCTAGATTTGCCTAGCAGATTGAAAGGCCGGAATGAAGGAATGCCTTCCGCACCAATCTCCGGAGGAGGCCGGATTCCTATGTTTTCTCAATTTGGTTTAAGCTCAAAGTGCGGGAAAGAAATTAGTTGCACAAAGAAATATAAATGTGATTGTTCCGGGTGGGGAGGATAAGCAGCACAACAACAACCAATCACCACTACTAACAGCAATTAAACACAAACTATGTTGCAGAAACTATCAACACCATTCATCCTATGTATCCTCTACTTTTGCATTCCAGGAATACTTAACTATCAAATACCAATATCCGAGAAGCGAATAACGATAAGCAATAACATAAGCAACATGAGGCAGAAATACTCAAGAAAGGCGACATACAAGATAAAGACAATCAATAGAGCCAAGTATATTTTGTATTCAGAAGCAAACGCACAGCTACAGCAGTTCCCTAGCAATATATCCCCCTTCCCCCCTTTTACAATGATATGGCGAAGCTATTTATAGCGTAATTTTCCCCCCATTACAACTTTGGGCACAGGATCCCAGACCTGACAATAGCTGACAAAGCTGACAAAAGCGGCTGATGTTGACCTCTGCTGGCATGGAACGTACTTGCAGCAAGGTCCACCTGAAAACTTAGCAGCTACGTGGCAGTGCGGTAGATGACGCTTCAAGTCGGCTTGACTAAGGGTAGTTGAGGTACAATAAGTCATTTCACGCTAGCACACCTCCCGTCGCATCTTTGACTCGAATTTCGAGGCTAGACACTTGTCGGAATCTGATAAGGGAAAAAATCTGCCTTAGAAGCTCATACTTTCTCTCCTGCCCGACTTCGCCCAAAATTAGAGCGCAACCGGGAAACACAGGGGGGAAGTAGCATAATTGGGAAGGCCTTCGTGCCTTAGAGATTTTCTGGGCAGGTCTCAACGTTCTTTGCCCGAGTGCGTACAGGTCAGTGAGCGAAGCCCGACTTCGCTGCAAAGTTGGGCGGCTCAGCACTTAGCTGATTTTCTGGAGTCACCATGATAAGTCGCCCGGTTGCGCACTTCTTCTAGGGCGAAGCCCGGCTTCGCTGCGAAGTTGGGCGGCTCAGCACTTAGCTGATTTTCTAGAGTCACCATGATAAGTCGCCCGGCTGCGCCCTCAAGCTTGTGTGCAGTTGGGCAGCTCACTTGAAGATAGCAGGAATTTCCCTAAATGCTAGGACTGCCCGACTTCGCTGCGGAGTCGGGTGGTCCCAACACTTAACCATTTTCTGGATCTCTCTCATTGACATTTCCCAGGTACGCAGAAAATTGAGAGCGCACTTAACCATTTTCTGGATCTCTCTCATTGACATTGCCCAGGTACGCACAAAATTGAGAGCGCAGCCCGACTTTGCTACGAAGTCGGGTGGCTCAAGACTTAGTATTTTTTGGGCTCAGCTCCACACATCAGCTTCCCAAGTGCGCATGAAACTAAGAGCGCAACCCGACTTCGCTGCGAAGTTGGGCGAACGACAACACTTAGAAAATTTCGGGCTCTTTGCCCTCTCTCAGAGAAACAACCAGAAGTATGGGGGGGGGAATGTAGAGAATGAAACTGATGGCAGGGAAGATAGGGATAGCGGAGAAAGGGAGAGAAGGAAGAGGGAAGGGAAAGCAACATCCTTACAAAAAATCCGAAGGCATGGCACCCCGTGCAAAATATGGCAACATTCCTGGCGGCTCGTAGGGTGTCGAGCTCGCCTCGATGCAACGAACCAGGCCTTTATCCTTTGGGTGCAGAGGAACTCCCTTTCCCTGCATCCTACTGCTCCTACTGCTGCTGAGCCCCCTTTCTGGGTAACTGTTCTTCTTCGGGCTCGCTTTCAGCAGTCTCTTCTTCTGATCCTTCCTCTTCTTCTCTTTCTGAATCTGACTGCTCAGCACCACCATCGCCATCTTGTTCGGCAGGCTGCACCCGCTCGTGGACGTGCTCGTATGCGGTCTTGGCCTGATCCCAAGCTGCTGCTCGGAAGGGCTCTAAATCGCCGACATCCTTCGCCGCCGCTTTGAATGCCGCAACCATGTGCACATCAATGGTGTCATACCTCTCTCCCAGCTCCTGGAGGGAGGTGTTAATTTTGCAAAATCTAGACACCATTTGGGTCACCTGTACCTCTTAGACTGGTTCAGTCCAGCCATCAATCTTTGATGTGTCTGCCTCAAAAGACAGCCAGTCTTGCTTTACCTGTTCGCATAAATTCCCCATCCTTGACAAATCTCGGAAATCCGAGCGTAGAAAGAGTGTTGAAGGGGGCCAGGCAGATATTCATTTCGTGGTTCAGCACATCCAGCATCTTCCTGGTGGCCCTGATCTTCTTAGTTTTTTCAAAATAATTTTGCAAGGTTACCCTCGCATCCGCCCAATCTAGGGCAATCTGGGACATAGGAGGAAATCGGAGGCCCTTGCGTGCAAATTCTAAAAGTTTTATTGACAAGTCCAGCCACTGTCTCGCTTGGCGTTCAACATCCTCTACCACAGGCTTTCCCTGGGCAGATACTTCTTGAATTCTGGATGCGAAATCCAGGACGGACAGGGACCTGACCACATTAGTCCTGCAGCCCTGCAACAAACTAGCCCGCATCTCCTTGATCTTGTCCTTTGAAAAGGCAGCCGCCTGGGACGCCTTCTCCTTCAGCTGAGATTGAGTCTGCTTCAACAAATATTGCAACTGGGAAACATGCTCCAATGCTTCTTTCTTCTCTTATGACAGTTGTTCAGTTGTCTTCCTCTGTGTTGCCACCTCCTGCTGGGACGTGGCGAGCTGACATTTCAAGTCTTTAATTTCTTTCTGAGCAGCTCCAGCCCCGTGGTGGCCTTGGCCAGATCCTCTTCCAGCTGTCTTGAATTGTTCTGAAGCTGAAACAACTTCTCCTGATTCTCGAGCCGTTTAACAAGGAGATTATCAGTCCTTTGACGAATACCATTGATTTCGTATTCTTCGCTTATATCGTCGAAACTCTTCTCCTTGGTTCGGTGCTCATAATCTGCCTCAGTCATCTCCCGAAGAGGCTTCTTAACTTTCGGGATTAACTTCTCTGTTCGCAGCACCCTCCTGTCCAAGTCAAACTTGGTGTGCTTCACAGGGGTGGCTATTTCCTTGGCTCTTCTCTTTTTTATGCCTTGGAGGAAAGAGGCAGAACATCCTCCGGTCTTCGCGGCTAGAGGCTGATCGTTCGTAACTTGCAGTTGTTCTCCCATTAGGTCCAGCTCTACCAGCATAGGGTATGCCGAGGCCAAATCCTACTGCGGTTGTTCTCCCATTAGGTTCAATTATCGGCTCTCCTTCGGTTCCAAATAGCCAATCCAGGTTATGGGTTTCATCCTCTCGAACAACACTACTTTGCTCGTCATTCTCACAGGATTGTGTACCTGGACTTGATTCTTCTATCCTTGATCTGAAAGTTCCTCTTGATTGCTCCAAGTTGATCATGTTTACCTGAACATGTGGCTGGTACACTTTCAACTTAGAACTGTTTATAACCTCGGGGCATAGTGTTCCATTCAGCTTAGTTTCACCGTCCTGTTCTCGAGTACTTCCTCCACCTGGAAGGGTCCAAGCCATAGAGTTTTCAAATTCTCTGGTTTGAGTTCTCTTTTGCCATTGTACTTGAGAACTAGCTCACCAGATTTGAGATCCATCTTCCGGAGATGCTTGTCATGCCATAATTTCCTTCTGTTTGTGTGATCTCCGTTTCCCATTGTGCCATAACCCTTTTTTCATCCAACTGTACCAATGTTATCAGTCGTTCTTTGATGCTATCCTCATCGTTCCACCGATTATCGACTGCCACTCTTGAACTTGGTATAAGAAACTCAACTGGTACTACTACCTCCTGTTCGTACATCAGTTGAAAAGGTGTATGGTTCGTGGTGGGCTTGAAGGTGGTTCTGTATGCCCATAATATTGTTGGTAATCATTCCTCCCAATCGGGTCCTTCCATGCCACATGTCTTGTAAATTATTGAAACCAGGACTTTATTTGTCGCTTCAACTTGCCCATTTGCTCTGGGATAATATGGACTCAACAAAGAATGAAAAATCCTGAATTTTTTTGTCAGATCCGAATGATTTCATTCACGAAATGGCCTCCTCTGTCACTTGTCAGTTGTAGAGGTGTTCCGAACCTTGTGATCACTTGCTCATACAAAAAGCGAGTCGTGCTTCTTGCAGAGTTATCAGGTAAGGCTTTTGCTTCTACCCATTTCGTGAGATATTCCGTGGCAACTACGATATATCCGCACTTTCTCTTCCGACTTGTTTTTAATGGACCTACAAAATCCAACCCCCATCTCTCAAAGAGTTATTGAGGTTGTGATGGATGTAATCGCATGAAATCTTGTTTCAACGGCTTTCCCTTTATTTGACACGTATCACATGCTATAACAAAGTTTTTTGCATCGTGAAAGAGGGTGGGCCACCATAGACTTGCCAACAACACTTTTGTAGTTGTCACATCCGATCCCATGTGTCTCTTTCAGCGTCTACTGTACTTCATCTTCCATTACGCATCTTCTCAAAATGTGGTCCTCCCCCATCTTGTATAGCAATCCAGCAATCAAGGTGAAGGGTGCTGATTTCGTAATCACCTTCCTTTGTTTGTCTGTCATCATCTCCTTTGGTAGCTCTCTTGTCAACAGGTATTACCCTATGTGCTTGTACCATCCTGGGCATCGGGGAATTCATTTGGTATTCCTCCCTCTGCAGGTTCTCCTGAGCGAATCCTTGACAGCTGATCTGCTATCACGTGTTTCTTTCCTAGTCTTACTACCACCCTAAACACGAACTCCTGCAGGGTGACGAGCCATCAACTCGCTCGTTCGTAGATCGTTGGTTTGTTGATCAAATACAACAGAGCCTGATGATCCACATAAAAAGCAAAAGGGTTAGCCAATAAATAGTGCCCGTATTTTTGTACTGCATACACCATTCCCAATACTTCTTGCTTTGTTGTGTTGTAGTTTTTCTAGGCTCGTGATAGTAGCCGACTTGCAAAGTATATGGGTTGATCTAGCCCAAATTGCCCTTCCTGAGCCAATGCACATCCAATGGCAAAGTTTGAGGCATCGACATGCACATGGAATTTCTTCTCCCAGTCAGGGTAAACTAGGTAGGTGCTTTTACCAAGTGCCTTTTTAATCCCTCAAAAGCTCCCTGTTGTTCCTTTGTCCATTTGAACGGAACACCCCTACATGTGAGAGCGTCCAGTGGATGAGAAGTAAGTGCATAATTTCGGATAAATATTCTATAATATCCGACTGTCCCTAAAAAGGTTTTTACTGAGCTCACATCATGTGGCTCCTCCATTAGCAATATTATCCCAATTTTATCTGGGTCGGGTTTCAAACCCTCTTGGCATACAATATGCCCTAGTAGCTTCTCGTATGGCACCATCAAGACACATTTATTTGGTCTCAAAGATATTCGAGCTTTTCTGCACAATCCCATGCATTCTTCTAATGCTTTTAAATGTTCCTGTGTCCTGCCATACAATGACCAATCATCTAAGAAGGCTTTGAAGTTCCCTGTGGACATCTTGTCAAGGATGTATAAGATGATCCTTTGAAAGGTAACTGGTGCATTACACAATCCAAATGGCATGCGGTTATAAGCATATATCTCATTTTCCACTACAAAGGTGGTCTTCAACTTATCTTCCGCCGCAATGCTGATCTGGTTGTATCCTTAGAATCCATCCAAAAATGAATATATCTCGTGGCCTGCTACTTCTAATATGGAGTCTGTGAAAGGGATTGGGAACGGATCCTTTATGGTTACGACATTTAAACTTCTGAAATCCACACAGATTCGGATTTTATCTACTCTTCTTAAGGTAATCACAATAGGTGACACCCATTCGCTTGTCGTAATCTTGAAGATAATGCCTGCATCCAACATTTTTTCGATTTCGGCATTCACTCGTGCTGCATACTTGGGATTTATTCTATATGGTCACCTTCTTACTGGTTGCGCACCTTCAATCAGAGGAATCTTATGTACGCAGAGTTCTGGTGGAACTCCCTTCAAATCCTTATATGTCCAAGCGAAAACATCCTTATATTCTCAAAGGATTTTGAATGCTATCACTTTCAGGACTGGATCCCAATCATCTCTGCATTTAATCATCTTTTCTTCATATTTTCTCCCTGTTGCCACATTTTGCACGGGGTGCCATGTCTTCATTTTTCTTGTAAGGATGCTGCTCTCCCTTCCCTCCTCCTCCTTTCCCTTTCTCCACTATCCCCTTTCTTCCCTTCCATCAGTTTCATTCCCTTCATTTCCCCCCTTTTCCTCTTTTACTTTTTTCTGTCAATTTCCCCAAAAGAGCAAAAGGCCCCTAAAAATTCTAAGTATAAGAGCGCAACCCGACTTCGCAGCGAAGTCGGGCTGCGCCCTTGAGTTTGAGCGCACTTGGGGAGCCGAAGTGCGGAGAGATGATCAAAATTTTGCTAAGTATAAGAGCGCAACCCGACTTCGCAGCGAAGTCGGGGTGCGCTCTCATTTCTGTGCGCACCTGGGAATCAGTGGAGCCCTGAAATTTCTAAGTATTGAGTGCGCAACCCGACTTCGCAGCGAAGTCGAGGTGCGCTCTCATCTTCATGCTGCAGTCGGGGCGGTATGACCAAAAGTGGCTAAGTGTTGGGTGCGCAACCCGATTTCGCAGCGAAGTCGGGCTGCGCCCGCTTACTTGTGCGCACTCGGGCAGAATGTTGAAGGCAGCCCGAAAATTTTCTAAGGCACAGAGGCCTCCCCAACTGCGCTACTTCCCCCTTGCGCTGTCTGATTGCGCTCCAATTCCGGGCGAAGTCGGGCAAGAAAGAGAGACGAGATCCCAAGGCAGATTTGTCCCTTATCAGATTCTGACAGGTGTCCAGCCTCGGGATTCGAGTCAGAGATGTGACGGGTGGTGTGCAAGCGTGAACTGAATTATTGTACCGCAACTACCCTCATTCAAGCTGACTCGAAGTTTCATCTACCGCACTGCCACGTAGCTGCCAAGTTTTCAGGTGGACCTTGCTGCAAGTACATTCCATATCTGCAGAGGTCAACATCAGCCGCTTTTTTGCCGCTTTTGTCAGCTTTGTCAGCTATTGTCAAGTCTGGGATCCTGTGCCCAAAGTTGTAATTGGGGGGAAAATTGCGCTATAAATAGCTGCGCCATATCATTGTAAAGGGGTGGAAGGGGGATATATTGCTAGGGAACCATTGTAGTTGTGCATTTGCTTCTGAATACAAAATACACTTGGCTCTATTGACTGTTCTTGTTCTATATGCTGCCTCTATTTAGCATTTCTGCCTCATGTTGCTTATGTTATTGCTTACTGTTATTTTGCTATCTGGATATCGGTATTTGATAGTTAAGTATTCCTGGAATGCATAGTTAGAGGATACATAGGATGAATGACATTGGTAGTTTACGTAATGTATTCTGTGTTTAGTTGTTGTTAGTAGTGGTGATTGATAGTTGTTGTGCTGCTTATCCTCCCCACCCAATACAAATACATTTATATTTCTTTCTGCATTTATAATTTCTTTCCTGCACTCTGAGCTGATAGACAACTGAGAAAACATAGGAAGTCGGCCTCCTTCGGAGATTGGCACGGAAGGCATTCCTTCCTTCCGGCCTTTCAATCTGTTGGGCGAATCTAGGGCGCATTACACTAAATCCTATCCTAGTGGCAGATTCGTAACCAACAGTTTCTCTGGCACGCCCGGTGGGACACGAGAGTTTCCCACCCAAAACAGAATCGAAGCATTGGTGTTCGCTTCATTGTTGTTAAATCAGAACACCTGGCGACTCTGCAAGTACCTGAATATCCTCTGAGTCCGTGAGACCGGTCCAAGCGCCTTCATGCATACAAGAAGGTGGAGAGCAAGGAATCCGGGAAACCAGCCTGATCTCTACGAAATTGACATCAACGCTCCTGGAGAGCGCGTAAGGCTGGCTGACTACCAAGCTCACATAGACGAATCCGAAACCGAAGTCGAAGAGGCCGAAGTTGAAGAGCAACCTACAACTTCGGACAACACCGATACCGAGTACACGACCGGAGGGGAAGAAGACATGGCTGCCCAGCAAAATGATGACGACCTCTTCCCAACGGTTGACTCCACAGGGCCCTTGGCTCTAGTCGGACAAGAGGTTGTGCCCCCCGCTGCCTTGAAATCCATCCCTACTTACGATGGCTCCGGCAAAACGGCATATGAGCACATCCAAGACATTCTGGCCTTGGCTGCGCTACACTCTATTACGAATGAGAGTGTCAAGACCCGTCTATTGGCTCTTTCTCTGAGGGGGAAGCTTCTCTACTGGTGGAGATCTTTGCCAGAAGGATCTATCACGGGGTGGCCTCAGTTGGCAGGCAGGCTCGTAAAAGGATGCAACGAGTCTGCCGACCCCTCTTCATTGTTGCATCAGTTTCAGAGTATCCAACGCCACCCACAAGAGGAGATATCAGACTTCAACATAAGGTTTGCGAGGTCCTGGAAAAGAGTACCTCGCGAACTGCGACCTTCGGCGGGTCAAGCTGCACACTATTACCTGAGGTCTTTCAATTCGGATATTTGCCTACTTCTCAAGATAGCCCGAGTCGATACTTTCCCTGCCCTATACGAAGCTGCCCAACAAGCAGAATTAGACATAATCTCTATAGGCAGACTTCCGCATAGAATGCAACCTCCCATTTATCCTGATTTTCCTCAGTCCCAATATCCATCGGCGTCTGGTGTAATGCCATCCTCATCAAATCAGCACCCCCAGCAGCCATGGAATCCAGCACCGATTATAAACCCCTACGGTCAGCCTCAGATCCATTATCCTAATCCGCCACCTCCACCTCCGCAGTATCCCGCACTCCCAGCTCCCCCTCATTACGCGGCGTATTCTGCACCTCCGCCATTAGCTGCAATACCTCCGTCGGCCCGGCCGGCGCCTGCAGATAACGATATTCAGAATAAAATCCTTCAGGAGGTACGGGCTCTGGCCTCTGGGTATCATACTATTTCCAACGATATGACAATAATGAAGAAGAAGCAAGCCCAGATGGAGTTCCTTCCAAGGAGACCATATCCTCCCCCGACGCTAACAAAAGATCAAGCTGCACAAGCTCAAAGACACCCCCCGGCAAGGAATGCTGCCAATGAGGTTCAACCTGGCACTTCTGACCAGGTTAACTGGTGCTCCACATGCAACGATCCACACTCAGAGGAGAGTTGCACGCTGCATCAGCATTATCTTCAGACCCTTGCGGGCAGCGCCATGGAGGACGAAGCATACATGATCCTGGACGATGAAGGCAACTTTGCAGTCCCAGAAGAAGATCCTGCGTTGCTCTTGACCAAGGAAGGCAGAAGGCCCATTGAGGCTGCCACGGCCCAAGCAAAGCCGTTGAAGGTATACGCCAGAAGAGAGAAGGCGCAGCCTGCTGGGCTACCACCTGACAAGTCACCTTGGCCCCCTACAGCCAAAGAAAGGTTCCCTACGCTCAAGGCTCCCGCGATGAAGGCTCCCGCAGCCCAACCTCTAGCCGAAACAAAAGAACAAGCTCAAGAGAAGCTGAGGTATCCGTCGCTGACGAAGAGACAGAGAGTCGAAGCCACGCAGCAATACCGGACCAGGTATGAGCCAGCGAAAGAGATAGAGGGAGCCGACACTTCAACCTACAATATAGTTGATGAGCTAAAAAGGACCCCGACAAAGATAAGTATGTACGAGGCTCTTCTGCTCCCAGGGCAAGTTGATCTGTTGCAGGAATCCTTGAAAAGCGTAAAAGATGGAAAGCCGACGCAGCCTGCTGTGTTAGCTCAGCCCTTGACAGTTTCTGCTACCGGGAAAAACAGGCCACCTCCTTTCTATCTGTCATTGCGGATGGAAGGCTATATAGTACACAACTGCATGGTGGATTCCGGTGCTTCCACTACTGTCATGCCGAGAGCCGTCTGCGAGGAGATCGGTATGGAATATACAAGGAGCAGCCAAGGTGTGTTGCAGCTAGACGGCACCCCTGTCAAGACAGTTGGTGTCATCAAGGATATCCCGATCCGACTGCATAAAGCCCTCGACATAGTGGTCATCCAGGAAGTCGTTGTGGTCGACTTGGAACCCTACTTCGGCATGTGTCTCTCTAGGGAGTTCACTGCGAAAGCTGGGTGGATATCTGTCTCTGGATTACTCACATATGGAAGTGCCCTTCAAAGGAAGAAGATTAAAGATCTATAATGAAAAGCCTTCCACATTTCTAGTAGAGAAGATACCCGGAGAAGAGCCGCAGAATGGCATGGTTCAGCTGACAACTGAAGAACTGGTAGAGGTGGATATGACAGAAGAGGCCCTTGAGTTGTTACAAGTGGAGGATGAGTTCTCCTTGCTAGACTTCAATGCCATGATTGAGACCGAGCAAGGCTGTTACTCCGTCACCCAGCCTGAAAGACTTGACCAGTCAGCAAGAAAGGAGGTTGGACCCGCACCAGAAAAGCTATGGAAGTTGTTCTTTGATGGCGCCCGATGCAAAAATGGCGCCGGTGCAGGTGTACTTCTGGTTTCCCCGTCCGGAGTCCAGAAGGACTACACTTACAGGCTGGCTTGGAGCTGCACTAACAACGCGGCGGAGTATGAAGCTTTGTGCTTGGGTTTGAGAAAGGAGAGAGGCTGGGGGTGAGACATTTGCAGATCTTTGGCGACTCAGAGCTGGTGTGCAACCAGATTACGAATAAGTGCGCCTCCAAGAAGCATTACCTCAAGGCGTACCGTAACCGTGTCTGGGACCTGATGGAGTCATTCGACTCTTTGAATGTCAAAGCCATATCACGTGAGAAGAATAAGCATGCTGACATTCTGGCGTCTGTTGGAGCCAGGTACGTCCCGGCTGATGACACTGTCCAGAAGCCGAAGCCGGTTCGTACCATCTACAGGCCTTCATGCTTGATAAAGACACCCACCGGCGGTGTTCGAGCGTGACGAGGATATCGTCACTTTTTTGATAAACGAAGCAAGTACGATAGAAGGTAGAGACCCTGATGACGAGCAATACGAGGGGTTGATACAGTTAAAAAACAATCATGTCCCGAAAGGACTGATTACCCTAGAAAGTCTCTTTGATCAGAACGATAGGGCAATATCCCACAGAATCAAAGTGGACCCCAAGCAGTACATGGACCTGGAACTGGAACCTGGAAAAATGATCAAGGTCGGGACAGACTGCACTGAAAAGGAACTGGAGCAGATCAGATCTTTATGCGGAGAGTTCCACGATATTGTGGCCTGGTGCTACCGGGACTTGAAGGGGTATGACAGAGAGATGATCCGGCATACTATAGAGCTGGAAGATAATGCAAGACCTTTCCAGCAGAAGCAAAGGGCAGTGAACCCAAAAATTGAAGCTATGATGAAAGCAGAGCTCTTAAAGATGCTGGAGGCCAAAATCATCTACCCCATCAAGCACTCATCTTGGGTCGCGAATCTGGTCCCTGTGAGGAAAAAGAATGGAGACATCCGCCTCTGCGTGGATTTCAGAAACCTCAATCAAGCTTCACTGAAGGATCATTATCCGCTCCCCCAAATTGATCAAATCCTCCACATAGTTGCTGGAGCACAGAGGTTCTCTCTCTTGGACGGATTCTCTGGATACAACCAAATATGGGTAAAGGACGAAGATCAGCACAAGACAACGTTCACCACCAAATGGGGAACGTTTGCATATCAGCGCATGCCCTTCGGCCTGTCTAACGCCGGCGCTACATTTCAAAGAGCTATGGACTTGGCGTTCCGGGAGCTGCTCAACAAGGTCATTGTCATCTATTTGGACGATATGACTGTATTTTCACATAAGAGAGAGGACCATGCTTCCCACTTGCGGCAAATATTTGAGAGATGTCGTGAATTCGGCATTTCCATCAACCCGAAGAAGTCAGTCTTCGCGGTAAAGGAAGGTAAGCTGCTAGGACATGTCATTTCTGAGAAAGGCCTTGCGGTGGATCTCGACAGAGCAGAAGCCCTTCTTCGCTTACCCATCCCAGTTGACAAGAAGGGGCTACAATCATTTTTTGGCCAAATCAACTTCGTGAGGAAGTTCATACCGGACTTCGCACAAGTAATCAAGCCCATGGCCGAACTCCTAAAAAAGAATGCCGAATTCTTGTGGGTCGACGAAAGGAAGCAGGCCTTCGAAGAGATCAAGGCCAGAATCGCGCAAGCTCCAGTATTGATAAATCCAGATTATTCCAAGGATTTCATCCTGTACGCGGTGGGAGAGCCCGAGAGCTACGCCGCAGTCTTGACTCAGAAGGGAGATGATGGCGAAGAGCGCCCCATAGCGTTCTTAAGCCAGGTGATTCAGCCGCATGAAGAAAAGTATAATTTTATTGAGCGGCAGGTGCACGCAGTCATGAGATCCCTTAGGAAGTTCAGGCACTTCGTCTCCCAGAGCCGGATAACTATCTTTGTGATACATCCGGACGTCAGGAATTTCATTGTACAAGGGGAGCCGAGGTCACAAGAGGGCAGGATGGATAGCCAAAATCCAAGAATTTGACATAGAGGTACGTCCAACGAAGCTGATCAGAGGCCGAGCCCTGTGCCAAGAGCTGGCCCGAAGTGCTGCAGCTGAAATCTCTGCTTAGCAGTGGGAAGATCCAATGGCGGAAATTAACCTTGCCAACTCCTTATCAGAGGAGAGTGATTGGACGAATGACCTGGTGCGGTATTTTAGCACAGGGAGATGTCCAGATCATCTCAATGCCTCACAAAGAAGGAGGTTTAGGCTGAATGCCTTGAGATATGTACTGCGCCCCGAGGGGCTGTATTTCAAAAATATTGACGGCATCCTGTTGCGATGCGTCAGGGAATCAGATAAACCAAAGGTCCTCGGAGAGTTCCACTCCGGGATGCCTGGAGGACATCATTCAGGGAGGCCTACGGCCTTAAAGATTATCAGAGCCGGGTATTATTGGCCCACCCTCTTCACAGACGCACATGCGGTCTGTGTAAAATGTGAAAAATGCCAGAGGTTCGCCGGCAGGAATAGGAAGGCACCCTTGCCCCTCCAACCAATTCAAGCCGAGACTCCGTTTCAGCAGTGGGGTCTGGACTTCGTCGGAACCATCACGCCTAACTCTGCAGCGGGACATAAGTTCATCCTTACAGCCACCGATTATTTCACTCGGTGGGCGGAGGCGATCCCCACTAAGCATGCAGACCAAGAAACGGTCATTGGGTTCCTTGAGAGCCTCATCACCCGTTTCGGGGTCCCAGAGGCAATAGTTACAGACAACGGTCCGGGGTTCGCAGGTGCTGTACTCACGGAGTTCACCAGCAAATACGACATCTATCACAAGATGTCCTCAAACTACTACCCGCGAGGGAATGGCCTGGCCGAGTCCACTAACAAGAATCTGCTGAAGATTGTAAAAAAAACAGTAGAAAGGAACAAGAGGACGTGGCACCTACTTTTGAACCGGGCGTTATGGGCGGATCGCATATCTTTCAAGAAATCTATCAAGACATCCCCCTACGCGCTTGTATATGGCAAGGAGGCAGTTCTGCCTACCCACATAGAAATGCCCGCACTCTGGTTGTTAGATGAAGAAAAAGGCGACGGGGATCCAGTGGATGCCAGACTTTGTCAACTATTGCAGTTAGAAGAGGAAAGGGAGAAGGCATACCAGGCCTTTACCAAACATGCCGAGGTAACCCAGAGCTGGTTTGCAAAAGGCACCACCACCCGGGTTTTCAAAATCGGGGACCTAGTGCTCAAGTGGGACTCACTCAAAGCAAAGCCGGGCAACCATGACAAATTTGATGCCCTCTGGGAAGGCCCCTATCAGATCGCTCGGGTAAACCAATTCAACGCGTTCGTGCTCAGGGACATGGAGGGACAACTTCTCCCTATTCCTGTCAACGGTTTCCACCTAAAAACCTATCACCACTGAAGGTGCCCAAGAGGTCCTTCCTTGTACATATTTTTTCCTGCATTTCAGTTTATGTCAGAATGTAAATATTTCTTTCAGTTATTCAGTTTTCAGTTTTCAAAGCCGAAGTGGGCTAAGTGTGAGAAAAGGAGCAAAATTTTGCGCTGCTTAAAAATCCGACCAAGCATAGAGCGAACCCCGACTTCGCAGCGAAGTCAGGCATCGCTTCATGAATTGTGCGATGTCGGGAGTTTGGGAGAAAAGAGCAAACAAGAAGCCTCAGAAAATTTCTAAGTGTTGGGTGCGCAACCCGACTTCGCAGCGAAGTCGGGCTGCGCACCATCTTGGGAGCGCAGTCGGGCAGCAGAGGAAGCAAAAATCGGCTAAGTGTGGAATCCCTACTCGCAATATTTTTCGGGCGAAGTCGGATTGCGCACATGTTTTGAGCGAAGCCCGAGTGCGCTCTTGATTTCGAGCGCACTTTGAACGACTTGTCAGGGAGAACAAGGGGCATAGTGACGAAAAATTTCTAAGTGTGGGCCCAGGCGGCGCAATGTGTATAGCGCGAAGTTAGGCTGCGTCCCTTCTTGAACCCTGGGCCAAAGTCTCCCTCGAAGTGTGTGCCCAAGCGGCGGCTGTGACGTCATTGGAAGCACGAGGTTCAAATTTTTAAAGAATGATTGCGCGTATTTCGAAGCAGATGTCATTAAAGAAGCAAGCGCATTAGGACCAACCGCAAACAAGGTGCGCCTTCCAAGGAAAAAGCCCACGCGCGGCCGCCAAGGAATAACGGCGTTTTCTACCTACTTCGGGCAAATCACTTTAAACCCCCCTCGCGCCATTAATGCTGCGTTTTAATTCCTAGAAAAGGGGCCCTGGCATACTCAGAACATTCGAATTATCAAGCTAAGTCTGAGCTGCGCGTTTAGGAGGAAGAAAGGCGCAGAATTGAAGACTAGTGACCAAAATTCCCGTCTCTGCCACCACGAGCAGAAAACAGAAAATGGACAAGGGAAAAGCGCCAATGCAGCCGCAGTCCAGCGATACAGAGCAGGAGGCTGAGGAACACACAGAATCCAGCGCTCATGAGAGCGAAGTGCCACAGGAGCAGACAAGGAAATCCAGGTCAAAGAGAAGCAAAGGGCAAGCTCCGCCGCCGCCCATCAATCGCCTGGCCGGGTATAAGGATGGCGAGTACTCCATTAGCCTCACCAAGCTGCGGCCAAATATTGCAAAGTGGGCAGGCAAAGTCTCGCCCTCGCACCATGTCGGAGCTGCATACAAGTCGAACCTGTACTGGTTCTTGTGCCCTCCCGTCCACCATTGCCCGGAGCTGGTTGAGTCTATTGTGACATATTACAAACCAGCTACCCGGCAAGTCTGCGACAACCAAGGAAGGGTGTTGTTCACCCTCTTCAAAGAAAGCGTCCAGCCAACCTTCGCCCCGGGGCTCCAGTACGACCCCAACGCCATTGTCAGAAGAATTAACTTGGATGAGCAGGCGGGCAGATTCGCTCAGAGCAGAAGGATGAGAGAGTTTCTCGATTCAGAACTGAAGACCCCGCTGCCAGCAGGACAGTGGCCAACAGGCCCTATACCCCTGGAGAGGTTTGAAAACAAATATATATATATTATCCTGGCATGGGTACTCGGCTGCGGCACGGACAGAATGGTGCACCCGTACCAGCTGGCGCTCGCGGAATGCATCTTGCATGGAGAGTTTTATGACTCCACTACGCAAAGGAGCGGAAGACGCCCGATTTTCTTTGATTGGGCGGATTGGGTGGCGTACGCCATACATTCGAATCTGGTCAGGATACAGCAGAAGCAGACAACGGAGTTCCGACACTGCTCATTCCTCACATGGTTGTGCCTGTACCATACGCACTACCGGATTAAAGTGCCTGATCTAAAAAAGGTAAATGAGAAGGGAGCGCCGCTGCCTGTGTATGAGTGGACAGAAGCCCTGTATAGGAGAGGGTCTTACTACGATTTCAACTTCAAATTTCTAGGTATGACCCTGGCGCTGTTCAATGGCAAAGCATCTCGCCCTCCATTGGCCATGACGAACTACCTGAGGAAGTACAAATGCGGAGATACCTTCCGGTTGACTCAGGGCATTGTGATCAGAATCTACGGATTCAAAGGGAAGCCGTTCTTGCTGCCCTATTTTTGCACTGAGCATCAGTTCGGTATAGAGATATCGCGCCAAATGGACTATGTAGAAGAGGAATTCGGCCGGGGAAAGAAGAGGGGCCATATTTTCAAGTATCCTATTACCTGGGCGAACATTCAAGTGCATGAGATTGGGCAGCATATCTACCTCGAACAAGAACTCCTCAACATGGGCCTGATACAGCTACCTCAGCGCTGGAAATACGACCCGATTGGGGTCAGGGGAAAATTTGTACATATTTGCCCCCGAGCAGAAATCATGGAGGAGAGGTGCAATAAAACAGGCGCAGACCTGGAATGGCACATCGAGCGGATGCAATCATGGCCACCATGGCGGGACTTTTATTGTGAGGAGGTGGAGTATGATCCGGAGCGCAATCCGGATCACGGAGTTAGACTCGGCGGGCTTCAAAAAATTCCTCTCAAAGGTGACGCCCCTCGAGTGGGAAAAGGACAAAATCATTGAATGTTGGAAGATGAGGTGTCGCACGCAACACGATAAGTCTAACCGAAAGACATTGGCCGTAGATGATGAGTTTTCGGCCTTATATGATAAATACGCCGGCAAATGGGAGTCGTTCGCGTTTCGAGATTGCGTTCCCCTAGGCGCCAGAAAGAGATATAAAAGGAAGCCCCCATCCCAGCAATTACCCATTCAAAAACCTCCCAGCAGGACGCCAACAAGCAGTCAGGTGGGCCCGATGTTGCCTCCAGCTCCCGAAGCGTCACCTCAAAAAGAACAGGAGCTAGAAAAGTCAACCAGTGAAGCGGTGCCTCAAAAGGAAAAGGCGCCAGAAGGGTCAACCGGTGGGCCTTCGGCAGCAGGCATCCCTTCGTCAAAACCCAGGTACAAATTCACCGTGGGAACACCACTGCCAGCCGCGCCAACCTCCTCCGCCTCCTTCGAGCAAACTGCAGCTCCGGGAGAAAAGAAGAGAAAAAGGAGCGAAAAGACCAAGCGGCCTAAGGAGTCTGCGCAGCAAACGGCTGCGGCACGAACAGAGACAGCCGCGCCGGAAATCATCTCTCTGGACAGCCCAGGGAAAGAAGCAGAAGTCTGGGCAGCAGGCGTCCTCCAATCAGCGGCTCAGGCGGAGCCCGCAGGTACGTCCTCTTCCCCGGTTCCCCAAATCCCAGTTGGCCCTGCCGTGACACCGTCCCCCTCTGTATCAGGGCAAGCCTTAGTTGCATCTTCCTTATCGCCTATCTCCCAATCCTTCCACAGTCCCCATTCTTTCGAACAGTTTGCCCAGGACCCGAACGTTTTCCAAACCCTGGGTCAAACCCTAGACCCCTCATCCGCGGCCAGTGCCGAAGCTGTACCTACATCGCCGCGCCGCTCACCTTCATTATTCAAGACCCCGCCTTCACCTCCCACTCAGCCGCCCGTTTCCCCTAGGACCCAGTCGCCCTTGAAAGCAACCACACCTTTGGGATATCTCCTGCTTCATTGTTTGCAGGAAGGATGCCGCAGCAAGATTTAGCCTCGGCGTATCCTATGCTGGTAGAACTTGACTTCATGGGGGAGCAGCTGCAGATACGAGATGATCAGCCTTTGGCAGCGAAGGTCGTAGGGTGTTCCGCCTCTTTCCTCCAGGGCGTCAAACGAAGAAGAGCCGAGGAGATAGCTGCCCCGGTGAAGCGCACCAAGTTCGACTTGGACAGGAGAGTGCTACGAACTGAAAAATTGATCCCTAAAGTAAAGAAGCCTCTCCGGGAAATGACCGAGGCTGACTATGAACACCGGATCAAGGAGAAGAATTTTGATGACATAAGCGAAGAATACGAAATCAACGGTATTCGTCGCAGGACTGACAATCTCCTTGTTAAGCGACTCGAGAATCAAGAGAAGTTGTTTCAGCTTCAGAATAACTCGAGACAGTTGGAGGAAGATCTGGCCAAGGCCACCACGCGGCTGGAGTCTGCCCAGAAGGAGATTGAGGACTTGAAAGCTCAGCTCGCCGCCTCTCAGCAGGAGGCTACAGCACAAAGAAGGACGGCCGAACAGCTGTCGGAAGAGAAGAGGGCGGCACTGGAACATGTATCTCAGCTGCAGGATTTGTTGAGGCAGGCCCAATCTCAGCTGAAGGAGAAGGCGTCCCAGGCGGCGGCCTTTTCGAAAAACAAGATCAAGGAGATGCGGGCTGGTTTGCTGCAAGGATGCAGGGCTAATGTGGTCAGGTCCCTGTTCGTCCTGGATTTCGCATCCAGGATCCAAGAAGTATCTGCCTAGGGAAAGCCTGTGGTAGAGGAGGCCGAACGCCAAGCGAAGCAGTGGCTGGACTTGGCAATAAAAATTGAAGAGTTCGCGCGCAAGGGCCTCCGATTTCCCCCCATGTCCCGAATTGCCCTAGATTGGGCAGATGCAAGGGTAACCTTGCATAATTACTTTGAAAAAACAGAAAAAACAAGGGCCGCCAGGAAGATGTTGGACGCAATGAACCATGAAATGAATATTTGCCTGGCTCCCTTCAACACTCTTTCTGAGCTCGGATGCCCGAGCTTCGTCAAGGATGGGGAGTTTCTGCCCCTTGAACAAGTAAAGCTGGATTGGCTGTCTTTCGAGGCAGATACATCAGAAATTGACAGCTGGGCCGAGCCAGTCCAGGAGACACAGGTAACCCAAATGGTGTCAAGATATTGCAAGATTAACACCTCCCTTCAGGAGTTGGGAGAGAGATATGACACCATCGATGTACACATGGTTGCGGCATTCAGAGCAGCGCTGAAGGATGTCAGCGATTTAGGGCCCTTCCAGGCAGCAGCTTGGGACCGAGGCCAAGACTGCATACAATCACGTTCACGAGCAGGAGCAACCTGCCGAGCGAGAAGGCGACGATGGTGAGCATTCGGATTCGAGAAGAGGAGGAGAATCGGAAGAAGAGACGCTGAGAGTGAATCCGAAGAAGAGCGATTACCCAAGAAGGGGACTCGGCGGCGAGGAGCAACGGGATGCAGGGGAAGGGAGTTCCTCTGCGCCCAAAGGATAAAGGCCTAGTTCGTTGCGTCGAGGCGAGCTCGACACCCCGCGAGCCGCCAGGAATGTTGCCACATTTTGCACGGGGTGCCATGTCTTCATTTTTCTTGTAAGGATGTTGCTCTCCCTTCCCTCCTCCTCCTTTCCCTTTCTCCACTATCCCCTTTCTTCCCTTCCATCAGTTTCATTCCCTTCATTTCCCCCCTTTCCTCTTTTACTTTTTTCTGTCAATTTCCCCAAAAGAGCAAAAGGCCCCTAAAAATTCTAAGTATAAGAGCGCAACCCGACTTCGCAGCGAAGTCGGGTGCGCCTGAGTTTGAGCGCACTTGGGGAGCCGAAGTGCGGAGAGATGATCAAAATTTTGCTAAGTATAAGAGCGCAACCCGACTTCGCAGCGAAGTCGGGGTGCGCTCTCATTTCTGTGCGCACCTGGGAATCAGTGGACCCTGAAATTTCTAAGTATTGAGTGCGCAACCCGACTTCGCAGCGAAGTCGGGGTGCGCTCTCATCTTCATGCGCAGTCGGAGCGGTATGACCAAAATTGGCTAAGTGTTGGGTGCGCAACCCGACTTCGCAGCGAAGTCGGGCTGCGCCCGCTTACTTGTGCGCACTCGGGCAGAATGTTGAAGGCAGCCCGAAAATTTTCTAAGGCACAGAGGCCTCCCCAACTGCGCTACTTCCCCCTTGCGCTGTCTAATTGCGCTCCAATTCCGAGCGAAGTCGGGCAAGAAAGAGAGACGAGATCCCAAGGCAGATTTGTCCCTTATCAGATTCTGACAGGTGTCCAACCTCGGGATTCGAGTCAGAGATGTGACGGGTGGTGTGCAAGCGTGAACCGAATTATTGTACCGCAACTACCCTCATTCAAGCTGACTCAAAGTTTCATCTACCGCACGGCCACGTAGCTGCCAAGTTTTCAGGTGGACCTTGCTGCAAGTACAGTCCATATCCGCAGAGGTCAACATCAGCCGCTTTTTTGCCGCTTTTGTCAGCTTTGTCAGCTATTGTCAGGTCTGGGATCCTGTGCCCAAAGTTGTAATTGGGGGGAAAATTGCGCTATAAATAGCTGCGCCATATCATTGTAAAGGGGTGGAAGGGGGATATATTGCTAGGGAACCATTGTAGCTGTGCATTTGCTTTTGAATACAAAATACACTTGGCTCTATTGACTGTTCTTGTTCTGTATGCTGCCTCTATTTAGCATTTCTGCCTCATGTTGCTTATGTTATTGCTTATTGTTATTCTGCTATCCGGATATCGGTATTTGATAGTTAAGTATTCCTGGAATGCATAGTTAGAGGATACATAGAATGAATGACATTGGTAGTTTATGTAATGTATTTTGTGTTTAGTTGTTGTTAGTAGTGGTGATTGATAGTTGTTGTGCTGCTTATCCTCCCCACCCAATACAAATACATTTATATTTCTTTCTGCATTTATAATTTCTTTCCTGCACTCTGAGCTGATAGACAACTGAGAAAACATAGGAAGCCGGCCTCCTCCGGAGATTGGCACGGAAGGCATTCCTTCCTTCCGGCCTTTCAATCTGCTGGGCGAATCTAGGGCGCATTACACTAAATCCTATCCTAGTGGCAGATTCGTAACCAACACTCCCAAGTTTACCTGAATCATTTTTGGACCTTCATATTTGATAGATTCAGGATCCTTTACTACTTTCAACACATCGATGGGGTGAGTTGGCTTATCTTCAATAACTGCGTCTCCCATCGTATATTCTACGAAGTTTTTAGGAAATGTCCATTTCTCCCTCTCCTTGTCTTTTTTCTGCTACTGTTTGTCTTTTATTGCTAACTTCCTTTTCGGGTTCTTGTGTCTCATCCTCTTGAATCTCATTTTCCGCATCAATGCAAAAACATTGGGGAGAAAATATCGCATAATCCTCCAACTGCCAATGAAGTAGACCTTTGTCTTTGTCATACTCATCCTCCATGCAGTCTTCTAGGTGCAACACACCTTCCTCATGTGGTTCATATCCTGTTTCTCCATCTAATGAAGAAGATTATGAATCATCTGAAGTTGCTATATCCTGACTCACTGTTTGATTTTTCAGATTGATTATGTACTTGTGCTGTCCTTACTTAAAAGATAAGCGTTCTTTCTCCCAATTATGGTTGACTTTTGCAGTTCTCAACCATCCTTGTCCTAGCAGTGCATCATATGCGGGTTTCTGCATAGCAATGACAACAAATCCAGGATGAAATCTTGTTCTGCTATGCGTACTTTTTGACTCATTAAGACGTCTATTGTTTCAATGCCATATTGATCAGCGTCATACAATTTGAAATTTAGAGATCTTAAGGCGGGTTGCCCCATAATCCGCCATGTCTTCTTTGGAATTATGTTTACACTTGATCCACCATCCACAATCACCTGATTCAATCTATGGTCCAGGATCTCCATCTGAACTATAGCTGGCCTCCTTCCAGCTTCAATCATCAGGATTGTAGGATCGATGAATTGCCCTTGCTTGATAGTTGCTACCTGTCGAGTTTCATCTTTCTTCTTAATGACTTCTCTTATTGTAGCATACAACTCAGGTACTATATTAAACAGGTTTGCAACTTTTACTTCCACCGTCATATTTAGTACCTGTGTTACCAAGCCTTCTACTGATGCCTTTTTACTGATCTCCGGCCTTTTCGATACTTTCTCCAGAACTAGTTGGTCTTGCTTTTCTTTTGCTAGTTCTGTCTTGATTAATTCTTGGGCTTCCTGCCATCGCTCTTTCTCTTTGGTAGGATTTGGGTATTGTTTCGTTTTGGTCTGTGCTCTTGTCACAGCCAAGACTTCATTTTCTACTTCTGTCACTTCTCCAATGCCAATCAGGTTGACATTTTGGGTTCCGCTCGAACTTGCCTTGTTCGGGCAATTGGCTTCTTTCTGGTTTCTTGGACCACACCATCTACACATTTGAGTGGTATTGTTATCACTATTGTTACCTGTATTTTGGGGTTTGGAGCATTTTTTTCGCAAAATGTCCTCATTCTTGACAATTCCGACATTGAATAATCGGCCGACCATCGGAGTCGTATTGTAGTCGACTCTGTCCTTGTCTTCCTCCTCGGTGACTATTCCTATATCCTCCACTACTGGCTCCTTGTCCATTCCTCGCTGTATTTGGCTGCCCCTCCTATTGTACGGTAAGAGTCTGCTGCCTTTTGCTCTTCAGATTGAATGGACAGTCAGCTACGGAATGCCTTGCAATATCACATATGTTGTCGTATGCATTCTTTGGGCAATTGACATTTGAATGTCCTTCCGTCTTGCAGTCTGAACACCAAATGTCCTTTCGGTCTTTACAAGTATCTCCTTTCACTTCCTTTATAATTTTATCAAATTCCTTTTTAAAGGAGTGAATTGTGCTTTGGACTTTGTCTTCCGTATCGCTGTCTGAGTCCTCATCATGCTTCAGGTATCCTCCAATACCTGCAGTTGTTTGCTTGCTTTCACTTTCGAAGTTCTTTGCCTTCTCAAGAGCCTCTGCATACGTGGAGGATGGTACTACCTTCATATTTTTATTATATTTGGGTAGTAATCCATCCAAAAACCAACGCTTTACCATGCCATTAGCAGGTGTCATCTCCATATTTTCTGTCAATTGCTTTAATATTTTGTTATAGTTCTTGAAATCCTCGTCTGGTCTTTGTTTAGTCATGCAGATTTCGGTGATGATTTCAATATCATCTCTTAGTAGTCGTAATTCTTCTATGAATGAATTCTGTAAATCAGTCCATTGTGTAAATGCCTGTATACTTTGTCGTTTCAAGTACCAGTCCATGGCCATGCCTCGCAATGTGGCTGGGAACAGTTGTAACCATTCCGTGTCTTGTGTGACCCCATTTGCTCCCCAGATGGTTATACAAGTTCCCACATGTCGTGATGGATCCTCCTTTCCTTCTCCTGTGAAAGGTGGACATTTTTGTTTACCTGCTTTATTAGCAGTATTTGCCATTGTGGCTGTTCTGCTAGGTGGGCTTCCCAGTGTTTGCGGAGTTCGAATTGGTTGCCTTTTTGTTGTTGATGGTGCAAAATTAAATCCAAATAGCCTTCTTCCCAATTCCAACTGATATTTACTTCGTGACCTCCTTCACGTATAAAAAAGATGTGGTTCCGGTCTTCCTCCCCACGAACCTACGCGTGGTTGCCGTGATACAGGACTTCCTCCTTCCGTATCATCTGGCCAACTCCTTCCCGCTGGTTTTGGTGTCGTCGTCCACTCTCCAATTATGGGATCTTCCTCAGCTATTTGCTCGTCGTTTTTTGCAGTCACCAACAATGTTTCAATACTTGGATTTTCCTCTTCTTCAGGGTTCCATACTCTCTCCACTTCCGGATGAGATACTTCTGTTGACTCTTGTGTTATTAATTTCGCCAATCCTGCACTTCTTCTTACTGGTATTTGACTCCTTCCTTGCAACCTGAAATCAGTCATTCACCTCTTAGCCTTATCACTTGTGCCTCTTAACTCAAAGTTTGATTTAGGCAATGACGCCACATGTAGACAAGGGTGAGGGTGTTCCCAAGATGAGGGAATGACGACAATTAGGCAAGAATGAGTAGATTCATCATAGCTTGGGTTAGACGTCACAGGGGTTTAGATGTCTAGGTACAATGGTAGACGTCTAGGGTAGATGTCTAAGGTGACTGGAGTAGACGTCTAGGGGTACTAAGGTTAGACGTTCGGTGACTGGAGTAGACGTCTAGGGGTACTAAGGTTAGACGTCCGGATTGACTAGGCTAGACGTCTAGGTTGAATATATCTTGTCAGAGTAGACGTCTGGCGATCAGACGTCTAGGTTGCAGAGATAGACGTCTAGGTACTTAGACGTCTAAGCGTCTTACTGGCCAGGCTAGACGGGTAGACTGGGCGGCTAACGGCTTTGTCAGACAGGAAGGTTTAGACGTCTAGCAGGGTTTGGATCCACAGTCTTCAATACCTGCAACCATCATTAATGTTATCTCATCCTCCAAGTGATGAACACAACCTGCAACACAATTCTGCAATACAACACATCTACAATCCACAACTAGTAACACGCATTCTAGAACAATGGCATTGCACAACAAGTTTGTATTATCAACAAGTAGATACATATGTACAAAATGAATAGGGGGTACTTATAGGTGAGCAAAGTAGTTAGTGCAACTACTTGCATCAACCGTCTCAACTGAATTTACCCTAACTACTTGTTTTAGACGCCTAACACAGCCTGCAAAAGGTCTAACTAACTAGACGTCTTAACTCAGACGTCTAACTAATTATCGCATTTTAACAATGACGGTTGCATTTGTCTTCTAGTGCAGTTTGTACGTAATCAAGCCATATTCATCGATTGGCTGATTTTACATCATTAAACATAGCAAAATGACATTCCAAAATTCTTATGTACAATCAAAATTGTGGGACATTCTCGTCAGCCAGTTCTATGTTTTATTTTTGTTTAGAATTGCTGTCTACAGTTCTCCATTGCTACCTGCAAACTAGGTACGAGGAATTCAACTGGCATGATTGCCTCTTGTCCATACATTAACTGGAAGGATGTATGGTTCATTGTTGGCTTGAAAGTTGTCCTATATGCCCACAAGACTGTTGGCAATCATTCTTGGTTCATCATCCATTCCTAAATTCACCTCTACCATATTTGGTCCTTTGTATTTTATATTCTTTGGTTCTGCCTTGGCCTTTTCCACATTCCTAGGATGTGTTGGTTTGGCATCTATTTCTGCATCACCCATTGTATATTTGGAAAAGCTCTTCGGAAAAGTCCATTTCTCCTTTTCCTCTTCCTCTACCCCCTTGCCGACTTCTTTTGCATCTTGGTTTTATAAAGTCTCCTCTATTTGGATACAAATATTGGTGGGCTAAAACATTTCGTATTCCTCCATTTTCCAGTGGAGAATCAGATCGATTCTTGTCTTCGCTACATTCTTCTAGGTACAACATTCCTTCTTCATTTGGCTCATATTGTTCTTCCTCCTCTAAAGAACTCCTTGATTCATTAGTTGCAGCCACACCTTCATTGATCGTTTGATTTGTCAAATTGATCATATATTTATGTTGTCCTTTCTTAAATGTCAGTTGATCCTTTTCCAAGTTGTGATTTACTTTGGCCAACCCTATATGCTGGTTTTTGCATTGTAATCACAATGAAATCCAAGATGAATTCCTGGTTAGCTATTATTACTTTTTGGGCCGTCAATACTCCTTTTGTCTCTATTCCATACTGGTCAATGCCATACAGCTTAAAACTAGGTGCCCATAGAAATGGAGCCCTGATCTCTTTCTAGGTCATCTCTGGCAATACATTAACACTAGATCCTCCGTCCACAATTACTTGTGTTAATTTATGCTCCAGTATTTCCATGTGAACTAATGCTGGTTTTTTACCAACATCAATCATTAATACAGTTGGATCAATGAAGTGATCCTACTTCTCGGCTTCCTTTACTGGTTGGCTTTGTACTTCCCTCACCTTTTGAGGTCGTAATTCCTCTCCCATTACCGCATGTAATTCTCGTATGGCTCTTAGCAGACTTGCCACCTTGACCTCCATAGTGGTATTCAAGACTTGTGTTGCTAGTCTTTGTGTTGATGCTCTCTCTTCTAAGCCACTTGGCTTCTTCAACTCTTTTTGTTTTGCTAATATTGCATGTTTAGCTTTCTTTACTTCCTCTTCAATTACCTTTTGAGATGCCTACCATCTTTCCTTTTCTTTGGCAGGTTCGGGGTACTTGTCATTCTTGGCCTGATTCCTTGTCACGACCAATATATCTTCCTCTTTTTCTGCATTTCCTGTTGGAGGAATGTCAATGTCAAGAAAATTGACATTTTGCGAGCTACTTGTACTCGCCTTCTATGGACAATTAACCTCCTTGTGGTTACTTGCACCACACCATTGGCACATATGCGTTACCTTAGTCCTAGTTGTCTCATTTGTTTGAGAAGCAGGACAATTTTTTGCAAAATGCCCCCACTCTTGGCAATTTCCACATTGTATAACTGGTCTGCCATCCGAATCATACTACAACCGTCTTTGACCTCCTTGTCGATTGCCTTGATATGGTCTGACTCCCTAATGGTTATTCCTATAACCACGGCTAGTTGCACCTTGTCCATTTCTCTCGGCATTCGAGTTTTCCTCATCCTCCTGCACTGTTAGAGTTTGGTGCCTTGGCCCTTTTAGGTTAAATGGACAATCCACAACTTCATGGCCCAACACATCGCATATATTACAATATGCGTTCCTAGGATACTTCATGTTAGTGTGTCCTTTGGTCTTGCAATGGGTACACCCTATATCCTTTCGGTCTTTCTTAGTTTCCCCCTTAAATTCCTTAATCATTTTATCAAATTCTTTTATGAAAGATTGGATAGTGTGATGCACTTTGTCATCTTTATCACTATCTGAATCCTCATTCTTAGGATGTCCTACAATTCCAACTGTTGTTTGCTTTGACTTGATTTCAAAGTTCTTTGCTCTTTCTAAAGCTTTAGCATATGTTGAAGATGGAACTACCTTCATCTTCTTCCTATATTTGGGTAATAGTCCATCAATAAACCATCTTCTAATAAGTCCATCAGCTGGTGGTATTTGCATTTTGTTAGTCAATTGTTTCAATATTTGATTATATGCTTTAACATCCTCATCTTTCCCTTGTTTTGTAGCATATATCTTAGTAATGATTTTTGTATCATCCCTCAAAGGACGGAATTCATTAATGAATTCATATTTCATTGTATTCCATACCCAAAAGGCTGGTGTATTTTATCGCTTCAAATACCAATCTATTGCAAGTCCCCGTAATGTGGCAGGAAATAATTGCAACCATTTGTCTTGTTGTCTTATTCCATTTGCTTTCCAAATGGTGGTACATGTGCCAATATGTTTGATTGCGTCCTCTTTCCCTTCTCATGTGAAGGATGGGCATTTTTGTTTGCTTGCTTTGGTGGCAAGATTAACCATTGTTAAAATTACTCCTTTACCACTTAACAATAACTCCCTTAGAATTTTTGTCTAATCCCTTTCTACTGTTGGTGGTTCGTCTTGTTGTTACTCTTCCAATGTTTCTGTTCTTGGTACTTTGTTTTCGCCAAGGTTACCAAGTGCAGGGGTGCAAGTGCGGCGGGAATCGCAGGTGCGGGTGCGGGGTGCCGGTGCGGCCCCTATCAAAAATAGGGTTCGCCGGGTGTGGGTGTGGCTAGTTTTTAATTAAAATATATATATATATATATATATTATCAAAAAATTAAAAAATAAAATAAATATGCACATTGCGAAATAATTAAATAAATGATAAATCATACACATTGTGAAATAAAATAAATCATTCATACACATTGCAAAATAATAAATATTTAAATATGGCATCATAAAAGCATATTGATATATGATATTTCATATTCATGTAAAAAAATGACTAGATGTCAAGTCATAAAGAGTCAAGAGATAACAATATACTATATAGTAGTGGACATGTACAAAGATAACATCAAATATTTGATATTTGACTCTCATTCATCATATTCATCATCATCATCTTCTAGGCCCTTCTCTTGTGGATCTGGTGGTGGTAGATCTAAAAAGCCATCACACCTACTATAATCCCTGGTGTCATCAGGAACTGCATCCCAACGTGCAAAAGGCCCCTTTGTATAACCCTTGTCCCTACGAGACATGAGTCGAAGAGTACTATGGACATACACGAGGTTCTCTAATTTTTTTTTAATAATTTTTTTTAGCCCGTATGGGCTGGGTGTGGCTGGGCCCACCTTAAAAATAATAATAATAAAAAAAACATTTTTTTCCTATGTTAATGCCCAAACTGGGCTTGTTCGGCTGGGTGAACCTTGATTGACCACAGGGTTCGGATGGGGTTCGGCCCAGCCGTACCTGATCGTGAACCCACGAACACGGTGTGGGTACAGGTGCGAGGTGCGCGAACCCGGTTACACTGGTTTTCGCCAAATAGTCTTCTTCCTATTTCTTGTGCGTCGTCACTACGCGACCTTCTCTGTTGGTATACGAAATATGGTGTTGGTCTATCTTCCCAAGTACTTGCGTGCGGTTGCTTTGGTGCCTGGCTCTTGTCCTTTGTACCCCTTGGCAAACTTCCTATTGCTTGCTCAGGTTTCACCATCCACCGTTTGTTTCCTCGCACACTTCCTACGTTGGTGTCTTCCCTTACGCAAACGTCTTCTTTGACTATTGGCTATTCTCCTTGTACCTCTTCTTTTGTACTTAACAACAATGTTTCCCACCTCTGAAGTCCACATTTGTTCCAGTATTGGTTCGTCCATTTCTTGGATTGAGGTTCATATATTGCTTATTTTCCCTCTTTGAGCAATTCGTGTACTCCTTACTGGTACTTGCTCCTCTCTACGATCTCGTCTCCCACATCTTTGTAGACTTGTATCTGTCATCCAATCCTATTTCCTTCACTCTACCTACTATTTCAAACCCTTTTCATTCCTAACAACGACAACGACAACAACACCAAATGTAGCATGAGTGGTGGTATTCCCACTAGGGGAGGTGGTGATAGATTTAGGTATACAATCTCAAACTCTTCATTTTAGCAAACGTGCAAAGAATACTGGCAAAATGTACAATGGTTGGAATTGTATAGTCATATGGTTGTACGGTTTCCTAATCGTACGATCTCAAACGTACAGTTTGCACTAAACGTGCAGTTTGGCAATCATACAATTCACATAGGAACTCTCTATTCCTCAATGGTATGGTTTGGCAAATCATACAATGGGGTCAAAATGGTCATTATGCTCCATTCAACAGGTTCTTAGTATTTAGTGATTGTATGTTTTCTCCATATAACAATCTATCTCAACTACAACAAAGTATACAACTTGCATGTGACATACCACAAGTATGCTTCTTGTACGGTTGTTATTATAAGCCTTAACTTCGTTCGTACAATTACCAACATATGAACTGCATGGTTAACGAATCCTCAAAGTAAAGCCAATGTAACACCATAGACTAGTCGAATCCTCTTGTTGAATATTTGTTGCAACACATTGTATGGTTTTTGGTAACAACCATGCTCTTAAACCTTGCAATAAAGAATTACTCTAACATGGACTTCTATCTGCACTAGCCATTATGCATCTCACAGAATGACATAATTCATATTATTACCACAAAAGTATTCAATTCCCATCACATGCAAGCACAGTTGGGGTCAATGTAGAGTTGCATTAATAATGGCTGCAAACACAACATGCACAAACAATACACTTAACCAGGTCCAACAATCCTGGTAACTCTCCAATTGCATACAATAACGTCTTGGTACCATTACTCTCCTACATGCACAACAAAAGATATCGCTCAAAAATGAAGGGGGCTATATAATGCTTGTCCAGGCCGTTCCAAGCAGTTCCTGGGACAGCGCATCATTCACAACTGCCACCCCGCAACTGTCGTATAACATGCACCTTTAATTTTCCTAAAGTTACTTTTTAATTTTTATTAAATTCAATTTCGCTTTCATTTCCCTCATTTCGGCTAATTTGGTGTCTAATTTCATTTAAGCCTACTTTGCATTTCGTATTAATTACACATCATTTCATTTACATTTCGTTTTACAAAACTTAGTCAAAATTGCACAAAACTTGTCAAAAACTTGCAATTTATACACACTTTATTTGTTTTTCTTCTGAGAGGTAGATTTGCCGCCTATAGGCAACACACAAACTGCCAACAAGGAATTACATGACAACCATGATGGTGAAGTTGGCAAGGTATAAGTCTTTGTGCATGAGGAAGAAGCGCAAGTGTTTGTGCAAGATGGTGACGTGCAAGTGTTCGACCATGAAACAAACTTGTGTGCTAACATGGAAGTGCATGTTGACGAACACAAACAAGTGCAAGATCATATATGCAGAAGTGACTAAGATGCATGCATAAACGAACAGGAGATGTACGTGCAAACGAACAAGCTCATATAAGCGAAGTCATGCATGCGAATATGGCAATTCATATTCACATCGATGAATTTGGACGTGATGAAGCTAACAAGTTTGATGCAAGAGAAAAGTTGGTTTGGCAGGAAAAGCTAGGAGTGGTTGGAGCAAGTTGTGCAAGAAAAATAAGGTATGACAAGTGTATGGCACTGGAGCAATGCAAGTTGGTGTGTTTTATGGTGAGTGGGATAGGTGTAATGTTCCCTTCTAATAAGCTAGTGGGAGCACATAGAGACTAGCCTATACACGGGTTCCCGTAGGCTATGTCATATGGATGAGAGCCTTTGGAGATATTTGAGACAGCTTTTGGATTCTTAGAGCTCAGTTTTGGTGGTCGTTCGGGGTCAAACAGAGCTAGGATGCTGCAATTGCTATTTTTAGGAGTGTCAAGTTTTAGGGTTTCTTGCCGAGCGGACAGGGGGATGTTGTTCTACAACGAAATGGGTATCCGGAACAGGTTTCAGTTGGTCATTCGGAGTTTCATAAGGCAGAGTTTTTAAAGCGCAAAGCTTGGCTTTATTAAGTGAATTATTAAATTCATTTTATAAAGTTAAAACTTTATATTATAATTAAAGGGGAAGAAATATGTTCATCCCACATTGAGCGCGAAAAAAAGAGTTTGCCAAGAAGGAGCCTATTTATTCAGTGACTTGGTCTCATTTTAGACATTCTGGTTTATGTTATTTCTTCTCTTGGAGATTAAGGCCGGCGGCTGATATTTCTTCATCGAAAGGGACGGAAACCCCAATCGATAACCCGACGGACGAAACCCCAAAGGACAGATCGGTTCCATTTCAGGGATCGATAGTGTGCAGATTGTTGAAGTTCTGAGGACGGAAACCCTTAGTATTGGAGAAGGGAGCTGGACGAAAACCCAGTTCTTGGCTGGTGAATTCACTCAGGATTCACGCTTATGTGATTCAATCAAAGATTCGGAGGTTTATAGTCCATCGGTTGGAGATAATAGCAAATTGGTATGTTTATAATGATATTCGAAGACATTTATCCATCCGGAATTTCTAAACATTGTTGTTAATTTGCTGATATGAATTAATAAGCTATTTTGATTATGGGTTCTGCATAAAAATCGATTATTCAGTGTTAAGTCCATCTGGGTATCAGTGCATGTTGTTGTTATTGGCTTATTTCATTTGGGTATTATTGCATGTTCAAATTAATCCATAGTTATTGCAACAACACCAAACATAGAGCAGGGCATCTCATTACAGTGGTATCAGAGCTGGTTTTTCCTGCCAGCCTGTTCAGGGTTTCATTGCGAATTTTGTGAAGTCTTCTATCGAAGACAAAATTCTTAGGTTTGATTTGGTGGAAATAATTCTTTGTCTAAAATTATATTGCTTGAAAATTTGCGGAGTATAGAAGATTAGCAGAAGTTAGGGTTTGGTTGTCGTTTTCAAATCTAGGGTTTCCAATTTCTGGGTATTGGTGATTTGAATACCCATTTGGTTGTTTTGGGCTTTAAGAGTTCTGGGTATTGTTAATTCAGAGCCGGTCATTCCTGCCAGCCTGTGGAAGCCTCAAATTAATTTCAGATTCATGGCGTCTATTAATGACTGGACTAAGAGACAACTGCAATGATGAAAATTTCTCTACCAACAGGTGCTTCTCCGATCAAGATTGAACCTTTATACACTGAGTTGCCAATACAAGTTGGAATTAAAAAAGTTGAGCTCGCTGTCCCAGAAAAGTTGGAAAAGCAGTTGACAGAAGCTATGTCACCTAAGTCAGCACCTATGGTTCCATCTAAGGCTAAGGTTGAGCATCACACATCCAATAACAGAAAACAGATTCAATCTGCTGAACATTTCAGTAAAATAATGGATGTAAGTTGTAAGCTCTATGCTTTGGGGAAACAACTTGAGTCCCATAAGTTGTCAAAAGATGTTCTTCTTGACAGTCTAAAGGAAATGGATACATGTCTAGTTGAACTAGATCAATCTGATTGTGAAGTTTCGAATTGGGCAGCGAAAGTACCTATAGTTGCATTAGGCCAGCATTGGATTATGAGACATGCAGACAGGGACATGAGACTTGCAGTCACCTCTTGTCTCAGTGAGATCATAAGGATTACAGCTCCAGAAGCACCCTACAATGACGACATCATGAAGGAGGGATTACAGCTGATGGTTGACAGTTTTCATGGTTTGAATAACATCAGGGACCGATCATATGGTAAGAAGGTTAGAATTTTGGAAGTAATGGGAAAAATTAGAATATGTCTTTTTGCTTTATTTAGATTGTGCTGATCTTAGTCTCCAGATATTTCGACATTTTATGGCTTCTATCAGTGAAGATCATGAAGACATTATATCCTCTTACATGCAAACCATAATGGTACGCATCATTGAGGAAAGTGATGACTTTACCCAGCCCATCTTGCCCAAGTTGATGGTTGTTTTGAGGCAAGGACAGATTACCTCTTCAGCTGCACGTAAATTAGTTGACAATGTTTCCAAGCAATGTGAGAAGAAGCTGAAACCTCTCTTGGTACAAGAGGAACAGGAGAAGGAAAAGAGACCGAGTGACTTATAGATGCCAGGACTACCTCTCAAAAGCAAGAATCAGTTGAGAAGAGAATAGCGTTGCTTCACTTGCCAAGAAGAGTGGTCACATGGACATATATGTGGGCCCATAACCCACAAGTCCCAGGACAACTATAGTACCGAGGGTAATGACAGGACAGCAGTTGTGGAATTGCTTCCAGAGCAATCCAGTGAGGTATGTGAGACCTTGGACATAAGGTATGATGAGCCTTGCATTTTTACTGGCAATAGTTCATTGTTGCGTGATGTTTTTTTTCATGGTGAAGACTCCAAATTTGATGAGGAGATTGATGTCGATGAAGATGTCTCCTGGTTAAAGTTAGAAATAGAACAGACCAACAAGTGGTTGGATGGTGGCTTTCCTGATGAGTTGGAGAGTTATGCTGATGAAGTAAATGAGAATATTGATAGAGACAAATTTCCTTTTGATCAAGGTGCTGACCTGAACATTTAGACTGCTGAAATTCAAAATATAAACATGCCACCTCTTCAAGAAACTTGTGTGGAAGTACAGGAGGGCAAAAATGATGAAGATGAAGTTAATTCATCTTGTGGATCTCATTTTGGTGAGGGGCATAATGAATTTCGTGATAGTGGTGAGATCATAGAGCAAGCTGATTTTGACATTGTTAAATCAGCAGCTGGTGAGGATGTGCATGCAGATGATAATTCTTGGGTTGAGCATGAGTTAGTCCTAACTTCAGTGCACGAAGTTGGAGAGTGTAGTGTCAAAAGGAATGCTGATTCTGATCATTATGCCAAAGATGGTAAATCAGAAACTTTATTGTGTGCTGCTGATCACAATCCAGAACTTGATACAATGCAAAGTTGGAAGGATAAGTTGCAGGTTACTGTTGACAATATTGTCACATTCCACCAAGGGGCAGAAAAATTGAAACTTTGTACAATATTTGTTTTCTTGAAAGTTTTCTTTTATTTATAAGTTATAGCAATTTTGGTTTTCCCTATCGCCCCCTGGTGGACAAAATGAAAAGAAAAGAACTTCGGGCCCGAAGCGCTTCAAATCATTACTTCGGGCGAGAAGTTTGCCGAAGATACAAAGATAACGCTTCGCACCCGAAACATTTTTGACAGCCGCTTCGGGCGAAAGTTTTGCGAAGCAGCATTCAAACAACTTCGCCGAGGAAGAAAAGATAGGCCGAATCAGCTAAGGCAAGGAAATTACTTCGGGCCCGAAGTATTTCTAAAATCCACTTCGGCCAGTTTTCACCCGAAGCAGTAGAGGTCGAGAAAGTGTTTCGGTCGAAACTCCCCCGAACCGCCTTTTCAAAAGAAGATCGGCCCGAAGCGTTTGTCCCGACCTATCGCCGAAGCAGTTTTGCCAGCGAAGCAGCGAAGGATAGAAAGAGATCGGCTTCGGCACTCCACGCCCCCGAAGTAATTTTGCGAAGCGGAAATCAGCGAGGCGCTTTCCAGGAACGCTTCCCGAGTTGGGCATTTTTCCCGAGGCAGTCAGAAGGCCTCATAAATGCATATTTTCTTGCCCGATAAGCCCGCTGCTCATTTTTGGCAATTGGATGCGAAGTGTCAGTCCGAGAAGGAGAGCCCGGCAAGCATGGCCGCCACTCGAGCACCGCACCTGCAATCCGAGGACACCCAGGTGGCTCATTTAATGCATCTTTCCCCGGTTGACTCGGTCACCATTACCGGTTTTGGTAGCCGATTTGAGAAGTCATCCGCAGCAGCAGCGAGGAGCCGATTTCTCAGGGCCCGAGGGCGTACTCCGCCATTTTGTAATAATGATTCAGAGGGTCGGGTCCTCTATAAAAACCCAAGCTTTGCAATGTAAAAGGGGGGGAACTTTCTGCTAGAAAGCTGTTGTAACTCAATGTCCTGCGTCTAATACTAAAGATTTTTATGCTCTATTTCTCTCTTTTATGCTGCCTTCTGTGCTTAATTCTTTTGTCTGTTTGCACTCGTATACTGAGACTCTGAATCCTGAATCCGGTGTGCGATTGGGAACTGTACCCTAAAATTCGCCCTGAAGGATACATAGGAGAGGAAAAACGCTTTGTCATTTTCTTTTATGCTGCCTGGTGGATCGAGGTTTCTGTTATTCCCTCTTCTTAATCGCTGTTACTCTGAACCCTGAATTCCAGCGAGAGAGAGAGGAGAACCCTGCGAACCCGTCCAGAGGATACATAGGAAGTTCGGCACTTCGTTTCTTTCATCTGTTCTTGGTGTTTTTTGCTGCTATTTGAGTTATTAGTGAGTGATCGTGCTTCCTGTTCTTCCCCACCTTAAATCATCAATCTCTAACCCTTATCCTTTTTTATTTCTTTCTCTAACCCGAACTCCTTTTATTTCTTTCCTGCACTCTTATCTCAAACCCCAAAAGTAGATTAGTATAGGAGCCGGCCTTTCTCCGGAGATTGGCACGAGGGGCATCTCTTCCTCTCGGCCTTTCAATGTTGGTCGCAGGTCCAGGGCACGCAAACCCACCGAAAGTCCTTTCCTGTGCGGATTTGATGACCAACAGTTTTGGCACGCCCGGTGGGACTCAAGGTCCCATATTTGAGAAAATCCCTAGCCCGTCTTCACCGGAGCCAGTAGTTCTAACAAGTTTTCGATGAGACCTGGTCAGTCTCATCCCCTGAGTAGTAGTGAGAATCGATGCTCTCATTACTAAGAGACTCTTAGCATCTGGCGACTCTGTTTTACCCGAGAATCTTCAAGTCGTAAAGACCAGTACTAAAGCCTGTGCCTTCATGCAAACAAGATGGAGAGTTAGGAATAGAGGCGAGGAAACCGATTTCTTTGAGCTTGATATTGACGCCTCTGGGGAACGCTCTAGGTTAGTTACCCCCGAATATCTCTTACGCGGGACATCCTCGCAAGAGGCTGCTCTTGACGAGCAAGGCCTAACTTTCGATAGCACAGCAGCTAGTTTTCCTCCGAATCCTCCCAACTCACCGAAGCATCCTAGTGCCTCCGTTCCCTTTGGCCTTTCGACAAGCAACCCAAGAGGGACTTCGGGGACTTCTGTTCCATAGAACCCAGGCACAAATATGGCACAACAACAACAACAACAACAACAACAAATGCAGCAACAACCGCCACCCAGATTATTTCCAGCATGGAATTCTTCGTCACCGTTGAATCTTGCGGGCCAAGGGCAAGTTCCACCTGCTGCAATCAAAAAGCTCCCGACGTTCGACGGAACCGGAAAGACTGCTCTGGAGCATATCCAGGACATCATTTCCCTGGCGGCAATCCATGATATCACAGAAGAGCGAGTGATGGTGAAGCTCCTGGTTCTCTCCCTTAGAGGAAAGCTCCTCTATTGGTACAGATCTCTGCCACCCGACACTATTACGGGATGGGACCAGTTGGCCGGGCAGTTGATGCAAGGTTTCAACGAGTCCGCCGATCCAACTTCTCTTCTACAGCAATTCACTTCGATCCAAAGACATCCGCAAGAAGAAATTGCAGACTTCAATGTTAGGTTCGCCCGAACCTGGCAAAGAGTCCCAGTTGGACTTCGCCCAACTGACGAAGCCACGGCGTACTACTTCCTTCGGGCCTTCAATCCTGATATCGGCCTTATGATAAGGTACTCCAATGTCAATACCTTTCCAGAGTTGTATGGGTTAGCCAAGAAAGCAGAAACGGACCTCATAGCCGTAGGCAAACTCCCTCAGAGAATGCCAATGCCCATACTCCCCGAGTTCCTTCAAGCCCAGTATGCGAGCGCAGTCGCTCCACAGATTTCTGCAATCCCTGCATATCCGATCTCATCTTGGAACCCGAATCCTGTTGTGTCGCAGATCACGGCTCCACAGATACATTTCCCCACATTTTCAACCATGCCCCCCACTATCACCCCAACATTTCCGATGTTGCCAGCACCCCTTCAACATCCCGCCCTGCCTCCGATACCGACCATGGCTTCTTTACCATCAGTTCCCAAGGCCGATGATATGCAAGCCAAGATATTGCAAGAAATGCAATCGTTAAATGCCACGGTGCAGACCTTGTCCAACGACATGACCGTTGTCAAGAAGAAGCAAGCGCAACAAGAGTTTCTACCAAGAAGGTCTTATCCCATGCCCACACTTACCAAAGATCAAGCGGTCCATCAAGGGAAAGCTTCGGCAAGAAATGCTGCGATAGAAGAAGTCCCAAGCACTTCCGATCATGTATACTGGTGCTCTACGTGTAATGATCCTCACGAGGAAAATACATGCATGTTGCATCAACACTACGTGCAGACGCTAACAAGCAGCAGTCAAGGCGGTCAAGTCAATGTCATCAGACAATTGGATCAGAACTTGTCAATCGGCGAGGAAGAGCCAGTCGCAGTCCTTACCAGGGGAGGTAAAAGGTCGATAGAGGTGGATGCTACTCAGATGGCTCCTTTGAAGGTACACGCTCGATTTGAAAAAGGACAACCATCCTCTTCGGCCCCGAGCGAAGCTCCTCCACTAGCTCTAGTCAAGGAAAAGGCCCAAAAGGCCACTGCCGAACCACCTCAGGTGGAGACCAAAGAACAGGCTAAGGAGAAGCTCAAGTTTCCCTCGCTCACCAAGCGACAAAGGGTCGAAGCAACAGAGCAATATCGCACCAAGTACGAACCAAGAAAGGAACCTGAGGTGCATAGCTCCCCAGCCTACAACATTGTAGAAGAGTTGAAGAGGATCCCAGCCAAGATCAGTCTGTATGATGCTCTGCAACTCCCTGGACAAGTGGACCTGTTGCAAGAGTCATTGAAGAGGATCAATACAAGGAAGGCAGAGCCACCCGCCCTGGTGCAGACCCTGTCCGCGTCCATCACGGGGAAAAAAAGACCACCACCGTTCTACTTATCCTTACAAATGGAAGGGTATATCGTGCATAACTGTATGATAGATTCTGGAGCTGCGACGACAGTAATGCCGAAGGCAGTATGCGAAGAAATAGGCATGGAGTACACACGAAGCGGTCACGGAGTCCTCCAGTTGGACGGTACCCCAGTGAAGACTGTAGGTGTCATCAAAGATATTCCTATTCGGCTACATAAGACACCTCAAATCATAGTCATACAAGAGGTGGTAGTCGTGGACCTTGAGCCTTACTTCAGCATGTGCTTGTCAAGAGAATTCACGGCAAAGCTGGGCGGATATCTGTCCATGGACTACACTCATCTGGAGATCCCCTTCAAAGGGAAGAAGGTGAAGATCTATAATGAAAAGCCTTCTACGTTCCTGGTTGAGAAGATGTCCGAAGAAGAAAGCAGTGGCCCTGTGCATACGATCGCGGAGGAACTAGAGCACGTGGATTTGGTCCAGGAATCCCTCGCACAGTTGTGTTGTGAAGATGAATTTTCATTGGCAGATTTCAATGCCATGATAGAAACTGAGGTGGGGTGCTACACCATCGCCAAGTCCGAGAAACCAGCTAAAAGGGAAGGAAAAGTTTTTGCTCAAGAAGGACTATGGAAATTGTTCTTCGACGGTGCCCGATGCAAAAATGGCGCCGGGGCAGGAATCCTTCTGATTTCGCCATCCGGTGAGCAAAAGGAATATTGCTACCGATTGACATGGAGCTGCACCAACAATGCAGCAGAGTATGAAGCCTTGTGCTTGGGACTCAAGAAAGCCGACAAGTTAGGCATAAGGCATCTTCAAATCTTCGGAGATTCCGAACTAGTTTGCAACCAGGTTACCAACAGATGCTCTTCAAAGAAGCACTATCTTAAATCATACCGCAATAGGGTATGGGACCTGTTTGACCAGTTTGAATCCCTCAATTTACAGTCTGTTTCACGAGAAAAGAATCGACATGCAGATGTCTTAGCATCCATCGCAGCCCGATATTCTCCAGTGGATGATATGGTGCATAAGCCGAAGGCTGTAAGGATGATCTATAGACCCTCTGTCCCCGACAGAGATTTACACTGGCAAGTTTTTGACAACGACGAGCAGATCGTCAATTTCATGATCCAAGAAGCCGCTACGGTCGAGGACCGAAGCCCGGATGAGGAAGAATATGAAGGATTGGTCCAGTTGAAGAACAACCACGTTCCCAAGGGATTGATCATGCTTGAAAGCCTTTTCGATCAAAATGATCGATCGCTCTCTCACAGGATCCAGATCAGCGCACAACAATATCAAGATTTAGAACTGGAACCTGGGAAAGTAATAAAGGTCGGGACCGATTGTACCTCGAAAGAAAAGGAACGGATCCGATGTTTGTGTAAGAAGTACCCAGATATCGTGGCTTGGTCTTATCACGATCTCAAGGGATATGATCGACAGCTAATCCAACATACAATCGAATTACAAGAAGGGGCCAAACCTTTTCGACAGAAGCAAAGGCCGGTCAATCCAAAGATCGAGGTCCTGATGAGGGCCGAACTGCTAAAGATGCTCGAAGCAAAGATCATTTATCCCATCAAGCATTCTTCCTGGGTAGCGAACTTGGTCCCTGTCAAAAAAAAGAATGGAGACATCCGGTTATGCGTGGACTTCCGCAACCTGAATCATGCTTCCCTCAAGGACCACTATCCTCTCCCACAGATCGATCAGATCTTGCATTCGATGGCTGGAGCTCAACGATTCTCCCTGCTTGATGGTTTCTCCGGATATAATCAGATCTGGGTCAGGGACGAAGATCAGCATAAGACCGCGTTCACAACCAAGTGGGGCACATTCGCCTACCAGCGAATGCCTTTTGGCCTCTCGAATGCGGGAGCTACTTTCCAGAGGGCAATGGACCTAGCTTTTGGCGAGCTTCTGAACAAGGTTATCGTTATCTATTTGGATGACATGACCGTCTTCTCCCGAAAGAGAGAAAACCACCCAGAACATCTTCAACAAATTTTTGAAAAATGCCGAGAATTTGGCATCTCAATCAATCCAAAAAAGTCTATCTTCGCAGTCAGCGAAGGAAAGCTGCTGGGACATGCAATTTCAGAAAAGGGTCTCGCCGTGGATCCTGACAGAGCCGAAGCTCTGATGAAGCTCCCAATCCCAGCAGATAAAAAGGGCCTTCAATCTTTCTTTGGTCAGATTAACTTCGTCAGGAAGTTTGTCCCAGACTTCGCCCGAGTCGTTAAGCCGATGTCTGAGCTTTTAAAGAAGGGCGCAGAATTTGTCTGGACAGAAGAGAGGAGGAAAGCATTCAAAGAAATCAAGGCCCGAATTGTTCAGGCACCAGTCTTGATCAACCCCGACTACAGCCGAGATTTTATCCTGTATGCAATAGGAGAACCTGAAAGCTATGCCGCGGTTTTAACGCAAAAGGGGGAAGATGGAGAGGAACGTCCCATCGCGTTCCTTAGCCAGATAATCAATCCCCATGAAGAAAAGTACAATTTCATCGAGCGTCAAGTGCATGCAGTAATGAAGTCTCTCAAAAAATTCAAACAGTTCATCTCTCGAGTCGAACCACGGTCTTCGTCATTCACCCCGACGTGCGTAGTTTCATTATTCAAGGGGAACTGGGAAGCAAGAGAGCTGGTTGGGTAAGCAAAATCCAAGAGTTCGATATTGAGATCAAGCCCACCAAGCTGGTTCACGGCCGTGCACTATGTCAAGAGCTGGCGAAGAACGCAACGGCCGAAATAACAGACTGTCAGTCGGAGGACTTGCCAACAGGAGAATGCCTCGCTAATCAGGAAGAGGCCGAGAGAGATTGGGTTAGCGAGATAGTGGAATATTTCAACACCGGCAGATGCCCCTCGCATTTGAATACTTCGCAGCGGAGACATTTCAGGATGCGGTCCGCCCGATACGCTATGCGCCCAGAAGGCCTATTTTTTAGGAACATTGACGGCGTCCTCCTCAGATGCATAAAAGATGATGACAAGAGGAGAATCCTGGGCGAATTTCATTCAGGATTATCTGGAGGACACTTTTCTGGAAGGGCGACGGTGCTAAAAATAATCAAGGCGGGTTACTATTGGCCCACCCTCTTTGTCGATGCCTTCTCCGTTTGCCGAAGGTGCGAGCAATGCCAGAAATTCGCCGGCCGAAGCAGAAATGCTTCGATGCCACTCCGACCGATACAAGTGGAGGCCCCCTTTCAGCAATGGGGACTAGATTTCGTAGGAGCCATATCGCCAAACTCCTCCGCTGGGCACAAATTCATTCTGACTATGACGGATTACTTCACCAGGTGGGCCGAGGCAGTTCCCACAAAACATGCCGATCAAGATACTGTGGTCGCCTTCCTGGAAGGATTGATTACCCGCTTCGGCATCCCCGAAGCAATTATTACAGATAACGGTCCTGGCTTCACAGGCACAAAAATCAACGAGTTCCTATACAAGTATGGGATATATCACAAGGTATCTTCCAATTATTACCCTCAGGGGAATGGATTGGCAGAATCCACTAACAAAACCCTGTTGAGGATATTGAGAAAGCTGATCGATCAAAACAAAAGAACTTGGCACCTCCTTCTGGATCGGGCCTTGTGGGCCGATCGGGTTTCTGTTAAGAGGTCAATTAAGACTTCGCCTTATGCTCTGGTCTACGGTAAGGAGGCCATCCTGCCCACTCACCTCGAGATCCCTGCATTACAGTTGCTAGAAGAAGATGAAGCCAACCCGATGGAGGAGCGCCTGGTCCAACTACTACAACTAGAAGAGGAACGTGAAAGGGCCTACCAGAACTTCGCACGGCATGCTGAGGTCACCCGAGAATGGTTCAAAAGGAAATCATCCGATCGCACATTCAAAGCAGGAGACCTGGTATGGAGGTGGGATTCATGGAAGGCCAAGCCTGGGAATCATGACAAAATGGATGCATTCTGGGACGGACCGTTTGAAATAGTAAAAGTGAATTCGGCCAATTCCTTCATCCTCAAGGATGCGAATGGCCAAGTTTTACCAATCTCAGTCAATGGTCTTCACCTGAAGGCCTTCAATCACTAAGATATGTACAACAAAAAAAAATATATATCTCTTGCATGTATTTTGTATATAGGATTTCAATGCTTTGTATATACTCTGTTCAAAAGATCACGAAGAGCAAGTGCCACTTCAACCGCAAAAGCTAGATTCCTGGCTTCGGCTTCACAAAGCATGATCGGAATCGCCTTCGGGGGGTTTCGGTCCGAAGTAGCCGACGAAAGGAAGTTCGCCGCGAAGCAGTTCATCCTCGAAGAACCGAACCACATGCGAATCAAAGACATGGAAAATGCTTCGCTAAAAGCAATGTGCCGAAGGCGTTGTCCGAAGCAGTTCTTGGTGAGGCCCTCCTCGATGAAATGGATTTCGGTCGACGGTGTTCATAATCCAAAGCGACAATGTGGCAAAGGAGAACTTCGGACCCGAAACGAAGAAAATCAGCCCGAAGAAGCACTTCGCGGCGAAGTATTTTCTTCGCCAACCCTACATCACCGAACCGCGCATGCGAGGCGGACATGTTTAGGATGTACCTCGGGGAACGTGCCTATAGCAGCCTCAAAAGGGGACCGAAGTAGATGAAATCAATGCGAAAGAAATGACACTCCTCCCAAGATAGTTCGTTAACCGAAATGCCACGCCAGGGTTCCAGGTGGCAGCGATCCGCGCTCTCGATACAAAATCAGACTGCCGAATTGCATGGCCCCGCGTACGACCCCGCCGTATGGCCAATCAGATGCCGCAGCGATACTTTCGGGCCTGGCCCACAAAGTAATTACGGTGGTTGCCATAAATGCCAGAGGTTGCCCTCCGAAGCTATAAAACGCAGATGCCCGTTAAGAACAAAACCATTTGCAAGTGTGAGGGTCGAGTCTGCATTCTGTCACCTCGGAGAGCTTCTGCATCAAGAACTCCACTGTTCATCGTGATTACCCAGTCCTTTGTTTTGCGGTGCTGAACTCTTCTATACTACAAGTTACTCTGCTGCAATCATTCACAATGGGAAGTGAACGACGGAGGAACCCCACACGGAAGGGAAAGGAACCAGAAGCGACGACTCCAGAGAAGGCGAGAGCCACGGAAGAAAAGAAACAGACACCCAGAAGGGTCAATCCTCCCCCACGCACAGGAAAACATGTGATGGAAGGAAGGGAAGAGTCCGATGACGAGCCCAGTATAGAACCACCTGTCGATAAGTGGGCAAAAATCAGAGACCCGAGGCTCTCAAAAACTATGGCCGAGCTTCGGTATACTATCGATTTCATGAAAAGTAGGCTCTCAGCAGAGAACAAGAGGGCCATGGCATATTATTCCCACATATACTGGTATCTGGTCCTTCCTACACATCACTGCCCCGAGCTCATATACGCCATTGCTCAGAACTATCAGCCGCAAACCAGGCAGGTGTTGGATGCCTCGGGTAAAAAATTGTTTTCCATTCTGTCGGAGGATGTGCAGGCGGCATTCGCACCGCAGCAAAGGCCACCAAAAGGCTATACCATTCGCAAGGTCAGCCTGAGCGAACAAACGGATAAGTTCACCGCTAATCCCTTCATTCTGAGTTTTTTGCGTGAAAGCCTCAAAAGCGGACTTCCTTCCGGTAAGCGACCCCAGATGCCCCTGCCCCTGGAGGCCTTTAAGAACACAGACATATTCTCTATCATTGCATGGGTAGGGGGCTTGTCAAGCGATACTTCGGTATGCCCATGGCAGGTGTCGCTAGCCGAATGCATTTCCAGAGGAGAGTTCTACGCTCCCGACGCTTCGCGGCCGAACACCAACCCAGTTTTCTTCGATTGGGCAGAATGGGTGGCCCGAAATCTGCATATGCGGTTGTCATCCATGAAGGATGCTAGCAAGGAGCCGTACTTCCAACCCTGTTCCTTCTTGGTTTGGCTCTTCTTCTTTCATGTACATAAAGCCCTCCCCCATTGTGATGTTTCACCAGTTGACAAGGATGGAATCCCCTTGCCTGTATATCAATGGACCCGACTCTTGCTGAGGTCGGAGTCCTATTACCCTTTCAATCAGCAGTTTTTGGGACCTGCGATGCACATTCTGACAGGGTCTAGCCCTCGGGTGCCTCTCGGCCTTAGAAATAAAGTGGTACTGGAGAGAAAAGGGGATGTGTTTCAATTGACGCAAGGGCTTGTGATCCGCCTTTTCGGCTTCACAGGGAAGCCCTTCTTGTTGCCTTTTTTCCCTTCGGAATACCAATTTGCCCTGGAAGTTGCTCGGCAAAGTGACGCGACCGACGAAACCTACGGCCACGGGCGGAAGTGGGCACACACCTGCGACTTCCCCTTCAAGATGGGAGTGATCGAAGTCTTTGCCTTAAAACAGAACATATACCTGGAGGAGAAACTCGCTGATTTTGGTCTGCTCCAAATACCACAGAGGTGGCTCTACGACCCGTTGGGGGTGATGAGAGATCATTTGAAAAGCAAAAACTTCCATGTCTGTCCTCGCCCCGAAGTTCTGGAGCAGAGAAACAACCCCAATGGTACGGACCTGGAGTGGCACTTAGAGGAGATGAGGACGTTGCCTCCTTGGCATGACTTCTATCCTATGGAGGTCGAATTCGACCCAGACCAGTACCCATTCCCAACTCCCGACTCCACTTTCTAGAGAAAAGCAAAGGATGATTTAAAAGAGGAGTTGAAGGACTGGGACGAGGAGCAGTTGAGAGAATGGTGGATTATGAGAGTCCATCGTCGAAAGATGAATTCTTACGGGCTTCTAACAATGGACAGGGAATTCGCAATTGTGTATCAGACCAATATCGGGTCTTGGAAACCCTTGTCCTTCGCCGATTTCGTTCCACCGGCCACTCCAAGTTCAGATGAAGGCCCCAGGAAGACTGATAATGTCCCCAAGGAAAGAGCAGTCAGGGTCGCGCCTAAAGCTTTACTACAGAGTCCATCCGAAGATCTGGAGACAACGATAGAGGAATCAGAGCAACCCCTCGAGAGGAGGAAAAGAAAGGAGCGGGAACCTACACAGGCACCCCCGAACTTCCCAAAGCGACCGCGTACAGACGCTCCAAGCGCTCCTACTGAAAGATCTGTATCGGGCTCGGTCGAAGCAAACAATGGAGAAACTCCACCAAGTGCCGAAACGATTCCAAACATAGATGTCATTGACGTGGAGGAACTCACGGAAGTCATTGAAGCCGAGGGTACCGAGGCCCAGCAGGAACAAAGACCAATTGCCCAGGAGGTCACCATGGCCGCACTGCCAGGAGGGCACGCAGGTACGTTTTCTTTGCCTTACGCTCTGGTTGCTCGTAAGTCTACCCCGGTCCTGGCCGAAAGCTCTCACCCGTCCCCCCTGCCTCCACGAAATCAGTCACCTTCTCACGCCGTCTCCCTAACTACTTTCCCCGAGTCTTTCGGCCAGGACAAACCCGTCCAAGTTACTTCGCCCAGCCACACCGCCAATCCTCCAGTCGTCAACCAGGGTGAAGCTAATAGTCCAGTGCTGAACCCCGAGGCCCATTCCTCTGTTGTACATAACGTGCTCCCACTCGCCGAAGCCCCTGTCACCCCTGTTGCCGAACCTTCGGGTGAAGCTATCCCTTTCAGCTCCCTATATTTGTTCAACCCCTCGGCTATAGACCCAGCCGTATTCGACTCCGAGCTGTCCTCAATACGGGAGTCCCCCTTGGCCAAAAAACTCCTCCAAGCCCGACAGAACACAGAGAGAATGTTGAAAGAGGCAAGAAAGAAGAGAGGGCGTTCGCTCGCTCAAGTTGAGAAATGTGCCGTCTTCGACTTCGAGGCGGGAAAGGTGCATAAAGTAAAGAAGATACCCAAAGTCCAGAAGCCCCTGGATGAAATGACTCCAGCGGACTATGAATATCAAGATAAAGAAAAGGACCTGGAGCATCTGAACGTGGACAAGGAATCCGCCTCTATGCACATTGGAATCGAGACCTTCAAGGCGCATGCCAACATTGCCAACAAGCGCAGGTTCGAAGCCGAGAGTGCCAACATCAAGCTGGAGGAGGAGCTAGCAAGGACTCGCTCCAAATTGGCAGAGGCCGAGGGGCAGTGCAAACTGATGCGGAAAGAAACATACGCCCTAAAGCTGCAGATAGCACAGCTGGAATGCACAGCTGAGAATCAGGCGCAAAGGCAGATCAAAAATGATTTGAGGGTCAAGGAGCTTGAAAGTAGGATCTTGCAAGCTCAGATCCAGCTGCACGAGAAGGAGGGCCTAGGGCTATTTGACAGGAGCAAAATCAAAGAGATTCGCTCATGTCTGCTCAAGAATTTTAGGTCTCGGACTGTCAGTGCCCTTTCGGTTTTAGCTTACACCGTAGAAGCCCAGAGTGCTGCCGCCGAAGGAGGACCAATCGTCGAAGAAGTCATTCGGAATGTTAGAGCCCGACTCAAGCTGGCCCTGAAGGTCCAAGATGCAGGGTATCAAGATTTGAAGCTCGCAGCAATGAGTCGGACAGCAAGGGATTGGTCAACGGCCCAGGACACAGTTCGCGCCTTTTTCTCCATAGCCAAGAAGGCTCAAAAGGCAAAAATCCTACTGGACGCATTCGAAAGCGAGAGGCGCGCGTCAATGGGCTACTTCGAGGACCTCGTCGCCTTAGGCTTCCCGAGCTTCACGGATGATGATGGAAAGCCCTTAGCCAAGGAAGAAACCATGCCGAAGTGGCAGCAGTTTGAAGACAACGTCTCGGAGATAGACGAGTGGGCCGAACCTATAACAGAGAAACAGGTTGCTGATTACATACTGAAATACTGTAGAATCGCCGCTTCCCTAAACGATCTGTATACCAGGTCCCAGCATGCAGAAATCGGGCAGATCGATAGGTTCCGCGCCTTGGTCAAATCTCTGGGAGATCAGGAGCTGTTCACGAAAAGGGTCTGGTCTCAGATTCGCCGAACCCTAAGAAACATCCGCGTCCGCCTGGCCCCATTGCCAACGGCCGAAGACGTAGCAGAAGCAATGGCAACAGGAGAGGAAGAAGCAGAAGCAGGAGAAGAGGAGGAAGAAGGACAAGCTGTGGAAGCATCCCCAGAAAAGGAACAAGGAGAAGGATCTGGAGGTGACTCTGGCCCAATGGATGAAAGCTGAGGGTTCTACCACCGAGACAAGCTCGTTGCCCCGCGAGCCGCCAAGAATGTTGACAATATTGTCACATTCCACCAAGGGGCAGAAAAATTGAAACTTTGTACAATATTTGTTTTCTTGAAAGTTTTCTTTTATTTATAAGTTATAGCAATTTTGGTTTTCCCTATCGCCCCCTGGTGGACAAAATGAAAAGAAAAGAACTTCGGGCCCGAAGCGCTTCAAATCATTACTTCGGGCGAGAAGTTTGCCGAAGATACAAAGATAACGCTTCGCACCCGAAACATTTTTGACAGCCGCTTCGGGCGAAAGTTTTGCGAAGCGGCATTCAAACAACTTCGCCGAGGAAGAAAATATAGGCCGAATCAGCTAAGGCAAGGAAATTACTTCGGGCCCGAAGTATTTCTAAAATCCACTTCGGCCAATTTTCACCCGAAGCAGTAGAGGTCGAGAAAGTGTTTCGGCCGAAACTCCCCCGAACCGCCTTTTCAAAAGAAGATCGGCCCGAAGCGTTTGTCCCGACCTATCGTCGAAGCAGTTTTGCCAGCGAAGCAGCGAAGGATAGAAAGAGATCGGCTTCGGCACTCCACGCCCCCGAAGTAATTTTGCGAAGCGGAAATCAGCGAGGCGCTTTCCAGGAACGCTTCTCGAGTTGGGCATTTTTCCCGAGGCAGTCAGAAGGCCTCATAAATGCATATTTTCTTGCCCGATAAGCCCGTTGCTCATTTTTGGCAATTGGATGCGAAGTGTCAGTCCGAGAAGGAGAGCCCGGCAAGCATGGCCGCCACTCGAGCACCGCACCTGCAATCCGAGGACACCCAGGTGGCTCATTTAATGCATCTTTCCCCTGTTGACTCGGTCACCATTACCAGTTTTGGTAGCCGATTTGAGAAGTCATCCGCAGCAGCAGCGAGGAGCCGATTTCTCAGGGCCCGAGGGCGTACTCCGCCGATTTTGTAATAATGATTCAGAGGGCCGGGTCCTCTATAAAAACCCAAGCTTTGCAATGTAAAAGGGGGGGAACTTTCTGCTAGAAAGCTGTTGTAACTCAATGTCCTGCGTCTAATACTAAAGATTTTTGTGCTCCATTTCTCTCTTTTATGCTGCCTTCTGTGCTTAATTCTTTTGTCTGTTTGCACTCGTATACTGAGACTACGAATCCTGAATCCGGTGTGCGATTGGGAACTGTACCCTAAAATTCGCCCTGAAGGATACATAGGAGAGGAAAAACGCTTTGTCATTTTCTTTTATGCTGCTCGGTGGATCGAGGTTTCTGTTATTCCCTCTTCTTAATCGTTGTTACTCGAACCTCGAATTCCAGTGAGAGAGAAAGGAGAACCCTGCGAACCCGTCCAGAGGATACATAGGAAGTTCGGCACTTCGTTTCTTTCATCTATTCTTGGTGTTTTTTGCTGCTATTTGAGTTATTAGTGAGTGATCGTGCTTCCTGTTCTTCCCCACCTTAAATCATCAATCTCTAACCCTTATCCTTTTTTATTTCTTTCTCTAACCCGAACTCCTTTTATTTCTTTCCTGCACTCTTATCTCAAACCCCAAAAGTAGATTAGTATAGGAGCCGGCCTTTCTCCGGAGATTGGCACGAGGGGCATCTCTTCCTCTCGGCCTTTCAATGTTGGTCGCAGGTCCAGGGCGCGCAAACCCACCGAAAGTCCTTTCCTGTGCGGATTTGATGACCAACAGTTACAAAAGAGAAGATTGTCCAAACATTAACCCATTTGGATAGCACACACAACTTTGTTGAATATCTTCTCTGGACAGCTCAGCTCAAAGATAGGCAGATAAGGTTGATTGATGGCTCCTCTGTTGAAAGCGTGCAAACTATTAAGGTAGAAACTATCAAGCATGCTTTGGAGAAAATAAAATCTGATTACTTGCAATTGTTATCTGATAAGGATTTGGCTATCCAAACTACAGAAAAGATGTACCAAGAACTCACCAAAAAGGAGAAGATAATTAACAAACTTAACCTTGAGTTAAGTTTTGTTCACAAAGAGGAAAATTGGTCAACTGTTACAACCACTCATAAGGAGCAGCCTGAGTATGATGCTGATGCAGGTTCATTTCCTTGTGTTATGATTGGCAAAACATCTCCCGACTTCTGTATGCAGAATGTTGAGAGTTGTAGCACAGGTGATTATATAGACCCTTCCATGGAACCGATTGGTGAAGTTCGGATGGACTGTATAGTGAGGTATGCTCATAGTTTTTCTTTCAGTCCACAAGTTGATGATTTGACCATGTCATAGATGAATGGGAAGAAGGGTTGGTATAAGGAGTTATATGTATCACCTTGGCATGAGGTGCTCTTCCCTATATTTGTAGAATGAGTTTCTTGTTGGGTTCCTCGTTTGTCAGTCCAGAATGGGTTCTCCGTTGAGCTGCAGAATAATTCAGTTGTAGTTAGAGTGGCATAGTAGAAATTATCAAATTTTGGGAATGACAAAATCCCTATTTGGCTATGGGATCCAGGAATTCCTCTGAGGGATGGATTGTTTTATAGAGTGGCAGAGCTCGACAGAGTTACTGGGGCCGGTTGTATCGGATTTATGACAGAGTTTGTTAGTGTTGCCATCTTCAGTGATATCAGTTTGGTGATAGAGCTTGACAGTGTTTTTCAGTTTCTGGGGTGACAGTTCAGGGCAATCTCTTCATCATGAGACATTCTTCAGATTTATTTGGGATCCTGGCATACAGATCATATTGCTTGAGGACAAGCAATATTTGGGAAGGACGGACTGTAATGTTCCCTTCTAATCAGCTAGTGGGAGCACATAGAGACTAGCCTATACACGGGTTCCCGTAGGCTGTCATATGGATGAGAGCCTTTGGAGATATTTGAGACAGCTTTTGGATTCTTAGAGCTCAGTTTTGGTGGTCGTTCGGGGTCAAATAGAGCTAAGATGTTGGAATTGCTATTTTTAGCAGCGTCGGGTTTTAGGGTTTCTTGCCGAGCGGACATGGGGATGTTGTTCTACAACGAAATGGGTATCTGGAACAGGTTTCAGTTGGTCATTCGGAGTTTCATAAGGCAGAGTTTTTAAAACGCAAATCTTGGCTTTATTAAGTGAATTATTAAATTCATTTTATAACGTTAAAACTTTATATTATAATTAAAGGGGAAGAAATATGTTTATCCCACATTGAGCGCGAAAAAAGAGTTTGCCAAGGAGGAGCCTATTTATTCAGTGACTTGGTCTCATTTTAGACATTCTGGTTTATGTTATTTCTTCTCTTGGAGATTAAGGCCGACGGCTGATATTTCTTCATCGAAAGGGACGGAAACCCCAATCGATAACCCGACGGACGAAACCCCGAAGGATAGATCGGTTCCATTTCAGGGATCGATAGTGTGCAGATTGTTGAAGTTCTGAGGACGGAAACCCTCAGTATTGGAGAAGGGAGTTGGACGAAAACCCATTTTTTGGCTGGTGAATTCACTCAGGATTCACGCTTATGTGATTCAATCAAAGATTCAGAGGTTTATAGTCCATCAGTTGGGGATAATAGCAAATTGGTATGTTTATAATGATATTCTGAAGACATTTATCCATCTGGAATTTCTAAACATTGTTGTTAATTTGTTGATATGAATTAATAAGCTATTTTGATTATGGGTTCTGCATAAAAATCGATTATTCAGTGTTAAGTCCATCTGGGTATCATTGCATGCTGTTGTTATTGGCTTCTTTCATTTGGGTATTATTGCATGTTCAAATTAATCCATAGTTATTGCAACAACACCAAACACAGAACAAGGCAGCTCATTACAATAGGAGTCCAACATCGGAGCAAATGGAAGATGCCATCTATGATAATGCGGGAGAGGGAGTCCAACACCAGAGCAACTACAGGTTTATGTGCTCGATGGCGAGAGAGATGGCAATCTGACATCAAAGCAATTGCAAGTTGGCATGTTTCATGGTGCACGGGATGGGAGTTTGGCATGAGAGCAATTGTAGTGTGGTGTGCCAAGGTGAGACATGCAAACAATCACTACCAATATCAAGTCAACCTATCACCACAAAGACCAATTTTAGCATATTGTTTATCCCATGTTTCATGGTGGGGAGTAAAAATCCAGTTAGGCATTGGATAGTCTGCCTTATGATGTGGAAAGCTAACGGGGCAGAGCCGTAGAATAATGATTCATATTGGAGGAGGTTATTCCTTATGACATTTCAAGGAATCACAATAGATTGGTACATGGGATTGCTAGAGGACGAGTACAAGACTTGGGATGAGTTGTGTGAAGCATTCATGAAGGAAATTTCAATTGTTCCATAGTGACAATGAGGTAATTTCTGAAATTTATAGAATAGAATAGGGTGAGAAAGAGTCTATTCGGTCGTACATCCAGAATTTGAGTGAGTTGTTTACCCATTTGGAGGAAGATTTGTCAGATGCATTAAAAATGAGGTGGTTCGTAGAGGGATTTATTCTTAGGTAATGAAAGAAGATTAGGGTGTTCTCTCCGACATCATATCAAGAGGTCTTGGAGCTCACAAAAAGTGATGCAAAGACATCATTGAAATGTTGGGGTCATATTAATGCAAGCGAGTGACCTTGAAGATGCAAGTGAATATGATGTTGAGAGTGATGTTTTTGGGAATTCATCATTCAAGTGTTGGGGTTGAGAAGTTATTGAAGGAAGTGACTCTGAAGAAATGAAATGAAATATTATTTGTCTGTGGTGGGCCAAAATAAGACCTAAGGGACTATAAGAAGGACAATAATGACTGCCAGCTAGCAGACTAAAAAACCCAACAAAGAAAAGAACTAAGATAAATACAAGACAAAACCCGACAACCGGGCCAAAGAGAAAGGGAAAAGAAAAGGGAAAGCAGAGGGGGGGAGGGCTGTAGTCCAAAAGAGAGGAGTGCATGCCAAGAAGAACAGAGAGATAGGAGGGGGGAGGGAGCAGCCCAGGAGGGGCAAGCTCCAAGGACCCCCAAAAACTAAACTCTCCTAACAGTCGAGGTCAAAGTACTAGAGCTAAATAAGTCCCTGATGTCTTTGACCAGCGCTAGTTCAGAACCCTGAAAAACTGTGGGTGCGCTGTCTAGTGACTCTATTTCCGTCTGAACTGGATGATGTGGGGCGTTTCCATCTAGAGTCACCTGGTCCATTGGAGCTAGTGAAGTATGTTGTGATGAGCCAATGTTGAGGAGGGTGAGATCCATCTGGAGGAGAACTTTTATGTCGTCGAAGCTGAGTTATCTCCCTAAGAAAGAGTACGAGACACCACTGGTCCGGGTATCTGAAGAAGGTAGAAACAGATCGAGATTTGTCCCTGAAAAGGCAATGGAATATACCCCGGATCTCATAATAAATGGGACAACAAAAAATTAAGTGATGAAGGGTTTCAACTTTACCCAAGGGGCAAAACAAGCAAATCCGCTCCTCCCTCGGAAGATGGTGATTGACTCAATCCGGAGTTGGTGAGAACACACCTTGAGTTGCCCAATAGTGATCCGAAGACTATGCATTGTGTGCTGCTGAAGGTATTGTGGAGGAACTATTTCGCCCTCCTGTATCTATAAGAAGTGTTGATGGTAGAAATACAATTTGGGGGAAAGAGGGACAACAAGAGAGATCCAAGTGCATTTGGTGTACTGGAGACTAACATCCTTCCGGATCTCGTGGAGCATCCTCTCCTTACTAAGCCGAGAGGGGGGGAGAACACCCAAAGAATAAGGGGGGAGCCTGTCTATCTGTATTTGAATGTTGGCCAAGAGGGCAAAAACCTGAAAATACCAGCTCCTCCGGCCTCCTTGAGAACTTGGAGAGAGTTCCATCGAGGAGCAAAGGGCAAGGTAAGGGTACCGCCTACAACCCTAAGGGGTATCTCCGAAAGTACGGATCTTGTGAAGATAACCGATAATCAGGAAGATAATATCAAGTTGGAGAGGAGAAGTTCCAAACTTTGCCAAAATAATAGAGTGGGGAACTGTGCCCTTGCAACGAATGAATTGTCGAAGAAAAAGTGTTTGGACTCGTTCAACCCATGGCCACTTAGTCAGGCCAAGGCTAGGACCCCAAACCACTGACCCATAAGTAATAGTTGGCTTGACCAAGGCATCAAAAATCCTCATCTTCACATGTATATCCTGAAAAACAATGACTTTGAGGATGAGATTTCCTTAGAGAGCACAAGATCATTGCTATAGGTATATGCAACACAAAGGGAGATTGTTCCAAAGAAGAATGTCATTGGTGATGTAGTTTGTGACAACCGCAAAAGAACTAGAAGACATTGAATTGGGTATGACATCGAGGGTAGACCCATTGTGTAATGTCAGTGATGCCTATAGGAAGGAAAATTTATGTCTGTGTTTAGTGAATAAATTGTGTTGTGTTGTGTTATTTTGTAGTTTGTACGCAAAGTGGTTGATGAAAGGTGCATACGTATAATAAAGTTATAAAATCATAATGTAATATTTAATAAGATAATATGTAATGTTAGTATGTACAACAAGGTCATGAAGTAAGTCATGGAATGACATGTAAATGTAAGTTAATGCATGTGAAATGTAATTTAGAAAAAATATGAGGTGTCGGGTAGTTGGAGGGTGCAATTAATTTCTAGTGGTATAAATAAGACCCTTGCCTCATTCATTCACATGCAGTCAAATGGTTGTGGAATTGGACGACGTGTGTGTGATGGTTGGAATGTAAGGGTTGACATATGTATGTATGTTTGTGGTGGTTGTCTAAGAGGTGTAGACATTGTTGGCCCTGTAGTGAATTGTTGTAATCATTTGAGTCTGTGTAATGCCATATGTGCAGACAACCATGTAATGCTATTGTCGTACAAACTATATTAATACAAATCTATTTATATTATTTATCATCTGCTATTATTGTTGGTATTGTATGTTGCCTGTGTGTATTGTCCTTGATATTTGTTTTTTTCAATGAGTTTACACAGGTTTTTATGAGGGGTCCCCATCCCCTCATACTAAGTGGGGTTTGAACCTTGAACCTCTCAAAAGAGACCAAAGCCCTTACCATTGTAGTAAGCTTGCAACTTTTTGTCCTTGCTAATTGTTGCAGAAGGTAACTTTGTAGGTCTATTTAAGTAGAAATGGAATTCAGTTTCAATATGTTAAATTTTATTTCTACAATGCCATTTGTGGGGGCACTTCACACGTGAATGTCAAAGCGCTATGAGTCAAGACAAACCAATGATGTTTAGAGGGTCCTAAGATCCAGAGAAGAGTCATAGCCCTAGCCAAGAAGCAAAGGAGGTGAACTTGATAAACTTGATTGCAATTGAGGAGGTGAACTTGATTACAATCAAAGAGGCAGAGATCGCAGATAGTTGAAGCTACGTAAGAAGAGGAGGTTGCACAAGTGGCTGATGTAGATGAAAAAGTGAGTGATGTAGATGGAGTGAATGGTGTAGATGACAAAGAGAGAGGTTGTTTGGCATCTCACTGTATGCTAGGATCATCTAGTTATTTCGACTTGGATCGTCTAGACCCAAACCTTGATTTTCAGGACTTAGGTTGTCTAATCCTTGGTTGTCTAAGTTGGGACCTTGGCCATCGATAGGGACAACAGGTCCTCAGATGGGTGGGCTATCTGGCCCTAGGGAAGGACCATTTGGACCCTCCCTAGGCCATTTGAAGAGGTCATTTATGCCTTAGATTTCCACCGGGCTATCAGTTGAACACCTTGGGTTGTTCGAAGAGATCACAACCATTCGGTAGTCATGCAGGGCCATTTGCAGCCAAAATTTGGGAGGAAGATGATGTTTGTCCATCTAGAGAACATACAAAGCCATTTGAGGAAGAGGATGAGTTGTCCAGAATTCAAGATGAAGATGGGCCATCAGGAGAACAAGTGGGGCTATCAGAGGAAAGGCATGAGTAGGGTGGAATTCATGACGGCATAAGAGTACAAGGGGTAGAGCTATTTGGACAACTAGAAAACCATATGGCCCCCTGGCTGTCTGGACCAAAGACAAACTAGGTTGTCTAGATATATAGGCAGGTTGTCTAGCCAACTCAGTTGTCCGAGTTGAAGTGTTGGCATAGTTTGAGATGGGGCACACAAGCTTATCCAATGGTCCTACCATGCGCAAGGAGGAACAAGGAACCGAAGCCACATAAGACGAAAAAAGATGCATGGAATGAGTAGTTGTATCTAAAGGAATTACTAGTGTTGAAGTGGTAGTTAAGGATGTGGAGGGGCATTTGTCGCATGTAAGCCAAGTATCCCCCTACCTTCCTCAACTTATAAAAAGAAGTAAAAAGCTTTATGTTTCTCATTATCATGCATGGAGTCGAGCAACAAGGACTCAAAGGAGAGTGCACTAGTTAGTTGAACTTGAACTAGGTAGGGTATGCCCTAGGGCATGCACTGGGGCATCTAGTAGGTGAACAAATAACATTTCATCATGCAAAAATCAAAGGTGATAGAGGAAAAGGGCGAAGCAATTGTAAAGGACAGGGTTGCATCAAAGTGTTGGAGCTAGGGCATGTCAGGATAACATCTGAAAACCCTTGTTTGACAACCCAAAAAATTCAAGTTTGTGTGCAAGTGAGATGTTTGCAGCAGAAAAATCTAGTTGTTGAGGGGGGAGCTACAATTCCAAACCCTTGCCGACAAAACTAGATGGGGTCTCGCAGGAATTTGCATGCTAGAAGTGGTGGAAGTGCAAAGCAACAAAAGAAGGGATGTGTGGCAATCAAGACGTGTTTCGTGAAGTAGAAACTTGCGCAAGAGGAGCCAGGTCACCAAGGGATAGAGAGGGTTGTTTGAAGCTTGAGCAACGCCATACAGATGATAAGGAGTGTCATCCGGAGTGAGTAGATCATCAAGGTGAAGCAACAAAAATATCAAGGCAAGGAGGAGGCCATATGATTGGAAGAGCATGCAATATGAATCGTCTAACAGGAGAAAAAGTTTGTATGCGCCATCTAAGTGAAAGAGCACATCGTATGGATCCGTTGGCCACGGATCCGCCACCTGGGAAGGACTTGGTGTGTCAATGCGCCCTAGACCCGCAGACCAACATTGAAATCCCGGGAGGAAGGGATGCTCCCCGTGCCGATTTTCGGAGAAGGCCGGATCCTTTCCTAACCTACTTGGGGGTTTTAGATAAGGGTGCAGGAAAGAGATTAAAAGGTGAAGGGAACTGGAAAGAGATTGAAAAAGATAAGGGAACAGGAAAGATATGTAAATATCATGCATCTCGGGTGGGGGAAGAACAAGCAGCACGATCGCAAATTTGCATCCGAGCCAACAACAATTAAAACTAAGCATGTAACATAAACTGCAGCTGTTATTCTACCCTATGTATCCTTCTGTTTAGTATTCCAGATCCAAATAATCACCAATGCCCAAATCCAGAATTCAGAATTCAGACAGACAGAAATATAAATGGACATGAAGCAGAAATACTAGCAAAAGGCAGCATAAAAGACAGAGACAAGAAGCAGAGCCAAGGATGCTTTGAAATTAATTAGAAGGTGGTCCGTCACAACAGAGTCCTCTAGCAATATGCCCCCCCTCCACCCTTGTACAATGAAATGAGGCTGCTATTTATAGCGCAATTTTCCCCCCCGATTACATTTTGGGCACAAAATCCCAGACCTGACAAAAGCTGACAAAAGCGGCTGATGTTGACCTCTGCGGGTAAAGAATGTACTTGCAGCAAGGTCCTCCTGAAAACGTGGCAGCTCCGTGGAAATCCGGTAGGTGGGAAGTTGAGTCAGTTTGAATGGGGGCAGATGCGGTACAATCTGTCAGTTCACGCTCATCTGTCCGGTACCCTGGCGGCACACCTTCTGTCACATCTTGACTCTGATCCCAAGACCGAACACCTGTCAGCATCTGATGGAGGGGGGAAGAACCGAGCTTAGAAGCTCAGCCTTTCTCTCTTGCCCGACTTCGCCCAAAATTGGAGCGCAACCGGGCAGCGCAAAGGGGGAAGTAGCGCAGTTGGGAAGGCCTCCGTGCCTTAGAAAATTTTTGGGCAGGCTTCAACGTTCTTTGCCCGAGTGCGCACAGGTCAGTGAGCGAAGCCCGACTTCGCTGCGAAGTCGGGCAATCCCAGCACTTAGCCGTTTTCTTCAAGTGAGCTGCCCAACTGCGCACGAATTTGAGGGCGCAGCCCGACTTCGCTGCGAAGTCGGGTTGCGCACCCAACACTTAAAATTTTTGGGGATGTCCTTCACTGAAAATGCCCAGGTGCGCACAAAACTGAGAGCGCAACCCGACTTCGCAGCCCAACTTCGCTGCGAAGTCGGGGTTCGCTCAATACTTAGTCAAATTTTGGGCTCAGCTCTCTGCACGTCAGCTCCCCAAGTGTGCACAAAATTAAGGGCGCAGCCCGACTTCGCTGCGAAGTCGGGTTGCAGCAACACTAACACTTAGAAACTTTTGGGCCTTTGTATGAGAGCAGTCGAGCGGGGGGCCCGACACTTAGTCAATTTTCTGGCCCGAAATTGAGCTTCCTGGTCCTACTTCCCGGGGCCATAACTTTTGATTCGCTGACCCGATCGCCTATTATAATATATCGTCGGAAAGCTAGCGAAAATATCTACAATGATAAAATATCCAAAGCTTATTTCATCCATTTTATCGCCCCCGTTTATGGCCCGCGAAAACCCGAACACCTCTGCATGCTCTTTGCCGCTTTAAAGCTCCATACTTAGGCCAAAGTTTATCAAAAAATTTAATGTGGCAAAATTGCCAACATTCATGGTGGCTCACGAGGCATTGAGCTCGCCTCAATGTGAGGACCCAGGCCTTTATCCATTGGGCAACAGAGTCACCCTCGTCATCCTCTTGATACTCACTGCCGGCAACAATCTCTTTCTCAAACCCTTGGCACCCATGGCCCTCTTGGAACACTAAAAAAAAACACTGCACAAACTAAAATAAGAAAACTAAAACTTTGCATACTAGTCGGCTTATTTATATTATTTACACAAAATTTTGCGGCATGATTGGCATGCCGCCAACACAAATCTAGCTTTGGTTGCCTATCCGGTGAACCTGTAGTGTCCGGACTAGATCTTATTGTACTTCAGTTGATCTTTGAAGTCCGGCTGGCCTCCCAAAGTTTTCCAGGTCGCGAACATGGTGCAACGTGGCAGGTTATCATTCATGCTAGTACCCATACAATTGATGAACAATGTGGTAAGGAGATTTGCCATACAGGAGCCCTCTTCGAGTACCGGTTGCGGTGATGGTTGGAGCCAATACCACCACTCTAGAGAGTCCACCACCTGTGGGCTCTCGAGCACGAGTTCCTCCAACTCTTTGATGCGATAGCAGGAGCTTTCCGGCGATAGGCCTTTTGCCGGGGTCTCCTCAGGATCAACCTCCTGGTGAGGCTTGCCTATTGGGCTTTGGCTGAATGCTTGCGTGCTATGCCCTGGGACACAAAAAAGGTGCAAAAATGTGCCCTCTTTGTGTTCAGAATTTGCCATTGGATTTTGTTCCTCCTCTTGGCCCGTCTCCTGATGGAAACTGCAAGAAACCATATTATTCATCATTTGGGCAATGTTTGCATATTCCCACTGTTGACTTTGGACGAGATCTTCCTCTCGAGCTCCACACAACTGCATTCTAGGTCTTTGCATAGTATGAGGGATTTGCCTTGGTGATTTTGCCAAATGAATGCAAGCCAGAGATTCACCAACTCGGGCTTCCATATTTTAGCTCAGTCAGAGTCGCCAGGTGATTTTGCCAGATGAAGGCAAGCCAGAGATTCACCATACTCGGGCTTCCTAAAAATATGGAGATTGTAGGTGAACATTCATTTATCCACTTGTGAGGTCAAGGCTGCTCACCAAACCTTGATTCCTTCGGGGTGTCTTCTATTAGCTTAAAAAAAGGCGCCTGCGATCAAGAAATTTGGATCTTCAGCTCAGTCAGAGTCGCCAGGTGATTTTGCCAGATGAAGGCAAGCCAGAGATTCACCAACTCGGGCTTCCTTAAAATATGGAGACTGTAGGTGAACATTCATTTCTTCGTTTGTGAGGTCAAGGCTGCTCACCAAACCTTGATTCCTTGGGGGTGTCTTCTATTAGCTTAAAAAAATGCGCCTGCGATCAAGAAATCTGAATCTTCGGCTCAGTTAGAGTCGCCAGGTGATTTTTCCAGATGAAGGCAAGCCAGAGATTCACCAACTCGGGATTTCTTAAAATATGGAGACTGTTCATCCCACCGGGTGTGCCAGAAACTGTTGGCCACGGATCCGCCACCTGGGAAGGACTTGGTGTGTCAATGCGCCCTAGACCCGCAGACCAACATTGAAAGGTCGGGAGGAAGGGATGCCCCCCGTGCCGATCTCCGGAGAAGGCCGGCTCCTTTCCTAACCTACTTGGGGGTTTTAGATAAGGGTGCAAGAAAGAGATTAAAAAGGTGAAGGGAACTGGAAAGAGATTGAAAAAGATAAGGGAACAGGAAAGAGATGTAAATATCATGCGTCTCGGGTGGGGGAAGAACAAGCAACACGATTGCAAATTTGCATCCGAACCAACAACAATTAAAACAAAGCATGTAACAAAAACTGCAGCTGTTATTCTACCCTATGTATCCTTCTGTTTAGTATTCCAGATACAAATAATCACCAATGCCCAAATCCAGAATTCAGAATTCAGATAGACATAAATATAAATGGACATGAAGCAGAAATACTAGCAGAAGGCAGCATAAAAGACAGAGACAAGAAGCAGAGCCAAGGATGCTTTGAAATTAATTAGAAGGTGGTCCGTCACATCAGAGTCCTCTAGCAATATGTCCCCCCTCCACCCTTATACAATGAAATAAGGCTGCTATTTATAGCGCAATTTCCCCCTCCCCCCCGATTACATTTTGGGCACAGAATCCCAAACTTGACAAAAGATGCAAAAGCTGACAAAAGCGGTTGATGTTGACCTCTGGGGGTAAAGAATGTACTTGCAGCAAGGTCCTCCTGAAAACGTGGCAGCTCCGTGGAAATCCGGTAGGTGGGAAGTTGAGTCAGTTTTAATGGGGGCAGATGCGGTACAATCTGTCAGTTCACGCTCATCTGTCCGGTACCCTAGCGGCACACCTTCTATCACATCTTGACTCTGATCCCAAGACCGAACACCTGTCAGCATCTGATGGAGGGGGAAGAACCGAGCTTAGAAGCTCAGCTTTTCTCTCTTGCCCGACTTCGCCCAAAATTGGAGTGCAACCGGGTAGCGCAAAGGGGGAAGTAGCGCTGTTGGGAAGGCCTCCATGCCTTAGAAAATTTTTGGGCAGGCTTCAACGTTCTTTTCCCGAGTGCGCACAGGTTAGTGAGCGAAGCCCGACTTCGCTGCGAAGTCGGGCAATCCCAGCACTTAGCCATTTTCTTCAAGTGAGCTGCCCAACTGTGCACGAATTTGAGGGCGCAGCCCGACTTCGCTGCGAAGTCGGGTTGCGCACCCAACACTTAGAGTTTTTTGGGATGTCCTTCACTGAAAATGCCCAGGTGCGCACAAAACTGAGAGTGCAACCCGACTTCGCTGCGAAGTCGGGGTTCGCTCAATACTTAGTCAAATTTTGGGCTCAGCTCTCTGCACGTTAGCTCCCCAAGTGCGCACAAAATTAAGGGCGCAGCCCGACTTCGCTGCGAAGTCGGGTTGCGGCAACACTAACACTTAGAAAATTTTGGGCCTTTGTATGAGCGCAGTCGGGCGGGGCCCGACACTTAGTCAATTTTTTGGCCCGAAATTGAGCTTCCTGGTCCTGCTTCCCGGGGCCATAACTTTTGATCCGCTGACCCGATCACCTATTATAATATATCGTCGGAAATCTAGCGAGAAGATCTGCAATGATAAAATATCCAAAGCTTATTTCATCCATTTTATCGCCCCTATTTATGGCCCGCGAAAACCCAAACACCTTCGCATGCTCTTTGCCGCTTTAAAGCTCCATACTTAGGCCAAAGTTTATCAAAAAATTTAATGTGGCAAAATTTCCAACAGGATCGTTTGGCTACAAAGGAGCCAGGTTGTCCATAGCAGGGTCATTTGGAAGCAGGTCGTTTGGAGTTGGGCCATTTGGCCTAGGAGGTGGGTCGTCCGAGCCAGGAAGGGGCTTTCTGGCTCAAGGTTGTCTGCCCTAGAAGGTGTGTCATATGACCTAGGAGAAACATTGTCTATGGCCAAGGGATGTTCATTAGAGACTAAGGGAGGGTTGTCTAAGTCCAAGAAGTTTGGAGCCATAAGGAGGTCATTTAGACTTGAGAGGAAACTATTTGAGAGGGGGTATGCATGAAGGGCATTGTCCCTTAAACCTGCAAGAGGCATTACCCCTTGACCCTAAAAGGGAGCTCCCACCCCTTGACCCTTGACATAGGTGGTGATGCAGTCGATTACCATAAATAGAAAGAGCAATCGAAGAACAATGTTTTGTTCATTGAAAATTGAAGTAATTCCAATCATAGAAGATGTTTGTAACAAGAGAAAGTTGAAGGGGCACGACAAGATATCCTAGTATAGTGTTCAATGCTTCTATCCCCAATGTTCAACTCATGTGTCGTCAAGGATGCCAACAAGTCTAGAGGAGGGGATAGATGTAGGTAGATGAATTGACATGTTTGCATAATCAATGAATAAAGTTGTCATTTTGTGTTATTTTGTAGTTTGTATGTAGACTGTTTGACGAAATTTTCATACATGTAATTAGAATGTTCATGTCATTTAAATGTTCATGTTATTTAAATGTCAAGGTAGTTAGGGTTAGGTATAAGGAAGTTGCTGAAGTTGGCAACTACCTCCTCATTCCTAGGAAAAGAATAAGTAGACTCCTTAGATTTCTTGAATACATGATAAATTATCATCCATCTATCTATCTATATTTTGGGTGTGTGTGCATGTTGATGTTCAAAGTGTGTTGTTGATGGTTCATCAAAGTATAATGTATTGCAGATAGTTGTTGTGCAGAATTCATGTTGTATGCGCAGTGTATCCATTTGTAATTATAAGTTATTTCCATAGTATATTTTGTTTATTTATGTGGTAATGGAATTGCTTTGGTAAGTTATCTCCAGAGAGTAGCTTCGGTATGCTGGGAAGCCAATAGATCCTTACAATGAGAATGAATCTCTTATTTATACTTGAAAAATAAACCTGACTATTTCTGGAGTTGTAATTCAATATTGCATATGGACTCATCATACTTACCAATATTGCCAAAATTAGGTGCATGGATTGGAGCAAGGTGCGTAAGAGTAGAAGCAGGGTGCACTAGGAAGAGCGAGTGGGGCACATTGGGAAACAGGGCATAGGTAGAGCGAGTGCACCAAGAAGCAGGGTACATTAGGCAGAGTGAGTGGGTTGCACTACTTTTGAACACAATCAATTTTTGCTAAGTTCTCCCCTGCTTTGTCTTTTGCCTCAGCTTGTGTAATGGATGTCCATTCGAGCATGATGATAGGAGTGAGCTACTACACTTGTGCACCCCTGAGTGCACCTCTCTACACTTGCATCTGTGGAATCTCCTCTATGGTTGATTGTCAATATTGCTTGTCTCTTGTAAAATTGTACATCACTCATCTCTTGCAACCTCATCACCTCCCTTACCGCATGCTACTTTGTAGCAAATTGCATCGTCATGCACGCATTCATCATGAGATCTCTCCCCATGCACAACTTCATCACACCTCTTGTCACAAACAACTTCATCGCTTGACCCTTCATCGACGTCAAATAACAAGTCCACATCACTTTCTTTTGCAGACTTCAATCTTATCTCCTCTCAAGGGGTCAAAGGCACTCTTGGACTACATTGATCATTGGCCATGTCGTAATTGTCCTATTATTATCATTGCATACCTTCTCAAGCGAGATGCTCATCACAACTCCATATTACCAAGTTTGACCCAAAGTCATATAGGCAATGATGCCAAAAATATATAGAATGAAATAATAAAATTCAATTATGATAAATTAAAAAAGGGACACAATGGGAAAAACTTATAGATACACATAGCATGTATCCTTCACATCCCAATTATTTGCAAATATATCATGGTTTGGTCAAAGTATACAACACATAGGGTCTTGCCTTGATCAATAATTATTAATATCATACTTTGATAAAAAACATCAACCAACCTAATGATCGACATCCTCTAACCACAAGATGCATACATATAGGTATTATAGGTCTAGTAAGTGGTGACAATTGCCCACTACCATGGAACTGCCTATAGACATCAAAACATTAAAATACTTCATAACTTTACACCATGTAATAATTATTACACACATATTGGCACGTACATATACAACAACGTTACATGACAACATTCACATATTATTATTGTATTTACACAATATTAGCTCATATCCAATGTAGTGTATATGCTTGTGTATTCATGTGCTCATGCAGACTTAACATTTATTCATGTGTCAAATCATTTGCCTATTGTTGGATAGTAATCAAGGACACTTTTTGTCTTCATCATGAGTCCATTAATTCTATGGCACTTCTCACAAATGGTTGAGATCAAACACTATATTCTTGAATCATATATTCTCTTTCTTAATAATTGCCTTTCAAGAAAATATCACGTGTCAGGGGAGACACTTTGTAGGTGACTTCATTCTTAAAGATAATGGCATATTGGAGCTTGTGCAAATAGATGACGTATATCTCTTTGTGATATTCAATCAAAGCCAACCACTATGTTGTTGTGGATGTGATCTTGTGTTCATGTTCAAACTCTCAGTAGTATTTGTGACCTTGATTTTTATACCATTGTTCATGATAAATGTAATACGGAGAATGAGTCATGAGTCTTAATTTCTATGTTTTGTACTTACCATGAGGAAAGAAATAAATGGCATGATGTATATTTGATGAATCATGTTTGTTATAGGGGTATGCTTTCATTAGTAAATAAAAGGGTGGGAAGTAACTACATTCATTGCCTCCACCACCCCTTCCCTTCATTGGTATATATACCATGGATGACATTGTATTGGGAGCACTCTTGGATTTTCCCTATTGTTATTGTTGCACCTGATTGGAGAATTCGATATGAATAAAGACCCATGCTTTGTTACATTCATTGATTGTGTGCTTGTCTATTTGTTCTTTTTGGTGACTTGATCTTTCCTTTTGCTTTATCATGAGTACTTTCCACATGCTACAAGGGACTAGGACTATGGCTGTAAGGAATTACATATATCTTCTTAGATAAACATGTACATTATTCTCATATCCAATATAAGCAAAAGTATCGTATTCTCAATGAAATACAAATCTAGAGTAGTATACAAGTGTTGTCATTACATGTTGAGAACTTATATTATTTGCACAAGATGATTTGTGCATTTCTTGCTATACATGAGGATATTTTTGAGACAAACATTAACATCATGATATATAAATGGCTTAAGTATGTCACTTATCAATTGCATAGATGTCATTGAGGATATCATAATGAACTACTTAGAAAGTCATCCTTTAGATTTCAAAGTTGTCTTTCAAATGCTTGTAGGTTAAAATGGGACTTAGTTATAGTTTGAGTCCAAATTGAGAAAGGTAAATGTTGGTTACGAATCTGCCAGGGAAAGGATTTTAATATTTTGTGCCCTAAATTCGCCCAGCAGATTGAAAGGCAGGGAGGAAGAGACGCCTCCCGTGCCAATCTCGGGAGAGCTCCTATACTACACTACTGGTGTTTGAGATAAGAGAACAGGAAAGAAATTGTAAAATGCAGAAAGAAATGTAAATAGCATGTGGTTTGGTGGGAAAGAACAAGCAGCACAGTCACTAGCTTATAACTAAACTAACAACAATCAAAACAATGTATGTAATAGAAACTGTCACCGTGATTCCTTCTTATATATCCTTCATCCAGTATTCCAAATTCACTTAATTGCCAATGCTTTAATCCAGAGTGCAGAATTACAACAATCAGAAAAATAAATGAATTTAAGCAGAATTACTTGCAGAAGGCAGCATAAAAGAAAGAGACAAATGTCAGAGCCAAGTATGCTTTGTATTGAAAGCAAATGTTCGATTACAGCAGAGCTTTCTTAGCAATATGTTCCCCCCATTTTACAATGAAAGCATACTGCTATTTATAGCAGAGATTTCCCCCCCCTTTACATTGATGCACAAAACCCTAAGATTGCAAAAGCTGCCGAGATTTGACCCCTGCTAGCCGTGAGCGTACCTGCAGGAAGATTCACCTGAATTTGGTACGGCTCTGGACAGATCTGGTGGTTGAGAAGGTGTGTCTGATTAATACGGTAGGTGCAGTACAATCCGCTGTTGAATACCTGCTCTTAATGCCCACCTACCTTGTACTTGAATTGTACCTTCGGTTCTACTTTGACTAGCTCAAATCCCGAAATCTGCATGTTCTCTGTCTGAGTCTGAGGTTCGCTGAAGTAGAGGGGGGTTGACAGAAATCGCTGAATAAAAGCAACGACCCCGAGAGTCGCTCCAGAATGGAGCGAACCCGGGATGCAGCTCGCCTTAGAAAAAAACTGCAATTCCGTCTTTTTCTGCTCGCAGTCGCTAAATGGGGGGAGGGCGATGACAACAGTTGCTATCAAATAGCAGTGACGGGAGTTACTTGAAAAAGAGCGACCGACATCAACATCCTTCTTTGTGCCTTAGAGTATTCTTGGAACCCTCACTCCAAAACGGAGCGCCCGACGTCAACACTGTTGCTAGAGATCGTTGAAGAAATGGGCAACGACGGGAGTTGCTAGCAGGTTTGGGCGACCGGCGTCATCATCAACACTTAGGCAAATTTCCAACTTGTTCTCCTGTTCGCTTCTGTTTCTTAGGGTTTCCGTCGTTAATCGCATGAAGTCGGATGAAGTTCGCAGCTGTTTTGGCCGACATATGGCCGACATAGGCATTCTGGCTGACACGTGGCCGACATGCGACCGACGTTGGAATTTCGGCCGACACGTGGCCGACATGCGGCCGACGTTGGAATTCTGGCCGACATTGGGATTCGCGGCCGACATTGACTTTTTGGCCGATGTTGACTTTCTCGCCGACGCCGAGGTTCGCTGACGAAGGGGAGCGATTATGGGAATCGCTCAAAATTTGAGCGAACTTGAGATTTTGGCCGACATTTTGTCCGACGTTCATCGCTAGCCGACATTCACTTTTTGGCCAACGCTTGTCACTGGCCGACATTCACTTTATTGGCCGACACTCGTTGCTGGCCGACAGACTTTTTGGCCGACGTTCATCGCTGGCCGACGTTCGTTGCGAGATGGGAGCGACGACAGGAGTCGCTGGCAGAGTTGAGCGACCGGTCTCGACCAAAACTTAGAAACTTTTTCATTCTTTTCCCCCGTTGCCCACGGTCGCTGAAAACTGGAGCGACGACGGGCATCGCTGGAAAGTTGGAACGAACTCGGGAGTTTGGTGCCTTCGCTGATTTTTCGTCCCGAATTTGAGCTTTCTGAATCTGCTTCCCGGGGCCATAACTTTTGATCCGCTAACCCGATCGCCTATTATAATATATCGTTGGAAAGCTTGCGAAAAGATCTACAATGAAAAAATATTCAAAGCTCATATCATACATTTTATCATCCCCATTTAGGCCCCGCAAAAATGCCAAAACCTCTGCATGCTCTTTGCCGCTTTAAAGCTCCATACTTAGGCAAAAAAATTTATTAGAAATTTTAATGTGGCAAAAATGCCAACAGTAAAGTACTTGTAACCTATGGGGTTTCCAAGGATATCATGATTGCATGAAAATGTGGATTTGTTCTTTTGAAAATATGTTTTTTCAAGGTTTCAGTATGAAGTATCCAATAATTTGTAATTTTTTTGGCACTAGAACAATGGGACCACCACATGGAGAAATGTTATTTGTCAGTTCTTAAAACTAGCATTGTATCTCATCATTCAAAAATATGGGCTTGTGATGAAGGGGTTATGGCATGTGGGAGTATTCTAATCATGTAAACAAATATTCAAGGCAACACACTACAATACACTTCCATTCTATACAAGTAAAGACAAAACAAAGGAAAGAACAACTCACACGCACATGCATGTGCATAACTAGATGAATCAAGGCCTCAATTAATATCATTTCCAACTAGTCTGGAACACAATTTCTAGAATATGACCTGGTTAAGCATACAAAACAAACACAATGATGATCATTATTTGATGATGTTTTAGACCAGATGATAAGCTGTATATGTAGACCCTGTGGGTGAGGTTTGAGGAGGAGGGCCACCACCATACCTTCCCAACTGCCTGCATGCTAACAAAACTAAAAGTACCTCTAAAGAACTATATAAAATGGATGCCAATTATTACATCGTTTTCTCTGGCAAGCAAACATATGTGTGGCTATCTACAATATATACAGACCCATTTGGATACCAAATGTTTTGCCTGTCACAAACCATTTGAAATTAGTGATCTTGAAATGCGGTTGATTGAATGTTTTGTCTTACAGTAGAGTGGGACAGTAGAGGGTTATTGACAATGATGTCATACTTATCCAAGAGCAGATCATATTCTCTCTATTAATGAATTGCGCAATAGACATATCTTTATCAAGACATATCTTTATCTAAACGATGGCCTTGTTGGTCCTATGGTCTACTAATGAGAAGTACAAGGTTGGTTGTCTTTTGGAACTCTTTTGATGTGAATCAAGGACACTTTTTATCTTCAGCACGTGTCCATTATTCCTATGGCTAAACAATGTTCAAGATGGAACTATGTTCTTGGATCATATATGTATGCTATTTATTTTCCTTAATAATTGCCCTTCAAGAAGAAAATCATTTTATGTCAAGGGGAGACACTTTGTAGGTGTCTTCATTCTTAAAACTAATGGCATGTTGGAGCTTGCACAAATAGATGTAAATTTATTTATGATATTCATTGCAACCAATCAATATATGTTTGTGGTAATGTTCAACCTTTTAATAGTACTTGTTGACATTGATTTTTGGATCATTGTTCATGATAAGTGTAGATGTTCATGACCCAACATCTAAGAACGGAAGAACCACTTCTTCTCTTTTGCATTACATGCTACAGACATGGTCCAAGTAATAAAGTTGTACGAATGTCAAGATTGACATCAATGAAAGCAGTGTTTTCATTGTTGTCAGGTGTTAGATACGTGGATAGAATATGCACCTATGCTAAGAAGTTTTTTTGGCACAACATTCATTGAAGCGCTTAGTAGACTTATAACAGTAATGCCATTTACTGAATATGGTACTGAATATGTATATGTACTGCTTGTCAACATGTGATTATGGTACTGACTATGTATTAATGTGGGATGGTTGTCTTGGCATTGAGGATATATTCTACAATCAAATTTGACACAACTACAAATAAATGTTAATGTCGGATGGTTGCTTTCACATTGAGGGTCTATTACACAATAATATTTGACACAACTATTGGAGATTCTAATACTTTTTCTTAGCACCTTGTTACCTCATGCTTTAACTCTTCCTTAATTTTAACTATGTATTTAGGTATATCTAAGAATTTTGATAGGAAAGAGTGACTAAGGATATTTATGTGCTTTGATTGGTGAATTTGAAGTGTGGCATACATGGTATGAAAAACATTTGTGATTCTTGCGTAGGATGTTTCTCTTGTCAATAAAATCAATGCAACTTTATATATTGATCATTGAGTTGCCAACATGATAAAACAAAGAATGGAGAGCATCTACAAACTAACCCTACATCTTAGAGGGCTCCTGTTTATCCTTTGTAAATCTACTCATATATGTTGAAGTGGTCGGTGAGAGCTTTGACCATTGTGAAAGCGATCCTCTATAGTCAAAGAAATTTTAGAGAAATTATGATTCAGTATTTTCTATATCCCTGATTCCACAACGTTAGCATCAATCAAGCATTCAAATACAAGAAGTTTAAGGTTGCTCACAAAAGGAACATGATCATTGAACATAGGTTTCTTGAAGTTCAATCGATGCCATTGTGGGGTTGATATTGTTTGCAAAATTTATGCAAACTGCTCATAGAGGTCTTCTTTCATGGTGACAGCTCAAGCATTGTATATCTAGATAGAGGGTTTTATTGTAGGAATCTGGATCTTCCTATATATTGCTAGCATCCAAAACTTCAGTGCTTTGATACCATTTATTTGAATCCTAGGATGCATGTAGGAAACAACATACGCATTGTAGAATCTATATGTTATAGTGGTGATGGAAGCATGCAAGAGGAATGAGGGAGACAATCTAATCTACTGAATGGATTGCACATTGTAAAAGGACATATCACAAAAGAACTAGGAACTTTGTGCTCATTAATTATTAATCAAGAAGTTCTTATCTGCAAGAAGCAAGGTCACACATACACTATAAGAGTTACAATTAATAAAGGTGGACTGCTGGAAATTTGGAATAGCTAAACTCTAATCCATTCCTTTTTGAAACTCTTGGATGATAATAATAGAATTTGTGTGGACTGTCCAACATAGTCATAGAATTTGGCATCAATGATCAACATTTTGCACATAACTGTTGGTTATGAATCTGCCATGAGGAAAGGATTTGTTGTTAATGCGCCCAGATTCGCCCACCAGATTGAAATTCCGGAAGGAAGGGATGCCTTCCGTGCCTATCTCCGGAGAAGGCCGGCTCCTATAGGGAGGTGTGTTAAGATAAGAGTGCAGGAAAGAGATAAAAAGGTACAGAAAGAGATAAAAGGGTACAGAAAGAGATAAAAGTGCAGAAAGAAATTCCAAATGTGATTGGAGTCGGGTGGGGGAAATAAGCAGCACGGCGACGAATCAATCACCACTACTAACAGCATTCATCTACAAACATACATCGAAACTGCAGCTATCAGCGATCCCATGTATCCTCTATCTATGCATTCCAGGAATACCTGGCCATCAAATGCTGGAGTCCAGAGTTCAGTACAACAACAAGCAATGACACAAGAAACATGAGGCAAAAATGACAAGGAGAGGCAGCATGCAAGATAAAAGACGATGAAGCGAGCCAAGTATATGTCTGTATTTGAGGCAAACGCACAGCTACAATTGTCCCCTAGCAATATATTTTCTTTCCACCACTTACATTGAAAATGTGGTGGGTATTTATAGCCCAAAACTCCCCCGATTACATTCATGGGCACAAAGTCCCAGACAAGACAGCAGCTGACACGAGCGGCTGAGGAGCTACTGATGCTGATTTCTGTCGGACTGGACTGTCCTTGCAGCATGGTGTCCCTGAAGGCGGTACAACTACATGGCAGCGCGTTGGGTCAAGTCTTTGGTCAGCAGGAATGCGGGTAGGTGCGGCAGGTGGTACTTCACATCGGCTTTAAATGTTGACAACTGGCGCCGGTGGTGAAGCCCATACTCTGTCCTTGCGCGGTCAAGTCTTGGCTCGAATCCCGAAGATGGATACTTGTCGGATGCTGAAGCGTGACACGTCTGCCTTGAAGGGCAGTTTATCCAACTTCGCCAGGAATTCGGGCGCCATCGGGTTGCGCAGGAGGAAGACAGCGCAGTTGGGAGGCCTCATTGCCTTGGCATCTTCAGAGTTGTCTTTACCGAACTGCGCACCGGTCAAAGGGCGCACTCCGACTTCGCTGCGAAGTCGGGTTGCGCACCGGTGCTTGGCTGTCTCCATTCGCTGTACAGACTGCGCACTGGAATAGGGGCGCAGTCCGACTTCGCTGCGAAGTCGGGTTGCGCCCCAACACTTAGCCATTTTCCTGATTGGTCGTTCCCCTAGTGCGCCCAGGAAGAAGGGCGCACTCGACTTCGCTGCGAAGTCGGGTTGCGCCCTTGACACTTAGTCAGATTTTCAGTCACTTCCTGTCCTGTTGCGCACGGGTTACCTACTGCGCTCCAACTGAGGGGCGCACTCCGACTTCGCTGCGAAGTCGGGTTGCGCCCCAACACTTAGAAACTTTTCAAGGTACACCTGCTGAAGTTTGTTGGGGGAGGAAAGGGGGAAAGAAGAAGAGGGAATGAAGCTGTGAGGGAGAGGAAGAAAGGGAGAGAAGAAGAAAGGGAAAATGAGGAGAAGGGAAGGGAAAGAGGACCAGCCTACATGCAGAAACCAAAAACATGGCACCCCTGTGCAAAATGTGGCAACAATAACTACATTGGCATTAGTAGCATATTGATAGTTTAGTGTAAAAGACCTAGAATAAGTACTTGTATTGTGAGAGCATTGATGTGGTTGGTGGAAGCATGAAACCATAATTTGGAAAAGGTCGAGTTGTGGAACCCTTTCAGTCCTTAGAAAGGTAAAGGAGACCTTGGTTGAGGTTAAAAATAAATCCCTTGTTTCCATCTTCACAATGTATATGCCTTTAATCATCCCATAACAGAAATTACAAGGTAGCTAATTAGGTAAGATTATGAATAAGGCATTTCTATTTTAAGTTTTTAAAAGTAGTTTCAATCATTGTCTGTATGAAAGCTTTCCTTGTAAATAACCTTAAAAAATAAATCATTCTTCTCTAACTTAGGGGAGGTTTATAACTGTTGGTTACGAATCTGCCACTAGGATAGGATTTAGAGTAATGCACCCTAGATTCGCCTAACAGATTGAAAGGCCGAAAGGAAGGAATGCCTTCCGCGCCAATCTTCGGAGGAGGCCGGCTTCCTATGTTTTCTCAATTTGGTTTAAGCTCAGATTGCAGGAAAGAAATTAGAGATGCAGAAAGAAATATAAATATGATTGTTCCGGGTGGGGAAGATAAGCAGCACGGTAACAGACAATCACCACTACTAACAACAATTAAACACAAAATATGTTGCAGAAATTATCAACACCATTCATCCTATGTATCCTTCACTTTTGCATTCCAGGAATACTTAACTATCAAATACCGATATCCAGAAAAGCAAAATAACAATAAGCAATAACATAAGCAACATGAGGCAGAAATACTCAGTAAAGGCAGCATACAAGACAAAGACAATCAATAGAGCCAAGTATATTTCGTATTCAGAAGCAAACGCACAACTACAACAGTTCCCTAACAATATATCCCCCTTCCACCCTTTTACAATGATATGGCGCAGCTATTTATAGCGCAATTTTCCCCCCCATTACAACTTTGGGCATAGGATCCCAGACCTGAAAATAGCTGACAAAGCTGACAAAAGCGGTTGATACTGACCTCTACGGGTATGGAACGTACTTGAAGCAAGGTCCACCTGAAAACTTGGCAGCTACGTGGCAGTGCGGTAGATGAAACTTCGAGTCAGCTTGAATGAGGGTACGTGCGGTACAATAAGTTAGTTCATGCTCGCACACCTTCTGTCGCATCTTTGACTCGAATCTCGAGGTTGGACACCTGTCGGAATCTGATAAGGGCAAAAATTTGCATTTGAAGCTCATACTTTCTCTCCTGCCCAACTGCACCCAAAATTGGAGCGCAACCGGGCAGCGCAGGGTGGAAGCAGCGCAGTTGGGAAGGCCTTCGTGCCTTAGAAATTTTCTGGGCAATTTTCAATGTTCTTTGCCCTAGTGCGCACAAGTCAGTGAGCGCAGCCCGACTTCGCTGCAAAGTCGGGCGGCTCAACACTTAGCTGATTTTTTTTTTGAAGTCACCATGGCAAATCGCTCGGCTGCGCACTTCCTCGAGGGCGCCGCCCGACTTCGCTGCGAAGTCGGGTGGTCCCAACACTTAACCATTTTCTGGATATCTTTCTCATTGACGTCGCCCAGGTGCGCATAAAATTGGGAGCGCAGCCCGACTACGCTGTAAATTCAGGTGGCTCAAGACAACATTTTTTCTGGGCTCAACTCCACACATCAGCTTCCCAAGTGTGCATGAAACTAGGAGCGCAGCCCTACTTCACTGCGAATTCGGGCGGCTCCACACTTAGCGAATTCCTGGGCACGTTTCTGACAATTCTGCCCAGTTGCGCACAGATAGGTGAGCGCGGCCCGACTGCGCTGTGCAGTAGGGCGAACAAAAACACTTAGAAAATTTTGGGCTCTTTGCCCTCTCAGAGAAACAGTCAGAAGTATGGGGGGGGGGGAATGGAGAGTGAAACTGATGACAGAAAAGATAGGGGATAGTGGAGAAAGGGAGAGAAGAAAGAGGGAAGGGAAAGCAACATCCAAATTCGAAGACATGGCACCCTGTGCAAAATATGGCAACATTCCTGGTGGCTCGTGGGGTGTCGAGCTCGCCTCAATGCAACGAACCAGGCCTTTATCCTTTAGGCGCAGAGGAACTCCCTTCCCCTGCATCCTGCTGCTGTTGCTGAGCTCCCTTTCTGGGCAACCGTTCTTCTTCGGGCTCGCTTTCAGCAGTCTCTTCTTCTGATCCTTCCTCTTCTTCTCTTTCTGAGCCTGTCTGCTTAGCACCACCATCGCCCTCTTGTTCGGCAGGCTGCTTCCGCTCGCGGACGTGCTCGTATGCAGTCTTGGCTTGATACCAAGCTACTGCCTGGAAGGGCTCTAAATCGCTGATATCCTTCAACGCTGCTTTGAATGCCGCAACCATGTGCACATCAATGGTGTCATACCTCTCTCCCAGCTCCTGGAGGCAGGTGTTAATTTTGCAAAATCTTGACACCATTTGGGTCACCTGTACCTCTTGGACTGGGTCAGTCCAGCCATCAATCTCTGATGTGTCTGCCTCAAAAAACAGCCAGTCTTGCTTTACCTGGTCTAGGGGCAAAAATTCCCCATCCTTGACAAAGCTCGGAAATCCGAGCGCAGAAAGAGTGTTGAAGGGGGCCAGGCAGATATTCATTTCGTGGTTCAGTACATCCAGCATCTTCTTGGCGGCCCTAATCTTCTCAGTTTTTTCAAAGTAATTTTGAAAGGTTACCCTCGCATCTGCCCAGTATAGGACAATTCGGGACATAGGAGGAAATCGGAGGCCCTTGCGCGCAAATTCTTCAAGTTTATTGCCAAGTCCAGCCACTGCCTCGCTTGGCGTTCAACCTCCTCTACTGCAGGCTTTCCCTAGGCAGATACTTCTTGAATTCTGGATGCGAAATCCAGGACGGACAGGGACTTGACCACATTAGTCCTGCAGCAAACTAGCCCGCATCTCCTTGATCTTGTTCTTTGAAAAGGCAGCCGCCTGGGACGCTTTCTCCTTCAGTTGTGATTGAGTCTGCTTCAGCAAATCTTGCAATTGGGAAACATGCTCCAGTGCTGCCCTCTTCTCTTCTGACAGCTGTTCGGTTGTCTTCTTCTGTGTTGCCACCTCCTGCTGGGACGCGACAAGCTAATATTTTAAATCTTTAATCTCTTTCTGAGCAGATTCCAGCTGCATGGTGGCTTTGGCCAGATCCTCTTCTAGCTGTCTTGAATTGTTTTGAAGCTGAAACAGCTTCTCCTGATTCTCGAGCCGCTTAACAAGGATATTATTAGTCTTTTGACGAATACCATTGATTTCGTATTCCTCGCTTATAACGTCGAAACTCTTCTCATTGGTTCGGTGCTCATAATCTGCCTCAGTCATCTCCCGGAGAGGCTTCTTGACTTTCGAGATTAACTTCTCCGTTCGTAGCACCCTCCTGTCCAAGTCAAACTTGGTGCGCTTCATAGGGATGGCTATTTCCTCGGCTCTTCTCTTCTTTATGCCCTGGAGGAAAGAGGCAGAACATTCTGCGGCCTTCGTGGCTAGAGGCTGGTCATCCGTAACTTGCAGTTGTTCTCCCATTAGGTCCATCTTTTCCAGCATAGGGTATGCCGAGGCCAAATCCTGCTGCGGCATCCTTCCTGAAAACAATGAAGCAGGAGATATTCCAGAAGATAAGGCCGCTTTTGAGGGCGACCGGATCCTAGGGGAAACGGACGACTGCATAGGAGGTGGAGATAGGGTTTTGAATGCGGTGGGTGAGCGGCGCGGCGATGTAGATACAGCTTCAATGCTGGTCGCGGGTGAGAGGTTTAGGGTTTGACCCAGGGTTTGGAAAACATTAGGGTCCTGGGCAAAATGTCCAAAGGAATGGGGGCTATGGAGGGACTAGGCGATAGGCGATATGGATGATGTGACTAAGGCATGCCCTGATGCAGAGGAGGAAGGTGTTATGGCAGGTCTAACTGGGGTTTGTGAAACATGGGAAGAGGACGTACCTGCGTGCTCCGCCTGAGCCGGTGCTTGGATGACGCCTGTTGCCCAGACCTCTGCTTCCTTCTCTGGACTATCCAGAGAGATTATTTTGGGTGCAACCGCTCCTGCCCGTGGGGCCGCTACTATCTGCTATGCTGTCTCCTTTTTTAGCTTGGTCTTCTCATCCCTTTTTCTTTTCTTTTCTCCTTGAGTGGCAGTTTGTTCGGTGGAGGCAGAGGTGGTTGGTGTAGCGTGCAATGGGGCGCCCACAATAAACTTGTACTTGGGCTTTTATGGAGGGATACCCGCTACTGCTGCCTCGCCAGTTGACCCTTCTGGCCCCTTCTCCGTTTGAGGCGACTTTTCGGGAGCTGGAGACAACATTGGGCCCACGTGACTGCTTTTTGGCGCCTTGCTATTGGGTGGCTTTCGAATGGAAAAATGCTGTGGTGGGGGTTTCCTTTTATATCTCTTCCTAGCGCCTAGGGGAACGCAATCTCGGAATGCGAACGACTCCCATTTGCCGACGTATTTATTATACAAGGCCGAAAAATCATCTATGGCCAATGTCTTGTTGGATTTGTCGTGTTGCTGCGACACCTCATCTTCCAGCATTCAATGATTTTGTCCTTTTCCCAGCCGAGGGGCGCCACCTTCGTGAGGAACTTTATGAAACCGACCGAGTCTAGCCTATGATCTGGATTATGCTCTAGATCGTAATCCACCTCCACACAGTAGAAGTCATGCCATGGTGGCCATGACTGCATTTGCTCAATGTGCCACTCCAAGTCTGCCCCCGTCTTGTTGCACCTCTCTTCTATGATTTCTGCTCGAGGGCAAACATGTACAAATTTTTCCCTGACCCCAATTAGGTCGTATTTCCAGCGCTGCGGTAATTGTATTAGGTCTATGTTGAGGAGTGCCTGCTCCAGGTGTGCTGCCCAATTTCATGGACTTGAATGTTCGCCCAGGTAAAAGGATATTTGAAAATATGGCCCTTCTTTTTTCCCTAGCCAAATTCCTCCTCGACGTGGTCCATCTGCCACGTTGCCTCCATGCCGAATTGGTGCTCAGTGCAAAAATAGGGCAGCAAGAACGGCTTCCCTTTGAATCCGTAGATTCTGATAACGACGCCTTGGGTCAACCGAAAAGTATCCCCGTATTTGTATTTCCTCAGGTACTTCGTCATGGCCAGGGGAAGGCGAGATGCCTTGCCGTTGAAAAGTGTCAGGGTCTTACCCAAGAATTTGAAATTGAAATCATAATAAGACCCCCTTCTATACAGCACCTCCGTCCACTCGTATACCGGTAGCGGTGCGCCCTTCTCATCTACCCTCTTAAGATCGGGCACCCTTATTCGGTAATGCGTATGGTAAAGGCACAACCATGTGAGGAATGAGCAGTGCCGAAATTCAGTTGTCTGCTTTTGCTGTATCCTAACCAGGTTTGAATGTATGGCATACGCCACCCAGTCTGCCCAATCAAAAAATATTGGGCGCCTTCCGCTTCTCTGCGCAGTGGGGTCATAAAATTCTCCATGCAAAATACACTCTGCGAGTGCCAGCTGATACGGGTGCACCACCCTGTCCGTGCCGCAGCCAAGGACCCATGCAAGGATAATATAAATATATCTGTTTTCGAACCTTTCCAGGGGTATGGGACCCGATGGCCATTGTCCAGCTAGTAGTGGACACTTCAGCTCTGAATTGAGAAATTCCCTCATCCTCCTGCTTCTGACTGAATCTCCCCGCCTGCTCTTCCAAATCAATTTTTCTGACAATGGCATCGGGGTCGTACTGGAGCCCCGGGGCGAAGGCTGGCTGTACGCTTTCTTTAAAGAGGTTGAACAACACCCTTCCTTGGCACTCGCAGACCTGTCGGGTGGCTGGTTTGTAATATGTCACAATTGACTAAACCAGCTTCGGGCAGTGGTGGACGGGAGGGCACAAGAACCAGTACAGGTTCGATTTATATGCGGCCCCAATGTGGTGCGAGGATGACACCTTGCCTGCCCGCTTCGCGATATTGGGACGCAGCTTGGTGAGACTAATGGAGTAGTCGCCATATTTGTATTCGGCCAGGCGGTTGATGGGCGGCGGCAGAGGACCTTGCTTTTTAGTTCGCCTCGACCTGGATTTCTCTCTTTGCTCTTGTGGTGCCTCGCTCTCATGAGCGCTAGACTTTGTGCGTTCCTCGGCTTCCTGCTCTGTATCACTGGATTACGCCTGCATTGGCGCCTTCCCCTTGTCCATTCTCTGTTCTTCACTCATGGTGCCAGAGATAGAAATTACAGTCGCTGCATACCTTAGTTTCGCACTTCTCTTCTTTTTCACTGCGTAGCTCAGATTTAAACTGGTAATTCTGGTGTTCTGAGTAAGTAAGGGCCCTTTTCTAGGAATGGAAAAATAGCGTTAATGGCATGAGGGGGAATTTAAAATGATTTGCCCGAAGTAGGTAAAAAGCGTTGTTATTCCTCGGCGGCCACGCGTGGGATCTTCTATTGGAAAGCGCACCTCGTACGCGGTTGACCCCAATGCGCTCACTTCTTAATGACATCTGCTTTGAAATCCGCGCAATCATTCCTTAAAATATTTGAACTTCGTGCTTTGAATGACGTCACCGCCGCCATCTGGGCACACGCTTTGAGGTACCAAACTTGAGGAAGACTCTGACCAAGTGCGCTCAAAAAGTGAGCGCGGTCCAACTTCGCGTTATGCACGGTGCGCCCTCGGGGGACCCATACTTAGAAATATTTCTTCATGCACCTTGCTCTCCAGGATGCGCCGGTCGGAGTGCGCAAAAATTTGAGTGCGCAACCCGACTTCTCTCAGAAAATTTGCGCAGTCGGGCAAGGACACTTAGATAATTTTTCCCATTTCTTCATCCTTTCTGCCCGGCTACGCTCTGAAAAGGGTGCACAACCCGACTTCGCTGCGAAGTCGGGCGGCGCGCCCAACACTTAGAAATTTTTCAGATTTCTCTTGGTCGCTTTCTTTCTTCTTAAGCTCCCGACGTCGCACAATGCAAAGAGCGAAGCCCGACTTCGTTGTGAAGTCGGGCGATTTTCCGCCTTGGTCAGACTTAAACAGGCACGCAAAATTTTGCTTCTTTTTTCATACTTAGCCTTCTTCGACTTAAAAGCTGAAAACTAAATGACTGAAAGAAATATTTACATTCTGAAATAAACTGAACTGCAGGAATTAAATAAGAAAAATATGTACAAGGAAGGACCTCTTGGCAACCTTCAGTGATGATAGGCCTTTAGGTGGAAGCCATTAACAGGGTTCGGGAGAAGCTGTCTCTCCATGTCCCTGAGCACGAATGCGTTGAATTGGTTTACCCGAGCGATCTGATAGGGGCCTTCCCAGAAGGCATCGAATTTTTCATGATTACCCGGCTTCGCTTTGAGTGAATTCCATTTGAGCACTAAGTCCCCGATTTTGAAAACTCGGGTGGTGGTCCCTTTTGCAAACCAACTCTGAGTTGCTTTGGCGTGCTTGGTAAAGGCATGATATGCCTTCTCCCTTTCCTCTTCTAGCTGCAACAGTTGACAAAGTCTGGCATCCACTGGATCCCCGTCGCCATTCTCATCTTCTAACAACCAGAGTGCGGGCATTTCTATGTGGGTGGGCGGGACCGCCTCCTTGCCGTATACAAGCGCGTAGGGAGACGTCTTGATGGATTTTTTGAAAGATATGCGATCAGCCCATAACGCTCGGTCCAGAAGTAGGTGCCATGACCTCTTATTCTTCTCCACTATTTTCTTTATTATTTTCAAGAGGTTCTTATTGGTAGATTTTGCCAGGCCATTTCCCTACGGATAGTAATTCGAAAACATCTTGTGGTAAATGCCATACTTGCCGGTAAACTCAGTGAGCACCGCACCTGCAAATCCTGGATCGTTATTTGTAACAATTGCCTCTAGAATCCCGAAACGGGTAATGAGGCTCTCAAGGAACCCAATGACCGTCTCTTGGTCAGCGTGCTTTGCAGGCAATGGCTCAGCCCATCGGGTAAAGCAATCTGTGGCGATTAGGATAAACTTGTGTCCCGTCGAAGATTTGGGCGTTATTGTCCCGATGAAGTACAAACCCCACTGCTGAAACGGAGTCTCGGCTTGAATTGGCTCGAGGGGCAAGGGTGCCTTCCTATTTCTGCCGGCGAACCTCTGGCATTTTTCGCATTTCACATAGACTGCATGTGCATCTGTGAAGAGGGTGGGCCAATAATAGCCGGCTTTGATAATTTTTAAGGCTGTAGGCCTTCCCGAATGATGTCCTTCGGGCATCCGAGAGTGGAACTCTCCGAGAACCTTTGGCTTGTCTGATTCCTTGACGCACTGCAACAGGATGCCGTCAATATCTCTAAAATACAGCCCCTCGGGGCGCAGCACTTCATATTTTTGCGCACTTCAGGTTCCCTACTGCGCTCCAACTGAGGGGCGCACTCCGACTTCGCTGCAAAGTCGGGTTGCACCCCTGACACTTAGTCAGATTTCGAGGTGCACCTGCTGAAGTTTTACTGGGGGAAGAAAGGGGGAAAGAAGAAGAGGGGATGAAGCTGTGAATTAGAGGAAGAAAGGGAGAGAAGGAGGAGGGGGAAACGAGGAGAAGGGAAGGAAAAGAGCAGCTCATTTGCAGAAACCAAAAACATGGCACCCCTGTGCAAAATGTGGCAACATTCTTGGTGGCTCACGGGGTGTTGAGCTTGCCTCGACGCAAAGAACCATGCCTTTATCCTTTGGGTGCAGAGGAACTTCCTTCCCCTGTCTTCTGCTGCTCTGGCCGCTTTCCTCGGGGCAAGTGCTCTTCTTCGTTTTCACTCTCACCAGTTGCCTCCTCAGTCTTGCCTTCTGAATCAGAAGGTTCTCCGGTCTCTTGCTTGCTGATGCTTTCGACCACAGCCTTAGCTTGATCCCAGACTGCGGCTTGGAAAGGAGAGGGGTCGTTGATTTCTCTAAGTACTGCATGGAATGCAGCGACCGCGTGCAGGTCAATGGTGTGAAATCTTTTGCCCAACTCCCCAAGAGAAGAGTTGATTTTGCAGTACTTAGCCACCATTTGAGTGACCTGCGCTTCTTGAACTGGCTCTGCCCAGCTATCGATTTCTACTGTATCTGCCTCAAAGGACAGCCAGTTCTCTTTTACCTGTTCAAGGGTGAGGAGCTCATCATCTTTGACATAGCTCGGACACCCATGCTCGGACAGAATACGAAAAGGAGCCAGGAGAATTTGTCTTTCCTGTTCTAAGGCGTCCAGCGCCTGCCTGGCTGTTCTGATCCTTTCCGTCCGGGCGAAGTAAGTGTGCAAGGTTACCCTTGCATTTGCCCACTCTGAGGCAAGATGAGACATGGGGGAGATTCGGAAGCCATCGCGTTCTAACTTCTCAAGTTCCATAGCCAGGTCTAGCAATTGCCTCGCCTGGTGTTCGGCTTCCTCTACCACAGGCTTGCCCTGGGCAGATATTTCTTCAATTCGGGATAAGAAATCCAGAACTGTCAAGGATTTGATGAGGTTGGGCTTGCAACCTTGTAGCAGACTTGCGCGCATCTCCTTCGCCTTGCTCTTTGAAAAGGCCACCACTTGTAATGCTTGCTCTACTAGCTGCGACTGCGCCTGTTTCAGCGAACCTTGCAGTTGCGAAATTTGCTCTAGCGCTTCTTTCCTCTCTTGTTCAGCTGTCTGCTGAGCGACGGCCAGCTGGGCCTTAAGATATTCAACTTCTTGCTGTGCTGACCCCAACTGCGCTGTAGCTCTCATCAAGTCTTCTTCAAGCTGCCTGGAAGTATTCTGCAGCTGGAAAAGCGCCTCCTGGGTTTCGAGATGCTTGACAAGGAGGTTGTCTGTTCTGCGGCGAATACCGCGGATCTCATATTCTTCGTTGATATCATCGAAGTTCTTCTCCTTTGTCTGAAGCTCGTAGTCTGCCTCGGTCATGTCGCAGAGAGGCTTCTTCACCTTAGGAATCAGCTTTTCTGTCGTAAGCACTCTCCGATTTAGGTCGAACTTTGTGCGTTTGACCGGGGCGGCTATCCCTTCGGCCCTTCTGCGCTTAACTCCTTGAAGAAAGGAGGCAGATCCCCTCGCGGCTCTTACTGCCAGAGGCTGGTCCTCAGTGATGCTCATGAAATCAAGATCTTCTAGCTCCTGGGCTTGCTGCGGCATTTTTCCCGCGAACAATGGAGTCGGTGGGATGCCAGAGGGGGTGGTTACCTTTGAGGGCGACCGGGTACTAGGAGTGACAGGGGTTTGGCTAGACGGCGCTGGTAGGGTTTCAGTTGGTTGGGGCGAAGGATGTGGAGATGAGGGAGCGGCTTCAGCACTAACCGCGGGTGATGGCTCTAGGGTTTGACCCAGGGATTGAAAAGCATTGGGGTCCTGAGCAAACTGGTCAAACGAGTGAAAGTCGCTGGACGGCGGGGTGGCTTGCGATGCGGAGGATGCGGCTACGGCTTGCCCTGACGAAGTGGGAGTTGGGGTTTCTGCAGGGCCGACCTGGACTTGGGCAAATGGCACAGATGACGTACCTGCGGGCTCCGCCTGAGCCGACGCTGAAGGGATGGCCGCAGCCTGGATGTTTGCTGCTGATTCGGGGCTGTCTAAAGAGACGACCTCCGGCGCTGCTGCTTGCGGCTGCTTTGGAGGCGATTGCTGCACTGGCTCCTTGGGACGTTTGGTCCTCTCGACCTTTTTCCTTTTCTTTTCTCCCGACGCTGTGGTTGGTCTTGAAGGAAGCGGCAATAAAGGGGCAGGCGCTGATGTCCTCGCGGTAAATTTGTACCTGGGTCGTGCTGGGAGAATACCCGCCACACTTGGTCCGCTGGTGGGTGGTACTGACGCTGTTCCTGCTGATGGAGGGGCCAGCTCAGGAGTTGACTGCTCTGAACCTTGCACCGCTTCGGGCGCTGTCACAGGAGCAACAGGCTGCATCGGGCCCACTTGACTGCTGGAAGGAGTTACGCTGGAAGTCGCTGGGGTTGACAATGACAGAGGGGTAGACCTTCTTTTATACCTTATATTTGCGCCTCGGGGAACGCAAACGCGAAATTCGAAGGGCTGCCATGTGTGGACGTGTTGATCATAAAGTGCCAAAAATTCATCATCAACGGCAAGATTCTTCGGCTTGATTTGTCGTGTTGCGTGCGACACCTCATTTTCCAGCATTCGAGGATTTTGTCCTTATGCCAGTTGAGCGGCGCCACCTTAGTGAGGAACTTCTTGAAACCGGCTGACTCCATTCGATGATCCGGGTTCCGGTCAGGATCGTAAGTTACCTCCTCGCAGTAAAACTCATGCCATGGTGGCCATGATTGCATCAAATGAATGCGCCAGTGGAGGTCTGCACCTGTCAAATTCCTTCTCTCTTTCATGATTTCAGGTCTCGGACAGATGTGTGTGAACTTTCCCCGGACCCCGATTGGGTCGTACTTCCAGCGTTGGGGCAGCATTATCAGGCCCATTTCCAGCAGCTCCTGCTCAAGATAAATGTGCTGCCCGATTTCGAAGACTTGAATATTGGCCCAGGTCATAGGATATTTGAATATGTGACCTCTTTTCTTCCCCTGGCCAAATTCTTCTTCGACGTAGTCCATTTGCCGCGCCACCTCCATCCCGAACTGATGATCCGTGCAGAAATAGGGCAGCAAACATGGTTTTCCCTTGAATCCGTAGATTCGGACGACGATGCCCTGAGTCAGCCGAAAGGTATCACCAAGTTCATTGTTCAACAGACACTTTGTCATAGCTGCTGGTGGGCGAGTCGCGCCGCGGTTGAACAGTCCCAGGAACTGAATATTAAACTCATAAAATGAGCCCTTCCGATACAGGGCCTCAGTCCATTCGTACAAGGGGAGCGGCTCTCCTTGTTCGTTTTCTTTTCTCAGGTTGGGGACGTTCATCCGGTAATGCATATGGTACAGGCATAGCCATGTGAGGAATGAGCAAAACCGGAAGTCCGTTGACTGCCTCTGCTGTAGTCTCACCAGGCCCGCATGAATTGCGTAGGCCAACCAGTCCGCCCAATCATAGAAGATTGGGCGCTTCTCGCTTTTCTGCGCCATGGAGTCGTACAACTCCCCGTGCAGGATGCACTCGGCCATCGCCAACTGAAACGGCCGTACTACTCTGTCTGAGTCGCAGTCGAGGACCCACGCCAGGATAATATAGATATATTTGTTTTCAAATCGGTCCAGCGATATGGGGCCAGTCGGCCATTGCCCAGGATTCAGCGGAGTCTTCAGCTCTGAGTTGAGAAACTCTCTCATCCGCTTCTTTTGCGAAAATCTGCCTATCTGCTCCTCTATGTTCACCCTTCTGATAATTGCATCTGGGCTGTACTGAAGCCCTGGGGCGAACGCCGGCTGGATGCTCTCTCCGAAAAGAGTGAACAACACCCTTCCTTTGTTATCGCAGACCTGCCGCGCAGCTGGTTTGTAGTATTCAACAATCACTTCAACCAGCTCCGGACACCAGTGAGTCGGAGGGCACAGGAAATAGTGAAGATTTGAATTATATGCGGCTCCGAGGTGGTGAGAAGGCGAAACCTTATCCACCCATTTTGCGATAGTCAGACGCAGCTTTGTGAGACTGATGGAAAACGAACCATCCTTGTATCCAGACAGACGATTGATTGGTGGCGGCGGAGTCTGACCAGCTACGCGCCTCTTCATTCTGAATTTTTCTTTCTTGCCCTTCTGAGGCGTTGCGCTCTCATGGTCACTAGATTTTGGAGACTTGTCAGCTTCGCGCGGACTTACACTTGATTGCGCCTGTACGGGCGCTTTTCCCTTGTCCATCCTCGTTGAAACAATCAGAGACCGGGACAAATACTTCAGAGCTTGTCAGGCTTATTCTCTGTAGTCCGGGAGTCAGCTTCGAACTTATAAATTTTCTGGCTGGCGCCAGGGTCTTTTGTAGACGGTGACTGCTCATTAATGGCGCGAGGGAGGAAGTTAGAGCAGTTAACTCTGGGTTGGTGGAGGCGCTGTGATTTTGGCGGCTATGCATGGGCCCTTTTTAGAAAAACGTGCTTTGTTGGCCCAGGGCGCACCTTACCCTTTAAATGCGTCACCCTTGGTTATTGCGCAAGGTTACCCTTTAAATGCGTCATCCTTGGTTATTGCGCAATCATTTAAAACACCTAGGGCGTTGTGCCGTTGCTGACGTCACTGCCACCATTTGGGCACACTTTTCAAAGGACCTTGTAATTAATTAACCCAACTTTGCCATGCGTCGGACTTCGCATTGGGCCCACAGTTATAAACTTTTGGCGCTCTCCGTGATGAGTTGTTCGTGCTTCGCCCGGAATCGGGGGCGCGGTCCGACTTCGCCCGAAAAAGGGGCGCAAGTCGGATTTCGCCCGAATTTGGGCCCAACTTGGGTTTTACACTTCAATTTTCTACGCCAGCTTGCCTACTCGGACTTCGCCCAGAGAATGGGGTGCACTCGGACTTCGCCCGGAGAATGGGCGCAGTTCGAGGTTCGCCCCGAAAACGGGCGCAGCACGGACTTCGGCCGAAAAATGGGCGCAGTCCGTCTTTAGGCACTTTACTTGTAATCTACTACCGGATTGCACTCTTTGGAGAAGGCGCAGCCCGACTTCGACGCGAAGTCGGGTGGGCAGCCAGAGTTAGGCGTTTCAGGCATTTCAGCTTCCTTTTAACTGTTCTCTTCCCACTTCGCACTATTTGATGGGCGCTACCCGACTTCGCTGCGAAGTCGGGTTTTTGCCTCGGACTTGGGCTACTAAAAACAAACAACTGAAACATTTACATGCTGAAAAACTGGAAATACAAAAAAAAAAGGGAAATCTGTACAAAGAAGGGCCCTTTCGGGCGCCTTCAGTGGTGGTACAATTTGAGGTGAAACCCGTTGACGGGAATGGGGAGAGGATGTCCCTCCATGTCTCGAAGCACATATGCATTGAATTGATTAACCCGACAATCTGATAGGGGCCCTCCCAGAGGGCATCGAACTTTCTGTGGTTGCCGGGTTTTGCCTTCAACGAGTCCCATTTCAGCACCAGGTCCCCGATTTTGAAAACCTGGGTAGTGGTACCTTTCGCGAACCAGCCTTGAGTTGTTTCAGCATGCTTGGCGAAGGCCTGGTACGCTTTCTCTCTGTCCTCCAACTGCAACAGTTGACAAAGTCTGTCGTCCAATGGATCCCCGCTGCCTTTCTCTTCGTCAAGCATCCAGAGAGCGGGCATCTCAAGGTGAGTTGGCAAGATAGCTTCTTTGCCATACACGAGCGCATAAGGGGACGTTCTGATGGATTTTTTGAATGAAACTTTGTCCGCCCATAGCGCCCGATCCAGGAGTAGGTGCCAAGTCCTTTTGTTTTTCTCCACTGTCCTTCGGATGATCTTCAGCAGATTTTTGTTAGTGGACTCGGCGAGGCCGTTCCCCTGCGGGTAGTAGTTGGAAGACATCTTATGATAGATGCCGAATTTGCTGGTGTACTCCGTGAGTACTGCGCCTGCGAACCCTGGACCATTGTCCGTTACTATTGATTTCGGGACCCCGAAACGGGTGATCAAGCTTTCGAGGAACCTGATGACCGTCTCTTGGTCAGCGTTCTTTGTAGGGATCGCCTTTGCCCACCGTGTGAAGTAATCGGTGGCGGTTAAGATAAACTTGTGGCCCGCTGTAGAGTTCGGCGAAATCACCCCGATGAAGTCCAGACCCCATTGCTGAAACGGAGTCTCGGCTTGGATCGGTTGAAGGGGTAGGGGTGATTTTCTGTTTCTGCCAGCAAATCTCTGGCATTGATCACATTTTCTACAAACAATGTGAGCATCTGTAAACAGAGTGGGCCAATAGTACCCAGCTCTGATTATTTTCAAGGCCGTGGGCCTTGCAGAATGATGACCTCCAGGCATCCCGGAATGAAATTCTCCGAGGACCCTAGGTTGGTCTGCTTTCTTGACACACCGCAACAGGATGTCGTCGATGTTTTTAAAGTAAAGCCCCTTGGGGCGAAGAGTGTACTTCAGTGCACCTAGCCGAAACCTCCTTCTTTGTGAGGCATTCATGTGGTCTGGACATCTTCCGGTGCAGAAGTATCTCACCAGTTCATCTGTCCAGTCGCACTCCTCGGGTAAGGAGTTGGCTAGGTTGATGCGTGTTGCTGGGTCCTCCCACTCGTGGGCGGATACCTCGGCTGCCGCACTTCGGGCTAGCTCCTGGCACAAGGCTCGGCCTCTGATTAGCTTGGTTGGCCGCACTTCGATGTCAAACTCCTGGATTTTGGCAATCCATCCTGCCCTCTTGTGACCCGATTCTCCTTGTATGATAAAGCTTCGAACGTCCGGGTGGATCACGAAGACGGTGATCTTGCTCTGGGAGACAAAGTGCCTGAACTTACGGAGAGATTTCATGACAGCATGTACCTGCCGCTCTATAAAGTTGTACATTTCTTCGTGCAACTAGATCACCTGGCTCAAGAACACTATGGGGCACTCCTCGCCATCTTCTCCCTTTTGGGTCAGGACTGCGGCGTAACTCTCTGGTTCTCCCACCGCGTACAGGATGAAATCCTTGGAGTAGTCCGGGTTTATCAACACCGGTGCTTGTGCAATGCGAGCTTTGATCTCCTCGAAGGCTTGCTCCCTTTCTTCAGTCCACAGAAATTTTGTGTTCTTCAGCAACTCGGCCATAGGCTTGATTACCTGTACGAAGTCCGGTATGAACTTCCGCACGAAGTTGATTTGACCGAAGAAGGACTGTAGCCCTTTCTTGTCGATTGGGGCGGGCAAGCAGAGAAGAGCCTCTGCCCTGTCAGGATCTATAGCCAGGCATTTTTCGAAGATGACATGTCCCAGCAGCTTTCCTTCTTTTTCCGCGAAGATAGATTTCTTCGGGTTTATGGAGATGCCGAATTCACGACACCTTTCGAATATTTGCTGCAGGTGGGGAACATGATCTTCTCGCTTGTGAGAGAAAACAGTCATGTCATCTAAGTAGATGACGATCACCTTATTGAGCAGCTCTCGGAAGGCTAGGTCCATGGCTCTTTGGAATGTAGCGCCAGTATTGGATAAGCCAAACGGCGCGAATGTCCCCCACTTGGTAGTGAACGCCGTCTTGTGCTAGTCCTCATCCTTGACCCATATCTAGTTGTAGCCGGAGAAACCGTCTAAGAGGGAAAATCTCTGGGCTCCGGCAACTATATGGAGGATCTGATCGATCTGGGGAAGCGGGTAATGGTCCTTGAGGGAGGCCCGATTTAGGTTTCTGAAATCGATGCAGAGACGAATGTCTCCATTCTTCTTCCTCACAGGAACCAAGTTCGCAACCCAAGAAGAGTGCTTGATGGGGTAGATGATCTTAGCCTCCAGCATCTTCAAGAGCTCGACCTTCATCATGGCCTCAATTTTCGGATTGACGGCCCTCTCCTTTTGCCTGAATGGCTTGGCGCCATCTTCTAGCTCAATGGTATCTTTGGATTATTTCTCTGTAATACCCCTTCAAGTCTTGGTAGCTCCAGGATACTATGTCAGGGAACTCTTGACATAATGCTCTGATCTGCTCGAGTTCCTCTGTGGTGCAGTCTATCCCGACCTTGATTGATTTACCAGGTTCCAGCTCTAGGTCAGCATACTGCTTCGGGTCTACTTTGATCCGATGAGATATGGCTCTGTCATTTTGATCAAATAGACTCTCTAGAGTAATCAGTCCTTTTGGGACATGATTATTTTTTAACTGTATCAACCCCTCATATTGCTCGTCATCAGGGTCTCTACCTTCGATCGCACAGGCTTCGTTTACCAAAAACGTGACGATCTCCTCGTCACAGCTAAACACCTGCCAGTGGGTGTCCTTATCAGGCACAGAAGGCCTGTAAATGGTACGAACCGGCTTCGGCTTCTGGACAGTGTCATCAGCCGGAACGTACCTGGCTCCAACAGACGCCAGAATGTCAGCATGCTTGTTTTTCTCTCGTGAAATAGCCTTGACATTCAGTGAGTCAAAAGACTCCATCAGATCCCAGACCCTTTTTCGGTACGCCTTGAGATAGTGCTTTTTGGAGGCGCACTTATTCGTGATCTGGTGGCACACCAGCTTTGAATCTCCGTAGATCTGCAGATGTTTGATTCCCAACCTCTCCGCCTTTCGCAGTCCCAAGCATAGGGCTTCATACTCCGCCGCGTTGTTGGTACAGCTCCAAGCCAGCCTGTAGGTGTAATCCTTCTGGATCCCGGTTGGGGAAACCAAAAGAACTCCAGCACCGGCGCCATTTCTGCATCGTGCGCCGTCAAAGAAAAGCTTCCACAGCTTCTCAGGTGTTGGTCCCACTTCTCTTCTTGCTGACTTGTCAACTCTCTCAGGCTGAACAATGGTGTAACAGCCTTGTTCCGTTTCAATAACGGCATTGAAGTCCCACAAGGAGAATTCATCTTCTACTTGCAGCTGCTCGAGAGCTTGCTCCGTCATGTCCACTGTCAACAGTTCCTCCTCCGTCAGCTGAATCATGCAGTCCTCAGGCTCCTCTCCGGGTATCTTCTCTACTAAGTAGGTGGAAGGCTTCTCATTGAAGATTTTCAGCCTCCTTCCCTTGAAGGGCACCTCCATGTGTGAGTAGTCCAGAGAAAGATATCCTCCCAACTTCGCAGTGAACTCCCTAGAGAGACACATGCCGAAGTAGGGTTCCAAGTCGACGACCACAACCTCTTGGATGACCACGATGTCGAGGGCTTTGTGCAGCCGAATAGGGATGTCTTTTATGACACCGACTGTCTTGATAGGGGTGCCGTCTAGTTGCAGCATGCCTTGGCTGCTCCTTGTGTATTCCATCCCGATTTCATCGCAGACGGCTCTCGGCATTACGGTCGTGGAAGCTCTAGAGTCCACCATGCAGTTGTGTACTATGTACCCTTGCATCCGTAAAGACAGATAAAAGGGAGGTGGTTTGTTCTTCCCAGTGGCTGAGACTGTCAGGGGTTGCACTAGGACAGCGGGTTGTATCTGCTTGCCATTCTTCATGATTTTCAGGGATTCTTGCAGCAGATCAACCTGGCCTGGGAGCTGAAGAGCATCATACATGCTGATTCTCGCGGGAGTTCTCTTCAGCTCGTCTACTATGTTGTAGCCCGAAGTGCTTGCTCCTTCCGCTTCTTTCACCGGCTCGTACTTCGTCCGGTACTGTTGAGTGGCCTCAACTCTTTGTCTCTTGGTCAGAGACGGATATCTCAGCTTTTCTTGAGCTTGTTCTTTTGTTTCAGCTGGAGGCTGAGCAACGGGAGCTTTAGCCGGAAGAGCTTTGGCTATGGGCGGCTTGACTGCGGGAGTCTTCGTCGAAGGAGTTTTAACTTTGGCTGTGTAAGGCCACAGCCTCTTGTACGGTGGTATCTCCTCGTTTTATGCCTTGTCTCTTCTAGCGTACACCTTTAGAGGTTTGGCTGCAGCTTCGGCAGACTTCTTGTTTTCCTTGGCAGGAGGCGGCATCGGGACTTCATCTGAGACGACGAAATTGCTTTCGTCGCCCAGGATCATGTAGAGCTCTTTGTCCTCAATGGCACTGCCGGCTAAAGTCTGGAGGTAGTGCTGATGCAGTGTACAATCATCCTCAGCATGCAGGTCATTGCACGTGGTGCACCAATTAACCTGGTCGGAAGACTGGAGGTAGTGCTGATGCAGTGTACAATCATCCTCAGCATGCGGGTCATTGCACGTGGTGCACCAATTAACCTGGTCGGAAGCACCAGGTTCATCTTCTATGGCAGCATTCCTCGGAGGGGGCCGCTGTTGCAAATGTTGCTCAGGGGGCCGATCTTTAGTCAACGACGGGGGCGGATATGGCCTCCTTGGAGCCAGGTCCATCTGGGCCTGTTTCTTCTTCAGAACAGTCATGTCGTTAGACATGGTATGATAGCCAGACGCCAAAGCCCGTACCTCCTGTAGGATTTGATTCTGAATATCATGGCCAGGAGGCGGCGGCAACTGAGCTGGGGGAGGCAATGCAGCCAATGGAGTGGAATATTGTGCATGCTGCGGGGTAGCAGGAAGTGTTGGAAAACGTGGAGGACGGGGAGGTGGATAATGAATTTGTGGCGGGCCGTAAGGGTTCACGACCGGCTCCGGGTTCCATTGCTGCTGGGGTTGCTGTCCTGAGGTGGACGGCTCTGAACCAGAAGCTGATGGATACTGTGATCGGGGAAAATCAGGGTAGATGGGCGGTTGCACTCTGTGCGGAAGTCTGCCGATGGAGATGATATCCATTTCGGCTTGCTAGGCAGCCTCGTACAGAGCAGGGAATGTGTTGATTCGGGCTACTTCAACAACAGGCAAATGTCTGAGTTGAAGGATCTCAGGTAGTAGTAGGCGGCCTGACCTGCTGACGGTCGGAGTTCGCGAGGTACTCGTTTCCAAGACCTTGCAAACCGGATATTGAAGTCTGACACCTCCTCTTGAGGGTGTCTTTGGATACTTTGGAACTGATGCAGCAAAGAAGAAGGATCAGCAGAGAAGGATCTGGCAATGATCTCCACCAGTAGAGAAGCTTTCCCCTTAGGGAAAGGGCTAGCAGATGGGTCTTCACACTTTCGTCAGTGATGGAGTGTAGCGCAGCCAGGGCAAGAATGTCCTGGATGTGTTCATACGCCGTCTTGTCGTAGCCGTCGTATGTAGGGATAGACTTTAAGGCAGCAGGGGGCACAGCTTGCTGTCCGACTAGGGCCAAGGGGCCCGTAGAATCCACCGCCGGGAAGAGGTCGTCCTCATCCAGATGATCAGCCATTTCTGCTTCTGACCCGGTAGTGTACTCGGTATCGGAACTATCCGAAGATGTAGATTCTTCTTCGGCCTCAACTTGTTCAATCTCGGCTTCGGCTTCTTGGATTTCAGCCTCGGCCTCTTCTTGGATTTCTTCTTCGCGAGCTTGATAATCAGCCAGCCTGACGCGCTCGCCTGGAGCGTCAAGGTCAAGTTCGTAAAAGTCAGGCTGGTTCTCCGAATTCCTTGCTCGCCACCTTCTTGTTTGCATGAAGGCGTTAGGACCGGTCTTCACGGACTCAGAGAATGTTCAGATAATTTGCAGAGTCGCCTTGTGCTCTGATTTTGAACAGCAATGAAGTGAGCACTAGTACTTCGATTCTGTTTGGGGGCGGGAAACTACCATGTCCCACCGGTTAAGGCCAAGCAACTGCTGGTGCCAGGTGGAGATGAGTTGGAATTTTTATTTTAAAATATGGGACCTCGGGTCCCACCGGGCGTGCCAGAGAAAACTGTTGGTTACGAATCTGCCATGAGGAAAGGATTTGTTGTTAATGCGCCCAGATTCGCCCACCAGATGGAAAGGCCGGGAGGAAGGGATGCCTTTCGTGCCAATCTCCGGAGAAGGCCGGCTCCTATGGGGGGTGAGTTAAGATAAGAGTGCAGGAAAGAGATAAAAGGTACAGAAAGAGATAAAAGTGCAGAAAGGGATTCCAAATGTGATTGGAGTTGGGTGGGGGGAATAAGCAGCACGGCGACGAATCAATCACCACTACTAACAGCATTCATCTACAAACACACATTGAAACTACAGCTATCAACGATCCCATGTATCCTCTATCTATGCATTCCAGGAATACCTGGCCATCAAATGCTGGAGTCCAGAGTTCAGTACAACAACAAGCAATGACACAAGAAACATGAGGCAAAAATGACAAGGAGAGGCAGCATGCAAGATAAAAGACAGTAAGCAGAGCCAAGTATATGTCTGTATTTGAGGCAAACGCACAGCTACAATTGTCCCCTAGCAATATATTCCCCTTCCACCACCTTACAATGGAAAAGTGGTGGGTATTTATAGCCCAAAATTCCCCCCGATTACATTCATGGGCACGAAGTCCCAGACAAGACAAGACAGTAGCTGACAAGGGTGGCTGAGGAGCCGCTGATGCTGACTTCTGTCGGGTCGGACTGTCCTTGCAGCATGGTGTCCCTGAAGGCGGTACAGCTACGTGGCAGTGCGTCAGGTCAAGTCTTCAGTCAACAGGAATGCGGGTAGGTGCGGCAGATGGCACTTCACATTGGTTTAAATGGTGACAGATGGCGCCGGTAATGTAGCCCATACTTTGTCCTTGCACGGTCAAGTCTTGGCTCGAATCTCGAAGATGGATACTTGTCGGATGCTGAAGTGTGACACGTGTCTGCCTTGAAAGGCAGCTTATCCAACTTCGCCAGGAATCCGGGCGCTATCGGGTTGCGTAAGAGGAAAACAACGCAGTTGGAAGGTCTTCTTGCCTTAGCAAATTTCTGAGTTGACTTCACCCAACTACGCACTGGTCAAAGGGCGCACTCCGACTTCGCTGCGAAGTCGGGTTGCGCACCGGTGCTTGGCTGTCTTCATCCGTTGCTCGGACTGTGCACTGGAAAAGGGGCGCACTCCGACTTCGCTGCAAAGTCGGGTGTCGCCCCAGCACTTAGCCGTTTTCCTGATGAATGATTCCCCTAGTGCGCCCAGGAAGAAGGGCGCACCCCGACTTCGCTGCGAAGTCGGGTTGCGCCCTGAAACTTAGTCAGATTTTTGCGCACTTCGGGTTCCCTACTGCGCTCCAACTGAGGGGCGCACTCCGACTTCGCTGCGAAGTCGGGTTGCGCCCCTAACACTTAGTCAGATTTCGAGGTGCACCTGCTGAAGTTTTACTGGGGGAAGAAAGGGGGAAAGAAGAAGAGGGGATGAAGCTATGAATTAGAGGAAGAAAGGGAGAGAAGGAGGAGGGGGAAACGAGGAGAAGGGAAGGAAAAGAGCAGCTCATTCACAGAAACCAAAAACATGGCACCCTTGTGCAAAATGTGGCAACATGTACTATATGGCCCTCCATTCGCAAAGACAGATAGAAAGGTGGCGGCCTGTTTTTACCAGTAGCAGATACTGTCAAGGGCTGAGCTAACACAACAGGCTGCGTCGGCTTTCCATATTTCACGCTCTTCAAGGATTCCTGCAACAGGTCTACTTGGCCTGGGAGCAGAAGAGCCTCATACATGCTTATCTTCGCTGGAGTATTCTTGAGCTCATCAACTATATTGTAAGTTGAAGTGTCGGCTCCCTCTATCTCTTTCGCTGGCTCGTACCTGGTTCGGTATTGTTGAGTGGCTTCAACCCTCTATCTCTTCATCAGCGATGGATACCTCAGCTTTTCTTGAGCTTGTTCTTTTGTTTCAGCTAGAGGTTGGACCGCGGGAGCCTTGAGCGTCAGGAACTTTTCTTTGGCTGTAGGAGGTAAAGGTGGCTTGTCAGGTGCTAGCACAGCAGGCTGCGTCCTCTCCCTTCTGGCGTATACTTTTAACAGCTTCATCTGGACCATGGGGGCCTCAATGGGCCTTTTTCCCTCTTTGGTCAAGAGAGACACGGGATCTTCTTTTGGGACTGCAAATTTACCTTCATCGTCAAGGATCATGTATGCTTCGTCCTCCATGGCGCTGCCCATAAGGGTCTGAATATAATGCCGATGCAACATGTAACCCTCCTCTCCATGTGGATCGTTGCATGTAGAGCACTAGTTAACATGGTCAGAAGTGCCTGGTTGAGCGTCATTCGTAGCATTCCTCGCCGTTGGCCTTTGCGCTTGAGCAGCTTGATCTTTTGTCAGCGCAGGGGGGACGATATGGTCTCCTCGGATGAAACTCCATCTGGTTGCTTCTTCTTCATGATTGTCATGTCGTTGGAGATAGTATGGTAACCAGAGGCAAGAGCCCGCACCTCCTGAAGGATCTTATTCTGAATATCATTATCAGCAGGCGTTGGCCGGACCGACGGAGGTATTGCGGCTAATGGTGGAGGTGCAGAATATGCCGCGTACTGAGGGGGAGCTGGGAGTGCAGGATATTGCGGAGGCGGAGGTGGTGGATTAGGATAATGGATCTGGGGCTGACCATACGGGTTTATAACTGGCGCTGGATTCCATGGCTGCTGGGGGTACTGATTTGACGAGGATGGCGTCGCACCAGACGCGGGTGGATATTGTGACTGAGGGAAATCAGGGTAGATGGGAGGTTGCATTCTATGAGGAAGTCTGCCTATAGAAATTATGTCTAATTCTGCTTGCTGGGCAGCTTCATATAAGGCAGGAAAAGTGTCGACTCAGGCTATCTTAAGAAGCAGACAAATGTCTGAATTAAAAGACCTCAGGTAATAGTGCGCAGCTTGTCCCACGGGAGGTCGCAGCTCACGAGGTACTCTTTTCCAGGACCTCGCAAACCTCACGTTGAAGTCCGATATCTCCTCTTGCGGATGGCGTTGAATACTTTGAAACTGGTGCAGCAATGAGGAGGGATCAGCGGACTCGTTGCATCCCTTCACTATCCTGCCCGCTAACTGGGGCCACCCCATGATAGCTCCTTCGAGCAAAGATCTCCACTAGTAGAGAAGCTTCCCTCTCAGAGAAAGGGCTAATAGACGGGTCTTAACACTCTCACTAGTGATAGAGTGCAGTGCAGCGAAGGCCAAAATATCTTGGATGTGCTCTATGTTGTTTTCCCGGAGCCATCATAAGTAGGAATGGATTTCAAGGCAGCAGGGGGTATAGCTTCTTGTCCAACTAGAGCCAAGGGCCCTATGGAATCAACTGCTGGGAAGAGGTCCTCATCATTTTGTTGGGCAACCATGTCTTCTTCCTCTTCAGTAGTATAATCAGTATCAGTGATGTCCGAAGTTGTAGGCTATTCTTCGATTTCAGCCTCTCCAACTTCAACTTCTTCAACCTCGGCTTCTTCTATTTCAGCTTCAGCCTCGAGTTCGTTTTGGTGAGCTTGGTAGCCAGCCAGCCTTACGCGCTCTCCAGGAGCGTTGATGTCTATTTCGTAGAGATTAGGCTGCTGTCCTGGGTTCTTTGCTCTCCACCTTCTTGTATGCATGAAGGCGCTTTTGATATTGGACCAGTCTCACGGACTCAGAGAATACTTAGGTACTGCAAAGTCGCCAGGTTTTCTGATTTGACAGCAATGAAGAAAACACCGATGCTTCGATTCTGTTTTGGGGTGGGAAACTCTTGTGTCCCACCGGGCGTGCCAGAGAAACTGTTGGTTATGAATCTGCCACTAGGATAGGATTTAGTGTAATGCGCCCTAGATTCGCCGAGTAGATTGAAATTCCGGAAGGAAGGAATGCCTTCCGCACCAATCTCCGGAGGAGGCCGACTTCCTATGTTTTCTCAATTTGGTTTAAGCTCAGAGTGCAGGAAAGAAATTAGAGATGCAGAAAGAAATATAAATATGATTGTTCCGGGTGGGGAAGATAAGCGACACGGTAACAGCCAATCACCACTACTAACATCAATTAAACACAAAATATGTTGCAGAAACTATCAACACAATTCATCCTATGTATCCTTCACTTTTGCATTCCAGGAATACTTAACTATCAAATACCGATATCCAGAAAAACAGAATAACAGTAAGCAATAACATAAACAACATGAGGCAGAAATACTCAGTAAAGGCAACATACAAGACAAAGACAATCAATAGAGCCAAGTATATTTCGTATTCAGAAGCAAACGCACAGCTACAGCAGTTCCCTAGCAATATATCCCCCTTCCACCCTTTTACAATGATATGGCACAGCTATTTATAGCGCAATTTTCCCCCCCATTACAACTTTGGGCATAGGATCCCAGACCTGACAATAGTTGACAAAGCTGACAAAAGCGGCAAAAAACGGCTGATATTGACCTCTGTGGGTATGGAACGTACTTGCAGCAAGGTCCACCAGAAAACTTGGCAGCTATGTGGCAGTGCGGTAGATGAAACTTCGAGTCAGCTTGAATGAGGGTAGTTGCGGTACAATAAGTCAGTTCATGCTCGCACACCTTCTGTCGCATCTCTGACTCGAATCTCGAGGCTGGACACCTGTCGAAATCTGATGAGGGGGAAAATCTGCCTTTGAAGCTCATACTTTCTCTCTTGCCCGACTTCGCCCAAAATTGGAGCGCAACCGGGCAGCGCAGGGTGGAAGCAGCGCAGTTGGGAAGGCCTTCGTGCCTTAGAAATTTTCTGGGCAGTTTTCAACGTTCTTTGCCCGAGTGCGCACAAGTCAATGAGCGCAGCCCGACTTCGCTGCAAAGTCGGGCGGCTCAACACTTAGCCGATTTTTTTTTTGAAGTCACCATGGCAAATCGCTCGGCTGCGCACTTCCTTGAGGGCGCCGCTCGACTTCGCTGCGAAGTCGGGTGGTCCCAACACTTAACCATTTTCTGGATATCTTTCTCATTGACGTCGCCCAAGTGCACATAAAATTGGGAGCGCAGCCCGACTTCGCTGCGAAGTCGGGTGGCTCAAGACAGCATTTTTCCCGGGCTCAGCTCCACACATCAGCTTCCCAAGTGCGCATGAAACTAGGAGCGCAGCTCGACTTCGCTGCGAAGTCGGGCGGCTCCACACTTAACGAATTCTTGGGCACGTTTTTGACAATTCTGCCCAGGTGCGCACAGATAGATGAGCACGGCCCGACTGCGCTGCGCAGTCGGGCAAACAACAACACTTAGAAAATTTTGGGCTCTTTGCCCTCTCAGAGAAACAGTCAGAAGTATGTGGGGGGAAAATGGAGAGAATGAAACTGATGGCAGAAAATATAGGGGATAGTGGAGAAAGGGAGAGAAGAAAGAGGGAAGGGAAAGCGGCATCCTTACAAAAAATTCGAAGACATGGCACCCCGTGCAAAATATGGCAACAATAACGTTGAAATTAGATGCTCTTCAAAACTTAGAAGAGGTGAGCAAAATATGGGATGCACCTTGGTAGATCTTACTATGCACAACTCTTAAGTTGCCAACTGTTATCCATCAAGGCTATATTCCCAAATCTATCTATGACTTGGTTTGACAATCTTTTGGCACTTAAGAAGAACTTGTTGGGTTTCCCGAAATATTTCTTTTATAAGCATATCCTTCTTTCAAATCTATCCCAACAAAGGGATCGAGAAATCAGTCCACAGTATATATAGAATAGGTATCTTGTTAGGATGGATTTTAGGTATCTCAATACATTGGAGAAATGTGTTAATTGTCTCTTAGACATTGTCCCTGATCCGATCTGAAATAGTTGCTATGATTTTGTGTTGGTTTTTCTTGAACATGATGGGATTTGTGCCCGTAACTACAGTTCAACAAATGGATGGGGAGGTTTCTACGCTTCTCAACCTCTGGATCTTGGGCCGGTTCCCTTTTACCTTCTATCTAAGGCTAAAAACAAAGAAATAAACTACGTGGAAAACAAAATAAGTAGTATGATCTAAAAATGCAAAAAACAAATCTAATCTACTTTGTTTGAGAAGGGTGCAAGAGAAAGAAGAAGCAAAATATGGCCTAGGCCGTAGAGGGGTTTAAATCTGGTGCACTTGGCATTCTCAATAGAAACCAAACAACTTCATCACTGAAGATCTTCAGAGAAGGATTAACAGGTGAAAGAAGGGCAAAGCCATTAATTTCACACATCCATAAAACAAGGTCAAAGCCAATCAAATATAGATGCCAAACACAACTCTATTGATTTCAAGATTTGAGTGATTTACAATTCTTTCTTTGAAGAGTAGCTCTGATTGCTTCAAAGTACGAAAGACCCTTACAATGGACATTGAGCTCTTATTTATACCTAAATTGGTAGCCACGAAATGGACTACATACAATGTACCTTGGTAATAATTATGAGGTGGTTATATCATCCTTATCCTATTTACTAAAATAGACAAGGAGCGAGGTGCTTTGGTTGGGGGTCACTTCGAAGAGTGGGTCACTCAAATGTGTAATGTCCCCATTCTAGTCAGCTAACAGAGCGTAATATGGACTTGCCTATTCATAAGGTTTCGTAGGCAATGTCGAGTGTTTAGGAACCACTAGGTGTTATGGAGATATTGTTGGACGATCTGCATTCACAGTTGTCAGCTTTCAAGACCGTTTCTGGTAGTATTTTCAGAGACTTACTATTTTTAGTAAGTCAGTTAGGGTTGGATTCTCGGGAAACGGAAAGTACGACTGGCATCTTCGGCCAAATGGGTACTCATTTCTATCTTCGGATGTGAGTTTGGATGAGCGGTCATGGAGTTTTTAATCGTCGAAGTTATAATTATTATAAAGTCATTAAATTATTATATTATTCTCTTAAGTATGACTTTATGATTTGTTAGGGGGCTTATGAGTACTCATTTTGAAGGAAATAATGTATATTTTAATGTGGTTTTATTAATGCCTAGCTTGGATGCCACTTTTGGAGATTATAATATGATTAAGTGATATTGTGGAGTTAAGTCATTATATGTGCTCATTAGTAAATGAATTATTGACATAAAGCAAGTAAAAAAGAAAGAAGTTTAATCCCACATTCTACCCACATTGGGTCGACCAACTCGAGAAAAGAATAAATAGAGGTTGTGAGAGCATTTGAAAACATCTTTAGTTATTACATTTCATGTTTGGAGAAAGGAGCTTGCTTGCAGCAGAGTTTGCAGGAAGATATCCAGCTTGTTTGTGACGAAAAACCACAGGCAAGGGCAGATTTGGCTTGTTTGGAGACGAAACCCTCCAACAGGAACATCACTTTTGGGATTGCAAGATATCCTTGGAGTGATTGTGGCATTTCCGTGACGGGGAATGATTTGAGCTTCAAAGTTGCAGGTTGTTGATGAGTTTTGGGGTGCACTTGGTGCCATTTTTAGAGTTACTTCAGATTGCAGATTTTTCCAGTGAGGCCAAACCATTAGAGGCTATTTTGAATTAGATTGCTTGGGTTTTTGAAGAAGCTTGTATTGCTGATTATTCATAGTTTTTGATCAGCTTATCAGCCGTACACTTCAGTAGTTTGGAAGGGATCTATGTCATTTGTGAAGGGTTTTAACAGGTTGTACCAGTTGCAGTGAAGGGCGTGCACTTATTGAGGCCAAATGCCTCCTATTTGGAGTATTCATTGTGTTGTATGAGGTCTTCTCTTTTTTGGACAGCCAAACAACAATTAGTATGCTAGAGAAATTGTATTACAAGCATATTTAATGAATATATAAGTTTGGTGTTGCTGGTGTTAACTTCCAGAATGATATCAGGCCTTTATATCTCCGGGTACACTTATCCTTGTACAATTTCCTTCATTGGGTTTGCTCAATATCATTAGAAGAAGTTTGTGCTTAAATTTCGTAGTCATTGGAGGAGTAGTTTTTAAGATACAAGCATTTCTAGTTTGCTGCTATTTTAATTTCCAGAATTTGTATTATTGCAAAAAGTATAAAAATATCATATTTGCATAAATCACGTGATATCAAAGCAATCATAAAATAAGACATTCAAGTTTTCATTTTGGAACCCAAGATCGGAACCTGGCTCTTTGGGTGGCAAATTTATTTGCCTTCGAAAGGGGAGGACATTACAAAATGTGGATGCCACACACAACTCTATTGATTTTGAGATTTTAGTATTTTACAATAATTACTCTGAATGGTAGCTTTGGTATTGCTTCAAAGGCCAAAAGACCTTTACAATGAGCATTGATCTCTTATTTGTACTTGAACTGGTAACCATGAAATTGACTACATACAATGTACCTCGATGATAATTACAAGGTGGTTATGTCATCCTTATCTTGTTTACTAAAAATAGACAAGGAGGGAGGTGCTTTGGTTGCAAGTCGCTCGAAGAGTGGGTCACTTTGGAGAGTGGGCGAGGGCATTCAAAAAGCGTATCGCTCTAGTGAGTGAGGCTCCCTCTTCTAAACATAGCCAATTCTTGTTGATTTTTTCCTTGTTTTTTCTTCTGCCTCAACTTGTGTAACAGAGCTCCATTCGAGGAGCAAAGTCAGTCGGAGAACAGGGTGCTCGGAGAGCAGGTCGCTCTGGTGATTGAATTTTCCTCTTCCAAATACTTAACCATTTCTTTATTTTTCCCTACAATGTCTTCTACCTTACCTTGTGTAACGTACCTTCGTTTGGGGAGGAAGGTTGCTTAAAATGTAGGTCACTCTAGAAAACGTGGCGCTTGGAGAGTGAGGTTGCTTGGGGAACGGGGTGCTTGGAGAGCAGGCCGCTTTGAGAGCGGGGAACTCAGTCGGCAAGTTGCTTCGAGAGTGGGGCGCTCAGGTGAGTGGGGATCCCCCCTCCAAACACAATCAATTCCTGTTTATTTTTTCCCTACTTTTTCTTTTTTTGTAGTTTGAGCAACGAACCTCCATTCAGGAGGAAGGTCACTCAGGAAGCGGGTCTCTCGGAGAGTGGGTCGTGTTGGAGAGCAAGGTGCTTGGAGAGTGGGTTGCTCTAGTGAGTGGGGCTCCCTCTTCCAAACACTTGATCAATTCTTGTTGATTTCTACTGTATTTTGCCTCAACTTGTGGGATGGACCTCCATTTAGAAGGAGGTTGCTTGGAAATCATGTCACTTTGGAGAGTGCGGTGCTCGGAGAGTAGGTCATTGTGATGAGTGGGGCTTCGTCTTCCAAACACTTGACCAATTCTTATTTATTTCTACCCTTGTTGTCTTTTGCCTTAGCTTGTGCTACGTACCTTTGTTTGGAAGCAAGGTCACTCATAAAGTGGGTCACTCTAGAGAGTGGGGCGCTTGGAGAATGGGTCACTCGGAGAGTAAGGAGCTCTAGAGAGTGGGGTGCTCAAAGAGCGGGTCACTTCGATGAATGGGGCTTTCTCTTCCAAACACTTAACCAATTCTTGTTGATTTCTACCTAGCTCTATCTTTTGCCTTAATGGACATTTTTTTAAAACTTTAGTGAGTGAGGTCGTTCAAAGAGTGAGGTGCTTCGGCGAGCGGGCTCTTTATGGAGTGTAAAATGCTCAAAGTGAAGCGTTTATGAAGTATGGCTTGGTCCCTTCACATTTTTCATACTAATTGTGTGACAAAACTTGTTTTGGAACTGATGGTAGTAGTCAGCTACTACAGTTTAGAAAAAATATTCTTTTCCTTTCTAACCAAATGTTCCATTGGCTGAAACTTGGCCTCATTAACAATAGAGCATTAGGAATTATGGTTTTGAATGCAATTTTGGGTAGTGTTTGCCACATATGCATAATTAAGCTTGTTAATTTTGTAGAAACCTTCCATGTCTCAAGGTTGAAGAGTCCAACTGCATCTATAAAATAGATGGTGTAGTCTCCATCTATTGTGTGGAGGGGATATCTGTTGGAGTGGTGGCATCCTCCTTTACATACAATATTAGCTATTTGAATCATGTTTCCTATAATATCCAGAGAAAATTGAACCTAGATCATAATAATAGATTTTGTGTGATTCACAAATCAATATTAGTTCCTTACTTTCAGTACTTTCAGCAGTTGAAAGTATCACAATTATTTCTCTAGATGTCCTCAACACAAAGCCTCTTTGCTCTCCTTTAAATCTATATATTCATTTTCAAGGATATCTCATAAAATCTTTTCTTATTCTTGTGGAATAAATAGTGTCAATACCTTTGTTTCTTTTCTCTTCATATAATTGATATTTCTTCACGATTATTAAAAACTTTCTTACTAGCAATTTGTGTTATGAAAACCACTTTCATTCAGAAATCTATGTCACTTACTGTACAGATTAATTTATTGTAAAAGAGGACATGGTTGGTAGGAAATCTCCCAAAAAAGAATAGTGTCAATTCCAAGTTTCTTGCCAAAGCCCCCTTTGAACTATACTCATGGCCTGAACCACGCTATGCTATTTCGGAGTTCCAAGTGAAGGGATAAATTTTTTACAAGATCATTGGTTTCAACCTATGTTATATATATTTTTTTCATATCACATAGCCCAAGCCTGGTCCATGGAAGTGATTTCTCCATAAAAGTTTGGAAATAGAGCCAAATTCATCAAACTGATATGTCTAATCTAGACTTCCTGATGTTTTTGAAAGTCACTTGCTGCCAATTCTGTATTCAGTTTTCTTGCTTATTCCACCAAAGAAATTTGCAGGTCAATATACCAATTCATTTGGACTAGATAGGGCTTTGCTACACCCAAATTTGGATATTTAGCACACGCAGATTTTATAAAAGTGAGGTGCCTGTCTTTGGAAAGCATATAAAGGTCTACCTTTGAAATTTGTGTTTTGATGTTGTTAATGGTCTCGACCCAATCCTTGTGCTTGTGTTGCTAATGTTCATGCCTAGATATTTCAATTAATTGAAGTACTAAAAGGCAGTAAATTTATCTATAGAGTGACCCCTTTATGCAGAAAAAGAATGCCTTAACTTCCTTTCTTTGATTCCTTGGATAGAATTCTAGGATCACATCCCAATGATTTCTTCGAAAATCTAGGCTTCTGCTCTAAAGGCCTAACCCACAAGGAGGAAGTCATCAAATTGAATATGGAAGAGAGATAGACTTGATGAGAGTTAGAAACACCAGTGATAATTCAAAGCCTCTTTACTTTCTTCAGTTTAGGTTCTAAGAGTTTCTACCAACAAAATGAATAACAGGCTGGCCTTGATGTATTAAGACGGATACCAAGGATATATAAATCATGACACATCAGTCCACTGAACAACAAAACCAAGCAAGGAGGAGAAACCCCAAGAAAATCCATCCCAATTTGTCATAAGCTTTGGCTATGTATCATTTAATAATCATACCTTTAATCTTATTTGAATGAGTTCAACTGGATTTAGCCCATACTTGTTTTATCAAAAATATATCTTTCTCATGGACAAGAATTATTCCATTAAGTATATGTATTCCTCTTACAAAGGCTTCTTTCCTTAGAAATCAAAAGAAGGAGCAGTTTGATCCTATTCGCTGTATTCTTTGTGATACTTTTGTACACTATTTTGCAAACGACAATATCTATAAATGAATTCAATGTTTGAGCTTTTGCCTTCTTTGCAAATGAATATACTATGTGAGGATTTTAGGATTGTTCTTGACGTGTGAGATTCTTCAATTATTTCTAGATTATTTTTTTATTTGTTTTTTGAATTTACATGGTGGAATGGGCTATTATTATTTCTAGATTTTGTGTTGAACTATTTCTCAAATTCTTGAGCATGGTCAATTAGGAATCTGTCTGGTATCAGGGCCTTTCCTTTATTCATATTAAAAGAATTTTGTTTAATTTCTCCATTGTGAAAGGGTTATAAGGAGAATTACTCAATTCCATTTTGTTTAATTCCAACATCTGTCACTAGTCTATGGAGTATGTCACTGTTGCATCTTTGATTGACGCCTGTCCCTGGAAGATTTTGTGAAACAACCATGCATGTATGCACCAGGCCTCTGATATTATGATGTGTATTTGGCTTATGGAGTAGTCGACATGTGGTATGCAGAACCTTCTGTTCTAAAGGATTATAGGGGTATCTTGAAGTTTATTGGATGAAATGGATCAAGGGGTAACTTGTGTCTTGAAGCTTCAACATTTGCTATAATAACTGTTGGCCACAGATCCGCCACCTGGGAAGGACTTGGTGTGTCAATGCGCCCTAGACCCGCAGACCAACATTGAAAGGCCGGGAGGAAGGGATGCCCCCGTGCCGATCTCCGGAGAAGGCCGGCTCCTTTCCTAACCTACTTGAGGGTTTTTAGATAAGAGTGCAGGAAAGAGATTAAAAAAGGAGGGAAAAGGGAACTGGAAAGAGATTGAAAAAGATAAGGGAACAGGAAAGAGATGTAAATATCATGCGTTTCGGGTGGGGGGAGAACAAGTAGCACGATCGCAAATTTGCATCCGAACCAACAACAATTAAAACAAAGCATGTAACAGAAATTGCAACTGCATTCTTTCCTATGTATCCTTCTGTTTTGTATTCCAGATCCAAATAATCACCAATGCTCAAATCCAGGATTCAGAATTCAAACAGACAGAAATATAAATGGACATGAAGCAGAAATACTAGCGGAAGGCAGCATAAAAGACAGAGACAAGAAGCAGAGCCAAGGATGCTTTGAATTAATTAGAAGGTGGTCCGTCACAGCAGAGTCCTCTAGCAATATGTCCCCCCTCCACCCCTTGTACAATGAAATGAGGCTGCTATTTATAGCACAATTTTCCCCCCCGATTACATTTTGGGCATAGAATCCCAGACCTGACAAAAGCTGCAAAAGCTGACAAAAGCGGCTGATGTTGACCTCTACGGGTAAAGAATGTACTTGCAGCAAGGTCCTGAAAACGTGGCAGCTCCGTGGAAATCCGGTAGGTGGGAAGTTGAGTCAGTTTGAATGGGGGCAGATGCGGTACAATCTGTCAGTTCACGCTCATCTACCTCCCGTCACATCTCTGACTCGAATCTCGAGGCTGGACACTTGTCGAAATCTGATAAGGGGAAAAATTTGCCTTAGGAGCTCATATTTTCTTTCTTGCCCGACTTCGCCCAAAATTGGAGCGCAACCAGGCAGCGCAAAGGGGGAAGTAGCGCAGTTGGGAAGGCCTCCGTGCCTTAGAAAATTTTTGGGCAGGCTTCAATGTTCTTTGCTCGAGTGCGCACAGGTCAGTGAGCAAAGCCCGACTTCGCTGCAAAGTCGGGCAATCCCACAACTTAGCCGTTTTATTCAAGTGAGCTGCCCAACTGCGCACGAATTTGAGGGCGCAGCCCGACTTCGCTGCGAAGTCGGGGTTCGCTCAATACTTAGTCAAATTTTGGGCTCAGCTCTCTGCACGTCAGCTCCCCAAGTGCGCACAAAACTGAGAGCGCAACCCGACTTCGCTGCGAAGTCGGGTTGCGGGAACACTAACACTTGGAAAATTTTGGGCCTTTGTATGAGCGCAGTCGGGCTGCGAAGTCGGGTTGCGGCAACACTAACACTTGGAAAATTTTTGGCCTTTGTATAAGCGCAGTCGGGCGGGGCTTGACACTTAGTCAATTTTCTGGCCCGAAATTGAGCTTCCTGGTCCTGCTTCCCGGGGCCATAACTTTTGATCCGCTGACCCGATCGCCTATTATAATATATCGTCGGAAAGCTAGCGAAAATATCTGCAATGATAAAATATCCAAAGCTTATTTCATCCATTTTATCGCCCCCATTTATGGCCCGCGAAAACCCGAACACCTCTGCATGCTCTTTGTCGCTTTAAAGCTCCATACTTAGGCCAAAGTTTATCAAAAAATTTAATGTGGCAAAATTGCCAACAATTACCAGTTGAGAATGTTATAACCTTTGTATAGCTTCTGAAGTTTCATGTGCTCAGACAACATAGACTTCTAGCCCTGGGGAGGCCAGTATCTTAGACCAATCCACTGTACCAATCCTTTTGAAAAAGGCAAACTACAGGATGCTCACAACCATAAAGTGACCTTTTTAATATTTCCTGCATTATATAGATGCACCATGGATTTGTACCTAATTAAATTATATTAAAAATTTCACATTAAAGTCTAATGAAGTTTTTGGGAGCTTTACATTTCTATCATCTTTGGTAAAAATCATATTTTAGGCAACCTTTCAATATTTATTGCAATGTTGGACTCTTGCAACTTATTTTGAGGGTTCTATTGTTGTGTTTGACGCAAGGTACATTGGAAAGGCTATGATAAAAGTGAAGATACATGGGAGGCTCTTGAAGGCTTGGGGTGAGTTGCTCCAATTTCCACCATGTGATTCTGATTTTTACTCCTTTCTTTTTCATGAAGCATAATATTTTTGGCATCTGTTTAAATCCAAATTTATCGTAGCTGTAAACATTGTTTTAGACATTGTCACGAGAGACTCAAAGAATTTATAATACAAGGTTGTGTGGCCAAGATCTTGCCTCTTCCTGTAAGTGCTTGTTTTTTAATTCCACTGTTATCCTATGGTTTTGGCTCAAAGTTCTCATCGATTCAAAACTTAAGAGTCCATATATATCATGATTGGCAGGGTGAAATTGATGTAATCTGTGGAGGGCCGCCATGCCAAGGAGCCACTGGATTTAACAGATACCGGAATAATGAAGCTCCGTTTGATGATATTAAGAACCATCAGATGGTAGTATTCATGGACATTGTAGAATTTCTAAGGCCGAGATATGTTGTGTTAGAGAATGTTGTGGATATAATAAAGTGGGCTGAAGGCCTGCTTGGCTGCCATGCTTTGAGTCGTCTCATCCGAATGCACTATCAAGCTCAGCTTGGCATCATGGTGGCTGGATGCTATGGCCTTGCACAGTTCCGCATGAGAGTTTTCATTTGGGGAGTCCACCCTAAGGAGGCAAGTAATTATCATCAATTAATTAAAAAAGTCCCACATTAATGTCTCTGTTTTTTGTCCAGGATTATGGGGTAATGGTAAAGGGGCACATTGAGAATTGGCATATAGTTCAAACTTCAATGAACATGGGTATATTTGAGAGTGACCATGGTTTGACTTTTAATAATGCTGCTTAAGCGTATTCCCTACTGCCATAAAGACAGTTCTCAACCTCACCCAATATGTATCAAGACAAAAAGAGTGAGGTTTTTTTGTGTCTAACAGCTGTGATATGATGCTGCAGAAGTTGCCTCAGTTTCCTCTTCCAACTCATGACGTGATTTTGAGAGGTGGCATCCCAAGAGAATGGAAGGTAGGTTTTGTAGACCCAAATCAAAAGTAATTTTTGAATTTAAAATTAGTTTATTTAGTAAAATAAAAATAAACAATGGGCTTCTCATCAAAGCAGCGTAATGTGGTTGCCTATGAAGAATCAAAACGCCCCAAGCTCAAGCCTGCGATTGTCCTCAAGAACGTAATATCTGATCTTCCTCCGGTAAGTCTTTTCTTTTTGGTTCTCTTGCTTTTCTATCCAATACAGTCAATTCTGAAAGATCAGTGACGCAAAGGATATACACACTTGGCTGAGCTTTTCTGCTGAACAAATGGGTGGCTACATTAAAGATATGCTTGAATATCTCACAATGTCAAAGATGGGATACTTTAGATCTAACACGTTAGAATTTTATCATATTGGATTATTATTACTTTTTTCTGTTGAAAGTTTTTTTTTTCGATTAAAGAACTTTTTTTGTGCCTGACTATGTAATTATTTTGGTTTGTACAACAAATCCTCAGAAATTTACATAAAATTATTCATATATTCTGTTATGGTATGGTCATGATTTCATGGTTGAATATGTTTCTCAGATTGATCAGTTCAAGCAAGAGGAGCAAATGCCTTACTTCACTCTTCCTCAAAATGAGTTCCAGAAATACGTCAGATTCCCCAAAGAAGGTTAACAATATGCTTTTTGGTTTTTGGCATCTTATTTTGAAAACGGAGTTCATTATTAAAACTAGATTCTACAAACAAAAGGAACACAATGGGTAAGGTTTTTACAACAGATCGTGGATGCAGGAAATGTTATGTCATCACAAATGGGACTTCATAAGCAGATACTTTATGATCACCAGAGCTATCAGCTCAATGAAGATGACTATCAGCGTGTTTGCAGAATACCAAAAAGAAAGGTTAGGAGAGCTGAAAATTTAAGAAAAGATTTTATATTGTATACTATTTTAGGATTTTTTACTGTGCTCAACTATTTTGGTATGATATTTTAGGTGAGTTCTATCTATCATCACAGATAGAAAATATAGTTTAACTCCTCAACAATGTTGTGTGTGTGTGAGATAGATCAAGAGTTCACCCAATACATCAGACTAAAAACTTCAATGCGTTGAAAATTCAGAAACAGCTGAAAATTTTCTCTATGAAGTAAATTAAAAAGAAAAGGAGGGGGGAAGAAAATCTTCTGTTTATGGTGGTTTTTGTTTTTTATTCTGTAGCTGTACAGTGATTAATTTGGTATATTCTGAATGTCGTGATTTTATTAGGGTGCAAATTTCATTGATTTAGGAGGTGTGTATGTTCCTCCAAACACTTCTCGTCCAATCATAGACCCATCCAAACAAAGGGTTTTGTTGCCTTCGGGAAAGCCACTGGTACATATTTGAAAATTTTGAATCAACATATGTAAGTTATGGAATATCAGCATTTTCTTTTAAACAATATTATTTTCCATGTCTCCTCCAGGTTCCAGATCATGTCATATCTTATTGTAGAGCACATGGGTCTTCAAGGCGAGTAAGAATTTGGTTTTTATACTTCCTGTTGTCGGCTGGATATTTTTTCCTTAACCGCGACAATTATATATGAATTCTAAATTAATCCATGAAGGCTGATATCACCTTTCAGACCCTTTGGCCGCTTATGGTGGGATGAAACAGTTCCAACAGTTTTTACAAGGGTGGAGCCTTACATGCAGGTTTACTAAATTCCTGCAATTTTTATAGACCTCAATCGTCATCTATTTCTGGATTTTCTGCCTTCGAGTTTTGAATCTGGCTGAACATCCATCATCAAATCTATGATGATGACTTCATGAAACTCCTCCACTCATCATCACTGGATGTGATGGTGGGTGGATGACTTGAATATGAGGCTGAGGCTGAAAACTCAAGGCAGAAAATTCAAGAATAATCTAAGAAATGAAATTCTTAATGCGCATGGCGATCTAGTTATGAGAATGCATTGCATTTAAAAGTATACTTAATATTTACGTGTGATGATCTTGAAACAAGTTGATGCATGTTCACACTGAAAATGTCTTCACTGCTTGCATTGTGTAATACATGTTGACATAGACAAATTTACATCCAGAGCAAGATCGCATACTGTCTGTTCGGGAAAATGCAAGACTGCAAGGCTTTCCAGACTACTACAGGCTTTGCGGTACCATAAGGGAGAAGTAAGTAGTTCTTTATGATGCATATTTTTCTAACAGTCTTGTTTCTGCACTGGCATACTCCTGTGATTTGGAATTTTATTCCACTATAATATCCAATATCCAGTTTCTGATATACTTGTAAGGTCATATAATCTGTATTTTTGTTTTAATTTCTCTTTGTTTGGCCCTGGTTTGGGATATTGGTTAAGGACCATATCCACTAGTGCAAGGTTTTGTGTTCAATTCCCTCTATTCTCATCATTGTGTCATTACAAATCTATTAACAAGCTGTTGTAAATAACTTAGAAAGTGGTTACCTTGTTGTGGCCCTGGTTTGAGCTTTTGGTTAAGGACCCATACCATAAGTACAGGGTTATAAGTTTGATTCGATTTGTGATATAGTAGCTTTCTTGCCTTGCAGTTGGACAATTGCGATGTACATAGGTATATTGACTCATACGTATTCTGTCTGAATTTCATGCTAATATCTGCCTGTTTATGAATGATGAATGAAATGCAGGTACACACAAGTGGGGAATGCAGTGGCAGTGCCAGTTGCAACAACACTGGGTTACAGCATGGGCATGGCCATGAAGGACATGTTTTTGACAAAGGAACCTGTCATGGAACTTCCTCGCAACTTTCCTTATGAGTACCTCCTGGCTTACAGGAATCACAAACTGTAAACTAGATTACTGGTTTTTTTTTTGTGGGGAAATGACTTCAATGGGTCTTTCTCCAGAATTTAGAGAGCAGCAAGTCGGGTTTGGTTATCAATAGTGTAAGAGCCATCTATATGACCTTATCTTTCTCGGAGATCTGCTTCTCCAGCTTTCCAGTGTAATTTAACATTCAATTGGAAAAAAAGAATATGGCAATTTCAAATATTGAAGTACACTTCAGGCAATGCTAGGATACTGCTGTTAGGCTATACGTGAAATCAGGCAATGCTAGGATACTGCTGTTAGGACAATTTCTCATGGACCAGTTCAAATAAAATTGAAAAATAAATAGGATACCCATGTAATTAGGGTTTTAGGTTTTCTTTAAAAAAATTAGGTTCAAATTATGTATATGAAAATTTTCCTCCAATACCCATTTAATTAGGATTTTAGGCTTTCTTTAAAAAAAATTAAGTTCAAATTATGTATATGAAAATGAATTTATATATAAAAATAAATAAAAAATAAAAAATATCTGACAATGATGAACGTTAATCAGGATTGTGAAAGAACGAGCTAAAAGGGTAAGGTGAATTTTAGTAGGATTCAAAGCCAACTTTATGTACAATGACTTATATTGCGATCCAGTGTAGATTACAAAAGAACATAAACATGTAAGATAAGATAAAACATAATATATAATGTGGTTTACCCAGTAGATTACATCCACCAAGAAACATCAGTCTTTTGTATTAGTACCAATACAATCTCTGAAGGAAATAATCCTGTAACACAACCAACTGCAAATGCCTCTTCAAAACACTATCATCTCAACACAATTACTTTAACAATAATTCAACATGCAAACACCCTTGCATCAAACTCTACACCAAGCTTCCTGCTTTCTCTACAGGAGATACACAATCCTATGGACTTCCTATAAACAAAATATAGTCTCCTCTACTCGAGGTATTACATAAATAAGGAAACCAGTTACATGTATGATAAAACAAGCATCCTATAATTAACTCAATCTTGACTTAAGATCTAATTCAAACTTAGAAGTTTACAATTAGAAAAAACTTAATTTTAGTCAATTGTAAAATTAACTTTTCATTTTTCTACCTTTAGTTCTGATTGGTCATCTAGAGTCTCGTCGTTAAAGAACAGAGAACTATTTTATCCATATTTAACCACAATCAAACTCCACAACCTAAATTTTTTTTATCTAAAGTCTCGTCGTTAAAGAACAGAGAACTATTTTATCCATATTTAACCACAATCAAACTCCACAACCTAAAATTTTTTAGTAAGATTCAAAGCCTGCACCAATGATTTAGTCAAGTTATTGCTCTTAAATATTTAATGATTGTAAAGTGAATACTTAGGGACTCACAAGCCTCGTGAAATAAGTTGAATTTAAAGTCAACTTCAGTCTTGTCAAAATATGCAAATCTCGAAGAAGTATATAAACTACAATATCTCCAGGGTCTCAAGGTGTTCTCTAAACAGGAGGTCCGGTCTGGAGGGGGCTAAGGTAAGGTAAATACATTTTGGATTTTTGATATGGAGCAGGCTAAGGTAAGGTAAATACATTTTGGATTTTTGAATCTAGATAACACATTATCTATACAGGGTTATATGAAAAACTTAAAATCTTTCAAATTGTTCTTTGCGAGATTGGCTTTCTACATTATCCTCACTGAGGAATGATGAGAAATTGGGAATGAGTGTATTATGATTCATTTTATCTACTTTATTATTAAATTAGGAACATAGAATATAATTTTTTAACTTTCAATAGTTTAATTTTTTAAATTTAATCTTAATAAATTGGTTATAATAATAAACATTTCGGATGTTTTAATGTAAGATTTTAATAAATTATATAGTGGTATTATAATTAATTATTTTAGCCATTATAATGGTATTAGAATCAATCATTTTTACAAAATTTGAAGAGGCTATTTTTGACCACTTTTTCTTTAACTACTTGATGTTATACCATTTGACAATAGTTTATGATTATTAAGAATAGTTTTTTTTGCATATATAAAACATGTTTAAATTTTGAAATAATTTTATTTTTATTAAAATATAGTCGTAATAACATTTAAAAGAGGTTTTAAAATATCCTCATGTAGAGGAGTTGGAGAGCAAGTGAGTAGTTAAAACTCGGTTGAAATTGAGAGGCCCTAGGTTCAAATATCTCCCCTCACATATTGCGGATGTGCTATGTACATAAGGGGTTACCAAAAAAAAAAAGAAAAAGGTTTTCCTAATATCAATTATAACAAATGTTTTACATAACCTTAGCAATTTTTTGGAGTAAAGAAGATTATATATTATTGTCAAATATAAATGGTTAATTGTAGATATGAATGTTTATTTGAAAAAATGAAAAATATATTATATTTATAGAAGTTGTATTACAAAGTAAAATGAGTTGGATAGCAAACAAGGGAAGAAGAAAATCTTCCTCCAATCCCTCCTGACACAATAGAAGGGATTGGAGATTTGCAGCTATCATTGATGGGGTGTCCTTCTGCTTCATTATCTATTGTCTTCTCCATACCTTTTGCTCTCCAAGAGTTGAGATATCTTAAATGTTAAGAAAATAATTTTTGTATAAATATAACTTCATATTAGAGTTTACAATTAATCAAAAAACATATTAGACAATTTGAAGGAGATTTTACAATTTTTTGGTCTTTGTTTGATTTATCTTATTTTTAATTTAAAATAGAAACCATTGGTGGTGCTTCTCTTTGGCTTTTAAGGTTCAAAAGTAAAGTACACACCATGATGGGGTGTGTGTGTGTATGTATAAATACTTAGTATGACCCTTTAATCAATCCTCGATATCAAACCATAGCACTATCGATTCCTTATCCTATATTATAGGATATAAATGCTAGGCTAGATCAATTAGAAAAAGAAAACTTTGAGTTTAAACAATAGTTAGCCTCTATTCAAGAAGATGCACCAAAATAGTATTTTGATAGAGATTGTTATAATTAACCTATAGATCCTACCTTAACAAATAAAACCTATCCTCTAGGCTTTGTGTTACAAAAGTTTTGGATGTATAAGGGAGAGGGTGAACCAATAGAATACGTTTGAGTTATTTGAACTACATGCCATGACATAAAATATGATGAGATGTTGTTATTGAAGATCTTACCTACAAGCCTTGGAAGTGAGGCCTTAGAATGGTTATACCATTTGCTCCACCACTCAATTAAGAATTATTTTGACTTGGTTGAAATTTTCATTCAATATTTTATTGTTTATATTGCAGTAAAATGCATAGTTAATGATTTATATAAACTAAAACAATGTAAAAATAAATCCCTTAATGAATTCTTACCCCAATGGTAGCAAATGGTTAGAAATATTCCTTTTGATCTACCATAGAGAGACCTATTGTGTGTTTTTACATGAAATTTAAAATAACATCACATATCCCCTAGAGATGACCTATGTCATATATTTTGATGATGTTATAGATCTTGCGAAGCAAATGGAAGCTACCCTTCAATGTATAGGGCAATTAAAAACTAATAAAGAAGATAACCATATTCTTCTAATTTTAAAAGAAAATATAAAAATAATCATGTTGTGGGTGATGGTGTAACGGACTCTCACCCCAAAAATAATCTTAAAATAAGCAGTGTTAATACCACTACAACATTATAAAAATTAATCCTAGCTAATATTCAAGAAATCCTCTTAGGATATTTACCAAGTTAAATCAATCTCTATATTCTATGCTAACACAATTGCTAGAAGGTAAGATGATAGATTTACCTCCTACAAGGTAGCACAACCCTAATAGAAATAATCTTCCTTGGTTCAAGGCTAACCAACAACATGCTTTTCATTACACTAATGGTTATAGCATGAACAATTGTATTACTCTTAAAAATTTGGTACAAGATCTTACTGATGAAGGTCGTCTAGTGGTTGGTGGTCTTTAATGAGCAACATCCTCTAATCAATATTTTGGGATATTTTAAGACCCTTTAACCAAACACAAAAAAAATTCTACCAGATCAAAAATGGTAGGGATGATTCAAGCTAGCTAGCACAGTGACTAGACAACAAGCTAGAGAAAAGGTCCAAACCTCTAAATTGTCTTTTAAGCCTCGTTTGGTCTTGTGTCATAGACATGTTATTGCTCATAAATAATATATTTTGGTTATAAAACCCCAAGATGAAGGTATGTTGGAAATTTGAGTTATTTTATGTTGTCATTGATGTCACATTGAGTTTTTGTGGCAAAAGCACTTCATAGATAATCATCTATGATATTTTGGAGAGCATGGATATATATAGGGTTTTTATGAAAACCAAGGCAGGCAAAATAAAAGGTTTTATTTAAAACCATGGTGGGCTTATGTGGAAAGGGCTTTTATTAAAATCCAAGGTGGAATTTTGTTTCATCGAAAAAGGACCTCCGGTGATGAAGATATTAAAGTTTAAAGTTTAAGTTTAAATTAATGGAGGGCCGACCTATGTGCAATTAATGGAGGTTGGCATATATATATATATATATATATATATATATATATATATATATATATATATATATATATATATATATATGTAAAGGTTTCAATTTATTTCGGAAAGTGGGCATATTATATATCATCGGAAAGCTTATTTCGAGGACTATTTGACTAAATTATTTAGAAGGAGAAATAAGGTGTGTAAAGAGATATTTCTGATTTTGCAAAGGGGTTCCAAAAGTGAAGTTTGCCTTGTTCTTTTTCAAGAGGATTAATTCTTTCATGAGGTGACAAGGTATGCAATATTGTGATTTTTTTTTTTTATGGTATAAGTGGTTTTGGGAGTGAAAAGGTTATGCAATGTTTTGATTTATTTTATTTTATGGTATAAGTGGTTTTGGGAGTGAAAATGTTATGCAATGTTTTGATTTATTTTATTTTATGGTACAAGTGGTTTTAGGAGAGATAAGGAAGGTGTGCAATTAAAGGCCTTGGTGATGATTATTGAAAAGTGGAGTAATGTTGATTATTTTGTGATCTACTAACCCTTATGAATATTAGCAAAATAATTTTATGATTGTGGCAGATTTACAAAGAGGTTTTTTCATCTTCACAAAAGGTATGGGCACATTCTCCTATTGATTCTTTATGGTGGTTGATTTTTGAAATATCAATGGAGGGAAAAGGATTGTTTGTGGTTTCCTTTTCGAAAGTGGTTGGTTGAATGCTTTAAGGTTTTTCTAATTTGAGAGTTGAGTTTAAACCTTGTTTTATAAGCATAGTTGTTGAAGCCCATCAATTGTAAAAGAACTTGAGTTAGAAAAGAACATGAGTATCATTGTTATGTGAGATTTGTGGTTGAGAATTATTGAAAATATTTGAGTTGGTTGATACATACTTGGACTAGGATTGTGTGAGAGAGAGTTGTCCCTTGTGATGATTGGTTGAGTTGAGTTGATTGAGCCTAGTCAAGTGATGTGTGAAGTGATTGTTAAAGTTCTATAAAATAAACTATTCCATCATTCTATGTTGAGTTGAGATTGAGGTTAGAACATATTGAGTCTCTAACAATTCTCTGTATGGTTATATAATACTTGAATTGAGTTGAGGTTGATTTGAGTTGAGAGTGAGATTAGAACATATTGAGTCTCTAACAATTCTATTTATGCTTCTATGATATTGACTTGAGTTGATTTGAGATTGATTTGAGTTGAGTTGAGTTGAGATTGATTTGGGTTGAGAGTGATATTAGAACATATTGAGTCTCTAAAAATTCTCTTTATGCTTCTATGAAGTTAATTTGAGTTGAGATTGCCACTCATTGTTGAGTTCATTTTGAGTACTACTTGAGCATGATTGATTGAGCCTTTGAGAAATCCTTTGGGATAGATTTGAGGATAGTGTTGAGACAAATTTGTGGACAGATTTGGGCAAGTTCTTGGTAAGCTTGCTAGAGTAGATTTGGAAAATTTCTTGGTGAGCTTGCTAGAGCAGATTTGGACAAGTTCTATGTGAGCTTGTTATTCAATATTTGACAAGTTCTGTGTGATCTTGTTAAGTAGGTTTTGTGTGAGCCTATTGAGCAGGTTCTTAGTGAGCCTATTGACAGAGCTTTGGAGGTGATAGAGTATAGAGGATAGAGTCTCAGTGGATAGAGATCCAACAGCCAACACAGTTGAAGATAGATATGAGTGAGGAGTCTTCAAGTGGAGAGAGGTCCACCAGTCAGTGCAACATAGAGACAAAGTCTTCTAGAATATCACATAGCCAGAGCAGAAGGGGAAAGAGTTCTCCTGTGGAAGAGATCCACAAACTTGAGATTATGGTATCATCATCTCCTTTGGATAGAGATCCATAAACATTGTAATTGGGAGTGATTCCCAAAGATATTAATTGAGAAAGTTTTAGTAAACTATTTTCTCCGTGGAGTAGCCTACATTGGGTGAACCATGTAAATTGTAGTGTCTCTATTGTTTATGGTTTTTATGCATTGCTTTGATTACCGCTATTGATACTGCTATCTTTATACAACATAATATTGATTTGGAAGACAAAGTAAAAAGTGATCTTATACTGTTCACCCCCCTCTCAGTATAAGCTTGTGTTCTTCAAGGTAGAAGAGATTTCAACCTTTAGTAATAATTAGAGGACACATTAACTAAAATATATATGCTTGAGTTGTGAATATCTTTGATCCATAAAGAAAACATATTCAAGATTCTTAGGGAGTAGACGATGCCTAATAATGTTAGCCCTAATGTTTTGACTAATATGGTAGGGTCCTTGAGTGTGAACCATGCCACCATATCCTTCTTACCTATCTCTATGCTTGGAGATATACCTTTATACATCACTTGCAATATCAAAAAGTAGTCCATTTAAAGGGCTCTCCTTGATAATGGTTCATCAATCAATTTATGAAGTCTTAGGTTCATCAATAGAATAGGGTTTAGTAAGGAAGACTTAGAAAAGTTAGAAATTGTCATAAAGGCCTATGAAAATGAAGAGCAAGAAGCTGCTAGAAGTATAATTCTTTCAATAAAAGTGGGGCTCCACATTTTAAACACATTGTTTTATTTGTTTCCCTTTGACCTAAATTATAATATCCTTTTGAGGAAACCTTGGATCCATTTTATGTAGGATGTCCCCTCAACTTATCATCAATATGTGAAATTTGAATATTCAGGTAAGTTGTATAGCATAATGGCCAATAGAGATCCATTTACCTATTATTAAAATATCCACTCAAAAAACCCAAAAGCTCAACTATACCCTTTATTGAATGCTTCTTATCCCTTCATAGATGATATCTTAAGCTTTTCCTTGCCTAAGGAAATACGCATCAACCAAGGAGAGGAGATAAGTAGTCAAGTCATGATAAAATATAAATAATAGGTTGAATATTTTAACAATATAAACCTCAACAATAACTATAATGATTTATTAGCCTTAGACTTGGCCAGGTTACTCTTGTCACCTCATACTTAAGATTTTTCTTCTAGGCGAGGAACGATTCTGCAAATAGGAACTTGCACCTTCATTTCCATAGAGATAACCAATGAATAGAGAATATGTGGAACCAATCCACAACCAATAGAATGAAGGTATGCTTCATGTTATCCCTCTAACATTTACCCTATCCCAAAGCAAATCCTCTGTAACTTTAAATATAAGGGAAAGGGATTAAGACTTTGAGAAAAAAGCATTAAAGAAACTCTAAAATCTAAAACTTGCTTGAACATTGTGGGTTGGGAAAATTTCCCAACCATAATGAAAGATCATTTTGCTCCCTTTTAGAGAGTAGTGATGATAAAGAGGTGTGCCTTTTCTCATATAAACCTCAAAAGAAAGTAACCTTAACAACATGTCTATATTGGAATCAATAGGACAACAAACCTTCACCCTTCTCCTTTTCTATTTTTTTATAGTACGCATAATCAATACCATGAGAAGATTAGGAAATATCCAATAATAGCCTTGAAAATGAGCATAGATTAGTTTCATCATAAGAAGACAACGATATGACATCTCAATCAATAGTAACCATTGTATCAACATTACACATAAATTATTGTGAGGTGATAATTCTACCCTACAATCCTCTTAGAAATAATCACAATGATATTCCTCATAAATAATATATCCCTATTGAAGGGTCTTTTTATTTAGTCACACATCCCTCACAATCATCCAACATTAAACAATGGACTTTAGATGCCAATGAGTTTCAAAGTCTCGAGGTCTTACCTTCCCCTTTACAATATGATGAATATAATATCTCAATAGAAAAGAACATATACATTAACATAGGATCAAATTACAACCCAAGACTAATAAATTTAGAAAAATTTCTAACTTTAGAAGAACAAGAAGAGCATACAAAGCTCTTAACCGAATTTGACAATATCTTTGCATGGTCCTATGAATATATGCTTATATTAGATCTATCCCTAGTCATTCATGACTTAGTAGTTAAGCCTAATGCTAAGCCAATGAATCAAAAGTTAAGAAATATGCACCCTAAGGTTGCTTTACTGGTCAAAGAGGAACTCCAAAAGTCATTGGAGGTCAAATTTATTAAGGCTATTGACTATTCTTATTGGATTTCAAACATAGTTCTTGTAATAAATAAAGAGGATATTATGTGGGTATGCACAAAATTTCAAGACATCAATAAAGCCTATCCTAAGTATGAATTTACTTTACCTAATATATACATGATAGTTAAACTTACCATCGATTACGAAATTATATTCTTGATGGATGTATTTTTTTATTATAACCATATTCACATAGCACCAAAAGATCAAGCTAAAACAACATTCACTACTCCTTGGGGTACCTTCTACTATGAAGTTATACCATTTAATTTGAAGAATGTTGGCACAACTTCTTAGTGTTCCATAACATATATATTTCATGATATGATGCATGACATTCTGGAAGACTATGTTGAGGATATTTTGGGATGCTCTATGGAGTGGGAAGATAATGTCAATGACTTGAGAATTTTTTTGAACAACTTAGATAATATAAGGTTTGTATTAAACCCTTCAAATATATATTTGGGCTAACCTCTAGTAAATTATTATGCTTTATAGTATCTAGACACATAATTGATATGGATCCCAATACAAAAATAACCAACATGCCACCACCTCAAAACCTAACTGAGCTTAAAATTTTGTAAGGTAGACTACAAACAACTAGGATATTTATATCCCAATTGGTAGATAAGTGTTAACACTTTTCTAGACTATTAAGAAAAGGGATCAAGTTTAATTGGGATGAGGAATGTCAAAAAAAAATTGACGCTTTAAAAACATACCTTTTATTTCCACCAATACTTATCTTGTTTGATCCTTTGAAGCCATTGTTGTTATACACTGCAGTGAAAGTTCATGTCTTAGGTGTTATGTTAGCACAATATGATGACCAACATAGAGAAAGTGTTGTCTACTATATTAGTAGAACCCTTATTAGTTATAAATCAAGATATACCCCTTTAGAAAAATGTGCCTAGAAGTGGTCTTTGCCTCCAAAAATATGAGACATTAATTATTGAGCCATAAAACATAAGTTATAGCTAAGGTTGATCCATTGAGATACTTTATGTCTAAACACTATCTTTTGAGTAGGATGGCTAAATGGGTTATGGCCCTTAATGAGTATGATATTAAATTCATTAGTCAAAAGTCTATTAAGGAACAAGTGATATCTAATCAACTAGAAATAATCCCTTTGCCAACTAGTCATCCCCTAGAGATTGAGTATCCCCATGATATAGTGTGCACTATTGAATAATCACAACAAGATTCTTTGACTCTTTTCTTTGACAACATGGGATGCATTAAAAAATTAAGAGCAATAATCATCTTGGTATCACCATAATATATTGTAATTCTCATATTTCTAGCTTTAATTATTCTGTATTAATAACACAGTTGATTATGAAGCACTCATCCTTGGGATTTAAGCGACCCTAGCTTTAAAAGTCACTATCCTCTCCATATTTGAATATTCACAATTAATATTCAATTAGATCAATTGAGCTTATCAAACTAAAGATGATAACCTCAAACCATATAAAGATATTACGGATAAATTAATGGCTTATTTTGAGAAGGTAACCATTGATGCTATTCCATGTTTTAGCAATCGTCAAGCAAATGCAGTGGTTGTAGTTGTATCTCTTATGCCTCTAGAGTTGGAATATGAATAAACAACAATTATCATCTTGACCTACAATCTTACAATCTAGTCAAGAACCATTAGCTATCTTGGCCATTGAACAAGCACCTATCCTTTATTCTTGGTACAAGAAAATATATGATTTCCTTAAAAATGGTGCTTTTCTTAAAGGACTAAATCATCACAAGTAGAAGAACCTTAGGCAATGTGCTTGTTGATATATGATAATAAAAGATATCTTATATAGGTAAACATTTGATGATATTATGTTAAGATATCTAAATTCATATGAAGCTAAAATAGTAGTTCAAGATACCTATAAATAAGTATGTGGTGGACATTTCAATAGGAGTGCCATCACTAAAAATCTCATTCACATCGGGTATTATTGGTCGACTATGGAAATAAATAATCGTAATCATGTGCGCAAGTGTGACAAATGTCAAAAGCATGATAACCTCATCCATGCACCATCCCAAAAGCTTTAGTCCATCACATCTCCTTAGTCATTCTCTACTTGGGGGATGAATATTATCAAGAAAATAAATGTGATGTCATTGGATGGTTATAATTTTATCATTATCACAACATAATACTTTACCAAGTGGGTAGAGGTTACATCCTTAGCTTCTTGCATTGGAGTTCAAGTTTCCAAGTTTATCTTGAACCAAATCTTGTTATGGTATGGCATTTCTAACATCCTTATATATGAAAATAGAACTCCTTTTAAAAATAAGGATGTTGCTAACCTCTATGCTATTTTCAAAATTCAACATAAGTGATCGACACCATATTACCCATAGGGTAATGGTCAGGCCAAAGCGTTAAAAAAAACATTAATAAAAATACTAAAGAAACTTGTTAGAAAAACTAATAAAATTTTGTATTTATAGCTATATCCTACCTTATGGGCTTATCACACCAGTATAAGGACTCCAAATGGAGCCATACCATATGCCTTGTTCTATGGGACTGAGGCTATCTTTGCCTTTGAATTAGAAGTTCCATCCCTTAGAATCCTTCTAAAGGATGTGTCAATTGGTGATGAGTATCACTATGCACATCTTAGCCAATTGGAGCTACTTTATGAAAAATGAATTCATTCCTTAGAGTATTTATGAGTTTATCATCAAAGACTTAAAAAATCCTATGGGAAGAGGGTATGAACTTGTTCTTTCAAAGTAGGAGATGAAGAACTAAAAAAATACTAATGCAAAAGAGGACCTTAAGGGTAAGTTTGAACCCAATTGATTAGATCCCTTCATAATAACAACTAAGTATGGATCAAGTGCATATCATTTAGTCGTATTATATGGTAAGGAACACAAGGGACCTATCAACATAATACACCTAAAAAATACTATGCTTGAATATGTATGTTTGCCTGCTCATGTGCTTGATTGCATGGCTGATTGCATGCATGATTGCCTATAAAACATTTTTGCTTGCTTTCATGTGCTTGACTACAAGTTTTCTTGTGTCTACCTATTCATCCTATAAAACCATGAGGGGGTACCTTGTAATGAAGCAATGATGATCCTAACTAGCAAATAGTATCACTTACATTGTATTTGCAGTAGGTCACTAAGCTAGTGGACCTCCTTGATGACTCTCCAAAGTCCTTTTTCATCCTCTTGATCTTTGGAACTCTGGAAAGGAAGCTAAGTTCTTGATGGCATAAGTTCTATAAATTAATTTATAGTCACAACATAAATACATTTCAATGCCTTAGCTTCTCCTTCTATATTTAAAAATATTTGGAGGATTTGCATGCATTATTTTCTTGATCATGTGTTTGCTTGCTGCATAACCAAATGTCAATTTCACTTTCTTGTGCTCATATGCTTGCTAGTTGCATATGGATTCGAGATGATTTTCTATGACCCATGATGATCCTAGTTAGATTATTTTGCATTATAGATGTATATCTTATTTAGGTACCTGAGGTAGAAAATATTTTTAATGAATCTTCTAGGATGCACATCTCATCACTTCTACATATTATTTTTATTTTTTTCATCATATTTTTCCTCTAACTTGTTAGCACTCTATGATGACTTTGGTACTACAATGCCAAATTAAGTATGGTAGATAAAAGGGCAGTATGAGCTATCAAATTTCTACCTAAGCAAAAGAGTCTTCTCCTCTCTCACACAAAATCTTTTATCATAACAACTTTTGATTAATATTTACACCTAGGAAAACTAGGTGATATAATTACTCAATGATTGACAAGTGCTTGAAAATCTTAAAGAGCATCCAACAACATGGGATAATTCTATTAAATATTTTCCCTCCATGTAAAGATCTACTAGAAAATTTAATTTCATCAATATTTCAATAAGTTCATCAAACATTATTTCTCAAACATTATATTCATTAATTTATGATTCATTCTTATATCTATATAGAAGGCAAGGTAGAATAATTCAATGCTCAGCAAGTATTAGCATCTCTAAACACCCAACAAGTGAGCAATTATTCTATCAAACCTTCTTCCTCGATATAAGGGTCTATCAAAAATTTGAAAAATAACGAACACAACTTCATCAAATATCAAATTTATCATTATACCTAAAATGAATGAATGAGATACAATTACTCAATATCTAACAAATGTTAAAAACCTAATGATATTGGCTAATTATATCAGATATCCTATGGTGATGAGTGGAGCATACTTCATTTCCTTATGATCCCTAATAAAGTATTGTTTGCAATGAAACGTAAAGACATTTATATCCTATAAATTTATGGAAGTACAGACAAGATAAGTCCACTTCCTCAAGACTCAACACAACATCTTGGAAAACAATTATAAAAACAAGTCAAATGATAAAATTATTAAGACACCAATATCACTGATGGCAAGGTCTCCTATCAACATTTTATGATAAAACTATTATCTAAATAAACCCTAAAATTACGAGCAATGAACATTAACAAAAAGAACTATTGTGGCTGATCCACAACACACCCCAAAATTGGGGACCCACCTTTTTGCATGCTTTCAAAGAAGATCTCAGTGACCCAGATGCTAAAAATCAAGAAAAAGGGCAAAATTGCACAAGGATGAAAAAGTGTCGCGATATCGCGACATGTCGCTCCATCGCTGCCAAAAAATGAAAATTGTCGCGATATCGCGACATGTCACGCCATCGCTGCCGAAAAATGAAAATTGTCGCGATATCGCGACATGTTGCGCTGTCGCGGCCAAAAATGAAAAAGTGTCGCGATATCGCGACATGTTGCTCCGTCGCGGTCCAGAGAGGAGAGAGAAAGACAGAATGGAAAATTGTCGCGAAATCGTGACATGTCACAAAATCGTGGTCAAAACAGTCAAACAGGGCAAGGCACTAAAAGCGTCGTGATTTCGTGACGAAGCAACAAAGGGACATGAAGCAAAAAACGTCACGATATCGCGACAGGAAGCAGCAAAGGGGCATGAAGCGGAAAAACGTCGCGATATCATGAAAGGTCACGTTTTCGTAGCTCCAAGCAGCGAAGTGGTACGGAAAGAAAATATGTCACGATTTCGCGACATGTCGCATTTTCGCGGCCAAATACAACATAAGCAGCCCGAATGAAAAGCGTCGCGATTTCGCGACAGAAAGCAGCCAAGGTGTACGGAATAGAAAAGTGTCGCGATTTCGCGACAGAAAGCCGCAAGACAGCTCCGAATGAAAAAGCGTAGCGATTTTGCGATAGAAAAACAGCAAAGTGTACGGAATGAAAAGTTGTCGCGATATCGCGACATGTCGCGTTTTCGCGGCCAGGTACAGGGAAACACTCGAAACAGAAAAAATGTCGCGATTTCGCGACAGGTTGCACCCACAGGGCCCGATAGCATAAAGATGTCGCGATATCGCGACATGTCGCGTTTTCGCGGCCAGGAAGGCGGACAAGGCTGTTGGCAGGAAAATGTCGCGATATCGCGACATGTCGCGTTTTCGCGGTGAAAGTAAAGGAGCAAAGTTGCATGCATAAAAACGTCGCGATATCGCGACATGCTATTTTTGGTCGCGATTTACAGGGGGCCATTACAGAACATGCAAAAAAGTGCGGAACACGTGGCGTACATGTGTAAGGGCTGCAGAAGCGTTACAGTCAACAGAGAATATCGAGCGTCTCGATGTCGAACATAAAATCAAAAACAACGAAAAGGCGGGGAAGGTGAAACGAAGCGATCTGGAAGATGAAGCGAAGCGTCACAAGGCGAAACAGAGAGCATTGCTAGAAAGTATAAAAGTAGAAGCACAGATTGGTACAAGGGTCGAAAAACCGCTGCGGGCAGAGTTGCAGTGCCTAAGGCGAGAAGCCATTCTGGGCCTGCTCGGGAGTGTTTTTCTTCCTTTTTTTCTGGTTTTGAGAAAACCAGAGAGTCTGCTATTGTAACATGATTTATTTTTAATGCAGAGTGTTCAAAAATTTGCATCTTGTTGGCAAGAAAGAAGGAGTCATTTTCTCGCATGCAAGATTTAATTGTTTTATTTTCCCCTTTCAGATTTCTAGGCTTATAGGTGAAGTTTAATGCAAGTTCTCTTGGTTGCTTCATGCGAATGTCTAAATCTGAAATTACAGTAAAACCCCTAGAGACCAGCACTTAACTTACCTGGATTGTGCATTTTTGCAGGTTCAATAAGTTAGGTTGCATGCATGGAAATCTCATTATCTTTGGTTTTGCCAGGACGGGATAGCATCAGACTGAATGCAATTTTAATTTCTTTTTCTTTTGCATTTTATTTTCTTTTTGCTGCAATTTATTTTTCAGAAGTTCCAATTTTATATTTCAAGCATTAAAATAAAATAAAAAAATTAAAAAACTTCAAAATCCATAAATAATTCCTTCATTTTATGGCATTTCATTAAATTTTATTTTGAAGTTACAACATGGTTATTTAAGGACCAAATCACATTTGTTTTATTCGGGTTCAATGAACAATCATTAAATTTCACAAGTAAAATAAACCACGAGTGCCCCTTGTTTTCTAGTTACTTGCAACCACTAAGGTGTTCCAAGCATTTTAATTGAATATCTTTATTTGAGATTATTAATACACAGATGCAAAATGCTAACATAACAGGAACCTTGGAGAAGTTACTTGTTTAATTTCTTTGCAAGCAGAGGATTTAGAACCCAAATCCTATCGGAGAGTGTGTTTTCACAACCGGGTGAAAATACCACTCAACAGATTGGCGCTAGAAGGAGGGCCGGACGGGGTTTATTTTAGTCAGATTTAAAATTTTTGTATATTTCATGCCCTACATTTTATCTAAGAAAAACACGAACGCTAACACCACTCAACAGATTGGCGCTAGAAGGAGGGCATGAAAGGTTTATTTTATCATGATTTTAGATGCTACGGGTTTATAATTGTTTAAGAGCTTTACATTGCTAAATATTTCAAGTCCATTTGATTAGCATCTTCGGCCTCCTCTAACACCACTCAACGGATTGGTGCTAGGAGGGCCGAACGGGTTTATTTTAGTGTTATTTAAATTTAAATTTTTTATGCTTTAGTCCTCTAACACTCAGCAGATTGTAAAAAGGACGGCCTGAATTTATTTACTTGTTCTATTTTAAGCAATTCAGGTATGTTGTATATTATTCTAACACTTTTCGATTGTTCATACAGAAACAATGTGATTTGATTTAATTTTGAAAATTTTGGTTTTCTAAAAATGTTCATGCAATTACTTTTCATTTGATTTTAATAAGTACATCTCTTGGTTGATGCTAACTTGATTTTTTTTTTTTACCTTGTAGGTTGAATATTCAACAGATTTGGTTCTAAAATTACATTTTAAGTTTCACTAATGGCAACACTTGAGGAGCAAATGGTATCCCTGAGAGCTGAAATAGTGTCTCTAAGAGAGAGAATGGTATCAATGATAGAGGATCATTATAAGGGTTTATCTATACCTGTGGTACCCTATCAAATTCCTAAAATGTTATTGGATTTTTTACGGTGTTTTAATCAAGAGGTGCCACTAGGATACTTGCAAAAACTGCATGTCTACAAGAATACATTATGTCAATTCCAGATTTTCTATGAGGAGGTGGCTTGTAAGTTATTTGCATACATTTTGGATGATAAACCATTCTTTTGGTACAGCCAACTACCCATGGAGGTTAGGACTTCTTGGATACAATTAGAAGCAACCTATCTTTATCATTTTGGTAATCGGGTTGACTTAGAAATCCTGAAAAATCAGTTTTCCTCCATATGTAAGGAGCCTAATGAATCCTTGAGTCAATTTAATGGAAGATTTCGTGAGTTGCACTCCCAAATGTGGGAAAATTTTAACACATTAGAAGAGGAAGCCATGGAAGTATACCTAGGAGCCATACACCCCACACTTGCTTCACTCATTGAGGAAAAACTGAGTGGTTTGTCCCTAGAGAAAATCCATGAGGTCTTAGAAGAGATAGAACGACAAGGTCTTGAAGAAGAAAAGGCACAACATGTTCATATGAGAGATTGTTCTTCTTGATGCCAACCTACACCAACCATCAAACATAGCACCCTCCACTCCAATGATATCTAAGGTAAATGATCAAGGGGATGAATTTGAATATCCAAATCTTACAACCACCTTAGATGTAGTCCACGAGGAGGTGCAAATTGATAAGCCAACATCCACTAGTGAGGATTATGCAGAAATGATCTCATTCATAGAGATACACGATTATTCGGATGAAGGGGTTCTAAATTCAACAATGTTTGAAATATGTGATAGAACAGAACCTACCATAGAATTGAATGAAGTGGTTGAAAGTGAAATTGGGAGAAAACCAATAAATGAATTTGAAGACATGATAGAGTTTCACCACTTGTTCTTGGAAGATACTATTGATGAGATGTGTAAAATTAAGGATCAAGAAATTCTTCACCCTCCAAATTATGATAATGAATCATGGGTTACTAATTTGGACGATGATAGCCTTACAAATTTGAATTCAAGAAACGACCCACTTTTGGAAATAATTGAACCATCTAAGGAAGGTGAAGATGAATTTGATGAGAAACACATTGATGAATTGGAAGATGTTGAAGAAGTAGTTGAACGTCACCACTTGATTTTGAAAGATGATTATTATGATGCTTGGAAGAAGTGGGAAGATTACACTCAATCCAAAACTACTAATGAAACTTGTGTGCCAATTGATATACAGGACAACATAATCGCCTACTCGAAGGAAGATATTACAACTCCTGTACAATTTGAGGATGTTTTGGAAGAGGGTTTCAAATCTCATCAAATTTTGGAAGATTATAATGATTCTATTACCAAGGACAAAGAAGAAAAAGAATTGATGAATGAATCAAGAGATCATGTCACAAACATCATGGAATTTCATTCTATGGATTTGGATGACGATTTTTACAATGGTTGGGGGAGATATGATGATGCATTCTTTTCTCACATCTCTATAGATGAAACTCATATCTCACTTGATATGCAAGATATGGAAACTTCCACCTCACATGAAGAGATACCATGGATAGTGAACAAAGAATTAGAACCAAATGACAAAGAGATTGATCAATTGGAAGCAACTCAAATGAAGGATCATCAAGATGAGTCATGGGACATACACTTTGACCAAAAACATTTGAGGGTTGAAAATTTGCATGACCATGTTTTGAATTTGAATGATGAAATGTCATTAAAGGTAAATGAAAAACAAGGTATAATTTTTAATCACACCTTTAATAACATTGTTTTAATGAATGGAAAAGAAGTTGATGCACTTGAATTGTTAAACCAAATTCATCAACAATTACTAATTGAATCTAGGATAAAAACTTTTAATGATCCTAATTTAGTAAATATCCTAGATGCTTGTAAATTGTTACACAAATTTGATTGGCCTACAAATTTGGAAAATGATTTGGCTTTGAAATTTGTAGAAATAGGCTCCTACTTACAAAATTGCATATTTGAAAAGGATAGCCTAATTCTAAATCAAGGAGGGAATTATGAAGTTTACATTTTAAAGAATAGACATGATAAAATTGAAAATCATTTATTGTCTAATCATTTTAGTAATTTGATGCTCACCTATGGGAGTATTATTGGAACTAAATCAAATTGGTATGGTGAGCATGGCAAGTGGAAATTTGTTGCATTGTTTGGTCTAGTCTTGTTTTTGTTGGATTCCCACAACATTTGGCATGCATATCACGTTATATTTTTGTTGAAATGTTCTAATCATGTTTGGGATCCAGGAAAGTGATAATCCAAGCTTTGCATCATCTTGTATTATATTGTACATTTGTATATAGATTTTGGTTTTTGGGTTTTGGTTTGTGTTTTCAGATCATTTTGAAGATTTTGGTTTTGGTTTTGGTTTGTGTTTTCAAATTTTCATTTTTGGGATTGCAATTTGGTTTTGGATTGAATAAGTTTTAATTTAAAGTTGTGTGTTTATTTGACATGTTTTGTTTGTCTATAAAAAAAAAAAAAAATAAAAAATGATGAAAAAGTTGCCTTGAGATGCTAACTTATGTTCTAGATCGGGAGAATATGGAACATTGGAATTGTGTTGTAGAAAGCTCCACAAGTAACACAAACATTTTAATAGTATCGTTTGAAACTTGTGATGCATGAAGTAGTCAGTTTTATATGGCAATATTTCATTTGCAATTCAAAAGACAATGCATTCATATTACATCTCACTTTGCACATACATGCCATCTTAGTTGCAAATGCATTTCAAATACAAATCATTAAAGTGTGTCAAATCCTCTTAAGGTTATGCTATCACATAAATAAGAAGAAAATCCTAAGGTTGGGAACTGAGTCTTGAGATATCTAGAACCAAGCACATTTTGTACACATTAAAAAGGATCTTGAGCAAAATGATCAAAACCTTGCTTGGAAGAAAAGGTTGGGCGAAAGAAGTATTTCATGTCTATCCTATTATGCAACATGATCCTTAAGACAGTGGTTTTGACCACTTCCATAAAGCTTAAAGCCTAAAATCAGAGTAGTAAGGATAGGGCTAAATCCTCATCGAACTTAGGTTGAGGATCCAACTCCCCAAAGCTTTGATTTGACCTACATGGAGTAGTAAGGATAGGGCATAAATTCTCATCTCGCTTAGGTTGAGAATCTGATTCCCCAAAGCTCCTATGTCTCATTTCATGATAAATCTTGGATTGGAAGGATCGTACTACTTGTCCTCTGCAAAGGATGGGTAGTCATCCCCAAGGTCTAAGCAATAAAATTAATATTTTCCATTTTTATCCAAAGCTTGGATTGGAAGGATCGTACTACATGTCCCTAGCAAGGATGGGTAGTCATCCCCAAGGTCCAAGAAGTAAAAAATTAATTTTTCCCATCTCATATTTATATTGGATTGGAAGGATCGTACTACTTGTCCTCTGCAAAGGATGGGTAGTCATCCCCAAGGTCCAAAGAAATGAAGGTAAGTCTTGGATTATGGGGTTAAGTATGCCCATGCATGGCAACATGTCTTGTCCAAAAAAACAAGACCACTGATTGTCCAAAAGGTTAGACTAGCATGACCATTTCTTCCATAATTGGTTAAATTATTTTGCTCAAAGTGAGGTAATGAATTCCAAATCAGAATAGTAAGGATAGGGTTAAACTCCCATCTCGGTTAGGTTGGGAGTCCGATTCCCCAAAGTTCCGATTTCACATTCACTTGCACATGGGTTCAAGATAGTAGGGACTCATAACCAACTTTGGGATATAATAAAGCAATTCATTAGTGGATCCTAAGAGGGTTTGATAATCTTGAATGTTTGTGTATGATACTAGAAGAGACTATGCCTTTTATAAAAGCAAAATCTCTTAGCATATTTATTAGGTTACACAAATCATTCACAATCTCACATATGCATTCATGTAAACTCGACAATGGAATGTTGATCAATTTCAAACGATAGGGAATGAAAACACATTGCACACACCGAGCTGATACTTAACAATTCTGATGATTCATGTATTTTTGATCTATGGGCATTCGTTTATATTTCTTATGTGCTAATGCTGGTTTCCAAGTTTGTATACTTCCAGGTTGGGTTCTCACTAAAATGCTCAGGAGCATTTGACAGCAGAGTCGCCATTTGTTGTGGCTGATCCACAACACACCCCAAAATTGGGGACCCACCTTTTTTGCATGCTTTCAAAGAAGATCTCAGTGACCCAGATGCTAAAAATCAAGAAAAAGGGCAAAATTGCACAAGGATGAAAAAGTGTCGCGATATCGCGACATGTCGCGCCGTCGCTGTCGAAAAATGAAAAGTGTCGCGATATCGCGACATGTCGCTCCGTCGCTGCCGAAAAATGAAAATTGTCGCGATTTCGCGACATGTTGCCTCCGTCGCGGCCGAAAATGAAAAAGTGTCGCGATATCGCGACATGTTGCTCCGTCGCGGTCCGAGAAGGAGAGAGAAAGAAGAATGGAAAATTGTCGCGACCATGTCACAAAATCGCGGTCAAACCAGTCAAACAGGGCAAGGCACTAAAAGCGTCGCGATTTCGCGACGAAACGACAAAGGGCGAAAAAAAAGGCGATATGCGACAGAAGCGACAAAGGGCATGAAGCGAAAAAACGTCGCGATATCGCGACAGTCGCGTTTCGCGGCTCCAAGCAGCGAAGTGGTACGAAAGGAAAATATGTCGCGATTTCGCGACATGTCGCGTTTTCGCGGCCAAATACAGCATAAGCAGCCCGAAAGAGAAAAGCGTCGCGATTTCACGACAAAAAGCTGGCAAGGTGGTACGAAATGGAAAAGTGTCGCGATTTCGTGACAAACCAACACAACGAAAAGGTGCGATTCGCGACAAAAGCAAGGTGTACAGAATAGAAAAGTGTCACGATTTCGCGACAGAAAGCCGCAAGACAGCTCCGAACGAAAAAGCGTAGCGATTTCGCGACAAAAAAACAGCAAAGTGTACGAAATGAAAAGTTGTCGCGATATCGCGACATGTCGCGTTTTCGCGGCCAGGTACAGGGAAACACTCGAAACAGAAAAAATGTCGCGATTTCGTGACAGGTTGCACCCATAGGGCCCGATAGCATAAAGCTGTCGCGATATCGCGACATGTCTCGTTTTCGCGGCCAGGAAGGCGGACAAGGCTGTTGGCAGGAAAATGTCGCGATATCGCGACATGTCGCGTTTTCGCGGTGAAAGTAAAGGAGCAAAGCTGCATGCATAAAAACGTCGCGATATCGCGACATGCTATTTTTGGTCACGATTTACAGGGGGCCATTACAGAACATGCAGAAAAGTGCGGAACACGTGGCGTACATGTGTAAGGGCTGCGAAGCGTTATAGTCAATAGAGAATATCAAGCGTCTCGATGTCGAACATGAAGTCAAAGACAACGAAAAGGTGGGGAAGGTGAAACGAAGCGATCTGGAAGATGAAGCGAAGCGTCACAGGGCGAAACAGAGAGCATTGCTAGAAAGTATAAAAGCAGAAGCACAGATTGGTACAAGGGTCGGAAAACCGCTACGGGCAGAGTTGCAGTGCCTAAGGCGAGAAGCCATTCTGGGCCTGCTCGGGAGTGTTTTTCTTCCTTTTTTCTGGTTTTGAGAAAACCAGAGAGTCTGCTATTGTAACATGATTTATTTTTAATGCAGAGTGTTCAAAAATTTGCATCTTGTTGGCAAGAAAGAAGGAGTCATTTTCTGCATGCAAGATTTAATTGTTTTATTTTCCCTTTTCAGATTTCTAGGCTTATAGGTGAAGTTTAATGCAAGTTCTCTTGGTTGCTTCATGCGAATGTCTAAATCTAAAATTACAGTCAAAACCCCAGAGACCAGCACTTAACTTACCTGGATTGTGCGTGTTTGCAGGTTCAATAAGTTAGGTTGCATGCATGGAAATCTCATTATCTTCGGTTTTGCCAGGACGGGATAGCATCAGACTGAATGCAATTTTAATTTCTTTTTCTTTTGCATTTTATTTTCTTTTTGCTGCAATTTATTTTTCAGAAGTTCCAATTTTATATTTCAAGCATTAAAATAAAATAAAAAAATTAAAAAACTTCAAAATCCATAAATAATTCCTTCATTTTATGGCATTTCATTAAATTTCATTTTGAAGTTACAACATGGTTATTTAAGGACCAAATCACATTTGCTTTATTCGGGTTCAATGAACAATCATTAAATTTCACAGTAAAATAAACCACAGTGCCCCTTGTTTTCGATTACTTGCAACCACTAAGGTGTTCCAAGCATTTTAATTGAATATCTTTGTTGGAGATCATTAATACACGAGATGCAAAATGCTAACATAACAGGAACCTTGGAGAAGTTACTTGTTTAATTTCTTTGCAAGCAGAGGATTTAGAACCCAAATCCTATCGGAGAGTGTGTTTTCACAACCGGGTGAAAATACCACTCAACAAGAACATAAACTATCCAACTCAACAAAACAGACATAAATTATCCAACTTAGCAAAATAGACATACACTGTCCAACTCAGTAAAAGGAACATAAATTGTCCAACTCAACAAAATGGACATAAACTGTTCAACTCAACAATATGGACATAAATTGTCCAACTGAGCAAAATGGACATAAACTATCTAATACCTTTGTATTATATGGACATAGACTATCCATAATTATTGTATTATATGGACATAGATTGTCCAAAATATTTGTATTATACGAATATAGACTGCCCAAAATCATTGTATTATATGGACAGACTATCCAAAATATTTGTATTATATGGACACATATTGTCCAAAATATTTGTATTAGATAGACATAAATTATCCAAAAGCATTGTATTCTATTCAGACATTGACTGTCTAAAACATTAAAAAGGCATTAAATTTCTACAAAAGTAATAGTTTTTCGAAGTGCTTATCCATTAATCAAGCTAGAATAGCCACCACTTAGTAGCAAGCAAAAAATTTTAAAGGACATAAACAATCTAATGACATGAATTATCTAAAAATGCTATTAGTCATAGTTTCCTAACATCTTGTATATTTATCAAGCTAAGAGACCACCACTTATGTCTATTGATGCCACAAATAAATAAACATTAGTTTGTAAAGCACTATTAAATTAGTCCTCCAAACTAATAAGCATAATGTAAATAACTTTTTAAAAAGAGGTATTAACTTTAAATTAGATTTGGATGTTGGCACTAACCCTTATTTTTCACAAACAATAAATATTTGTGAAAATGCTTCTTTCCTTTCTAACCAATGGCAAATCATGCCAAGGGTATCCATCAACATATTTTAATACAAACTACATCTTGAAAGTAAAAAATTAAGTCATGCCCCAATTTTAGTCATTTTATTTTGAACTTTGAATTTTGCATTAATGCAACTAATAAAAAAAATTAAATCACATTTTTTTTTTTTTTTGTATTTACATGGTGGAATCGGTAGCCGCCACGAATCCGAGCAGGCTGTCTAGCTTTTTATGGCCGCCACAGTATTCTGCGTTGTCCGCCCGAAAGCCGCCACACAGATCTTCGCGTGATCCGCCCCTATAACCACCATGCCACAATCATTTTAAACCTTTTACATCGTTGAAAGCACCAGGAAAGGGACAAGCGTTCAGTTCAACGAGGCTCGAGATTTGAACCTTGGACCTCCGCCCCCTTATGGGGTTTGGATGAACCAATTGGTCTACACCTCGGACCTAATCACATTTAACATTGCTACCATTTTCTAAATAAATTCTAAATGTATTCATTAACTTCCATTCAATAAATCATACACATCATTACTTGGCAAAAATTTAATTTTGAAATTATGACCAATCAATATTTTGATACTTAGAATCTTTCAAATCAAATTAATTTTCTAAGAATTCTAAATTAACTCCAAAATCAAATTTCTACTCACATATGTCTATAATATCTATCATACAATATCGTCAACACATAACAATATCTATCTATTAATCCATTCAATTAATACAAATTTTCACATCACATCCACTAAAACATTATAACATAACCATGAATCAATAAATAATTGATATATATATATCAACCTGGTATACCATGATCAATAAAAAATGGTACACTCAGATCATGACATCTGGCTAAGGGATATTATAAAAAATTGGTGTTCTCGTGCCACTCATAGGAACCAAAAATCTACATTAGGTACAAAATTAGCCTTAGGTCTCTGACCCACCATCAACTAGATGGGAAGGAAATTTAACCAATTGTTGGGAGGACCACATCATTGATCTTATCCTAGAGAAAGAATGAGATTGAGTCCTTGAGGAAGAAGGTTGTATTTGGTCCAAAGGAATAATAACATAGTAGAGTGGTCTATGTACTCGCTATCTCCATGGTATACTGAGCCTAAATAGAGGCTATTTGATCAAATAAACCTATGATAGTCATGTCACTACTTCCAGTCCCTACTGTAGTTTCCCTTGCTATAGCATCATCCCTCTCAATCCATATTTGATCCCTCTCTCCTATCAATTGATTCCTCTTAGTATGTACTTGGTCTCCTCATATATGGCTTGGTCACTCTCTACAAGGGTGGTGTCATAAGCTACTACTATCTAATATTTATATGGATGGATAAGGTCTTTCTCCTCATGGAATCCCTCTTTTGGTAGGGTACATTATTTCTCATCCTATTAGTACCTACCTTGGTATCATGATCTCTAGCAATGGGGGATATAATTAATGCCTATAATAGTGTGGATTCATCTCTAGGTCTTCATCTCAATCTCTCCTAAGATACCTAAATATGACGATAAGCCATCCCACTCAATGTCAATTCCATCTAGGTGAACAAGACCAAACTGCCTCAAAATCCTATCTAGGTGATAGATCTCAAAATCTCCATGATATCCTCACAACCACCTGATACTCACATACAGGCCAACTAAAAAATATCCTTAGTCTATCTTGGGTTCCCTCTCTACAGACACTACATCACCTATTTTGGTTGTAATTCATTGATGGTATCTCATGTTGCCATCATCACTCCCCAAAAATCCCTCCTAATAATCTTATTGGCATGGTCCCACCTAAACCTTACTAGAGCCTATACATAAATTGGATCCTTGGGCATTCCAAATGGTAATCTAATGGCCAAATTCTCCCATATCCAAATCTATAAGAAAGTGTAGCAAACCAAACTCCTCCCATCCTTATAGGTAACCGAATGGTGAGCCTAGCACAATCTATGTAAGATAAATAGATCCTGTATAAATTGCACCCACTCATCTCTCATATAAATGATCACCTTACCCCATCCCCAATACAACAACCTCTTATTGGTGTCTCCAATAAATAAGCCTAAAACTACAATATAGTAGAAGTATAAGCCAATCTAGTAATATAACCTAATACAAAACATAATATCAATGTCATACCATATTAGTTGGAACTATGGTCCACAAATAAATCTCTATATGGCCTATATATATTCCTATATCATGTATATTTGAGCACCTTAAATAGGTACCCAAAGGATCCTCCAGACATCCTCCAATATCACCAATATCTCTTCTATCAACAAAAGGAAGGTGGTATACTCTGAATTCCACCTCTCTGTCAAAGCCATCAATAGCACATAATCCAATTCAATGTTGGTCATTGGGAATCATCACCAGAAAACCTAACCCCATTGCATCTAAAACCACTTGGTCTATCAATGTCATCATCTCTATTGTTGACCATAGGGTATGTGAGTATCAAACTCAACACTCTAAAACATCTAGCACTTGTAGACAACTAAAGTAATAACATAGTTATATTTCTCTATAAAAATCATTTAAATATTCTCTCCTTATCCCCTCAAAAATTTTCTAGCTCGAAGTGAATTCATCAAGTAGTGAATTTATCATCCAAAAGTAAATTTGTTGAACCACAAAAAAATAGCAAATACACCACCTCTGTAGTGAACTCGAGATGGCATATTCATGCCACATGGATAAAATACACTAGCCACAATATCATGATCATAAAATATAAAAAGTAACAAATAGAAAAGCCCATACCTATCCTTGGGCCCCACTTGGGCCCATCCCACCGCATTACCTTGGAGGAAATTATTTATTCCCAAGCCTTAGGATTCAAAATTGTATTCCTATTTATTTCATTGTGTTAATTTTGTTTACATTTCATTTACTGTTTCATGCTATCATATTTTGCTATATTTATTCCAAAGGTAAAAGCTCATTTTTATTACAAACGAACAACTAAAAGGACATAGGGGGCTTGATTGTTGCACTTCCAATCCTAGTCTTACAGTGGCCTAAGAAGGCCCCCAAATGTTGACCATATTTTCTAGAGTTTTTATGAAGCTATTTTGTAGGTTTGAACCTGTGGGATATTTTTTATGTAAGACAAATTTTGGATCAAACACCAGACTAGATAAGTGCTCTACTTAAAGCTATTATATTGTGTGTTGTTTGCTTTTGTTGTTTCTATTCATAACCTAGGCCATAAGTAAAAAGAAAAAATATTTGAATTGCTTTCTAGGCATTCAAAATGAAATTGGCATATAGTTTTGCATCTAGAGTTTAGTATTGTATGTGCATCCCATTGGTCCCTTGATCAAAGAAAAAGATTTTATTTCTTGCAACCTAGGGTAAGATATCATTGAATCAAAGAATCATATTAGAATTAGTCATTGTCTCATTGCATCTTGCATGCTTTGCATTGTTCTTTCATTTTCATAGTCTAATTTAGAAAGGCCAAACATAGGTATTTTTTTAAATAACACATTAAAAATTTACACCCTAGACTTGGATCAAGTCCTAAAATCATTCCTAGTGAACCCTTTTCCCTTGTCCACCAAGTGTAGATAATATAATATACCCTCACAATCATCTCGTCTCCCAACAGATCCAATTGAGAATCGTATGTGGTAAGGAAGTGTTCCCCCTCTACATCTTTGGTGAACCCAATGTGAACAAACATCTTAGTGGCCAAGATAGGAGGCCTCTCCTTTACCTTTTCTTTTGAATAATTTAAAAAAGACCACTAGTTTTGTTTACTTAGAAATTAGAAAACATTAAAATCATCTAAAAATATTTTGTGTGTTTTCACTAGTTTTTAGTTTTCCTCCTTTTCTACTCTATCCTTTCTCTTTCTCCTAATGGCTTCCAACCTTAGGAGTAAGCAAAGGCTTTTAGAATCTAATGATATTTTTCAAGAAGATGATTAGATTGATAGAGAGAATCATAATCTAGAAGAGGAAGAAAATAAAGAAGTTGGTAATGACCTTGATCCTATAAAGGGATCCAATGGAAACCTTACTTACTTTTAAATCATTAATCATGTTTTGAATTTCTATAAGTATCACAAATATGCCTTGAATAAGGTCATGGATGAGAAATCCTGACTCGAGAAAGCTGGTACTTATCATAAAAACATTTCTCCTTAGAATGTCCATACCATTTCATTGCTTGAGTCTTTACATCATGTTGATCCTTGTACTAAACCAACACATGTCACTACTATAACCACCAACGTTGAAAAAAATTTGCAAGTTATTCCAACAGTAGTGCCACTCAAGATTATGTTCAATTTCCTCCTCATTTTTCTCATCTCAACATTCATGCTTTTGTTCCACCAAATGTTAGTTATCCTCCACAACAAGATACCACATATCACAATCCATACCATAATAGTATCAATACCTCCAACATTGGTCAAGTTCCCTTTCAAAAACCTACCTATACCTCTCCCCCATGGAATATAAAGGCATTGCACAACAACAATCCTAAAATATAAATTTTAACAAATATGGTAAAACAATTGGTTTCAAGAGTGGATATGATTCAATCTCCTAGTTTCACCTACAACTATAGAGAAATGTGCAATCAGACATTATACCTTATCATTACCTCTAGGCCCTACCCTAGGCATTTTCTAATGTTGGATTTGCCTATCTATAAGGGAATGAAAGATCCAATTGAGTATTTAAGAATATTAGGATAACATGCCATGATATGATATATAATGACATGTTGTTGTTGAAGACATTTCCTAAGAGCCTTGGCAATATATCATTAGAGTGGTATTATTAATTGCCTAATCATTCTTTGAGAAATTTTGAAGAGATAACTAAAATGTTTATTCAATAGTTCAGAGCTTATGTTGAAAATAATGTGACTATGAAAGATGTTTATATGTTAAAACAAGGTAAAGATGAAAGTTTTTTAGAATTTTTGTCTTGTTGGAGGAGTCTAGTTGGATGCTTGAGTGCCTTACCTCCTCAAGATATGCTTGAGATATTTATTGAGAATTTACAAGAGAATATATTATAAATTAGAAACAACAAGTATCACATCTTTTGACCAAGCTATAGATCTAGCAAGAAGGGTAGAGCAAGCCCTTATTCGAAGAGGTCAACTTAAGATAAAGGAAGATAGGACCACAAAAGCACAATATAAGAACAAGCATGTAGTTGGTGATGGGATAACAAATAGTAGGTATGTTAATAACATGGTTAACAAAAGATGGTGCTTTGCTAGCCTCAAAAACCCCCACCAAGAAATTTTACAAGACTAAAAAAACCTATGAATGTGATCCTAAATAACTTTTGGAAGCTAATATGATTGAGTAACCTCCCATAAGGCAACCTAATACCACGATTTATTGGTATAAGTATGGTAAAAAATGTGAGTAACATATATTGGAGGGGCACATAACAAACTCATGTAAGATATTGAAATATGTGGTTCAAGACCTAATTGATGAAGGACGCCTTGTTATAGAAGGTTCTTGATCTAATACTCCAAACAATCAACCTCCTACTCAACAAGAACCCATAACTAATCAAGACATGGGGATCTTCCAAGACCCCCTACATAAGCATGGGAAACAGATAACTAATCAAGTATCATATTATAATGTGCCACCTCCCTACAATAGTATGGTTGGTATGGTAGCAGAAACTACAAGACAACAAGCTCAAACTCAATCGACTCAACAATCTCAATAGGAGACTTCTACATCCAATAAACCTTCAAAACCACCCTTAGTTTTGAAGAATACCCAAAAAAGGAGCATGAGGTTAGAAACCCCACCTTTAGTGTTGAAGCCACAACCTAAAGTCTCCTTTGACATTCAACAACAGTTAGCTAGTACCCCAACTAAGATCTCTCTCTTAGAACTTTTTCAAACTTCTCCTATTCATAGGGAAGCTTTGTTGAAACTTCTAAGACAACAATTTGTTCCTCAATACATTTTCCCTAGTGCTATAGTTTATGTCGTGAGTACTCTTGGGATATATCAAATCACATTTTTGGATTATAATATTTCTTCCTCAAACTTACGAGGGAATTCTTCCTTCTATATTACTACGTTTATTAGGGAAAAATTTATCAAATGGATTTTTATTAACAATGATTCTTCCCTTAATTTATGCACTTATCAATTCTTCCAAAATTTTGGATTAAAAGAGGAATATTTAATTAAATGATATCATCCTCAAAGATTTCAACAACGAGTTCCAATATGCTTGTGGTGTTAGATATCTCCCCATTAGAGTTGGACCTAAGATGTCAGATACCTTGTTCTATGTGGTGTCTTGCCTTGCATATTTTAATCTTCTTCTCGGATGCCCTTGGATTCATGTGATGAGGGTTATCCCCTTCATTCTTCACCAATGTTTGAAGTTCAAATTCAAAGATCAACTTATCACCATTATAGGTGATCCTCATCCATTCCAATATTGTTCAATGGTTGAGAAATCTCAATCTAATCTCAACCTATGTCCATCAATATCCTCATCTCATATAATTAAGCAATTTGAAAATCTAAAGGTGAGTGAGGAACCATTAATCAATGTTCCATTATATGATCAAGTTCATACTTTTATTTAAGAGCATCTTTTGAATTTTATGTTGTTAGCGTACTTTATTATTTAGCAACTAGTTATTTAGTTGCAGCGGCATCCTGTTGAGATGCGCCCATTCCGGGCTAATCCAGGAATGCTGTTTATGCCTACAGTGTTATTTAAACTCCCCGGCAATAATACAATCCTGTTTGAATTTCTACATGGCATCAGAGCCAGTGGCGTGAAGGGAGAGGCTGGAGGCGGACGAAGTTATTTGCTGAAAAAAAATTTGTTGTGCGTTATCTTCTAAACGCAATTTTTTTTCCAGCAGTGCGATTTAAAAAAAAAAAAAAAAAAATTTTCGTCGCGTGCTGTGGGAGGGAGAGAGAAAAAAAAAAAAAAATAGTGCAGGACGCAGCGCAGGCATCCCTACAGGACGTCGCGCACGCCCCACACCTCCCTGTCCGCAGACGCGTAGGACGTCCGCTGGGACGCCGCACGCACGCCCACGTCCGCTACACGCGGACGCGTAGGAGGGAAGCACTACGTCCACGACACGGAGGAGGGAAGCTAGACAGACGTCTGTCCGCGCGCAGGAGGGAACCCCCCCCCCCGTTGGACAGACGTCTGTCCGTGCGCAGAGGGAACCCCCCCTCGCCCGTTGACGTCCGTCCGCGGCGCGCAGGAGGGAAGCTGGACGCAGCCTCCGCCCCCGTTGAGCGGAAGTCCGTCCGCGCGGGGATTTTTGGAGGCCACCCCCCCGACCGAGTTAAAATAATAATAAAAAAAAATGCCTCCCCCCCCCGCGCTGACGTGCGTTCCTCGCGCGGGATGTTTTAAAAAAAAAAAACAAAGCCCCTGCGCGTGGTAGCCGCGACGAAGCAGCAGTGGAGAGCAGCGACTAGCAGAGGAGGCCGCTGCGGAGGAGGGAACAACAGACTGAGGACCCTCCTCAAATACGAGGGGGCCCTTTCTCCTCCCAGATCAGCCCACGGGCTCACTGGCAAGTGAGCTGCGTGGTGGGTTCCGGGAACCCAGCAGTCGGGGGTTCAAATCCCGCCGACTCCCCCCTTTCAAAGGTATAATTTTTTTTTTTTTCAAAGGTTTTTTTAATTATTATTTTTCAGTTAAAATTTTTAATTTTAATTTATTTTTTATAGTTTTTAAAACTTTATAAATTAAAATTTAATTTTAATTTATTTTTTCATAAGGTTTTAAAACTATATAAATTAAAATTATTTATTTTAACTTTAAATACATAATAATTATTAAAATGCTTTGTTAAAGAGAATTTTTTTTTAAGGGGGGATATTTTTTTCAAAAAATCAAAGGGGGAATGTGAGTAATTTTCTGAAAAAGCAATTTGGCGAATTGTAAAAGGTGCATTTTCGGCTGCGCCCGACACCTAGTGGGTTATTCTTGTGGGCATTTTTTTTGTTGTATGTTGCATATTTCATTTTTGCACTATAACATTAAAAATTAAAATCAAAACACTCCCTAAGTCCCCGGAATAATTAAAACCCATCCGTGCAATTTATTGCACTGCAACATTCGGTATTTGTGATACCTCTGGCCAGCACTTATAGGTAAAGCTGTTGTGATTGGGCTACTGTATCCGCCGCCTAATATAGCTGCTACAACGACGTCTGAGCTTGTTCTCTATAAATCGTCGGGGAGAGATAAGTTTGCCATTTTTTGCATTTTTTTTACTCCATTCACTACCCTTAATCGCTCTTGTGTTTAGGCGTAAATCCTGACGAAGTATTCTTCATAGTGTTTAGGGGAAGTTACGCCCCACGCATGAGAAGAATCTTCTATGGTAGGTGCCATCAACAAGGCGATTCCCTTTCGCACCGCTTATGTTCCACGTATCATATGATCTCTAAAACTCACCTATAGTCTCCCTCACGTAAGGGCGGGTGATTTTTGTTGATCTTTCTAAATACCTATAGTTTCCCTCACGTAAGGGCGGGTATTTTGTACGGTATAACGGCCTAGCAAAGGTATATCGAAAGGGGGACCAATTGGTGTTATAAGGAACCTTCACTATGGCCGCTGTTGCAAAATTGATGACTGATCCTCATCAGTTATTGAAAGGTCCAAATTATACACCATGGAAACATAAGATGAAGGCAATTCTCCAAATAGAAGATTTATGGAAAATTGTTACTGGAGTAACACCTAGGCCTTCACCAGCATCAGGATCCACAGGTCCTTCCGCAGATCAGATAGCTTTTGACAAGAAATACAGTCGAGCAAAGGTGCTCATTTTTGTTGTTGTTTCAGATGAAGTGCAACCTCATATAGCTGACAAAGCAAGTGGTAAAGAGGCATGGGATGCCCTTAGAACCATCTATGAGGAAAAGAATGATTCCACCATTCTTCATCTTCAACAACAACTTCATAACCTGAGTTTGAGACAGGGTGAAACAGTTGAACTCTTTCTGTGCAGAGTGTCTGAGTTGAAAGAGAAATTGAATTCTTTGGGAGATACTATGGACGAAAAGCTTCTCATTTCACTTGTGATGAGAGCTTTGCCTTCTTCATTTGATATGTTGATCACCTCCATCCAGGTGTCTCAACGACAAATTACCTACATCGAGTTTGTCAATTTGCTTCAACAACAGGAGGCACACCAACTTCACAAGGATGATTCTTCCCATATAGCCCTATACACCAACAGGCAGGGTTCTAGGAAGAAAGGTAATGGGCAAAAAGGAGGCAAATTTCAGAAAGGAGGAAATTCTCAACAGGACATGAAAGGAAAAGGAAAACAACCTCAACAGAAGAAGAGGTGGTGCAAAATCTGTGAGAAAGACAACCATGACACCAACAGGTGTTGGCATAAGAATAAGCAAAAAGGCCAAAACAAACCACAAAATAAAAACAAGCAACCCCAGGTGAATGTTGTTGTTGAAGAATCTGACTCAGATTCTGAATGGGCATACAAGGTGCTCATAACTACCATAGATTCCACACAGAGGGATCCTATTTGGTATGTCGATTCTGGAGCTAGCAAACATATGAATGGCGACAGATCATGGTTTGAATCATTTGTGGGCAAAGAGGGCACACCTGTCACCATTGCTGATGATAAAACCTACAGGGTTCAGGGGGAGGGTACAGTTTCAGTCACTCTTCCTGATGGCAAGTGTCAGATTGACAAAGTCCTCTATGTTCCGAGATTGGCTAACAATTTGTTGTCAGTCACACAAATCCTGGATAGAAATATGGTTGTCAACTTTCGTGTTGAGAATGGCAAGAAGTATTGTACGATTACCGGGGAAGGGTAAGCAGATTGCAACAGCTTCATATAAGCATGGCTTATTTGCCCTAGATGCTATCTCTACTCCACATGTTGCCATGATTGTCTCTACCAAGGAGGCAACTTCCCTATGGCACAAGAGATATGGGCATCTTAGTCTGGCTACTTACTTGAGCTCAGTAAGTATGAGATGGTAAAGGGTCTTCCTTCCCTTTCTGCCACATTGTCAGTGTGCTCTGACTGCTTGGCAAGAAAGCAGCATATAGTACCATTTGAGAAGAGCTCAACAAGAGCACGAAAACCTCTGGAGTTAATTCACACCGATCTATGCGGCCATTTCACACCCAACAGTTGTGGAGGGAAGAGGTACTTTCAGTTATTCATAGATGACTACTCACGAAAGATGTGGGTTTTCTTTCTCCAACTGAAATCGAAGCTTTCGCATTCTTCCAGCAGTTCAAGAAATCCGTTGAGAAGGAGTCGGGAGCTTCTATTAAAACCCTCCGCTCAGATCGAGGGGGGAGTTTACCTCTAATGAATTTTCTGCATTCTTAGATAAGCATGGAATCAAGAGACAGCTTAACAACCGCCTATACTCCTCAACAAAATGGAGTTGCTCGAGAGAAGGAACCGTTCTATCATGGAAATGGTTCGTTGTATGCTCACGGGAGCTACTCTTGGGCAACAATATTGGGCGGAAGCCGTCACCACTACAAGTATATCTCGTTGAATAGGGCACCCACAAAGGCCCTAAAAGGAATGACTCCACAGGAAGCATGGAGTGGTCGAAAACCCTCCATATCTCATCTACGTATTTTTGGATGTCACGCTTTCATGCACATACCGAAAGAGAAAAGGAAGAAGCTAGATGAGAAAACATTGAGATGTATTTTTCTTGGTTATGATGAGCACTCTAAAGGATATCGTTTGATAGATCCTTTGACCAAGAAAATTAATGTCAGCAGAGATGTTGTCTTTGATGAAGCTTTCACATCACAGAGCACATCTAAAGTACACCTAGATCTTGTGGAATCTAAGGAAGAGAAGATTCCTTTGTCAACACAGACAGGAGGTCCTTCTACATCTTCTTCAACACCACCAAAGAAGAATCCAAAATGGTGTACAAATACAATCAGAGATGCAAATTTATCCACTCCTCCCAATTTGAACTTGGATAGACCTTGTACACGCAATATGGCTCAAAAGGAAAAAGAAGCCAAAGAAACTGGTGAGGTTGATGATCTTTGTCAATCTTTTGAGGAACTTTCTGTAACTCCAAGTATAGAAGTAGAGGATAAGGATATTGATGATGACAGGGCGTTCATGTCTACCATAGATGATCTTGAACCTACATCAGTGCAAGATGCTCTCAGTGAGCCTCAGTGGAAGGCCGCTATGGATACAGAGTATGAGTCTTTGATGAAAAATAAAACTTGGAAGCTTGTTGATCTGTCACATGGAAAGAAACCCACTGGCTGCAAATGGGTATATAAAGTCAAGTACAAGGCAGATGGAACAATTGATAAGCATAAGGCCCGTCTTGTTGCAAAGGGCTATGCTCAAAAGGAAGGCATTGACTACGAGGAAACTTTTGCACCTCATCGCTCGGATGACCACAATTCGGGTTATGTGTGCTATGGCAGCACAATATGGGTGGAAATTTCACCAGATGGATTTCAAAAGTGCCTTTCTAAATGGTGATATCCAAGAAGAAGTCTACATGACTCATCCAGAAGGATTTGAAGTGGACGGCCAAGAGCAGAAAGTTTGCAAATTGGTCAAATCCTTATATGGTCTGAAACAAGCTCCTCGAGCTTGGTATATAAAAATGGACAATCACCTTATGCAGCATGGATTTAAGAGATGTCCGTCAGATGCAAACCTCTATTTCAAGAAACAGGGTTCTGAGATAGTGTTGCTTGTACTCTATGTTGATGATCTGCTCATTATAGGGAGTTCAGAAACTATGATCTCTACTGTCAAAATAAACTTGTGCAAATCTTTTGAGATGACAGATCTCGGACTTCTCCATTACTGTCTTGGTCTGGAATTCAGACAGAAGAAGCACTCCATCAAAGTGTCTCAAAAAAAATATGCCAAGACATTGCTGGAAAAATATCGCATGACTGATTGCAAGCCAATGGCAACTCCGATGGAGAATGGACTTCAGTTATCGTGATATGATGATTCACCTCAGGTAGATGGTACTCTCTATCGACAGTTGATTGGGAGTCTCATATATCTAACCAATACTAGGCCAGATCTCGTATTTGTTGTCAACTATCTTTCAAGGTTCATGCAGGAGCCTAAGACCACTCATTGGAAAGCAGACAAACGTGTTCTTCACTATGTCCATGGTACTATGGAATATGGCCTAGAATACAAGAGGAACAACAAATTCTTCTTGCAAGGATACACGGAATCGACTATGCCGGATCATTTGATGATCGCAAGTCAACTTCTGGATACATTTTTCATCTGGGATCCGATCCTGTCTCTTGGCACAACAAGAAGCAACAGGTGGTTGCTATCTCATCAATAGAGGCAGAGTATCGCATCGCACGTGAAGTCGTGTGCGAAGTGATATGGTTGCGTCGCATTCGGACAAGTATGGGCCATCCATCAAAATCTCCAATACACTTGTTTTGCGACAATCGGGGTGTTCGAACCTCGTCAAGAATCCAGTCCATCATGAAAGAACAAAGCACATTGACACACAATGTCATTTCATTCGAGATGAAGTTCCAAAGCACCGAATTCAGCTTCAGCACATTCCCACCGATGCTCAAGTTGCAGACATTTTCACTAAGGCACTTGCACGTGTCAAATTTGAATTGTTTCGCAGCTCTCTTTGTATTGCAAAATGATGTAATCAGGGGGGATGTTAGTAGTCTAGTACAGCTATTAGTTATTACATTACCCAAATAATGTAATAAAGGGGGATGTTAGCGTACTTTATTATTTAGCAACTAGTTATTTAGTTGCAGCGGCATCCTGTTGAGATGCGCCCATTTCGGGCTAATCCAGGAATGTTGTTTATGCCTACAGTGTTATTTAAACTCCCCGGCAATAAAACAATCCTGTTCGAATTTCTACATATGTAGGTCAAGTCTTCTAGCTCTCAAGATAATTTTGGTTCCATGTCTCTCGAGGATCTTGAGCAACTAGAAGTGATTCCTTCCCCGCATACTCTGGAGGATGAGTCTTCCATTATCATTGAAGATACCATAGATGTTGACATAGGTTCTAAGGAGTATCCTAGAATACTTAAGCTAGGTAAATCCTTATCCATGGAAAAGTAGGATTAGTTGATCAATTTGTTGAAATAATTTCATGATATTTTTGCTTGGTCATATGTTGACATGCTAGGACTTGATCCCTCTCTTGTTATGCATCATTTAGTAGTAAAGCCTAATGCTAAACCTTTTAAGAAAATACTTATAAATATACATCCTAAGGTCACCCATTTAGTCAAGGAAGATATCCAACAACTCCTTGATATCAGGTTTATCAAAGATATCGACTATTTTGATTGGATCTCCAACATCATTATGGTGGCTAAAAAGACAAGAATAATAAGAATATGTATAGACTTTCAAGACATTAAATTAGCATATCCCAAGGATTATTTTTCTCTTCATAACATAGATATGATCATATATTTCATTACAATATGTGGCATGCTTTCACTCATCAATGGTTTTTCAGGATACAACTAGATCATGGTTACCCCTGAGGATTAGTCCAAGACAACTTTCATCACACCATGGGGTACCTTTTGTTATAAAGTCATGCATTTTGGCTTGAAGAACACTGGTGCCACATATCAAAGGGTTATGACTTATATTTTTCATGACATGATGCATGATATTCTACAAGACTATATGGATGATCTCCTGGTTCATTCCATACATCAACAAGATCATGTTCATGACCTAAGACTTATCTTTGAAAGACTTTAATAGTTTAGGGTTCATATTAAGCCCTCCAAGTGTGTGTCTAGAGTCACATCTAGCAAGTTGTTGGGTTTCATCATTTCTAGGTGAGGTATTGAAGTGGACCCTACTAAGATAGTGGTTTTCACTAACATCTATTTCTACCACACCCTGATCGAGTTGCATAACTTGCAAGGGATACTTCAAGATATTTTTTGATTCATATCCCAATTAGTCAATAAGTGTTAGCCCTTTCTTAAGATTCTTCAGAAATATGTAGTGTTCCAATGGGATTTTGAGTGTTAGAAAGCTTTTGATGAACTTAAAAGGTATTCTACTTCCCCATCTATCTTACTTTCCCCTAGACCAGATAAGCATCTGATGCTTTACATAGCAACCACAACTCATGCTTTGGAAGCCTTGCTAGCTCAACATGATGATCAAAATAAATAGTAAGTTATCTACTATATCAATAGAACCTTGGACAAATACGAAACCTGATACACTTCCTTAGAGAAGCTTTGTCTTACTGTGGTGTTTACTTCCTAGAAGTTAAGACACTACATGCTTATCCATAATATATTAGTGGTTGTGAAGTTTGATCCTTTGCATTACTTAATATCTAATCCCCACATTTTAGGTCAAGTTGCTAAGTGGATTTTAGCCCTTAGTGAGTTTGACCTCACTTTCATAGGTTAGAAGACTATCAAGGGTTAGGTTATTGCTCCCCTATAAGTCACCCATCCTTTGGTTGTTGAGTTTCTAGATAATTTCTTTGGCATAGAGGCCAAATATCTAAAGTCTTGGACTTTGTTTTTTGATGGATCTCAATGCATGAAGGGCACTAGTGTTGGAGACATTCTAGTTATCCCATAAAAATAGCTTATCCTCCTATCCTTCAAGCTTTGTTTCCATTGAATGAAAAACATTGTAGAATACGAAGCCTTGATCCTTGGTCTTAGAGTAACCTTAGCCTTGAAGGTTAGAGTTCTTTTAGTTTTTGATGACTCTCAACTTGTAGTGAATTATATTAATGATATTTATTAGACTCAGGATGATAAGATAAAACCTTACAAAGATATTGTCACCAATATTTTGTCCATGTTCAATCGAGTAACAATAGAGTCTATCCCTAGATCCTCTAACTGCCATGCGAATGCCATAGCTACTATTGCATCCTTGTTTTCGAAGTTGGAAGATGATCAAGTGTTGATTATCATTAGATAACTCTGGGAGCCCACGTCGCTTGATTCTTGTCTTATTTTATTAGATGTTCTGACCATCATAGCTTTCCCATATGAGCCATGGTTTACTGACATTAATTTCCTTAAGGAGGGTTTGATTCTTGATCTAAGCCATGGCTTACTGACATCTTTAAATAGCATGTCAATTCAATAAGTTTAAAATGATAAATCAATTTCTCTCCAATTTAAGGGATATAGTTATTATTCTCTTGCGTGTCCTTTGTCCTTAAAATTTTTAATCATGACTTACCCTCCCCAAGAAAAACAACATATTATTCTACTTTCACACCTACTGGTATTTTGAGTGTTAAGTGGTCCCCTTGAAATAGGATAGATACCGTGCGAATATAATTTATGGTGTTCATATGGACACCAACTATCTTATGTACACCTCTTAGCTCTTGAAATTTTACTAGAGATGCACACACACACACACACACACACACACTATCTTCTTGTTTATCTTGATTTATTTTGACTTCTCATTAGTTCAATTTCTTGATCTTGGTCTCTTGTAATCCTCCTTTAAAAATTGTTATCAAGCATTTAACTTGGTGGGTGAACTTGAAGAGTTATCTTCCCCTTCTTATTCTTAATAAGATCAACAATGGATTATGAACTACTTAAAAATTATGATGAACTCTCCTTAGGATTACTTAAAGAACTACTTGGTATAATTAATAGTGGAGTAGGTACACTAGTAAATTGTTTATCACCAACACTACCATTACTAACATTGATGGTCTTACCAGCTTCACCTTTTTTATGACCATATAATCCCCCTTCATTAAAAATTATGTCTCTTAAAACCACCACTTTGTTAGTATTTATATTGTAGAGCCTATAAGCTTTGCTATTTTTACAATTTCTAACAAAAATGCAAGGCTCACTTTTTGGATCTACCTTCTTCCTTTTCTCATCAACAACATGAACATAGGATAAACAACCAAATACTTTAAAATTATTAACATTGGGTTTCTTCTTATAATATGCTTCAGAAGGAGTCATATTATCAAAAGCACTTATGGGACTCCTATTAAGAATGTATATTGTTGTAGCAACCACATTAGCCAGCAAAAAATTGCTCAACCCCTTTGGTTCAAAGCATGCTTTGTGTCATTTCAACTATAGTCAAGTTCTTTCTTTTAGCCACCCTATTTTATTGAGTGTAGGTAGTTGTAAGATGCCTTTTGGTTCTATTATTATCACAAAATTGTGTGAAAAGCCTTGAACAGTACTCACCACCATGATTAGTCCATAAAAACTTAATTCTATATCTACTTTCATTTTCTTTAAATGATTTAAAGCTCTTGAAAATATCTAAAGCCTCATATTTATTCTTCAAAAAATATACCCAACACTTTTTGAAAAATCATTGATAAAAGCAATAAAATAAGCTGACTAATCCAAGATTTTGGTTTACATTGGGTCATATATATTAGAATTAATTAATTGGAGTGGATGTCAGCCATCCATGCTTTTTATCTTGGAAATAATTCTCTAGCATGCTTTCCTTTGGAACATCCATCACAACTTCTTTGTGATATTAAACTTTGGGTAAACCAAAAACTAGCTCTTGAGAAGTTAACAACTTCAAACTTTGAAAGTCAAAGTGGCCATACCTCAAATTCCACAACCAACTCTTATTTTCAATAGCAACATTTGACAATCTGATGATATTACCTCCAAACTTCAAAGAAAATATTTGATTGCTTGACATGGGAACAATAGTGATAACTTTGTTCCCATGGTTCTTATCATATATGATACATTGTTTATCATAAAAAATAACTTTGTAATTATTTTCATAAAGAACACTCAATAAATTATGTTTAAGATCAAGAGTATAATAAATATCATGAATTTTATCCTCAATATTTACATCCATTACACCTTTTACTGCCACCCCAAAAGCTTGTTATCTCTAAACTTGATCTTGGTCTTGAATCACTCATCCATAGTAGCAAATAATTCCTTGTTGGTCATAATGTGGTTGGAATAGATAGAATAAAAACACCATGTATCTTGAAGAGTCTTTTTAACCTTTTCATAGGATAAGAACAAGTTGGTTGAAACTTCCTCAATCTCATTTGCATAATTTACTCTTTTTCCTTCATTTGCAACTTTTAATCTACATTCTTCTTAAAAATATCCACACATTTGCAACTTTTAATCTACATTCTTCTTAAAAATATCCACACATTTTACAACCACCTTAGATATCGTCCAAGAGGAGGTGTAAGTTTCAAATCCAATATCCACCAATGAGGATTGTGGTAAACAAGCCCATCAAAATGTAGGAATACATGAGTCTTAAAATAATGGAGGAGTCCTAGATATAACTAGCATTGAAATATGTGATAGGTTAGGACCTTCCATAGAATTTAATGAAGTGGATAAGATGGATGATAAAGAAACCTAACATATTAGAAATAATGACCTATTAGAAATGAATGAATTAGATTCATTATTTACAAAGGAGGATTGGGAAAATTATAGAAAGTTGAATACAAGAATTGATCCCACTGAAGAAACCCTTGACCCACCAAAAGATGATTTTTTGAAATTGAAAAAGATGGATTTTTTAAAATTGAGGAGGATGAATCTAAGGAAGAATCTGAAGATAACATGAACGAAGGGATGGAATCTCATCACATGTTTCAAAAATATAATTATTTTACTATTCTAGATAAAGAATGAGAATCATTTACTTATTTCACAATTCCTAAAGAAATTTCTATTCCACTTGATGTTGATGTGCAAAAAAATGAAAGTTTTGTCTCATCTACGAATCTTATATTGTCTATGCAACAATATGATTCAATTTTGGAAATAATGGAGCCATAAAAAGTGGTTGAAAGTGAATTTAAAGAGGAATCAATAGATAAATATGAAGAATATGCAGAAAACGTGATATAATTTCATCCCTTAGTTTTATAAGATGATCATTATAATGGTTGGAGAAGATATAAGGAATTATTTATTTCTTATACTCCTACTAATGAAATTTATATCACTTGATATGCAGGGTGCTGAAATGGTCATTTCACATGAAGATCTTGCAATTCCTGTACAATCAGAAAAGGGCATGCCACTTACAAAAATAGAGAAGGTTCCAAAATTTGATCATTTTGAATATGATTTTATGGAACACCTTTTTGAAATACAAAAGAAAGAAATGGTAAATATTTTTTATGAGTCAGTTGTTTGGGATCGGGAAGAAGTAAAACCTCCTCTTTCATTCTGGAATACTGAAAACTTGGGTACAAATTCACATGATTGTCTTGAATATTCTAAGGAAGAAATACCATGGATGGTTAACAAGGAATTGGAACCAAATGATAAAAATGTTGCTTTATTTGAAGCAACTCAAGTAATTGATCATGGAGATGTGTTATTTGACACATCCCTTGATCGGTAAGATTTATGGTTTGAAAAAGATGGACATATTTTTAATTGGGTGGCTAATTTTAGTGTTTTTGATAAACATGTAATTGATGAAGATGAAGGGCTAGAAGATGATGATGATGATAAAGACCATGAGGAAAAAGAGGAAATTACAAGTGCTCATCAAGCTTTGGTAAATGAAAGTGTACAAAAGGTAGAATCTCATCCTTTGTGTCCAACCATCCAAACTTTAGGTAAAATCTTACCTAATTGTCTATTGGATTCGAATATTATCAATGATGAAATACCATTTAAGGTTAACAAAGAACTAGAGTGGATTTATACTCACACTGCTAATAAGATTGCTTTGTTGAATGAGACAAAAGTAGATGTGATTGAATTGTTGAATCAAGTTCATCAACAATTAACAATGGAATCTAGGATAAAAACCTATAATGATCCTCATTTAATAGATATCCTAGATGCTTGCAAATTGTTGCATAAGCATGATTGGCCTAAATATGTAATTAATGACTTGGGTTCAAAATTTTGAGAAATAGCGTCTTATTTGAAAGAACTCATATCTGTTTGTGAATATGAGAACTCAAGTTGGAATGATGAATCAGGTTTTGAAATTTACACATTTTTGAATAAGAAAAAGATAGTTGAAAATCATGTAAATGCTAATATCATGGAATCAAATTGGTGGGATGAGAGAGGTAAGATGAGAGTTGTTGCATTGTGTGGCCTAATCTTATTTTGGTTGGATTTTTGTAAAGCTTGGCATGCATATCATGGTAAATGTTTAAATGTGGTAATCTTGTTTGGGATCTAGGCAAATGATTGCCCAATTTTTTTCACCATCTTGTATATTATTGAATATAGCTTTGGTTTTCATGTTTTTGTTTTTGTTTTCTTGTTTTTGTGTTGTCCCTATTTTCTTGTTTGACAAGTTTTTGCTATGTGTTTTCTTGTCAGTTTTATTTAGGTTGGGATTGGATTTAGTTCCAAGTTTTCATTTGTGAGTATTGTGTTTTGGGTTCGTTCCCTTGATTTGGGGTGATTTTTTGTGGTAGCTACTAATTTATGGCCTCTTGATCATTTTTTATGTTCCTTTGTCATGAAGGATGAATTACCTATCATGTGGATCAAGGAAAAGGGGATGAAGTTGTTTAGTAACCACTCCTAGATTTTGGGACTAAGATAGTGAATTTTGGAACACTAAATCATTTTGCTAAAGATACACATGAACACATCATACTAAAGGGTATTCCTTGAAATATTGAAGGATGAAATCATTTTGGTATGCAAATTAAGGCAAAAAATCCAACACGCTCCATTTCAAATACTTTTTAACCCATGTGGTGCATAAAATTTTGCAAAGCCATTAAAAAAAAAAAGGTAAGCAAAGGAAAACATGCTAAAATCAATCACCAGGTTTGGATAAACTCTATCGGGGCTATAGACACCTGACTGGCAGTAGGGCTCTATCTAGACAAAGCTTGTTAAAAAAAAGGGGGGGCTTTACAAAAATATCTGTTAAACATAAGGGTAATTTAGATAAACTCTACCATTTTAAGCCATTTTGATTTTATTTTAAAGCAAATTTGAAATTCCAAAAATTTATTTAAAGTTCAATTTTAAAAGAAATTTTGTTATTTCAAATTTGACAACATTTCATATTTTAAGCTTTCCATTTCATTTTTCAAGCAATAAATTAACTTCCCCTTAATGAAAATTACAATTTAATTAAAGGGAAGGTAATTTGGTGAATGCTATGGTAAGTGTAATTGTTCGTAAAATAAGATGTTGAAAGTATTAGTGACATTTACAAAGTTAGAAAATGTAACGACACAATTATTTCTGAAACAAATGGTATGACTAGCACCTAATAATTTCCCTTTGGCAGTATTCCATGATAGCTAATACTCGGAGAGTAACTCGAAAGAAGGAAAAGTAGGCGAGAATAGATTAAAATAAAATTTATTTTATAAACTTTTTTGGGATGGTTATGTTTTAACGTATGATAAAATGTTACTAAAGGAGTTTCAAAATGGATATGAATGATTAAGTTTTGGGTTACAAGGTAAATACAACAACAAACGAGAGAAAATGAAGCCAAGAGGAGACCAAACGAAGAGAATGGAAATAGATGAAGGAAGAAACATTCATAGGCCAAATGAAAGTTGGAAAATGGAGGAAAATGAAATGAGCATACATATTGAAGATGTTAAATAGGCCATTGAAAGACAATACCAGGGTTGGAACTTTTTGTAATAGTAGGTTGGAAATTTTGGTGTAAAATAGGGACTGTATTTTTTCTGTTTTTAATGCAAAATACTACAGAATCTTGCACCTTGTAAGCAGAAATGGAGGAGAAACTTTCTAAATGTTTTGGCCTACTATTTATCTTTCCTTTCTATGCTTTTTAGGCTTATAGACAATGTTTAATGCAGTTTAAGGGTTGCATTGACGCATATTTAGAAGCATAGAGTTTAGTTTATTTTCTTTAGATGATTGCACCTAGTTTATTTTGGACCGTGTGAATGCAACTTTGATTAAACTAGGTTACATTCATAAATTCTCATATCTCTAGTTTTACAGGATAGGGTAGCATTATGCTGATAGTAGTTTATATTTAACATTTTCAGCATTCTGGTCCATATTCCAGATTTTTATTTTTTCTAACCTTCCCCTTTTTTATTTTTTTTAACATCTTAAAAAAAAATATATATATATATATAAAAAAATAAAAACTCCAAAAATAGATGCACGGATCTTAAGAATGAGATTTAATATTTTATTTTAAGTCATTTTGATTTTATTTTGAAGCAAATTCGAAATTCCAAAAATTTATTTAAAGTTCAATTTTTAAAGAAATTTTGTAATTTCAAATTTGACATGATTTCATATTTTAAGCTTTCCATTTCGTTTTTCAAGCAAATAAATTAAATTCCCCTTAATGAAAATTACAATTTCATTAAAGGGGAGGTAATTTGGTGAATGTTATGATAAGTGTAATTGCTCGTAAAATAGGATGTTGAAAGTATTAGTGACATTTACAAAGTTAGAAAATGTAACGGAACAATTATTTCCGAAACAAATGGCATGGCTAGAACCTAATAATTCCCCTTTGGTAGTATTCCATGATAGCTAATGCTCGAAGAGTAACTCGATAGAAGGAAAAGTAGGCGAGAATAGATTAAAATGAAATTTATTTTATAAACTTTTCTAGGATGGTTATGTTTTAACGTATGATAAAACATTACTAAAGGAGTTTCAAAATGGACATGAATGATTAAGTTTTGGGTTACAAGGTAAATACAGCAGCCAACGAGAGAAAATGAAGCCAAGGGGAGACCAAATGAAGAGAAAGGAAATAGATGAAGGAAGAAACATTCGAAGGCCAAATGAAAGTTGGAAAATGGAGGAAAACGAAATGAAGAGACTTATTGAAGATGTTAAATAGGCCATTGAAAGACAATACTAGGGTTGGAACTTTTTGTAACAACAGGCTGGAAATTTTGGTGTAAAATAAGGACTGTATTTTTTCTGTTTTTAATGCAAAATATTGCAGAAACTTGCACCTTGTAAGTAGAATTGAAGAAGAAAATTTCTAAATATGTGGACCTACTATTTATCTTTCCTCTCTAAATGTTTGGGTCTACTATTTATCTTTCCTCTTTATGCTTTTTAGGCTTATAGATAATGTTTAATGCAGTTTAAGGGTTGCATTATCGAATGTTTAGAAGCATGGAATTTAATTTGTTTTCCTTAGATGATTGCACCTAGTTTATTTTGGACCATGTGAATGCAAATTTGATTAAACTAGGTTACATTCATAAATTCTCACATCTCTAGTTTTGTAGGATAGGGTAGCATTATACTGATAGTAGTTTATCTTTAACATTTTTAGCATTCTAGTCCATATTCCAGATTTTTTTTCTAACCTTCCCCTTTTTCATTTTTTTTAACATCTTCAAACAAAATAAAAAAAATAAAAAAAAAATAAAAACTCCAAAAATAGATGCATGGATCTCGAGAATGAGCTTTAATATTTCATTTTAAGCAATTTTGATTTTATTTTGAAGCAAATTCGAAATTCCAAAAATTTATTTAAAATTCAATTTTTAAAGAAATTTTGTAATTTCAAATTTGACATGATTTCATATTTTAAGCTTTCCATTTCATTTTTTAAGCAATAAATTAACTTCCCCTTAATGAAAATTACAATTTCATTAAAGGGGAGGTAATTTGATGAATGTTATGGTAAGTGTAATTGTTCGTAAAATAAGATGTTGAAAGTATTAGTGGCATTTACAAAGTTAAAAAATGTAACGACACAATTGTTTCCGAAACAAATGACATGTCTAGCACCTGATAATTTCCCTTTGGCAGTATTCCATGATAGCTAATACTCGGAGAGTAACTTGATAGAAGGAAAAGTAGGCGAGAATAGATTAAAATAAAATTTATTTTATAAACTTTTTTGGGATGGTTATGTTTTAACGTATGATAAAACATTATTAAAGGAGTTTCAAAATGGATATTAATGATTAAGTTTTGCGGTTACAAGGTAAGTACAACAACCAGCGAGAGAAAATGAAGCCAAGGGGAGACCAAATGAAGAGAAAGGAAATAGATGAAGGAAGAAACATTCGGAGGCCAAATGAAAGTTGGAAAATGGAGGAAAATGAAATGAACATACATATTTAAGATGTTAAATAGGCCATTGAAAGACAATACCAGGGTTGGAAATTTTTGTAACAGTAGGCTGGAAAATTTGGTGTAAAATAGGGACTGTATTTTTTCTATTTTTAATGCAAAATATTGCAAAAACTTGCACCTTGTAAGCAGAGTTGAAGGAGAAAATTTCTAAATGTGTGGACCTACTATTTATCTTTCATCTCTATGCTTTTTAGGCTTATAGACAATATTTAATGCAGTTTAAGGGTTGCATTGTCGAATGTTTAGAAGCATTGAATTTAGTTTATTTTATTTAGATGATTGCGCCTAGTTTATTTTGGACCATGTGAATGCAACTTTGATTAAACTAGGTTATATTAATAAATTCTCACATCTCTAGTTTTACAGGATAGGGTAGCATTATACTGATAGTAGTTTATATTTAACATTTTCAGCATTCTGGTCCATATTCCAGATTTTTATTTTTTCTAACCTTCCCCTTTTTTATTTTTTTTAACATCTTAAAAAAAAAACAAAAAATATATAAAAAAATAAAAACTCCAAAAATAGATGCACAGATCTTAAGAATGAGCTTTAATATTTTATTTTAAGTCATTTTGATTTTATTTTGAAGCAAATTCGAAATTCCAAAAATTTATTTAAAGTTCAATTTTTAAAGAAATTTTGTAATTTCAAATTTGACATGATTTCATATTTTAAGCTTTCCATTTCGTTTTTCAAGCAAATAAATTAACTTCCCCTTAATGAAAATTTCAATTTCATTAAAGGGGAGGTAATTTGGTGAATGCTAAGATGTTGAAAGTATTAGTGACATTTACAAAGTTAGAAAATGTAACGACACAATTGTTTCTGAAATAAATGGCATGGTGAGCACCTGATAATTTCCCTTTGGCTGTATTCCATGATAGCTAATGCTCAAAGAGTAACTCGACAGAAGGAAAAGTAAACGAGAATAGATTAAAATAAAATTTATTTTATAAACTTTTTTGGTATGGTTATGTTTTAACGTATGATTAAATGTTACTAAAGGAGTTTGAATGATTAAGTTTTGTTGTTACAAGGTAAATACAACAGCCAACGAGAGAAAATGAAGCCAAGGGGAGACCAAACGAAGAGAAAGGAAATAGATGAAGGAAGAAACATTCGAAAGGCAAATGAAAGTTGGAAAACGGAGGAAAACAAAATGAAGAGACTTATTGAAGATGTTAAATAGGCCATTGAAAGACAACACCAAGGTTGGAAATTTTTGTAACAACAGGATGGAAATTTTGGTGTAAAATAGGGACTATATTTTTTTTGTTTTTAATGAAAAATATTGCAAAAACTTGCACCTTGTAAGCAGAGTTGAAGGAGAAAATTTCTAAATGTGTGGATCTACTATTTATATTTCCTCTCTATGCTTTTTAGGCTTATAGACAATGTTTAATGCAGTTTAAGGGTTGCATTATCGAATGTTTAGAAGCATGGAATTTAGTTTGTTTTCCTTAGATGATTGCACCTATTTTATTTTGGACTGTGTGAATGCAACTTTGATTAAACTAGGTTACATTCATAAATTCTCACATCTCTAGTTTTGCAGGATAGGGTAACATTATACTGATAGTAGTTATATTTAACATTTTCAGCATTCTAGTCCATATTCCAAATTTTTATTTTTTCTAACATTCCCCTTTTTCATTTTTTTTAACATATTCAAAAAAAATATATATATATATATAAACTCTAAAAATAGATGTACGGATCTCAAGAATGAGCTTTAATATTTCATTTTAAGCCATTTTCATTTTATTTTGAAGCAAATTCGAAATTCCAAAAATTTATTTTAAAGTTCAATTTTTAAAGAAATTTTGTAATTTCAAATTTGACATGATTTCATATTTTAAGCTTTCCATTTCATTTTTCAAGCAATAAATTAACTTCCCCTTAATAAAAATTACAATTTCATTAAAGGGGAGGTAATTTGGTGAATGTTATGGTAAGTGTAATTATTCATAAAATAAGACGTTGAAAGTATTAGTGACATTTAAAAAGTTAGAAAATGTAACGACACAATTATTTCCGAAATAAATGGCATGGCTAGCACCTGATAATTCCTCTTTGGCAATATTCCATGATAGCTAATGCTCGGAGAGTAATTTGACAAAAGGAAAAGTAGGCGAGAATAGATTAAAATGAAATTTATTTTATAAACTTTTCTAGGATGGTTATATTTTAACGTATGATAAAACGTTACTAAAGGAGTTTCAAAATGGACATGAATGATTAAGTTTTGTGGTTACAAGGTAAATACAACAACCATCGAGAGAAAATGAAGCCAACGGGAGACCAAATGAAGAGAAAGGAAATAAATGAAGGAAGAAACATTCAGAGACCAAATGAAAGTTGGAAAATGGAGGAAAAAAAAATGAACATACATATTGAAGATGTTAAATAGGCCATTGAAAGACAATACCAGGGTTGGAACTTTTTGTAACAGCAGGATGAAATTTTTGGTGTAAAATAAGGACTGTATTTTTTCTGTTTTTAATACAAAATACTAACAAAACTTGCACCTTGTAAGCAGAATTGGAGGAGAAATTTCTAAATGTTTGGGCCTACTATTTATCTTTCCTCTCCATGCTTTTTAGGCTTATAGACAATGTTTAATGCAGTTTAAGGGTTGCATTGTCGAATGTTTAGAAGCATGGAATTTAGTTTATTTTCCTTAGATGATTGCACCTAGTTTATTTTGGACCGTGTGAATGCAACTTTGATTAAACTAGGTTACATTCATAAATTCTCACATCTCTAGTTTTGTAGGATAGGGTAGCATTATACTAATAGTAGTTTATCTTTAACATTTTCAGCATTCTGGTCAATATTTCAGATTTTTATTTTTTCTAACCTTCCCCTTTTTCATTTTTTTTAACATCTTCAAACAAAACAAAAAATATATATATAAATAAAAACTCCAAAAGCAGATGCATGAATCTCAAGAATGAGCTTTAATATTTCATTTTAAGCCATTTTGATTTTTATTTTGAAGCAATTTCAAAATTCCAAAAATTTATTTAAAGTTCAATTTTTAAAGAAATTTTGTAATTTCAAAATTTGACATGATTTCATATTTTAAGATTTCTATTTTATTTTTCAAGCAATAAATTAATTTCCTCTTAATGAAAACTACAATTTCTTTAAAGGGGAGGTAATTTGGTGAATGTTATGGTAAGTGTAATTGTTCGTAAAATAAGATGTTGAAAGTATTAGTGACATTTACAAAGTTAGAAAATGTAACAACACAATTGTTTTTGAAACAAATGGCATGGCTAGCACCTGATAATTCCCCTTTGGTAGTATTCTATGATAGCTAATGCTCGGAGAGTAACTCGACAGAAGGAAAAGTAGGCGAGAATAGATTAAAATGAAATTTTAACATATGATAAAACATTACTAAAGGAGTTTCAAAATGGACATGAATGATTAAGTTTTGCGGTTACAAGGTAAATACAGTAGCTAGCGAGAGAAAATGAAGCCAAGGGGAGACCAAACAAAGAGAAAGGAAATAGATGAATTAAGAAACATTTGGAGGTCAAATGAAAGTTGGAAAATGGAGGAAACCAAAATGAACAGACATATTGAAGATGTTAAATAGGCCATTGAAAGACAATACCAGGGTTAGAAATTTTTGTAAGAGCAGGTTGGAAATTTTGGTGTAAAATAGGGACTGTATTTTTTCTATTTTTAATGCAAAATATTGCAGAAACTTGCACCTTGTAAGCAGAGTTGAAGGAGAAAATTTCTAAATGTGTGGACCTACTATTTATCTTTCCTCTCTATGCTTTTTAGGCTTATAGACAATGTTTAATGCAGTTTAAGGATTGCATTGTTGAATGTTTAGAAGCATGGAATCTAGTTTGTTTTCCTTAGATGATTGCACTTAGTTTATTTTGGATCATGTGTATGCAACTTTGATTAAACTAGGTTACATTCATAAATTCTCACATCTCTAGTTTTGCAGAATAGGGTAGCATTATACTGATAGTAGTTTATCTTTAACATTTTCGACATTCTAGTCCATATTCCAGATTTTTATTTTTTCTAACCTTCACATTTTTCATTTTTTTTAACATCTTCAAACAAACAAAACAAAAATAAAAAAAATGAAAACTCCAAAAATAGATGTACAGATCTCAAGAATGAGCTTTAATATTTCATTTTAAGCCATTTTGATTTTATTTTGAAGCAAATTCGAAATTCCAAAAATTTATTTAAAGTTCAATTTTTAAAGGAATTTTGTAATTTCAAATTTGACATGATTTCATATTTTAAGCTTTGCATTTCATTTTTCAAGCAATAAATTAACTTCCCCTTAATGAAAATTACAATTTCATTAAAGGGGAGGTAATTTATATGGCATTTCACAGGCTACTGTGTTTAAAGCAATAAATTGACTTCCCTTCATGAAAATTATAATTTCATTAAAGAGGGGTAATTTATATGGCATCCCAAAGAATTCATTTTTCAAAGATAGTCATCTAGTTTATTTGCTTTTCATGTTCAAAGCAAGCTATAATGAATCCATCATCATTTAAGATTCACATTTAGAGATAGATTTTAATATTTTGTTTCATACTCAAAGCAGGGTTTAAAGAAGATAAAACTTGTGTAAAATCTACTTAACAAAAGAAGATAAAATCTACCTAAAATACTTCAAGATAAAATGAACTAAGGCATTTACATCGTGGTCATATGAGGGCCAATCACATTTTCTTTTCTTTTAAGTTTCATGAACAATCAATAGCATAGCACAATAAAGTAATACCAACACAGGCCCCTTGTTAACAATTTACTTGCAATCACTAAGGTATTCCTAGCACTTATTTGATACATCTTCACAACATACAAGCACACATTAAGTAAAAGGAACCTTGGAGAAATTTCTATTTCTTTGTAAGAGAGGCTTTTCTAATCAAAATCCTGACTATGATGATTTTACAATTGGGCAAAATTACCACTCAACAGTTCCAAATGTCAATCCAATATTTTTTAGTCTTCCATGAAGGTTGAATATTGTGCTACTAATAAGGCATTTAAGAATATTAAGTGGATGCTCATAATTTTAGAGGAGATTGAAATTTCTCATAGTTTTCCAATCACTCTTCAATGTGACAATAAAAGCACCATCTAGCTTGTCCACAATCCAATGTTCCATAAATAGACAAAGCACATAGAGATATGGATGCACTTCATTATATGGATTCATGCACATGATATTCTTGATCCAATTTTTATGCCTTCATCAAAGTAGACAATAAATATTTTGACCAAAGTCATATCTGAGGTTACTTTTATACACATGCAAAAGCTTCTTGGAGTTGGAGGGTGTCCCTTAACGAGGATAACAAGTAAGGGTATCTCTTTATGTCCCATATTTAGCTTAAGGGGGATGTTGGCATATGTGTTGGTTCAACTTCTCTTGAGTCCATGATAAACTTTTATACTTGTATTATTCATAATTATCCTTTATGCCCAAGTAAAACTTGAAAAGTGCTTTTATATTTTTTATAATATTCCTAAAGGTTAATATTACACCCTTGACCTAAAGGTAATTTATATTTGAGTATAATTACGTCTTTATACCAACCATTTTTTTATTAGTTGGAGTGTAATTTAATTTTCATTTAGTGATATTTATTTGGTGTCTGTAAAGTAAAATCAATCAACACCGATAAAAACAATGAATCAAAGTAGATAACAAGGTATGCATAAAATAAAAGATCTTAATTATTATAAACTTGGGGAGCCTAGATCTCCACTGTATATATAGGTATGCCCCAAATCAAGGGTTACAATACAATATGTGCTTCGATACAGTTATCACAATCATAGGGTTTAAAACCCTCATTCAAATGAATGTTGGTGTCTCTGGATCGTCTTCACTCTAAACAAGTGTGAGTGGGCTTGTGTATCCCTGTGGGGCCACTCAAAGCTGCAACAACCATCAATAGAAATACCTCCTATAACCTACACACAAATAGATCAAAATAAAGTTAGTAACACCTACGAGGCCTCCACAGTGTGAGGTCCACTAAAACATGAAAGTGTAAAATACTAACCCTAGCTAAAATACTTGCTAAATGAAGTACAAAAATACAAAGAATGTAAGTGAATTAATAAAACCTGATACCTTGTCAAAATATGCTTGAGTTGCTAAATATATGCTCTACAACATTTTAGAAATTCTCTGTAGTATTCAGAGAATACCCTAGAGTGTTCAAGAGTTGTGAGGGGATGCTCTATAGAATCCAATTTGGTTCATAGAGGTTTTGATGATGGTGATGAGGGGATGTGTTAGCAGATTTCTAGGGTTTACAAATGGTGGATGATCAATGCTTTTAGATCTTGACCTCTCAAAAATATTTTGACCAGGATGTTAATTTTTTCGACCCTCATTCATGAAAGTGAATGACCTTTTATGATTTGCCCTTGATCATGCTAGGGTTTCGACGACACCAACAAACGATCGATATTAAAACATGATAAAGGGTTGTGATTGCTATTTGAAATGTGATATTGATCATGTTAAATGAGTGGCTAGGATTAAGTCGTGATGGGTGGTTGAGATTTATTCTATATATATATATATATATATATATATATATATATATATATATATATATATATATATATATATATATATATATATATATATATATCTATATATATTATATATTATATATATAATATTTATATTTATATATAAAAATAAATATACATATATTTTTTTTTGGTAGTTAAGATATATTATCATTAATATAAGGTTTTACAGGTTAACCCAAAACCTATTACAAAAATCAGCATTATGCTGTTACGGATCAAAGCTTAATTAGGGACAGTCTGTCCATCGCTACTAGTAGCCTTCTTGGAACATACATCTGAGGGAGCACACCACCCCTTACTAATATTTACATACACAAAAAGCCATTGACATTAAAAACAAGCTATACTACATATCTCCCAAACCATTTTCATAACATCAACATCGCTATTCAAGACCTATGCTCACAAGGAAATCCCTTCCCCAGTACATAGAAAAACAAAAACTATCACTAGATGGAGTAGAGGAGAGCTGACAAACAAACATTCTTCTATACTAGGATCCTCCAATGAGGATCCTAATATTCTTCGTCTTCGTCCTTGATTTCGTTTCGAATAATTTCATCCACGTCACTTGGGACCCCATTTTCCCAAGTGACAAGCCCATATGCTTCCACCCCTATATTGGCCAATCTATCACCTATTTTATTGGCTTTGCAAAACACATGCTGGGCTAGCCAGTCATTCCTAGCCTGGAATAGGATCCTTGCCTCTTAAATGACTATATTAACCTGCCATGGAGGATTTTTCCCATTGCTAAGGAGATTTATGATATGCAGTGAATCTCCTTCAATTATTAATTTACCTTCAATATCCTGAGCCATCTGAAGACCTCTCCATAATGCTCTTACTTCTACCTCATTATTTTTCCTTATTCCCAAATGCTCAGAAAAGGCCATCACCAAGTTTTCTTCATGGTCTCTCACTATTTCTCCAACCCCTAATCTACCAGGATTATCTTTAGCAACCCCGTCAAAGTTGAGGTTGAGTTGTACAATCAGGGGTGGAATCCACCTAACACCTATTCTGGGATTGGCCATAATAGACCTAGGATCCTCTACCAAGGTAATTTTTAAGGAACGAGCGATTTGATTTTCCACGAGGGAAGGATTTCGGCTATCATGAGGGATAAGGCTGACATTTTCATGGGAAAAGTCAAGAATCTTAGTGGTAATGGAGGTGACATCATGGATCGACTCATGGAATACTCTATGATTTATTTCTAGCCAGACCTGCCACAGAAAATTATGAAGACATATTTTCCACATAAACCTAAGCCTGAGGCTGACAAAGGGATTTGGCCATTGGTGGAACAGGTCAATGATGGTGGCTGGACTGACCCAGGAGATGCTAAATGCTTGGAATACCCCATTGAGAATATTCAAGGAAAAAGGATATTCAAGGAAAATATGACGGGTAGACTCCCAATTTACCCTGCACAAAAAACAACTATTAGCAACTATCATACCTTTCCTTATCATGTTGTCCATCGTAAGTATCCTTCCTTGGATTACCAACCATGAGAACATTGCAACTTTAAGAATTAATTTTTTGACCCACACCAACTGAGTCTAAAGTATGGGATCCTCAGGATCTAACATTAGTTTGTATGCAAATTTGACTAAGAACTACCCATTTTATGTGGCTGCCTAGATTACTTGATACTATTCTGGTCTCATAGGTATGAATTATTGATGCAGAATGCTTTGGATATCTTCTGATTTAGCTTCAAATTCTTGAATCATTATATATTTCATTTAAGTCTTCCTCTGTCCTGTCTCATAAAATTAGCTACTCTTCTTCTGATGAGTTCATCTATGGTTCTTTTTATCTTAACTAAGTTAGGCACCTGAGATAGAGCCTCCTCCTTAGCCCACATGTCATCCCAAAACATAATATTTTACCCGTTCCCAATAACCTATCTCATCCCTTTCTTTATGACCTCTCTACTAGTCAAGATTACTTTCTAGAAAGTCGATCCTCTACTGTGAATACTGTCATTTAGGAAATCAATGCCTTGGAGATATTTTATTTTAATGATGGCGGTTCATTCATTCTTCACATTTGTTATGAGATGCCAAGCTTGTTTGGCTATTAATATTGTATTTAAGTGAGCAATTCTTTGCAATCCTAGCCCCCCATTTTCTTTCGACATACACACCTTGCTCCACCCCACCAGGTGGATCCTCTATTTTTCATGCAACCCAGACCATAGAAAATTCTTTTGGAGCTTTTCAATTTTTTGGTATACCTTGGTTGGGGCCTTAAAAATGGATAAGAAATATAGCAGAATACTTTGTAAAGATGCCATAGTAAGAGTAAGTTTCCCTGCCTGAGACAAAATGTGTCCTTTCTAGCCAACCAATTATTTTTTGGATTCTTTCTACCACTCTATCCCACATAGAATCACCTAGAGAGCCAAAGAAAATGGGAAGGCCTAAATAGGAGGTAGGAAGAGTCGCTACGGAACATCCCAAAATCCTCGCTATTCTGACTTGTCTCTAGATTAGGGTGTTAAGGAAGTAAAGCTTACTCTTGTTAAAATTCACTTTCTGACCTGTCGCGTCCTAGTAGAGTTGCAAAATATGTTTGATCCTTATGGCTTCAACCACTGACGACTAGTTCAAAATTAGAGTGTCATCGACAAATTGTTGATGACTTACTGGGTTGTTGAGAGAGGTGGCTTTGATCCCTGAGATTAATCCTGCATTACATGCTACTTTTATAGTTCTACCTAGAGCCTCCGCCACTATAATGAACAACATTGGGCTGACCGGATCTCCTTGCCTAAGTCCTCAATGAATTTGGAAATAACCAGTTGTTGTGCCATTGACCAGGATTGAGAACCAGGGATTGGATATGCACTCTTTTATCAGTCTAACCCATTGAGGATGAAAGCTAAATTTTAGAAGGACAGCTGACCAAAAGTCCCAGTTAATGCGGTTGAATGCTTTGTTCATGTCAAGCTTTAGGGTGAAGACTACCTTTTTGGTTTTCCCAGCAGAGTGCAGAGCTTCATGGACCGTGATCACCCCATCCAGGATTGATCTCCCCTGAACCGAGATCCCCTAACATTGGTCAATAATGAGGGATAATATTTCTTTCATCCTATTAGAAATAACTTTTGTCAATATCTTGTAGGACACGTTACATAAACTGACAAGTCTAAAATCTACCATTGTCTCAAGGGTTGGGCCCTTAGGAATTAGGGCAATAAATGTGGAGTTAAACCCTCTTGGGATATGTTTTGAAGCCTAAAACTCCTTGATAGCTGAAATGACATCCCATCCCACTATATCCCAGAAAGTCTAATAGAACCGAGGAGGGGGAACCCGTTAGGGCCAGGAGCCTTATCGGGTTCTATGCTAAATAAAGAATTTCTGATTTCCTCATCAGTAAAATGAGCAAGAAGTCTGCCATTAATGGCCTCATCAACCATATTAGGAATGAACTGAAGGAGAGAGTCCTTAGCTTCCTCTTTAAACTATGATTATTCCTCGAGGAGGGAACTGAAATAAGCAACTGCTTCTTCTCTGATCTCAATCAGATCCTGGTTTTTGGACCCATAAGCTTTGGTTAACTATTTAATCTTGTTATTACTTCTATTCCTCAATGTTGTGACATGGAAGAACTTTGAATTCGAGTTGCCACCCTTTAACCATAAAGCCCTAGATTTTTGTCTCCAGTAAGTCTCTTCACAAGCTAGGATTATGATATTATGAGAGTTTGATTTGCTCCTCCTTCTTGGTAGCTTCGTTGTAGGTACCATTTTGAATCATGTTGTCAATGGCCTTCAGCCTATCCCCCACTTGTTTCTTGTTCTCAAATAGGTTTCCAAAAACTTCCTTAATCCCGATTCTAAGGTTTTCCTTGACTAATTTAAATTTTTGAGCAAGTTTGAAAGTTGAAATTCCCTGAAAGGTTATTACCACCATCTGGAAATGTTTTCCTTTAATTCTGGGTGCCCAATCCACATTGAATGGAAGCAAAAAGGTTTTTTGAAGGAGTTTGATTTTGGGACCTCCTGAAGAATGGGATTGTGATCTGATGCAATTTTGGGAAGAGTTTGCAGAATAGAAACTCCAAATTTTGCAATAGCCTCCTTTGATAAGAAAAACCTGTCAAGTCTTTCCTGTATAAGTTGATTTTCTATTCGCCTATTACTCCAAGTGTACTTTGCTCCTCTTAGCCTCACATTCATTAATTGATTTGAGTTTACAAATTGATTAAACTCGTCCATACTTTTGGTTGGGAGCCCTATTCCACCATTTTTGTTTAAGGGGTATAAGAGAGTGTTGTAGTCACCTTCCACCACCCATGGAATGTCATTGAAAGCATCACCCAATTTGCCTAGGTACTCCCACAATGACGCTCTCCCTTGAACTAAATTGGGGGCATAAACATTGAGAAAATCCATGATCTATTGTTGTCAATGTCATGGGAAAAAAAACTCAACACCCTATCATCATCTTGGATAATGTTCCTTCCACCACTCGGGGATCCCAAAGAACCATAAGTCCCCCTGAAGCTCCTCTTGCCGATTTGCATACCATATCCCCTTGACTCCACATTTTTTTGGCTATTATTTTTTATTGAGCTTCGTCTATTTTTGTTTCTTGCAACATCAAAATTGTTGGGTTATATTGCCTTCTTATTGAACTAGCCACCCTATATTTGGGTAGGCCATTGAGGCCTCTCACATTCCATGAGAGAACCTTCATTTAGATTGTTTAGAGTTTTTTGCTTTCCCACTCCCTTGAGGAGGTTACCCTGATTTTTTATCTTCCTGTCCTGGGATAACTTGTTGTATCAGTGTTTTCTGTTTGCTGCTAGAAATTTCATTGTCAATCCTCATTTTGTTGTGTTAAAAATTTGACATTATCCCCTCTTTTTCTCACCGCCATAGTTAGGCAACTTTGTAGTGCTCCTGGTCTGCTTGGGGCTAAAATGTGGAGGATCGATCTGCTGAAGAACCAGACTAAAACATTCCTCAATCTCATTCGTTTTTACCACATCAATCCTTGATTCTAACTCCTCCATATTTTTCCTATACTCTCCAGATTTTTGCACTGAGTATTTTGGATTATTTTACGGGCTTTCGATTATGATGTTGGAAGGACTATTTCCTTTGATTCTAACCCCTCCACACATTTCCTGTATTCTTTAGGGTTTTGATTTTCACCTACCTGGAAGTTTGAGGGACTCTTGATTATGGGATTAGAAGGACCTGACTTCAACGGATATTCTAGGGTTTCAGGTAGTTTAACTTGAAGGTTTCCTTATTCTAAAACATCAATCTCCCATTCTACCTCTAGATTAGCTATAATTTCAAAATGATTTAAGTTCAAAATTTTAGGGCTTACCTGATTTTCCTGACCATCGATGATTTATTGCTTGCCTTTATTCTAAGGTTGCCCTTCACCCTCCTTTGATTTCTATTGATAGGCGTAGTTATTTTTACCTAGTCCAAACCCTCCTTTGCCAGCTGGGCCCCCTCTCGGAGGAAAATTCCTAGGGTAACCTTTATCATTTGGTCGTTTACCTTCCATCCTCTAGTTTTCTCTACTAGTTGCTAGATTAGGGCATTGAATTTGTAGATGGCCTTGGATTTTACAATCTGAACAAAATACTGGCCTGTTTTCATACTCCACCACCTATTTTATTAGGTAGTCACCATACCCTAGTTTGAAAAAAATTTGCAGCTTAGATTCTAAATCAGCGTTGACACATATTCTTGCATGCGACATCCTTATCCTAGCCAAGGTTGCATGATCTATGGTTACCAGCTCCCCAATAGTTTTGGCTATACCTTGCAGCTAATACTCATTGAAAAAATGAGCTGGTAGGTTAGGAAGGCAAACCCAAATAGGGGCTATATTGATATTCTATTTTTTAGGTTCAAAATCCTCCCCCCATTGTCTGAGAAAAAGGCTCTGTTTTCCTAAAAACTAGGGTCCTCCAGTTAGAACACGATTCACATCCTCCTTGTTATTGAATCTTATAATGAAGAAACCCCTATATAGGGAAAAAACCTCCATACTCCCTATCGTTCTCCACTTAGTTCCCAAGACCGTATGGTCTCTATATCCGACCTTCCACCAAGGAACTTGCCCACTAACAAAAACTCTTCCATGGATAGGAAAGGACCCATAGAGTTTACAAGTTCCATTATCCTATTATTTACTGGTATGAGGGGTAGGAGTGAAAGAAAGTCGCTCTTTCTGCCCTTTAGGGTTTCCATGAATGTTGGGCCTCTTCTAGGACCTGCGTCGCCCTTCTGTGACCTTTTGTCAGGATATTTTTGAGGAGGATCGGGCCCTCTTTAAATAACCTCTCCTGTCACAGAAGGCTTGCCTTCCTCTGGTCCTCACCTGACTCCTGCTTGAGGTTCCCCTGCATCCTACGTACCTTCTCTACTACCTTGACTGAGGTTCCTAACCAACGCTTTCGAATTTCCTCCATCGCTTTGACTGCTTCTGTTGCTCCTCTCCTCCATCTCTCCCAAAGCCTGATGAAGACAGATTGAAAAAAATAAATATACATATATAAATAAATGGTGAATGGCTATTATTTTATGATGTGTAGCTGACAAGTGACTAAGATTTGGTGTCTACAATGTCCATAGAAACCAAAATATATTTTATGTTCTTAATTCTATGTATTTCTTTACAAGTAATACTAGGTAGCATTTGATTCCATTTATTTCTAGAAACTACTATGAAATCTAATAAATCCAAATAATAATTGACTTGAGGTAGTATTTATCAAAGGGATGTTCTAAGGAACAAAATATAATTGACTTGTTCTAACTTAGGTGCTCATGGATGTTAATGGTTGAAAATATTGACTACCAGCTATAAACCCTATCTGAGTGGGATGTTATGATATGTTTGATAATAATGATTAAGACATTCTATATATTGAGTTTGTAATTATAGTCATAACGGTAAGTCCTATGGATGAATAAATTTTATTAGTACCAAAAAATAATTAAAAAATAGAGGGTGATTGAGAAAAAATAATTCTTTGAAAGGACTAAAGATGTGGAATTATGATATTTGATTAAATGGGTTAGCCATTTAACCTCTTGGTGGAGTTGGATTCATAGCTACTTCAACCTATTATTCTTCATATTTTCACTTAGTGGGTTGTTTATTTTCCCTTTCACATTATTTCTTTGATACATGATTAGTTCAACTAGGAGGAGGCCTTTTGCATAATTGTTGCATATTTGCCAACATATTCATAAAGTTTATTCACTACATGTATGTACCTATGTGGATAAATTATTGCATTAAAATATGAAAATTTTGGACAAGGGAGTGAATTGCTCCAAAAATAAAAAATTTCCAATAAAAATGTTGAGGAAAATTGCTTTGAGCAAATCACTTCTAAATTTGGAGCAAATTGCTTACTTGAAAATATTTAGAAAAATTTCCTTATCTAAGTGAATTGTTGTTAGATATTTGGTGAATCACTTTTAAATTTTTGAGGGAATCACTCCTAAATTTACTTAGAAGAATTTATACTTTCCAAGTGATTCACTTCTGATAGAGCAAATCACTCTTAGGATGAAAACTTTGAGAACATCTTTCAAATTTTGGCAAATCAATTTCTATAAGTGAGAATATAATTTTGTGCCAAATTCAAGGAACTTGATGAATATAGAAAAATTTGATGTCACCTTGTAAAAAATTTAATATTTTTCTAAAGTTCAAAATGGAGTTGCCATTTATAAAGCACCTACAAAATCACAAGCAAATTTCAAAAGATATTCAAAGTTAGATTTCAAAAAGGACTATGCTCAATTTTAATATGGAAATCAAACACTTGGTCCCATTAGACATATCAAACACTATTGAATTGTGGAAATATCTAACTTTTATTGTGCCCACAATTTTGTTTCAACAATTGGAAGAAGGGATATCATGCCCCTTTAGACTCTGATTTAGGCTAGCTCCCCAATATCCTTGCTAAATTATTCTAACCTAATGTAAGGACAAAAAGTAAAGCATACAAAATAAATATTTTAAGGTTATGGTGTAAAATATTAAATCAAATTACATCAAATTAAATACTACCACAACCATAGCAAGCAAAGTGTATAATCAATCAACACATGAGAAAATTGAATAATGATAATATATTTATAAGTGTATGAGATAGAGATAAAAAGGAATGATAAGAGAAAAAAAGAGAAGTACCATAATTATCACATATTCCTTAATCCAAAAGAGTAGTGTCACAATTGAAAAGCAAAAAGTCTTTCATAATATCTTAATATTTCTAAAATAAGCAATTACAATGTGGGATTCACAAAGTGTAGCTCTAATTTTCTCAAGGCTAAAATATGTTTACAATAGATCCCTTGGATACTATTTATAGGAGGAATTCACCTATGAGTTACCTTGGGTGATAAATTTTTACTTCTAGTAAAAGTATAGATTTAATGAATCTTTATCAAAATGATGCACTTCTAGAAGTTACATGCCTCTAAATATAATTCTAAATGGTTTTGAAGCCTTCTAATATGGTTAGTGGTGTTGCTACAAGATCAAAAGTAGCTTTTTAAAGATATTTCTTGATATACTTGCACACTTGTCTCACTTTACCCATTGATGAGTGATTTGCAATTGGAAATGGAATATTTTTCTCCTATTTGACGAATCATACTTTTGGAGTGGATCACATCTCTAGACTTGACTTTGCAAAACTAGCTCCCTAGAGGCTCCAATTGCTCAATTTTGTAGCTTTGCAACTATTTTAATTATTAGGGACCCCAAGGTAATAACCAAGTTACTAGAGAGGTAAATGGACTTTTTTTGTGGATGCTAAAATAAGTGTCAAGGCAAAATCATTGAAAGTGATGAACGAGGGCCCCCCTTGAAATTTCATGAAGAAGCCAAAAAACTAATGTGATTGATAAAATTTGGTTTGTATGAATCTAATATGACGTTGGGTTTTACAATAATTTCTATAAAAAAATTGAATTATACATTCACCACAATCATAGATAAAAAGAGTAGAATATTGTAATAGAAGGATCATATAGATAATATAGAGAGAGAAAGATAGATGAAATAAGAATAAGGGGTGAATGCATGTATGCATCCTCATAATATCACATCACAAAATTGATATAATGGATTAGTCATTAGGGGTATTTATAGCAATACCTAATCCCCAACTAAATACTAACCTCAACCTAACATAACCTAACCTAACTTGAAGGTTAAATTATAATATAGTAAGTGAATTAAATCCTTTAATAAAGGTTAACCATAGAGGTGGTTTAATCAATATCACTAAAGGTGAATATGTAAAAACTATCCATATAATTACATAAATTTTTCTATAGACTTACGTATAAAGATTCCTGCTTACATAGATGATGATTATAGGCTTATAAATAAAGATTCCCATATGATTACATAGAAGAAATCCCATAGGCTTACATAGAACTTTCCTATAGGCTATATCAAGAGTGCTCATAGGCACTTCATCACTATCTATCTTGGCCTAATAATATCAAATTATACATATCCCAACAACTACTATGTCTTCATATTCTATGATCAAAATTAGCATCAGTTTTGCATTGGAAGTGTGTGAAAGAGGAAATAAACCATAAAATTTAAAAATAGACAAAATGCAATAGATATTTGTAATAAATTTGATATTTTATAAGCTTTATATTTTACAAATAAACCTTTTTGGTTACAATTGACCTCCCAAAATGGAGGGTTTTCTTTTACAAGTAAGATCTATGGTGTCAAAAGTTATCTTCTTGAGCGCACAATGAGTTGTGGGAGGATTTAAAATATATATTGCTTGACCTCCTGAGATTCTATGCATATCCAATAATTTCATGCAAGCTCACAATAACAACATCAATAGCATATGCAGGGCCTTTCGATATAAGGACCAAAAACCATGGAAGGGGATTACAAAAGCAACCAAAATATTATAAAATCTTAAAAAATTGAATGTGAAAGTTACAAAATTGCATAAAATACTTACACAACCTTGAAAAATACCTAATTAACCTTTCTGTGTAGCCTGTGGTTGGTTTAGAGCTATCTTTTATATTGAAGCTCAATCACCCATGGTAGTTGTCTCTCTAGGTAACCGCCCTATGTTGTTGTGCTTCTAGATAACTATCCTAGGTGGTTGAGACTCTAGGTAACTATCCTAGGTAGTTGTGTTACTAGTTAACCACCATGTGTGGTTGATATAGTTATCCAACAAAGAGTTTTTATCCTAAATCTAAGCCTTTCTAGATTTGTTTCAGGGTCTTTATTGTAGATCCAATGCACTGTTGGATATCAACTATAGGTATGGCTACAAAAATAAATGTTAGTAAATAATACTAAGAGCCTCCATGGTTGATGCCTTCAATATCGTTGGATGGTAAACCTACAATCACAATGTCAAACACATACATAGCAAAATCAAATGAAGATTGAGTAGAGTTTCATTATAAATTTTGTGCACACATGAACATAAAAATGGAGACCTATTTATAAAGTTTCCCATGGGTGGAAGAGAGTGATGAGGATGGAAGAGAGTGAGTGACGTGGCATGGGTGCATAAGAGAGGAAAATTAAGGATTCCCCACTTAGGGTGAACAAATGTGCAACTCTCCTAGTTTGGCATATGACATCCTATGACACTTTATGATGTGACATAATACCTCATGACATACCTTGATGCATTATGACGTGCCATATTAATATCACTTTTATGGAGAGATTCCTCACCCATTAAATTTGTATTTATCATCAAAGTTATTGGGTGGAGGGAATCCTCACCCAAATGCATTGAATGTGCTTGGAAAGTGGAGGAAAGAGGGAAAATAAATGCCAACTAGAGTTGATGTGAACCAACGTTAAAAACAATGGAGTGGTCTCATGATTACCACATTTAGGTGTAGGAAGGGGCTAAAGTGGATCAAAGGGGCTAGAATAGTAAATATTAATAATTTATAAGGTTACAACACATTAATTAAAATAATTGCACACAATATTAAATATTAATATTAATTATTGCAAATTTGACACTTTTTAGGTGTCTATAGATGCCCCTTTTATACCACATTGTGTGAGAACACAATATGGTGAAAAAACCAATGATATCAATTGTGAGATTGACAATGGATAAAAGAGATGATTGGTAAATGATGAATGTGATCTTTGCCTCAAGAAAGGTGATGCAATATTATCTCAAATCAAGAACAATGTAAGATGCGTCGGTTATAGAAGCGACAAATGTCCTTGAATATTTACCTTTAATGAATTAATGAAATTTATTTGATTAGAATTTTGAGTCTTGGAATCAGGATTTTGATTAGAAATTTAAAAAAAATAAAGAAAATATGATTTTTTCTATTTTCCCTAGTAGAGGGATGGTTAATGATAGCCTCAGGAAAATACTTTTTGACACACATAACTCCAAAATTAGGTGTTTGCAAACTGAACTTATTTGAGATAAAATTTATAGGTACTTGTCAACCCCCTCAAATGATAAGTGGATGGCAAGAAAGGGGTGATAAACATGAGCCGATTGACAAAATATTGATGAAATTTGTAGCATGGAAGAAGGGAAGATGAAAAAATGTGATTTTGGGGGTTAGTTATAAATTTTGGGAGGCTTTGTGCAAACAAATTCTCTTTGGAAACCGACTAAGGTGGTTTTTAGGCACATTGGGAACTACCTAGAATGGTTGCCTTATGCTTTGGTAACCACTCAGGGTGGTTGGTAACCTATTTGTGCAGTTTCTAGTGCAAAGCTATAAACATGGCTGATGGGTTTATTTTACAACTATGAAGGGTGGTAGAGAAGAAGGAGAGAGAAAGAGAGAAAGGTGGTAGAAGAGATGGTAGGAACGAGTGTGGCAGTGGGATTTGGAGGGTGTGCAAAGTTGGTAAATACTTTGGTTCTTTTAGTTTTGCTAGGTTTTACTAAATTTTTGTAGTTTTTTTTTAATTTTTAAATGCTCCAAAGGAGGCAATTTTTATTTTGGAGTTTAGAAATTAAAATTAGAAAGGTGTGTGAGTTTATGATGTGATGGGATAGGTAAAAGTTTTTTTTTTTAGAATTAGGAATTTTTGAAAGGATGAATGAAATTTGAAATTGCAGCAATGCAGAATGGAAGGAAAAATAAAACTGGTTTTGTTTTTCTTTTAGTGGTTATATTGTTGTTTTTGTTTTTATTATATATATATAAGATTTGAAATGGAAATGGTGAGCTGATGAACTTGTTGTAGTGATTGTAGTTGAGGAAGTTATGACCATAACACTTGATAAGCACAAAAAATGCTCATCATATTCATATTTATGGGCACATTATTTTTGGTTTAATTAAGATTTGAGATGCATTTTTGTATAACTATTACCTATAATTAATAGAAATTGTTGTACTTATGCCTAATTGGTGTTTTTAGTTGTGCATGTGTGTAGATACAATTTTTTTTTGTATTTTTGAGTCGAGGTCCTATACGAACCTGACATTTTGTGGATGGGTCATTACATCATGATATGGAGATGCTCAAAAGGTAATACAATGGGTATAGGAGGTACCTACACCCCACAAGGGTGAAGTGCCTACATCCCACAGAACATACATGATGCCTACACTCCATAAGCGTGAAGTGCCTACATCTTGTAGAGCATAGGAAGGCACCTACATCCCACCAATGGTAAGGTGACTATGCCCCACCATGAGTGTAGTGCCTACACCCTGATGAGTGTAGGAATATACCTACATCCTTCCAAAGGTGTGACACCTACACTCCATCAAAGGGTACCTACACCCTGATCGTTGAACGTTGAACGAGACCATCCAATTTTTAGAAAATGATAAAAGTGGTTGTAATTTTAGATGTGCATCACTTTTAGCCACTAACATGTGACATTAATGAGTGACCAATATTTTTATGGAAAATATCGTAGCTACATGTATAGCCATTATAACAGATCAACAAAACACATCTCATTTTGGATATTTAGTTGTAAGTTGTAACAAGTGTTATCTGTATGTTGTATATATGCAGAGTGACCCTAAGATATATTTTTTATTCGATTTTGATCTAAATTGTATCTAAATTTCATGTAATTAATTGGTATTGTATCAATAAAGACTCAAGGGTATTGGTGTTACTTTTCATGTTGATTTAAAATCTTCTTCTTTAGCAGTTTACTGGGCGGACCATCTACGGGAGCTTGAGCCCACTCCAGGCAGTAATCCTCCCCTATCCATTCTTTTATTTTTAGTAATGTGTGTGCATGTTTTATTTCTTTAAGTGTGTGGATGTGTAGTTGCTTTTATATTTGAATTTGATTATTATTTCATTGTGTGTATGAGTATTGCTTTCAGTTTAATTTCATGTGCATGTAGACATTTACTTTCCAGCTTTAAATTAGTGATTGTCTTTATTTTTATCAATGCATCATTTTATTTAGATCAGGATAGAACATGTTCATGCCAAAAAACACCCCCCACTAAACTATTAGGAATAAGGGACTCAACCTTTTTAAAGCATACTTTTGCTTGTCAATACTAATTTGGCAATACTGGGAATGAGTCCCTTATTCCTAATAGTTTAATGGGGTGTATAGATAGAGGTCAATACTGCTTGTCAATACTGATTTGGAACTATGTTTCCAAGTGCAAAGGACAAGATAATAGATGTAGACTGGGAGTGGTTGGAGGTGATTATTTTGAAGGACGTGGTGTAGATAGAGGTGATACATATAGATCAGGGTTACCTATCTACCTTAGTAGAGTGGTGGGACCCAGTTAGGGAGACCTTCCACTTCTGACAAGAGAGGTGATAAACCTTGGAGGATGTGTACCACACTTTTTGACTACTAGTGGAGGGTATCCCTATGCATGGAGGTATATGGTACAAAGTGGGATATAGTGGATGCAAATAATTATGGGATACCATACTTGGTAGAGTATGAAATGAAAATGCTAACATCATGAAAATTGGTTGTGATGTTTCTTATATCAAATGTGATATTGCCAAATTCAAGTGGAGTTCAATTTCAATAAAATCTATTAAGATTCATGGTGGAGTTGATCGAGGCATCGATAGTATATGCATGGGCACCAACACTATTGACCTAGTTGTACATTAATTTGTATGAGGTTCAAAAAATATATGAGGATGGGCTTAGGTTGTAGTGTGTTACTACAGGTTTGGGGGTGGGATCACTTTACAATATGTCGATGAGTTGGGCTATCGTGCAAGCTGGAGGGGGAGTCAATGGCCAAGTGACCCTACGTGTTGAGATGACAACATGATAGAGAAGTACCATGAGGGAAACCATGGAAGAAGAAAAGGAAATACTATTTATAACTTTGGGTGGAGCTGAGTCCAAAGGTAATGATATGGAGGTCATGGAGGGCAACGCCTACATGGACAAAGGATGGGGTGCACTTGTTGAAATATATTACATTATTTAGTACATGCTAATGTACCACCTTGGGTACATATTTAGATTAGGAGAGTGTCTTATATTAGAGTGTGAGTTATATTTTATGTAATGTAATAATGTGTAAGAAATGCACAAGTGTCTTGTAGTTAAGTGTGCAAGTTTGATGAGTGTAGATGTGCACAAGTGTCCATTATGTAAGAGTGTACATGTGTCCTTAGAGTAGTAAAGTGAAGAGTCTCAAGGAGTGTGAAGGCCAAGAGTACTCCATATGAATATTCATATTCCATTATATATGTGTCTATGTGAATGCAAGAATGTAATGCAATGATACATTATAATAGTATAATATAGAGTGAGAGTGTGTGGAAGTATGGAGTATTTGAGATCTCCATTCTATATCAAAATACTATTTTGTGAGCATTTGTTAATGGTAATTTTATGAGTTACTGCAGAAATTATTTATGAGTTTTATATGTTTAGAATATTTCCATTATCTTATATTTGATATAGCAACCTTATTTTAGATCTTATGGTTATTTTACATTAAGTATTTATCATCAAAAGCTAATAGTGGTATCAAATCCACAAGGAAGATTGATAGGAGATAGGGACAACCATAAGGGAGATTGAGAGGAGATAGGGAGATTTCATTTACAAATTTTGAAAGTTTCTATATGACTAGATTCTTTCCATAGGGTTGCAATATAAATTGTGAAGACTAGGACTCATCATAGATTTCTTTCCACTAGATTGAAGAATAACTAGTGAAGTTTATTGATTTCAAAATTCTAGATATTTGGATGTATTTGGTTGCTACTATCTAATATTTTGTTGCAAAAAAATAGTTCTCAAAAGTTGATAAGCTTCCTACAATAGATAAAGAATAATTTCACCTTTGATTGCCTAAAAGTCTATGTGCTTTCCTCATGCAAGGATTAGTTTTCAGTTGCTGCAAAAGAGTAGACATTGAAAATTAAGGAGTTCAAAGAAAGATATCCCATTGAATATTGAGGAATATCCAAGAAGGAGATCCCCATAGAAGATATAAGATATAAGATAGAATATAGAAGATTGAGGAGACCTAAGAAAGAGGTCCCATAGAATATTGAAGACTGCAGATCAAAGTAAGAAGAGAGTAAGAGGTTAGAGAAGCCCTATTGAATATTGGAGAAAGAGGAGACCCAGGATAAGAGTTCCCCATTATAAATTTGATAAAGGATATCAAATATTAAGGAATTTGGAAACCCAAGAGAACAGGTTTCAAGAAAATTTGGAAGCAAAAAAAGAAGAATAGAGAAGCCCCATTGAGAAATTTAAAAGTGATCATTGGAGAATATTTGAAGAAAGTTTGAGATAGAATATTGTAAGAAGAAGAAACTCCTAAAAAGAGGTAATCACATCAAAATTGGAAAAATTATTTTCATCCAAAAACAAACCCAAAAGAAATTTTGAAGTTGATTCAAGGAGAAGATTTTTGGCAAGAAGTTTACCAAATTTGAGAAAGTATTTTTGAAGACTTCAAGACATTCAAATTATTGAATAAGAGGCCATAAAGGAGATAAAATTTGAAGATAAAATTTAACAGAAGCCAAGGAGGACAAAGAAGATTGAAAGAGGCCACAAATTAATATTTTTGGAGACAACCATTAAATTTTTGAAGGCTGATTTTTGAAGAAAATTACAGATTTTTGGGGTAGAATTTTAAGAGTTTCAAGACAACAAGATAGAGGAGAAGAAGTCAAATTTTTTTAGCAACATTTGAAGAGTTTATGAATTTGAATTTAGGCAACATTAGAAGGAGATGAAAGAGCTGTGAATTGGAGAAGTTTTGGGCATATTTGGAAGGGATTTTGGATAGTTGTTTGAAGAAGGAATTGACAACAATTAAGATGTAAGATATTATCTCACCCAAGTGCACTTATGAGGCATGGCACCCATGACACCTCAAGGGACATCTTAGGTGATACCTCATAGTGGAAAACTCACAAGAGACACCTCATGGGACACCTCAGACCCTCCTCTAACCTTGGTAAACTATATAAATAGAAGGCCAAATTTTCCATTTTACATATCTCCACTTTTGCTTAACAAAACTCTACTAAGATTAGTCTAGACTATCAACATCACTCGATATCATCCTCCATAACTCACCATCCATTCACCATAGGAATCAACATGAAATCAATCAACATACCTTGTTGTTTGATAGGTTGCTAATAAATATTATAGTTTTTGAAGGGGACACAACAAACAACAAAAGAAACTCCTACACAAGGGGAAGCTTCACATCAAAATCCATCGATTTTTTGAAAAATAGTCAAATTTACATAGAAGTGTGCGAATCCTGAGTTACAGTCAAATTCACACACTAGTGTGTGTTGGAAATTTTGAGTATTTGGTTGTCAGTGATGTCAAAATTAATATATTGAAAGTCATTTTCTAGGTTGACATATTAATTTGCAAGACAAATACCTCCATTGAAAAAGAAGACAAGGTAGATAAGATCCTTTAAAAAAGGTTCATTTAAATGCAAGTTGGGGAAGTTTTCAAAATAAAAGACAAGGGTTAGAAGGATTAATTATAATATTTAAATTAAAAGTTCAAATATTATAATAATATTATTTAAATTTAAAATGGGCACAAAAATTTAAATATTCTCCTAAGGTGGCAAGCGCCGACGTCGTCTTCCAAAGTTGAAATGCATATTTAAATTGGAACCTAAAATAATTTGGCAAGGAGTGTGAAAAAGGATTAAGGATTTGCATTCAAAATTCTAGGTATCGAAATCCTTTGCGAATTGCAGCGCATAATCTTTGAGCAAGGCAACATAAGGGAAAAAGGATGCACATTTTTGTTTTTGTATAGCGTATGAAAATTAATAAGGAGAGCATAGAACTTTGGTTCCAACTGAGCATGTAGCTCAGTTGGTAGGCGGACCTCACACAAGGAGTAGCACGGAGAAGGTCTCTTGCTGGAGAAGAGGTAGTGACAGGGTTGTTCATGTTTTGGTTTTTGCATAGCAGCAGTTCGTTTGGCAATGGCAGGATAAAGGAAAGATAAGTGGCTTAAGGTTTTGTGTGGACGGTTAGCCCATGCGGTGCTCTAGCACACGCTAGAGTGTGGGCTCTATCAGGTCACGTGTTTGAAACTCCGCGATAGCAGTTTGGTAAGGGAAATTTTTTTTTGTAGTGTTTGTTTAATATTTAGGATTCATAAGGATAATTTTTTTTAATAAATTTTTGATTGCTATTTGAGAGACATAAGGGTTAGGAGTTGTTTAGAGTGTCAAAAAGAGTTGAAATTAATGATGCATTATTTTTGGTAATAGGAGTTATAAGGGTTGAAGTTGTTAAAGCTTTGTGTTTATAATAAGGGAGTAATAAGGTTGTGAAGTCATAAAGTTTTGTGTGTAAGGAGTTGTTTTAAGAGTTTTGTTTTTGTAAACATAAATTACAAAGAGTGCCTTATATATTTTATTTTTACAAAAGCATTAAGGAAAAAAAAAGGGATATGTTTTGCATGCAAGAATAGGAGTAATAAGGTGTTATAATGGTTTGATATTTTATTTTAATTTTTGTATGGTGAAATATCTTTTTGAGAAGGAAATTCATGTGGATGTTTTGAGAAAGTATTTTGATATCTAAATCTTGAAGTGGCCTTAGAAAGATCAATTGTTTGTGAGATAGATTTTTGAAGACATATTTCCATAAAAGCAATTAAGATGCATGGGCACATCATTCCTTGTTTAAATTATTTTGTTGAGTGAATGTTTTTGAAATATAAGGTGGAGTTAAAAGGGTTGTTTGGTAAGAATTTTTGAAAATATTTGAGTTGGGGTTTGAGACCTACATGTGCATCAATTGTTGAGAGAAAGTTGTATTAGGGCTTGTACTTCATTGTTGAATGATTTTAGAAATATTTTGGGTAGAGTTTGAGAACAAGTGTGCTTTCATTTTTGAAAGGAATTGAAACATTTGTGATAGAATTTGTGAACTACTTGTACTAGGTTTGAAGATAATTTTGTGCATTCTTATAAAATATTTTTGAGCATGTGTTATGAACAGTTTTGAGCATGTGTTATGAAAAGTTATGAGTAGTTATCAGCATGTATTAGAGAAGAATTGAGTAGATATAGAGAGCAGGTTTAAGATAATGTTATCAACAAATTGTATCAGACTTGTGAACATGTTAGAGGTAGACTTGTGAGCAGGTTTGAAGTAAATTTGTGAGCAGACTTGATCAGAGTTGAGCAGAGCAGAGGGGATAGAGTTCTCCAGTGGAGAGAGATCCACAAACCAAAGCAGAGGGGATAGAGTTATCCTATGGAAAGAGATACATAAACCAGATCAGTGGGGATAGAGGTCTCCTATGGATACAAATCCACAAACTTGAGCATAGGGGATTCGTGTCTCCTTTTAAAAGAGATCCATAAATATTGTAATAGGCATTTTATTCCCAAAATATTCATTGAGAAAAATTTATAAGAAATATTTTCTCCATGGAGTAGTCCACATTGGGTGAACCGCATTAAATCATGTCTCTCATGTGTGTGATGATGTGTGCATTATTCACTACTTTGATATTATTGTTGTTATCATTTGGATTGAAAAGTAAAAAAATTATCTTATACTGTTCACCCCCCTCTCAGTATAAGCTTATGTTTTTGAATGTGTGAATCCCATTTTTAGCCATTCAAAGGTCACAAAACCAGGTAAGTATTCCTCCTATCTTGGTTTTTCACCATTTTATATAGTTTTAATCATGTTTTGAGCATAGTTTAGGAGTATTTTTTCTTTAAACACGAGGGATCTGATCAAGACAAGCCCCCAAATGTTCTAACCAAATTTTGTAGGTCTCACAAGCCCCAAGTACATATTCAACCCCCAGTGGCTCACGAGTAATAAGCCCACTTGCATCAAGTAAGACGAGGAGACAACCGATGGTTGTTTACCATCTACAAAAAAGAGGGTTTCCCTTGCGGAAGACCCTATTTTGTGGTCCTCAAGGGTATTTTTATAAAAAGATAATATTTATAACCCTCATTTTTAATATCAATTTACAAAACAATCAGTTTACCTATGTTTCAAAGAGATCACTATGATATGATAAAGTCATTTGAGCCATCTAACAAAAAAGACTAGGTATTAAATAACAAGTTGATATGAGAAATGGAAGAAAATATAGTTTGGTAAGTGCTCAAAATATTAGAATGGTATATCTTTAGATGTGAGCATGACATGCAAAAGTTAAAGTATTTGTTTTCCATGGATAAGAAATTTTCAAATAAATGTGATAAATATATCAATACTTGGGTGCCTTAGATGAACATAATATCCCTTTGATAAAAGGAAATGAATATGAAGAATACAATCATTATGAAGAAGAAGAGTAGGATAGTGAAAATATTTCAGAATAAGTAAACTCTGAAGAGGAACTTACTAACAAGGATGATCCACTCATAAGAAGAATGCAGACTAAAAATTTAGAAGTAATGAGCCTAGGAGAATAGCAACCCTTGGAAGGAAGCCTGACCTTACATCAATAAATCCCTTCACTCTAGCCAACTAGATTATAGCAAGGAAGATATTCAATAGTGTAGCACCCTAAAATTGGCGCAGTCAAATTGGAATAATTACATTCACCTTAGTAAATAAATTTAAATTCAAATTTAACCTCCCAAACCGCCCGTTAACCGCCGAGAAACCCGTTTCCCCTTTTTCCGCACCATTTTTAGAGGTTGTTTTGACCGTTGGACGATATCGTCGCCGATCAGATGATATCGCCCCATATTTGACGATTTCGTCTGGACTAGAACGTCCAGACGATTTTGTCGCAAAACTGAATTTGCATAGATAGACTCTGTTCCAACGGGTCTCCAATTTGGGTAGAAGCGTGTCTGCGTCGTTGGGACCCTTCCCCCGTTGGATATCTCCCAAATTGGGATGATCTCCAACCTCCCAAAAACTCCCCTATGCCTATTTAAACTCTAGGACATTCCCTCCCCAACCCCTGGCTGAATTTATCTGCAAATTGAACCCTTCTGCGCTAAAACATCATAATATATCTTTTGCACTAGTCCTATAGCCATTTTTTTGTAGGTACACCACTGATTTTCAGCCGAAGCCAGCACCCATCGTCGCCGATCGAACCTGTCCAGATCGGAGACGATCTCATCAAATTCGAGACGATTTCGTATCGATGCGAGACGATCTCGACCGCAGTCCACATCGAGGCGATCGGTGCTCGGAGTTTGCTTTTCTCAAATTTGTCTCTGTTATTTTGTTTTGTAAATTAGATAATCTATTTAGTTTTTATCCTATTTTGCATCTGGATTTCACCCATTTAGTCTAGATTGCATGTTAAGCTCATAATCTGCCATTAAAGCACAGTAATTTGCATTAATTTTTGTTCTTGAATAGTTTTCAGCATTCATATTATCATTTGGTGTAATTTGCCTCTATTAGCATAGTGTTATTTCTTGCATTTTGCATCTATTCTCTGTTTTGCAGGTTTCTGACGAATTCGTCAGATCTCAGACGATCTCGTCTGATTGCAGGCGATTCTATAGAATTCTAGATGATCCAGACTGCATCAACCGCCAGAATCTTCTTCAGACATCCGGATCAGGTATTCCCCATTTTCCTCCTATAAATTCTCTATTTTTTGCTTTCTACTCTATTTGCTGTATTCATTTAAGTTGCATTTTCATATAGATTAAGTTAGATTCATTCGGCCAAACCTAGGATGAATGCTTAAGGATAAAACGAACTCATCAAAACACATTCCAAAAACCTAGGCATGGAAACTACCGCCAAATGTTTCCTGGTGAACCCACCATCCATTGAAAAATCACCAAAATACACCTCCCTTGAGAGGCGGGACCTTCGTGAAGTCCTCTCGTCCGAGGTACTGCACCATCCTTTTCCCATCCTCCTTTCGGGCACGGATCCAATAGCCTGAAGGTAGGGATGCAAAAAATTTGGAGCGATACATTTTGGTGAACCCGACGTGAATGCATCATAACCTTTTGAAATAAAAACAAAATATATATATATATATATATATATATATATATATATATATATATATATATATATATATATATATATATATATATATATATATATATATATATATATATATATGTATACAAGAAAAACAAAAACAAAATCATCATTTCATGTTTTAGATTCAATTCTAAATAGTAGATGCTAAATATTACTTTTAGAAGCACTAAACAAACCATGAGTTTTTACTCAAATCAATATGAGCCCATTAGTAATGTTGGAAGAATTCAGCCAAATACATTTGTTGATTATGATCAACCTTATCCCTATTCAACATCACCTCCATCACACTTCTCTCATTTTTCATCCTTACCCCAACAAGACAATCCCTTTGCCAATCCTCTTCATAATGATATTATCTATTCTCCCATACATCCATATTATGTTTATCAATCCACATACAATCCTCCTCTACCCTTTCAACATGCTTCTTTCAATACAACACATCCATTTCAACAAGAAAATACTTATTCTTCCAATTCTACCATACACTCACCTCCTACTTCGCAATCTTCCTATCATCATTCAACCCATAATAAATAAAATAGAGGTGAGAAACCATTAGGCCCTTTTATGACGAAATTTCTAAGTCACATATCAAAAACCTCTCAAAAATATTCATCACGTAAATTTACTAAGCTCAATCAACCAATGGATATAATTCTCAAGTATTTACTTGATAAAAATAGGATTGAACTTCCTTCCATAAGACAACCTGATACCACATCAGATTGGTTTAAACCTGAGTTACATTGTGAATATCATAGAGTAGATGGACATATGACACAAAATTGTAAAGATTTAAGATATGCAATTCAAGATTTTCTTGATAAGGGTATTTTTAATATAAAGGAATTACAATCTACAACTGATGATAAATCTCCAGTAAACAATCAAACTCCTACACAACAAATACCAATAATCAATCAAGACATGGGGATCTCCCAAGAACCCCTATTCAATTATCAACAACAAGAAACCAATCAAATATTACATGTTAATGTGTCCCATCATGATGATATTATTAATATTGTAACAGAAACTACAAATGAGCAACCTCAAGTTCAATCAACTCAATCTGGTATTCAAGAGATGGATTCCTCATTTGACCAACCTTCAAAACTATCTTTGACTATAGAGAATGATCCAAAATGGAATTTAAGCATAGAAAGCTTATCTTTAGAATCAAAATCTCAATCTGAAATACACTTTGATATTCAGCAACAAGTGATTAATCCTCAAGCGAAGATATCCCTTTTAGAAGTATTACAAATCTCTCATAAGGAAATTTTGTTCAAAATACCTAGCCAAAAATTTGTTCCTCATCATATTTTCTCTAAGAACATAATTAATGATGTAAACCCTCTTGAGGTTAACCATATTTCATTCTATGATGAGGATATTCCTTCCTCTACTCCACAAGAAGACTACTATCTTTACATTACAGGATCTAGTAAAGAAACACTCGTTAAAACTATCATGGTAGATAATGACTCCTCTCTTAATTTATGCACTTATCAATTATTCCAAAAACTCAAAACAAAGGAAGAAGATCTTAATGAATCAAATGTTATTATAAAATATTTTAACAATAAAATTCAAGAAGCTCAAGGTACTATAATTTTTCCCCTCAATATTGGATCCAAGATCCTGGATACTTTGTTTTATGTGGCATATTGCCCTTCACCTTACAACCCACTTCTCATAAGTCCTTGGATTCATACGATGTGGTTTGTCCCTTCCACTCTTCACCAATGTTTGAAGTTTGAACTTACAAATAAAATTGTTACCATACATGGTGACCCAAAACCATTTGAAGAATATTTAACGATTGAAACATCAAGTTCTATACACTCTCTATTGTCACAATTATTTTTTATCCATCATTTTTCTTCATCCATATATGATCATCCTTGTTTACCAAATAACACTCATGCATATCTTTCACATATACTTTCTCCATCTTATCAAGACTTGGAAGATAATAATAAGAATGAAGAACCTTCTTATCCTTCTGATATTTTATTTTGTAACATGATCAATTTTACACATATAAAAGTCAAATCTTTTGCTACATTATTCTACATTATAACAAACCTTTTGTTATCACTACCTTTTATTCATCACCTTCTATTCTTACCTTCACCTCAACCAGATTATCCTTCAAAACCACCTTTGATTTTGAAGCAACCTTAGACATGCTATACTCAAATAACCTTATATAGTGTATATAGATCATCTTGTATATACCACCAATTTCAATTCATAAATTAAAATCAAAATACAAAAAAAAAATTAAAATCCTCAAAATCTTCAAAAAAATACAAATGCAACCAAAGAACTTAAAGGTAAATTTGAGCCCAACTGGCTCGGACCATACATCATTACTGCTAAATTTGAATCAGGAGCATATCAATTATCTACCTTATATGGTAAAGAACTTAAAGAACCCATGAATATTTTGCATCTCAAACGTTACTATGCATAAATTTGGTCATTTCATCCATGTATATATTTGTTCAAAGTTACTCTCTTATATTTCTTTCAATTTATAAAAAAATTCAAAAACATCAAAAACATTCATAATCATCCAAAAATCTTCAAAAACTATCTATTGCATTTATTTAAAGCACTTATTAAAGTTCTTTTTGCTCAAAAACAAAAATCTAAATAAAAATCTAAAAACAGCTATATGCTTGACTCTTTCGAAACCAAAACAATATACAGAAGAAAGAGAGAGTCAACATTCTCCAACTTCTCAAAAATCATTTATATATATTTTCTTACAATTATTGCAGTTATATGTTTCAACTTATTTTGGATACAATTAGCATTTATTTGGCATCCCTCACTTGCACACTCACAAAAAAATAAATATCTTGCTTTTATCTGGCATGATTACTAATCTCTCTTATATCAAAGTTCACAAATTTCAATTAAATAAAGTTTGAGCATAGAGAATTGATCTTGTTATTTACTTAAACCAAGCACATATTTTCACAATAAAATGATTATATTTGTAATTTCCATGTTTTGCTACATAGTAGAACTGATTTCTTGGGTGAAAAGTTTCCCCTGCTATCCTATCATGCACATGGTCTAGAATCTTTGAGAATTTGCAAAAGGACAAGCTCACCCCTACCCAGAATAAAAATCCCTTGCTCTATAGCTAATCCGAGCAAGTATCCCTAGCACAGAAAAAGAAAAAAAAAAAAAGAGCAAAGAAAAATGTTATTTCAGCAATATTCCAAGCATTATCAAGCAAAAGAAATACAAAAGAAAAAGAAACAAAGTTCAAAAGAAAGCAAAAGCAATAAAATCCCTTTCCCTACCCTTTGAAAAGAAAAGAAGGGTTGATGAGCTTGAATCCCTGGAATTCTCAATTATTCGAAAACTGTGAGGTAAGCCCCATAACAGGTGGTTTGTGCCCAACCTCGCTTGGCCTTGGGTAACTCCTAGCGTGGCGATATGTCTGTCACATTAGCGACCTTATTTTGTACAGACCTATGTCTGCTTATGGATTAGCTAGCTCTTGATAATCTGATCTACATAGTAGTCTAATATGGTTATATGCATCTACATCATGGTTAATGAACACTTATTTGGTTTCTTCAAATCACTTGTATCATAGTATCTTGCTCAAACCTGGTAAATGAACCATACAATTGCACACACATTTGTATTTGAGAGATTTTGTTTATCATTATGATAAATCAATATTGGAAATGAATGCACATATGCACATGGGATTCCTTATAAATCTAATTTTTGTTTTCAAAATACTTTGAAATATTATTTTTGCAACTTGTTTGGAATAATCAAGTACAATTATTTTTCATAAAGACAACTATATAATAGAAAAATCACAAATTTCTTTCAAAACATATCATATATATCATATCAACTTTCGCGACGATGGTATAGTTCTAAAACCAAAATTGGAATTATATGCCTAGCGCAAGTCCTCATTTTCATATTTTCTGTTCATCAAAAATCAATCATGCAATAAAACTATCTATTTTCTTTGATTTTCGCGATGATGGTATAAGTCTATACCTACATATTCTATGCCTAGCGCAAACCATTCTAACAATTTTTATTCCCCCATTTATCAAAACTCATAAAAACCATATGACTTCATTTTATTACACAAATTTTGCTTTTCAAAAGAATGCACATTTTCATTATTTCATGTCATTATGTCCACCTCCAATTTTGCAATGACGGTATAATTCCTAAGGAATTATTCAACAATTTTATCACACTTAGGAATTTATGCCTAGCACAAATCATTTTTTACAAATATTTCATGCATAATATTTTTATGGAAATCTGAAAACAAACCATCATCATCATCATCATTTGCATCATCACAACAAAGTCTTAAGACAGTCTCTTAAGCACTCTTTCACTTTTCACAATATTTCTATAAATGGGATTAGCTTGACGATCGAGTGAGCAGCGACTCCATGAAATGGTCTATAATAGCGACAATGTCCTTTGAAATTATTGTTAAAAGTCCTCTTTTCTTTTATCAAATCATTGCATCACAAACAACCAATTTGTTACATCGATTATTTCATCAATATTACAGCATGATATCAAAAGGTATAAATTCTTTTCCAACGACATAATTACAAGCATTATCAAAATCAATCAATCAAAGCATCATCAATATACTCATAACATAAGTCATATGACCAAAAATATCTCATCTTATATATATATATATATATATATATATATATATATCTCAAAAATATATATGTACATCATATCAGATAGATTGGTATGCCACAATCCATATCTTGGCATACTCAATCAAGTGTCCTCCGAGCAGTGTCTCGAGAGCCCCTAGAGCTCTCAGCCTCATCTCCTCCCCCGCCCTACGGAGGACGAGGTGGCCCCATCGCAGTATGTGTGGTACTGCGAGTCCTCATCGTCGATCGGGATGAGCTCCTCGACGACCCTGTCCTGATCGGATCTGCTATGGCAGTCGGCAGCTGTACCCTCTGGCCCTCCAGCACCGCCTAGTAGTATAGAGCCTGATAGAATGCGGTCTGAGAAACCGACCGCAGCAGCTCCTAAGTGCTCACCCCTCCACCCCGTGCCCTAAGACGTGCATTCTTGTCTCGCAGCTGCGACACCTCAGCCTGGTGTTGTGTGACCACATCCTGTAGTGTCTGCACCTGAGTCTGCAGACGATCTCTCTCTACCCGGAGAGTAGCCATCTCGCTACTGTCCCCTATATCCATGCCCTTGCCCTTATCAGACGATGGTGGCCTCTGTGGATATGGGGGTCTCACCTCCCTCCTCTCCCTCTCTCTCTATCGCGACCGCTCCTGTGCCTATGGCCTCCTCTACTCTCTCCCACCGCGACCCTGGGCTGCCTCTATCGCCGCCTGGCACTGCCTCCCTATCTGATGCACGACTACGTGGATCAGACCCTATGCCCTTGTAATTCGAGGAGGGTGGATGCCTGCATACCAGGCATCGTAGCCATCAGCTACTCCTGCGTTGTCCCCATCCACTGGATGAATGGGGGCATCATCTGAGTCCTGGCTCTAGAATCGCTGCATGTTTGGAGCCCCGCTAACAGTGGTGTTATCCTGAACGGTCTGGAAAAACTTAATCCTTGAGATATGGGATCCCTTGCTGTAGACCGAACTGTCACAAAACTCGGTCGTAGCGGTGGAGCTCCACCTCTCCCCTCTCCATCCTCAGCCAGCAGATTCGCCTGATGCGAGCCAGCTCCTGTCCATCCTCTGCCCACCCTGGATGCTGCCTCCACGGCCTCCAGGTGATCTGGTCTGGGACCAAATCATCTAGTAGTCTCCGGGACATCGACAGGTCTATCCGTCACTGTGATCTTCTTCGGAGCCACCAGTAGAAGACTCGGGGCCTCTCCTTGTCTATCCCTGTCAGTGGAAGCCCTACCGGCCTCCGTACCGCAATGTGCTCCTAGCACCAAACTTGTAGTAGCGATGTCATCACCAGACATCGCCCGCCCTTGTACACGACCCCGTAAAGGATCCTGTACAGCCGACATAGTACAAAGCTTCCCCATGAGAACCTGTAGCCGTGGTCCCGCATGTCGTAGATCACATTTGCCAAGCATCCACGGCACCCTGCACCCGCTCTGGTGGCACAGCAGAAGTCCACCAACTACTCCAGCCAGAACCCGTGTCAGCCTAGATGCCCCAGGCATCTGGCGCAGTGCCTCGATGTTCACTCCGCCCTTCTCCAGGGCGAAGGTCGGGTCACCGCACAGCCGTCCCATCGCGTGGCCCTGATTGGCCGCAGGTGTGATCATCTATCCTTGTATGGGGATTTTCAAAATCCTCCATACATCCTCCAGTGTGGGAGTCATCTCCCTTGTCGATAACCGGAAACAGAAAGACCCCGGGTACCATCTCTCTGCTAGGGCTGTCAGTAGCCCCATGTCTGTGGAAACCTGCGGCATCTCCGCCACATGCCGCAATCCGGCCTATGCCAGCAGATCCCGCTCTGCCTGGGTGAGAGCGGCCAAGTCGTCTCTCAGTGCGTCGTACTTCCACTCTCTGCTTTTTAGTAATCCTCTCTGCAAACATAAACAACAAAACAACAAAACAACAAACAATAATTAATCAATAAATTCCAGTAATTAATAATGCAACTTAAAGATCAATTTTTTTGTAATTGATGATATCGCCCACTATTGGACGATATCGTCCCCAATTTGAGCACGATCGTCTTCGATTTTGCAGTTAGAAATCGTCTCTAATTTGACGAAATCGTCCCCCTTTCGACGATTTTGCCCTCGGACGAAATTGCCGAAATTGAGACGATTTCGTCCCAACGACGTCGACGGCCCAAAAACGGCCGCAATGCTCCAAATTCACTTAAAAATTCATCTAGAAAGCATGTAAAAGCAACATAAATCAATCTAAATTGAGTTTAGACCCTTACCCGTAGACCGCGTCGGACCTCTGCAGATCTGTGCGCTGTCTCAACCATTTTTTGCTCCAGAGCTCTAAAAACAGTAAAATGAACAGTAACAATGAATTAGGGTTTTACCCTATTTTTCCTAATTTTATTCAAAACACAATTAAAAACATTTTAAAATTTTGCTTTTTCGTGTTTTTGCCTCTAACGTTCGATTTGGGTAAAAACACGGAGGGGGCACCATAGTAAGCTGTCGTACGATTCGACCAAGAATCGTCGCCTAAAAATGGGAATAATTTTTGCTTTCTCGTAGATCGAGAAGAACTCTTCTTTAACGCATTTTCTTCAAAAAATTCGCTAAAGAGGGGGCAAAATGTAGCACCCTAAAATTGGCGCAGTCAAATTGGAATAATTACATTCACCTTAGTAAATAAATTTAAATTCAAATTTAACCTCCCAAACCGCTCGTTAACCGCTAAGAAACCCGTTTCCCCTTTTTCTGCGCCATTTTTAGAGGTTGTTTTGACCGTTGGACGATATCGTCGCCGATCAGACGATATCGCCCCAGATTTGACGATTTCGTCTGGACTAGAACGTCCAGACGATTTTGTCGTAAAACTAAATTTGCATAGATAGACTCTGTTCCAACGGGTCTCCAATTCGGGAAGAAGCATGTCTGCGCCGTTGGGACCCTTCCCCCGTTGGAGATCTCCCAAATTGGGATGATCTCCAACCTCCCAACAACTCCCCTATGCCTATTTAAACTCTAGGACATTCCCTCCCCAACCCCTGGCTGAATTTATCTGCAAATTGAACCCTTCTGCGCTAAAACATCATAATCTATCTTTTGCACTAGTCCTATAGCCATTTTTTTGCAGGTACACCACTGATTTTCAGTCGAAGCCAACACCCATCGTCGTCGACGAACCTGTCCAGATTGGAGACGATCTCATCAAATTCAAGATGATTTCGTACTGATGCGAGACGATCTCGACTGCAGTCCACATCGAGGTAGTTAGTGCCTGGAGTTTGCTTTTCTCAAATTTGTCTCTGTTATTTTGTTTTGTAAATTAGATAATCTATTTAGTTTTTATCCTATTTTGCATCTGGAGTTCACCCATTTAGTCTAGATTGCATGTTAAGCTCATAATCTGCCATTAAAGCATAGTAATTTGCATTAATTTCTGTTCTTGAATAGTTTTCAGCATTCATATTATCATTTGGTGTAATTTGCCTCTGTTAGCATAGTGTTATTTCTTGCATTTTGCATCTATTATCTGTTTTGCAGGTTTCTGACGAATTCATCTAACGAATTCGTCAGATCTCAGACGATCTCGTCTGATTGCGAAGCGATTCTCGTAGAATTCCAGACGATCCAGACTGCATCAATCGCCAGAATCTTCTTCAAACATCCGGATCAGGTATTCCCCATTTTCCTCCTGAAAATTCTCTGTTTTCTGCTTTCTACTCTGTTTGCTGTATTCATTTAAGTTGCATTTTCATATAGATTACGTTAGATTCATTCGGCCAAACCTAGGATGAATGCTTAAGGATAAAACAAACTCATCAAAACACATTCCAAAAACCTAGGCGTGGAAACTGTCGCCAAATGTTTCCTGGTGAACCCACCATCCGTCAAAAATCACCAAAATACACCTCCCTTGAGAGGTGGGACCTTCGTGAAGTCCTCTCGTCCGAGGTATCGCACCATCCTTTTCCCATCCTCCTTCCAGGCACGGATCCAATAGCCTGAAGGTAGGGATGCAAAACATTTGGAGCGATACAAATAGGAGATAGAATAATTAAGAAGATGGGCTATTTTGGATGAGGTCTAGGAAAGGTATTGTTAGGAATTCTTGAGCCCTCATAGGTAGCAAGAAGAGAAAATGGTTTAGACCTTGAAGCTAGTTCTACTCAACCAAAGAATAAGGAACCTCCCTAGTTTGTGCCTAAATCCTCTAAGTCCTTAGTTTACCTAAAACATCTAGTGGAGAATGAAATTGTGCAAGAAATAGGACAAGTTGCAAAAGGTGATGTTAAAGTAGATATAATTTTAAGCAAGTATCTATAGCTCTAATATGAAAAATGCCAAGTGGAAATTGAATTCGATACTAACCAACTAGATAAATAAGGAAATCCTTACCTTGAGATAAAATATTTGTATCCCTCATCTCAACTAAAGGTAGGAAAAATAGCAAAAAATAAAGGCTCCCCTTTGAGCCAACAAGAGAAGGGGGCAAAAAGAAGCATAATATAGAATACCATTTTGACAACTTAGCACACAAACATACCAACTCAAGATCAATATCAGGCACAAGAAATAGGTACATTATATCAAATCCCTACTACTATTTTCTCTACTCAGGATTATGCTTAAGGGGTTTGACCTAAAATGTACTTGTAAAAACTAGGAAATTTGTTTCAAAACCCTGGTGATTCCTAGCCAACTTCATGTAGGAAGACATGGAAAATTACCTTATTTTTCACCAAAAATTATAAAACATTGGCAAATTTCTATTAATATTTGAAAAAAATATTAAACAGCAAAATACTACTTGCAAATATACATTCGAGGGAGGGTTAGATGCAAAACTGCATCTGGCCCGAGTCGACTACAAAACTGCATCCAAGGGAGCTGGGTGCAGAAATACACTCGACTGAGGGAGGGTCAAGTCAGGTGTAAAACTACATCCAGGGGAGTATCATATGCAATTTTTCACCTAGCCTAACCCTCTCCCAACTGGGTGTATTTTAACACGACTCCCTCGAATGTAGTTTTGCACCCGACCCGACCCCCCTGGTCAGGTGCATTTCTGTATCCAAGGGAGTCTCAGATACAAAAATGCACCTGATCCTCCCTTGGATGTAGTTTTACACCCAATTCTATCCTCCCCCGCATACATAAATGCATTTGGGGAGGATCGAGTGCAAATCTGCATCTGAGGGAGGATCGGATGCAAAAATGTATCTGGGGGTATCGTGTGTAAAAATGGACCCAGAGGAGGACCGAGTAAATTTTTGTATACGGGTGCACTTTTTCATCCAGATTTTTTCCTCTACTCCTCTGTTGAACCACTGCTCCTCTGTCAAACCACTGCTTCTCTACAATATTTTTCTCCATTGATCATCTGTTCTCTTTGCAACTGATTATTGTTTTCGCTACTATAGGTCATTTTTCGATAAGAATGAATGTTTTAGTTATATGGGTGTGGTTGTTATGTTAGGTATATATACTAGTATAAGAGGCAAATTTGGTAGGATAATTTAAAAAAATTATAATTTTAAGGTGAAAAGGATCCTCGATTTAGGCGGAGACTTCGCAAATTTTAAACAAATCTGTAATAGTATTATCAATGTGTGGTGAACCAACCCCTAAAAATATTTTGGCCCTTTGGGCGAATGGGCCGATGTCAAGGGTCCCCAAAATTCACCAATTTGCATTTTTTAAAATGCTAATATTCTTTCAAATTGCTAATATTAACCGTTGTGCATAACCTTACCTCTACTCCTTCTTCACCATATCATTTCCCTCCATAATAAATTATCCAAGAAGAATTTGCACCAAATATATCTCACACCACATCCATCTCAAAAATTTAATTTCCTAGAAGTGTTGCTTCATTAATTCAAAAATCCCTTTTATCTCCATTTCTTATTCTCTAATCAATATTTGTTGCAACACAACCTTCTAGTCATCTAGCCTCAAATATCCAGAGTAAATTCAAACAAGTTGATCAAAATGCTAAAAAATTATTGGAGGAGAGGCCGCCAAAGAAGGAAAAGAAAAAGGCACCAACAAGAGTGATGAGCACAATGGATCCAATTATGAATAAGCAAATAAGAGTAGCCTTCATTCCAATTGTAAATAAGCTTGAATATTAGATGACACCAACAAACTATAAAATTGTGCTATAGAAAGTGGATATTTTTAGGGTTCATCTAGAAAACACTTTTCACATTGCTCAAACCTAAGTTAGCACAGTTTATCTTCAAGGGAACAGGTTAGAAGTAAAATATGACAAGATGAAAGATAAAGTAAATTGCCTAGATAAAAAACTACAATAGGAGCAAAATGAGAAGTCCTTGAAGTTCTATGTCAAGTTGTTGTGGTGAGGTCTCATGGTAGCTCTAACTTTGGAGCAGTTGTAGCAAAGAGATAAAAATATCTAGGCCTTAGAAGAGAAAATGAAGAATCTATAATCAAAATTGGATGAAGATAAAAAGAAAGCATGAGCTCCCCACTTCTCCCAAGAAGCATTGATACAACTTAAGTGGGATAATTGGAAAAAAAATCCTTGGAAGCACACCTAGTCATGGACTTTTTTATTTTCAACCTAAAAGTTGTTAAAGTTGTATATAATAGTCTAAAAAAAATCAAATGAAGATAGATGATAAAATAGAGACAACAGAATCTATTATCAAACTTGTAAAGGAAATATTTGATCCACAACTAGAAATTATTACAAACAAGGACTAGAATGGGGTAATATGCTTCATCAAAGAGCTAATACAAGGAAACCAGTTATTGCAATAGGGATGGGAGGAAAATGATTCATGATAAGGTTAAAACAATTAGATATTTAACTTCGAATGCATGGAAGATAGGTTATCAAGTATTGCGATTAAAAGAGAGTGCCTTGGAGTTGGTGCGGGCAGGGCTGGGTGTGACTCTCGGGTGACTTTGATGGTGTAGAACCCCCTGTTCATGGTCTCTCAGACCAAGGCAACCCCACAAGGGGATTTTCGCTTAAAAAAAAAAAGAGTGCCTTGGATGATCAAATTACCAGTGGATATGAACAACGAGAAGAATAAGAAGAGATAGAGAAAATACAAGGGGAATAAAGTGAACCTACAAAAACCTCAATTTTTGAGACCTTGGGAGCTAAAGCTTTCCAGATGATAAGTGGTACACAAGAACAAAAAAAAGGTAATATGTAAAGTTTAAATTTGTTATGCTAATGCCTTAATACCTTGATTATAAAATCAAACATGAGGTACTCAAATGGAAAATGTGTTGGAAAAAAGCTATTGACCACAAAAAGGAAAGCACGTGAGTAAACTAGTTGCATAAGATGCAAATTTTTGGGAAAGAGTGCCAGCTCAGACAAGAGATCCAAAGCCATTGTAAATCATAGTTGGCATAGTCATAGATACAAGTTATAAAAGGAGATGTGGTCTAAGACAAGGTGAAGAAGCTTTTTGGGTTAAATATTTTTGTTAATTAGTAAATCAACCATGCATATCTTAAGGGAACTGGGATAGTGTTCAATTATTTACAATTTTGAAGAAGAGTACCTATGTATTTTTTCTACGAAGAAGACAACAAGGAGTAATCAAGGACTCCAATTGTTTAGTGCTTGGAATATTTACCTAAGGTAGACTACCTCTATCTAAATAAGATCTTAGTTATGGTGGACTATGCTCAGAGGAATCTCATTTTTGTAGGAGGTACCACCATTCAAGTATCTCTACCCCTTCTTCTTTCCTTTCTTCTTTTCATATCTTCCTCATCTTTCTTCCTTTACTTCTTGTTTCCCTAAAATCTTCTTCCTCTTATTCACTTTTAATCATTAATTATTCATTAAATCACTACTTTATCAACCCATAACAATTCCCACTTTTCGTTACTCTTATTTCATAATAGATTTTTGCTGTCCACTGCATCCTCTATTATTTTTCCTCCTCAAGATTCTATAGAAAATCTCATGTTTTGTAAGCAAATGGGATGCAATGTAACCAGGGTTATCTTCCAATGCATGCTTTAAATCCCCTATTATACCTATAGAATCTATATCCAATTAACCCCCACCTCTTTCACATCTCCAAGTCTTCTCCCTTATTTCATCAATATCTTCTATGTTGTAGTGCCTTCTAAAATGACTCCATGCCCAATAGTTAAGGCTATATAGGTTCTCTATTTGTACAAGGAAAAATACCTAGGAGGCACCAATAATGTGGGTCAATGAAATTTTCCACATTCACAATTCCTTGCAAGTTAAGCCAGACTATGATTTTGTTATGATTTTGCTAAGGCAATATCCCAAAAGCATGACTAGGAGTATCATTTTTGCATAAGTAGGCTATTAGATATTCAAATGCATTAATGTGGTGCCAAATATAAAAGTGGTTATATTTTTAGAATATCCAGGACTACTTAAGAGGTTAGAAATGCAAGATGTACTTAGGTAGATAAAATTAGCTAAGTAAAAAAAGGTCTAATAAAGCAATACCTCAAAGTGAATCAATACCATACTCTTCAAGTGATGATGTCGATCAAACCTTCAAAAACATTTGGGATTGAAAACACCCAAGAAAAATAAATCCTAAGATTTCCAATGATGACCTCGTCCAAATTCTACTAAAAGCCTTGAGAAAACATGAACTAGGATTTTTAAAAGATAATGTCAACATAAGTTCCAAAAAATTCTAGGATGGTCAAAGACTAGAACAAAGCAATCCTAGGATTTTCAAGTGATGAAATCACACCAAGACTCAAAAATTTTGGGAAGGCATAAGTTTGAAAGACAAAGAAAAACCTAGAGAAGTAAAGCATAGCCAAAGAATAATTGAGCCTACAATTTTTAAATGGTTATGTTAGCCAAGATCTCTAAAATTCTTGACCTCACCTCCAAATCCCTCATAGCAGTCGAAAGAGCAAGGCAACACTTCAAAACCCTAAAAATGAGTGGAGAGCTCATAGATCTATCCTTATTGATATAGATCATGCATATCAAAATATTTAACCTCCTAGTCACCCTTAATCCACTTTGAGATAGGTCATTACAACAACTAGGTATGGTTGCAAAAAATGATAATAAGTGATCCATAGACCTACTAGAGACATGTGGAAGCGAAGCTTATGGAAGAGATCTAGATTAGCCGTATCATAACAATAGAACCCAAAATGGTTAAGCCCATCTGATTTAAATAGGGTAAGAGAATGACTGTGAACGAAATAAATCCAACTAAGAAATTTATTAAATTACACTGCTTAAATAGGCCAAGCAATGCCCAAATTACATAACAATGAGCCCATATTTCATAACCAACCACATAGATCATGTTTGAGGAGAAATAAAGAGGAAGAAATATTATGACCTATTACTTTCTAACAATAATGCCAACTAATGCTACCAACTAATGCCTATGTGGGAATAATAACTCACATGAGTTAATTGAAAAACAACACCTAGGAATAATAATCTAATAACTAAAATTAGGTAATAGTGAACATGAAAGTGATGCCCTCATCGTACCTTCCCACTCAAGAAGCATTGGAATCTAGTGCTTTTACAATAGGAGTGGAAGGTGAGTCACCAATGCTGCGTAGATATCTCATAACCGGGTGGAAGAACATAGTGGAAGCCATGCAATGTCAGTGTAGAGAAACAACATTGAGAGTACTCCCTTGCCAAGTGAAATATGAGGACAAGGAGTATGGATCTATTTTTGGAGATGTGAAGGCTACTGAACATCGAAAACTTGTGAAGGTGGCATTGAAAGAGGTCACAAAAGTGCTCAATATGGAACAACAGGAGGCGCAGTAGGAGCAACAGGAGGAGGTGTTGATGATGGAAGAGGAATGATCTCCTTAGGAACAAAAGGACGAATATCATTTGGCCATGAGACTGAATAAATCCTTGGTGAAGATACCAATAATTATGCATGTGGAATATTATGAATAATAAGTCTCTTACTCTGATGATGCAAAGAATATATTTTGTGTAAGCATCATATGAAACCCACCTATCTTATTGATAAGGCTGGCCAAGAATCATTCCACACAAGTCTATGGGAGTTATGTCATAGGTGACTTGATCCATATAGTGTGGACCAGGGGAAAATGAGAAAGTACAACATTCTATGATTGCAAAGGTAGTTCCCTCATCCTTCCAACCAAGTGAATATGGGGAAGGATGGGGTTCGACTGGAAATTTGAGTCGATCGACTACAAATTGAGCAATGAGATTGGTCATGGATCCATTATCGAAGATGCAACTCACAAAAAAATTATGGAGAAGATGTGCTCTTATGAAGAACAAACTTTATCTGTATTTTTGTTGATGCATGAGAGTCACATGACTATCATTTAGTTTACCCATAAGGTGGTGATACACCATATCCTCTCCTATAGACTCAATGGGCCCATCTTGTGGGGTCTCCTTTTGAGGTTGTGCAAGTAAATTTTTCTTCTTTTTGAAGCACTCAGCCTCGATGTGTCCTCATTTCTTACAATGATTACAAAATATTTTTCCATTATAAGAAGAGGAAGAAGAAGGAGAAGAAAAAGAATGAGTTGTTGGAACCTTTTTGGACTGCAGTTGTGGTGGCCCTATTTTGGGTGCCTTGGAGGAGGCACCTGACTTCGTAGCAATTTTATCTTCCTCAAGTTGTGCCTTATTATACACTTCATTCAAAGTGGCACAAGGTGTATATTTCAACTCTCTAAAGAGTTGATCTTGCAAACCACTCTTAAACTTGTTGATAAGTTTAGGAGTCGGATCTAGGATTCCATTGAGAATCCTCAATTTGTTGAACTTTCCAATGTAATATTGAACACTCATGTTGTGTCCTTACCTCAAATGAAGCCATTGGAAGTCAAGATATTCAAAAAAATTAGAAGGATAGAATGTATCCTTCAATTATTTTACCAAATCATCCCAAGTATCTATGGGATCTTGAGTGCTTTGATGGTCCTGTACCAAAACCTTAGCAATATCAAAAAGTTTTAGTTTTACAAAAGCAACTTAGTCATATTTTTTTATTTTTTTGTAGATAAACCATGCATCCATGTCGATAATCCAGCTATTGAGAAAGTCTTAATATCGAGAGCCATTATAAATATTAACTTCACATTTGATTTGAGGTCGAGGTTCAAGGGCTAGACTAGGTAGACTAGGCCCAGTCATGTTTTGAACCTTTTCAGCCAAGATGCTGACAACTTCAGCTATGGAGACCACTTGATCTACCAAATTAGTAGCCATATGACCTCTGGTGTAAGCCAGGAGGGCTACAAAAACTCTTCTAAAAAAGAGTTACAAAATTTGCCTTGCAAGGCAATTACAAGAGTGCTATGAGTTTCAAGCACTTTCCAATGAGCCTCCAAAAGACGTTTACAATTTGTTACCTCTTAGGAAAGTTTCAAGAGTCCAAAATATTAGTCGTCTAGGCTATCACAAGAACCTACAATGATATTTTACAATAAATCTTGTAGCCTTTGTCTAAGAAAAGCAAATGTTGCTTAAAGAGGAATTGTAAAAATGTAATATTTTTTAATGTTTTTTTTTTTTTTAAGTGAAAAATCCCTTGCGGGGCCGCCTTGGTCTGAGAGACCATGAACAGGGGGTTTTACACCGTCAAAGTCACCCGGGAGTCACACCTGACCTTGCTCGCACCAACATTATCAATTGGATTTTGGATACCCGATTCAGCTTTTTGGTAGGGTGGAGATTTGAACCTGGGACCTCTCTTGGAGGATTTCCCTCTCCTCTCCAACTCACCTACAACACCTGGTAATATTTTTTAATTTTTAAATTAACTTAATTCAAAAAAATAAAATAAAATAAATTAATGACAATAATTTAATTTAAAAAATGAGGTTATACCTTAATGGAAGGTATAGGGCATGATAGGATTTAATGACACAAAATTTTCATCAATCTAAAAACAATGGTCATCAACTAACAATAAAACTTGCCCCTCCCACATGCTTTTCAAATAGGTTGCTTCCAATTGGTGATTGCGACCATTTTGTGGGGTCCATTTGGCCATCACATGATGGTCGAAAGCTATTATGTGTCATCGCCCTTTTCAAGATCTACAAAGGTTGTCCCATGGAGAATATGGGATTAATGGCCCACAAAACAAAACCTGCAACACTATAAGTTTTTCGCTAGGAGTTCAATTGTAATTTTTTTTGTTTTCACCTGCATCAAGGGAGATGGCTTCAATTATTTACAACTTTCCACCGTTTGTGACTGCAAACATGTTTTTAGGAGGAATTAGCTTAAGCCAAGCAAAAAAAACTCGTCTAGCTCCTCAACAATGATTGTAAAAATGTCAACCGCTTGCACGAAAAAACAATATTGATGATAGGCCTTTGTGCGGTGCTTTTCCCATGTCCTTGGCCAATTTGTAACATGACTTCATCATCGAATCTGATCACCCGATAAGTTGGAATGCACGATTTTATTTTAAGCACTTTGACCACCAGTTTATTTTTCGATGTAGATGATCACCTGTGAAATCCAGCAAGCTTTTTTGATGGTCTTCAATGGAGATGAGTACGTTATCGTAGAACCAAGGTATGTGTTTTCCTGAGCAACAAATAATTTTTTTATGGGAGTATTTTTTCCACATGCGATATGTGGAAGAGACTATGGTGTATACAGGAAAAAACTTGTAGTAAGGTTTATGACCACTACTCAATGATTGAGCTTTCCTTTATGTCGTCCATTCATCGTTGGTTACTCTTCCCACCAAAAACTATGATAGTTCACTTTATTTTCCACATCGTATTGTGTCGTACGTAGTGCTGAGTTGTCCTATTGAGCTGTCCTTCTATGTCCACAAGCCACTTAATGATCAATTAATCACCAAATTTTGACCTTGTAATGGCTATTTTAGCCATCCATAGAGCCACCTAACGAACGCCAAATTGTCTTCTCCAAGGTGGAGGTGGTTTTTTTTATGCCCACCTCACTATTGAACACAATTTTAAACAAATTATGCCAACACTAGACCCACCAAAAATTACCAACGATAAAGTTTCTTCGACAATATTTACCCAACAAAAATTGGTAACAAAGAAATCATAGTGCAAAATTGATGTAGTCCTAAATAATAGCCAAATGGCACAAACCAGATGGAATGATGAATTTCCAATGAAATGTCAATCATCAATAAAAGGAGCAGGATCGTTGCTCTGATACCAGTGCAAAGGAAATAAATCCAACTGAGAAATTTATTAAATTACACTACTTAAATAGGCCAAGCAATGCCCAAATTACATAGCAATGCACCCATAGTTCGTAACCAACAACCTAGATCACATTGGAGGAGAAATAGGGATGAAAGAAATATTCTAACCTAATACTTGATAACAATGGTACCAACTAATACCTACGTGAGAATAATAACTCACATGGGTTAATTGAAAAGCAACACCTATGAATAAAGCATCAGAGATAGGTTGTGCTTGTTAGGCTTGTAACAAATTTGCATTGTAATTATTGGGCCACAAGATTCATTATACACTTAAAAATAACCCAATTCACCTCAGTATGAGGGTCAACTCTTTAGCAATTTTTCTATCATATGCTATATACTCTGCTCTACAATTAATATAAGTAATAAGTTGTTTGGCCTCCATTGAAGATAGCATTTTAGGTTTTTACATGAATATGCATTATGTAGTTTTATACAATTTTGCTAATACTTTATGGTTGATTAATTCTATTAAGCAAATTTTACTATAATTTGGATTGTTGTTGGATTATCTTCCTTAGAGTTCTTGGAATGCTAAAGATGCATAATATGAGCTTAATGAATTTTGTGATGCTTTGTTTAATGGTTGGTCTGATAAACTATCTTAGCTTGATTGTAATAGAATTTATCTAGTGTATTTCATTGTTCTTAAGCTATATCCCGATCATCTTTAAATTATTCTCTAAACCCTTAGCTCCCTCTCTAACCCTTGCATTTCTATCTTTAGTATTGAATTTATTTTCCTTATTTATTTAGCTGTACACTTCTCCAAAGGTTGAATTAGAATAGTCTTCTAATATTGGTTTAGTATAGAGTGTATTTCCCACATTAGGTAGATTGATGTCTAATTTGGTGGATGAAGTCATTTTGAAGGAAAGGCATTGGGCCAAGGGAGCACAAGTCATATAATAAAAATTCAACAAAGAGTAAAATGCTAGGATGTTTTAATCCCTATAGAGTGATGTTGGACTTTAGTCCAAGCATGTAGAAAATTTGCATTAACCAAAATCCAAGAGCAAAAGGGGCTAAGGGTGAAACAAAACCCACTGTTCAATAAAGATCATTTGTGGATAAAAAGTGTGGTTGCCTCATTCATAAAGCAACTAATGTAGAATAAGATATACTACCCAATCTCAAGTTGTCAAAAGTAAAAAGAGTGTGATCCATGCCTAGGGAGGTGTGCCCTAACATTTACTATTACAACCACAAAGGATGACACCTAGAGAGTGCATGCCAAATACAAGAGAAGAGGGAGAACTTCATGATAGGTTTGTAAATATAATAGATGGGTTATGTTTGTAGGAACCTAGGAATCTTACAACCCTCATTATTGAGTAGAAGAAGGGTCCCAAACCATTTCAAAGTGACATGATATCCTGCTACACTAATTACATGTGGGTTAAATCCTCCATTGGGTGAATTTGATCTAAGAAGCATTAACACTGCATTAGTTATTCTATTAGAGAAAATTATATGGATCCATTACCTTGGTTCAGGTGCCATATCTCTTAGATATAGGAATCCATACTGCACATTCTTGGTGGACAAGATCACCAACCTTACAGGTGAAGGGGTTTTTTATTCAAAGAGCTCGTAATTATTTAAAAAAATTAAAGCAAGTTGGGGCCAAAGCAACAATGGAAAATTCAGACCACCTTTCTAAAAAAGAAATATTTTGTATGCATGGAGAATTTAAATTTGCTTCATGCACCAACATCAAAGAGGAAATTCTATAAGAAGGGGGCCCTTGCCTATGAAACTATTCTTATTTCCATAATCTATAGAGAGCCCCAATAATTTTTATAGCTTGTTAGTTAGAACCTATTTGCATAGAGGTGTTCATGAAGCAATGAAGAGGAGAATAAACAACACCCATAGTCCTACACCTAGAATTAGGCCTTTCCCTGATTCATCAACCACTTCCCCATCCACCTTTGGTTAGGAGATATCAACCTAGACCCCTTAGGTCATGTTCCTAAAGTTCTTAAAAGATGTGACAAAAGAGGTAGCAGACCCCTAATTGTCAAAGAGGACCAAAAACTTGAAGGATGGGGTATTGGAACAGTTTAAATAGAGCCCTTGAATTCTTTGAGGTCCAAATTTGGAGAAATAACTTACCTTAGTATATGGTTCCAAAGGTGCACAACTACATTGCACTAGTGCCTACATGTGCTCAACACTACAATCTTGAGACTTGGAAAATTTGATCTCTTGATGGAGTTTCAAAGTCATCACTTATTCCCATTCGATTCAAAGAATGTTGATGATGGAGATAGGGAAGACTATTGTGAACTTTGAGAGTGCAATTTAGCTTTACAATATTATTCCTAACAAGCTTGCCTATCTATCGGATGAATGTGATGACAAAGAGGATAAGCTATCGAAGTTCCCTTTGGCTATAAATAGTCTAAGGGAGAGTGCCACAGATGTCACCATAATACTAGCATTTATTTTTTATCTAAGGGGAGAAAAATACATGTTCCAATCCAATATCTACATATTATATCAAATGAGGTGCATGCCCTATAAAGAAAGGATGACCTTCAATTTTTTCGACTACATTACCAACAACATTCATGAAGTGTTGGTCAGGTTCCAAGAGATACAAATTTTCTAGTTCTCAAAATTCCTAGCCTATTTAATCTTATTTTAGAACCCGGGTGCATATCCTAGGCTAGATTTGAATGCGATGGATGGATTGGGCCACCAATGGCCTATTTCCTCTTATATGAAGGGCTTGAAGAGGTCTTCCTCCTATTATGACTTTATAGAAAATTTTGTGATCCTGACATTGACAACTTTGAAGGGCAAAGGCCTGAATAGCTCCCAATGGACTATAAAATTTTTGGGAGGTCAACACCCCAAGAATTGGTTCTTTTCTAAGGATGCAATTATCATTAGGTGCATGGATTTAGCAAGTGCACTTACTAGTTGTCAAGGCATGTAAACAAATGAGTCTTTGTAATAGAAGTGCTTGGAAATGAACTCCATCGACACAACCTTCATGAGTGGAAGAAACAAGACCATTTTTTTCAAGCTTCCTTTAACTCATGATGAGATTACCCTGATGAAGTGAAAGACCCATGACCTCCTAGATCAGAACCTCAATAACCTAAAATTGTAGATGGTACAATTGGAATGGAATTACACCTCTAAGAAGAAATTTGTAGACTAGCTATCCAATGTCAAGAACTCAATAGAGTTCATACATGAGTCAAGACCATACCTAGAAGATATCTAGAATCCCACTAATGAAGTTGGTATGCCCTTGTTGAAGCATATCCTAGAATAAGTGCCAACACCACCACCAAGAAAGAAGACCTATGAGATATTCTATACACCAATAGTCACAATAGACCTAAACTATTACATCCACATAACTAAGTTAAAGTTCCTAAAGGGAGAAGGATGAAAAGAGAAAAATATCAATGCTTAGTGGAAATTATTATAGAAGATCAAAATTACAATGCTCACTTATGGTCAAATAGATGAAAATGTAGACTTCAATTAAAATTAGAAGACGGATAAAATGTACAAGAGAAGCATCTAAGCAAGCATAAGTAGTGAGGAGGTGATCAAAGAGATTATTGCCTAGGCAATAATATTAGAAGAATTGACTTTGAAATAATCCATACATACAGAGGATCCCCCTTTGGATACCATAGGATTTATAGTGCCTAAACAACATGCTTTGTCTCATGAACCACAAACCTCAAGTATCTTCCCCATTGTAGTGGTAGTGAAGGGGAAGGGAATCATCTCATGGGCCATTACTCCACCCACTAAGAAGAAGAGGAAATCTTCAAAGGAAGATCTCAAGTTGCTAAATCCCAAGCAATTTATTATTCTCTAGCACCACTATCTCTTCCATGATAATTGTGAGTTCCCTACCACCTACGGTGTTAGCCCCACTAGTATAGGCCTACATTGCTTCCTCCTCATTGGATGCAACCCCTTATATAGCCTTAGAAGCACTAGATTTCCATATGGGGATTATGCTCTCAAAAATTGAGGTCTTCAACCCATTAGCTTCCTCTCCAAATACCTAACATGTCATTCCACAACCCTTCCTAGCTAGGGAATCCATACCCTTTCCTTTTCCCTCTCATTCCCTTTTGACCTGCCTATTTTTCTAGTCAATTTTACCACCTCTTCCCTTGCAAGGGTAGATGAAAATTTTACAAACTCCCATTGTTACATTAGGCTTACCACATCATTTTAGATAAAAATAAATAAATACTCCTAATATGACCAGAAGAAGGAGGTCAAAAGAGTGGCAAGACTAGCAGGGAGAGGGCTAAGGAGCCAATTTGATCTATAGGACAAAATCCTCCATTTTTATCACATGAACTCGATGATCTTCAAGCCTAAGGGGTAGAAGCAACTATAATATTACTATGTGATCCTAGTGGCCATCAATATTTAAGGTGTTATAACTAGATATAAATCCAAACTAGCTTATCAGACCAACAAGATCATGAAACTCAATTATGTGGTCCTAAAAAATAAATTGATGAAAAGAGAGGAGTTCAAGGAGGTTAGAAACATCCTTAAGAGTTGTTAAATTGAAATTAAATACCTCTAAAATTATATGGAGTAGATCATAAGTGCTCAAGCAACAATCAATCTCCTAGAGGAGTTAAGACTTGATTGACTAGGTCATCCCTGCAACAAAATATTATAGGGTTGATAAAGGGAATATGTGTTGCATAGTGAGAAAACATAGATAAGATCATATCCTTGATATTTTAGCTAATCAATTTTATTAGTGTAGCTTCCCAATAGAGCACATTTATTGACCAAGAAAGCGAGTAGGCCCTAACAATGATATCAAAAAATTACAATGGCAAAAAAACCAAGCTCAAATCGTCACAACAAGTGATCAAGAGCTATTAGCCATATGTATCTATGATTGGAAGACAATATTAAAGAAAATATGGGATGCCCTTGAAAAAGAGTAGGTAACATAAGAGTGCATGGCCCAAGCACATATCTTGGTTATAGTGGTCACTAGCTTGTAGAGTCCCATAGAATCCTTAATCCAAAGGGATCGACCCTCCCCTTGGGTAGATGATGATAGGCTCCTTTCAAAGTAAGAATAAAAACAAATTATGGAGCTCAAAAAGGAAAAGAGGTTGAATTTATTAAAAAATATATAGATCCTTACCCCTAAAGACACCATGAAGGCCATCAAGCCCTTATCAAAGCTCAAGCTACAGGTCCAATAGGTCACATATGGGATAGTTGGTTTCTTGCATGAGAAATAAATCAAGCTCCAAAGGTGATACCACCATTTCTAGGAAGTAAGGTTTCTCTCCAAGGAGGAGTGGGAGGAAGTGAAGTACCAAATGATCAAGTTGTCCCTACAGTAGCTCTCCTATCCCATTTCTCACTTACTTTATCTATTTACCTTTTGTTTGTATATAGTTTCACCTTCCTTTGGCTTCTAATTTTGACTTCGATAAGGTAAGTGGTATAGGATTCACCATATTTAGTTGGCTAAAGAACCCTTGAGATTTGCAAAAAATTTACGGAATTTTTTGTACATCTCCACTTCACTTGAAGTGTTCAATTTAAAAGTAGGACTAGTAGAAAGGGGGTTAGAAGGTATGGTTTACCTTTAGTCAAAAGGGTAGGTATTGGCTTCACAACACAAAGAGAGGTAGACGTGCTTCAAGTTGCATTGATTTTTTAATCTCTCGTAATGGTTGATGCTCATTTTCCACCTAAATTAAGTGGCTTGAGGACTCCAAGGCTCATAGACCATTGATTTTCCATCTAACAACCTATGGTGTTTCTATCGATGAAGTTTAGTGCAAGAAAAAGGAAGTCCATGATGAGGGCCCAACCAAACACATGGAAACCATTCAAAAATGAGAGAAGAAAACACTATATCATAGTACAAAAAGTCCCACCATTATCCAATAGGGATCCCACCTCAACCAAGACACATGATGGCTATCCACAAGCAAAGAAGACAACACAAAAGGCAATTAAAGAAATATCTATCATTGGACATCGATGTTGACTTTTGTGGCTTGACCTTTCATAGTCACCCACATGGCAATTGTAGTGACCACCTACCACATGGATAAGTCTACTTTATCAAGCCTATATCAATCAGGGAGGCCATATCAGTAATGTTAGCACGTGAGATATCCAAGAAAATAAGTGAAGGCCCAAGGGGGTCCTGATGTATTGAACCTCAAACTAGGCAAAATATAATAGCATAATAATATTTTGAGCACTACAACAAGGGGAAATGGTAGTAGCAACATCCCATACAAGGGACTTGAAACCTCTAATATTAATGACCCCAAATATAGAGACCTCGAGGTGGTTGAATGTTGGTGCATAAGGATTATGGTTGTAGAATAAAATTTAATTCTCAAGTCCTCTGCACAAAATTTTAGAGGGAAAAGCCCCTCAATATTAGCCTATAAATACACCTTCAAATTTATTGTAATACATTGGGAGTTTCTTGACTGTGCCTCATATCTAGTGTTGTATGCTCTTCCTTTCACTTATCATTTTTATAAGTGGGGCTTGAACCTTGAGACATCATATAAGGAGCATCAAGACTCTTAAAGTTGCATGCATTGTAATTGTTTAACGCATAAATGGAAGTTATGACTCACATTAATCTATCCTATTTATTTTATGTGTTGTTGGTTTTGGGTTATGTGTGATGAAGTGTGTTCGATTTCTATCTATTAGACTATGGTGAATGTGTTTATCCTTAGCTTTTTCATGTAGTTGAGGGAAAAACCTTGATCTTGGAACATTGTCCCCATAGCTTAGTTTTACTTTTCTACAATATCATTTTCCTATATTTTACTTTCAATTCTCTCCTTTTACTATTGACAAAAATAAAATACTTGAGCTTGTGAGGTGTAAAAATCATACAAAATATCATCTCTAATGAGGAGTCAGCCTCGAGAAAACCTTGGAGGTTACCCTATAGAAATTATTTTTGCCTATATATCTTCCTACTATGTCACTCAACATGAGGCATCGGTACCCAGACATGTTAGTTTGCTACTCTAATAATCCAATATATTCTAAGATGATAATAGGGACCATTGATAAGTAGGGGTTCATGCATCCACTATAAAATGAAATAGGCCTGAGATAAGAATTGAACAAGCATAAGCCTCCACAAGTTCATCAAGAACTACCCAAAGCTAGGAATGGTATTAGGCATGGAGATGAGTGTTGGAGGGATCCAAGAGTTAATATAAGAAGTATACAAGACCACCAATGAAGGCATCTAGGAAATTATTTACAAACCTACCCATGAGGAAGTGCCACATGAGGAATTTATCACTCTATATGACATGCAAGCCTCCATAACCATCCTCTCTATTATCATATCCTCTTATCAATCTTCATATTTTACCATAGTTTATACTTCATATTAGTACTTTATTTTGAACTTCCCACTCCTACCCTATCCCATCCTTCTGCTACACCTCTATATCCATCCTAAACATGTATAGTCATTATCATTAAACAAAGGAGACAATTTTTCTTCATAGACTCAAGGAATAAGTGATAATTATCATGCAAAGATAAGATCAAATAGATATACAAAGAAGGTAAATAGCAAGGGTCACAATTATATTTTCCACCATAGCATCCATATTAATAGATACGACCACATCAAAATCAAGCTCCATCATATTGTCCACCTACACATAATTTACATTTATAGCCCTTATTACTACCTAAATCACCACCATGATGGTTTCCCATATATGGTCTTCTAAATCCACCACCCCTTACTATGTGACTAGGAAGCTTAAATAAGTGGCTATCACCTCATCATCCAATAACATTGAGCTACAAATTAAAGCCCCACTACCTATAAATCAAGTAGCTTAGAATTCAATGAACATGACTATAGGCAAAACCCTCATGATTGAGCAACCAATACATATAACTATATAAAAGACCCCAAGTGAAGAAATTTAACTTTTCACTCAACCCAATGTTACCCCTAGCCCTACATACAAGATAACTAGAATAGATGTCCAAACCCATGTGGTGTAGATAATAACCTACCTTCCACTCCAAAAAATTGGGAAGTCAACACCAAAATACATGGATATGGTGGATGAATACCTATGGAAAGAACAAGAAGCAATTAAGAAGATATCCATAGGGGACTTTTTATCCATAAATAGACCACCCATACTATGGACACATGGTAAAAGTAGGAAGAATGATATTATTTGCTAAAGTCTGTATGTTAGACCTAAGCCAAATTATTATAATAGCATCACACTTTATAATTGGTGAGGCCCTAAAAAGCCTTATTTTTGTATAAAAGTAACACTTTCTAACTTCGTTAATGTGTTGGCATAGAATATTCAACTATGAATTGGGTGGTAATTTGCACTAATATTTTTACTAGATATGGTGAATGGGTAAAATATATTACTAATTTATTTTGGATAGGTTTTATGTGATTTTATTTTAGGCTTAGTTTTACATGTAACTATGATTGTTTGGTTTATAAACATTAGATTAACGGAGTTGGATAAAAAGGTGATGACTTACATTCCTAAAGAACATTTTCAAAAGCAACTAGGCAAGGCATTAGAAGTTCTCAAAGTGCCAAAAGTGTTGACAACACCAAAAATCTTCAAAATGATAGGGCATAGAAACCTAATATTCAGGAACCAGGACCTATTAGTCAGACATCAAAACCTATCAAACAAGCATAAGAACTTAGTAAAACATGGAAGAACAATGTAGGATGTGGAAGATCAGTGCAAGACATGGTATAATAACATGACAAATGAATAGAACACTCCAAAATGATACCAAAAATAAATAGAATAAACAATAATCAAGTTATAATGATTAACAAATTCTATTTTTTACAACAGATTCTATTTTTTAGTAGATTTTGTTTTTCAAAAATAATAATAGATTCTATTTTTGTAATAACAGTAATTTATATTTTTAAAAACAAATTCTATAAATTCTTTTTCTCAAAATTAATAATAAATTCTATTCTCTTCTAAAATTGCATAGGTCAAAGGCAATTAGAACATAATTTGCACTTGTGTTCACTTATCCAAATGACTATCTAGTTTCTGGAAATTCATGCAATTTAGTTTCTAGTAATTTTTGCATGGATATGCATATAAGACAAAAATGCACATGCATATAGTTTCTAGAAACTTTAGCATAGAAATTCATATAAGACAAAAATCCATATAAGATGGAAATGTGATGCAGGAGCATCCGATGGCAGTGGAAGAATCATGCATCTTCCAAAAATGTTTCTAATTAAGTCCCTCGCAGTTGGTTCATTTTTGGTATTTTTTAAAGAAGGAAAGTTTAATGGGGCAAAGGGAGCAGAGGGAGTAAGTTTCTCAAAGCATGGGGGGAGGTCGCGAAATCGTGACCTCATAAGGCTTGCGCAAGGCTTGGGCCGGTTGCATCGCGATATCGCGACGACAGTTTGAAGAAGAGTTAAGGCAGTGGCGGAGGTCGCGATATCGCGACGTCGCGATATCACGATGATTGATAAGAGCAAAGGCGGAGGGAAGTGTGACGTCGTGATATCGCGACGTCGTGATATCGCGACTTTAGTCGAAGCGAAGGCGGAAGGAGGAGTGGGGGTCGCGAAATCGCGACATGTCATGATTTCGCGACCCCAAAGGACTTTGGCTCAGAGGAGGCGCCGTTGGTCGCGATATCGCGACATGTCACGATTTTGCGACCTGTCGCGATATCGCGACCAGTGCAAAACTACCACGTGGCATGGTTTTTAAGTAGCATTAAGATCCAAGATCAAAGCAAAGGACTTCGACAAGTTGAAGACGAAGGTGGAGGGGTCGATCGGGACCAATTAAGGTCAAGGCCGAAGAAAATAGCGGAAGGCTATGTAAGGCCAAATTCGACACGTGGCTGCCACGTGTATCAAACAGTCATGGAGGGCAGCACGTGTATCGATTATTTTTTTTAATCCAGAAGAAGGCATGGTCAGAACGACCACGTTTAAGAAAACAAAGATGAGGAAAGCGGAGGTTGGTAAGGGAGGTGATGGCCACGCATATGTTTTATTGCATCTGGCAACACAGCAGTGCAGAGTACGACCTGAGCAAGGCGGCCAGCGTAGGGCATGGGACACCATTAATGCAAGCTCCGGGTAGATCAGGCAGAGGGCCCATTTATATCAAAATTTTGAAAACCCGGGGGAGGGAAAATTTGGAATCCGGGGGGAACTCTTGTTTGGTGGAAGCATTGATTGCTGGGAGGATTGGGGGGCCTCGTGAAAAGGACCTGGAAATTTTTGTAGGGGGGGACCCAGAGAAGAGGAGGAAGTAGAACAGAGAAAGAACAGAGCCGAACTCGGCCATTGTAAGGCCTGCGGGCTGTTTCTTTGGATGCATGTAAATATTTTCCAATTATTAATGAAAATGTTCGGTTTTGCATTGTGGGTGTGAAGACCTTGGTTCCCGGTGCCCCGTCAGTGGTATCAGAGCGGGAGTTCCTGAGCGTACAATAGACCGTCGAAGGAGAGGCAGTTGTACCAGGACGTGTGGGAGGGTTTGAGTTTGGGTGAAGATGCCTCCAAGAAGAAACCCGATGGGTGGAAGAGGCATGGCAGCGAAAGATTTCCGGGCATTGCAGCGGCAAGTCCAGGCCCTGCAAGAAGAGCTACGCAGAGGACGTGAGCCGAGAAGGGATGCAGACAGTGAGGATGAGGTGGAAGAAGAGAATGAGTTTGAAGAAGAGGAAGATGTAGATCCGGCACAGGCCAGATTGTACAAGGCCATATCCCAGATCAAGAAGAAGCCGAAGTTAGAATTTCCTACGTATTTCGAGAGCTTGAACCCAGAGGAGTTAATAGACTGGGTGAATGATTTAGAAGAATATTTTGAATACGAAGAGGTTGAAGACCCTAATCGGGTCAGATTTGCTAAGACCCGACTGAAGGGCCATGCTAGCATATGGTGGAAGGGGGTACAGTTGGAGAGGAACCGAAGAGGAAAAGAGCGGATAACCAGGTGGGACAGAATGGTGGAGAAATTAAAAAGACAGTTCATCCCCGTTGACTATGAACTGGACCTGTTACGAAAAATGCAGAGTTTGAGGCAGATGAACAGGACAGTTCAAGAATATACGGAGGAATTTTACAAAATCTCCATTAGAAGCGGGCATTTGGAGGCAAATAAAGAAAAAGTTGCCCGTTACATTAATGGGTTGAGACCCAGTGTTCAGGAGGAGTTGAGCTTGGTTCGGGTAAGCACCATTGAAGATGCTTACCAATTTGCTTTGAGGGTGGAAGAAAAGCTGAACCGGAAGTTTGAAGGTAAGCAGAGAGTAAAAGGACCGGGAGGGAAGAACGGTGGAAAGAAAGAAGGAAAGGAAGAGAAGAAAGAAGAGGAGAGCAGCAACCGGGATCAGAAAGGAGAGGAAGACCCAACATCGCAAGTTCAGAATGATCACTACCCGAGAGGAAGAGGTAGATCTGGACGCGGGTATGGAAGGGGAGTGTTTCGAGGAACATGTTTCCACTACGGAGAAGAAGGACATCGGGCATTTGAGTGCCCCCAACACCGAGAAAGAGTAAATAAGAAACAGGTGGGTCCTGCCAGAGCAGTTATAGCAGTTGAAGATGCTGACTCGGAGCATTCTGAAGAAGCTAAAAAGGGAGAGGCCATGATTGTGAGGAGGACCCAGCAGGTTGAGGAAGATAAACCAAAGCAGAGGAGAAGCCTGTTCCGCACCCGGTGCAAAAGTGCAGGCAAAGTCTGTAATGTGATTATAGACAATGGGAGTACAGACAACTTAGTTTTCGAGGAGATGGTTACTAAGTTGCGGTTGGAAAGGAGGAGGCACCCGCATCCATACCGGATTGCGTGGTTGCGGAAGGACCACAGAGCTTGGGTCCGGGAACAGTGTTTAGTCACGTTCCAGATTGGAAGATACCGGGATGAAGTCCTGTGTGATGTATTCCCCATGGATGCATGCCATTTACTGTTGGGCAGGCCATGGCAGTTTGATCGGAGTGCAGTGCATGATGGCCGTGCAAATACTTATTCCTTGGTGAAAGATGGAATGCGGCACAAGTTAAAGCCATTGCAGACCGAAGATGAGAAAGTGTGTAGCAATGCCAGGATTTGTCTGGTAGAGGGCAAAATTTTTTGCCAGAAAACGGAACTAGGGCAGATTGCAAGGGTTGAGGAGTGTTCGGAAGTATTCCAAGGGACACAGACCGAACAACATAGAAGTGAAGGTCACTTCTCCTTTTTACCCAGGGTATCTGATGCAGGAGCATCCGATGGCAGTGGAAGAATCATGCATCTTCCAAAAATGTTTCTAATTAAGTCCCTCGTAGTTGGTTCATTTTTGGTATTTTTTAAAGAAGGAAAGTTTAATGGGGCAAAGGGAGCAGAGGGAGTAAGTTTCTCAAAGCATGGGGGGAGGTCGCGAAATCGCGACCTCATAAGGCTTGCGCAAGGCTTGGGCCGGTTGCGTCGCGATATCGCGACGTCGCGATATCGCGACGGCAGTTTGAAGAAGAGTTAAGGCTGTGGCGGAGGTCGCGATATCACGACGTCGTGACTTTAGTCGAAGCGAAGGCGGAAGGAGGAGTGGGGGTCACGAAATCGTGACATGTCACGATTTCGTGACCCCAAAGGACTTTGGCTCAGAGGAGGCGTCGTTGGTCGCGATATCGCGACATGTCGCGATTTCGCGACCTGTCACGATATCGCGACCAGTGCAAAACTACCACGTGGCATGGTTTTTAAGTAGCATTAAGATCCAAGATCAAAGCAAAGGACTTCGGCAAGTTGAAGACGAAGGTGGAGGGGTCGATCGGGACCAATTAAGGTCAAGGCCGAAGAAAATAGCGGAAGGCTATGTAAGGCCAAATTCGACACGTGGCTGCCACGTGTATCAAACAGTCATGGAGGGCAGCACGTGTATCGATTATTTTTTTTTATCAAGAAGAAGGCATGGTCAGAATTACGAGTGGTCGGCCACGTTTAAGAAAACAAAGATGAGGAACGCGAAGGTTGGTAAGGGAGGTGACGGCCACGCATATGTTTTATTGCATCTGGCAACACAGCAGTGCAGAGTACGACCTGAGCAAGGCGGCCAGCGTAGGGCATGGGACGCCATTAATGCAAGCTCCGGGTAGATCAGGCAGAGGGCCCATTTATATCAAAATTTTGAAAACCCGAGGGAGGGAAAATTTGGAATCCGGGGGGAACTCTTGTTTGGTGGAAGCATTGATTGCTGGGAGGATTGGGGGGCCTCGTGAAAAGGACCAGGAAATTTTTGTAGGGGGGGACCGGAGAAGAGGAGGAAGTAGAACAGAGAAAGAACAGAGCCGAACTCGGCCATTGTAAGGCCTGCGGGCTGTTTCTTTGGATGCATGTAAATATTTTTCCAATTATTAATGAAAATGTTCGGTTTTGCATTGTGGGTGTGAAGACCTTGGTTCCCGGTGCGCCATCAAAATACGTGGAGATTCTTGTTGCTATTTCCATGTGGGAGATGCATATAAGACATAATGCATGGTCGACAGTTTCTCCATGGCAATGAACCAATTGGATTTACAAACTATGGATATAATAAATATCCCTATCCTTTTAATGGAGATAAACCTTCTAAACAACTTGATTTTGCCACCTATGGAAACATTATACATTCCAATCATTGTTGATATCCAAGAGATGCATCCCAAAAATATGCTTTTAGTTTCTAAAATCTTGGAGATGCATTCAAAAATATGGACTATAGTTAAAAAGGTGTCAATGTATATATACACCATATAGTGATAAGGATTTTTTTAAGGGAGGACAAAAATAATTAAGGATGAGGATGAGATGCATATAAAAGTGGAGGTTCTTTTACAAAGTGGTAATTTTATCCTTTTCGTAGTAAAATATATTTTTGCCCTTTTCTCAATTGCGTATATAGTAGTTTTGTTTTGAGTTAGGATTTACTTTCCATTGGGTTGAGTAAGGGTCATATCTATCAACATAATGAAAAGTGTTATCTTTGTATAAATGTCCATAGAATAATTAATGGATTTTTATTTTATTTATTTTAATGCTTTTTTATATCATTTTTATTATTATTATTTTTAATTAATACCTTTGTATATTATTTTAATTATTTCAATGACTTAATTTACCAAGATAGTTTCATGTAGATGTTAGGATAGATTTTTTTCTCTACAAGTGCACTATTTTATTTTTACAAAGTGTGTTTTTTAATTTCTACAAGTGTGTTATTTTATTTTTTGCAAAGTGTGTTAGGATTTTGCCTTGACATGTCAATGGATCCCCATCGCTCATTCAAGGATACAGTTTATTATAACCCATATGATGATTCAAAAATTTCTATATTGAATCAAATAGTTTCAGAGGCTAGGGCCTCTCAAAAACCAATTAAAGAGAAAGTAGATCTGGGTATAGTTTAGCGTTGGGAGTATGTTCCTACAATGGAAATCTTGTTGTAGCACATTGTTGATCGTTTGATCAATCTTACAAAACTAGATTTGGTTGGAAAGTTCACTAGGGCATGGCCATCTTCCAAGTGTGTAGAGCAATGGGTAGACAAAGAATGATGGCCAAAAAATGTAGGTGATGTGGAAATATTAATATGTGGAAGAGTTTGCTTTGTGGCAATATTTACAAAGAAAGGAGATAAATACTTGATATTCAAAATTGGACCTTGGTTCTTGGTACCTTGTGGGATTTACCTTAATAACTAGAACCCCAACTTTGATCCCTTAGAAGAATCCCCTTCTAAGGTTCTTGTCTAGGTCTGGTTGCCCTTTCTCCTTTTGCATCTCTGGCATGAAGAGGCTCTTAGATCCATTGGAAATACTATTGGTAATTTTAAAATATGGGCTAGACCTTCTAAGAAAAATCATTTGGTTGCTTGAATCTGTGTGGACATGGATCTTGTAAAAGGTCTCCTAGAAGCCATAAACCTAAAAATAAATGATCTAACCTTCACACAAAAATTGGATTATGAGCAGATTCCATTTAAATGTAGTTTATTCCATGAGCATGGCCATTTCCAGAGAGATTGTCCCAAAAGACCAAAGGAAATAAAGAAAATAGAAGATCAAAACGAAAGCTTCCAACAAATGAAACGAAGCAATTAAAGTTTATGGAAAAAATAGGTCCATCTATTAATGATCCATCATCTTCCAATCCTTTTAAGGATTTGGATATTGAAGAAAGTTAGAACATGGATAAACCAAATATTACAGTAGAGGAGGAAGAAGTATAGGAATAGAATAAAGGGACTGGGCTCATAAATAAACCAAATACTACAATAGAGGAGGAAGTAGTGTAGGAACAAGAAAAATGGACCAGGATTTCCCTATCTTCTCAACCTATATAGATCATAATTCCACTTCAAAAAGAAGAAAAGGAATTGGAAGAAGAGGACATACTTCCTTCTCCTAGTCAAAAAGATCAAACAAGAAAGGGCAAAATTAAAAATATTGAGGTTAAATCCAAGGAAACAACTGAAAATACTATAGCCAACAAGCAAGCAAAGTTGGATTTGGCCATAAAATCCAAACCCAAAAAAGGTAAGCAATGAAAGTTCTATCTTGGAATATCAGAGGTCTAGGGGATAAAAATAAAAAAAATTACTTAAAATACTTGTTAAAGATTGAGAAACATGATATTTTGCTTATTCAAGAAACTAAGTTAGATAACTACTGAATCCATTTTCAATTAAATTTGGCCAAATTGTGAATGCCTAGCATCTTCTTCTAGAGGTGCTTTAAGGGGTGTCATCACTTATTGGTCTACTGATTTTCACCTTGATGATTGTTTCTTGCATGATAACTGGATTACAATCTCATTGTATCATTTTCTCTCCAATATTTTGATCTCTATTACCAAATTTTACTCTCCCAACCATCCTATGGATAAGAAAAATTGTTAGAGCTCTATCAAAGAAAATGTTTGTTTCTCAAGGCCCAAAAATTGGATTCTTGGGGGGATATAAATATGGTTCTAAATCAAAAGAAGAAAAGAGTTAGTGTTTTTGTCAGAGATAGATATAAAGAATATGTGGAAGAGATTATGAGTCTTTTTGACTTAGAATATCTCAAGCCTAGTAAAGAAAAATTTACTTGGACAATAAGCATGTTGGTTTAGCTAATATTACAACTATTTTGGATAGATTTTTTATTTTTTGTGAATTGTTGGAAGAGTTTCCTTTGGCTAGCGCAATAATTCTTCCTAAACCCATTTATGATCATAAGTCCATTAGCCTTTTCTTAAAACAAAGAATAAATTAGGGTCTCATTTCATTCAAATAATCTTCACTTTGGCTCAATCAACCTAGGTTTTTTCAGATGGTTAAGAGTTCTTGGTCTAATTTAGCATACTCTCCTTTCCAAGGGCAACAATGGGTTAACAAAATACAAAGTTTTTGTTGTAGTATTAGAAATTAGATTAAATAAAATAAAAAAATCTAAAAAACAGTAGTTATAATACAATAGTTAGAGAAAATTTAGGAAAGGGTTGAGATTGAGGGCCCTGTAGAGGATATTATAAAGCAACAATAGAAATGTTCTTCTTCTCTTTTAAATTATTTAAACTTTGAAGAATATTCTTGGAGATTAAAATCTAGAACGACTTGGCTCTTAAAGGGTGATAGGAACACTAAGTACTTCTACCATAAGACTCTCTAAAGAAGGGATTATAATTCAATTTCCAAACTAGTCTCTTCAAATGGGCATGTTTTAGATTTTGTGCAAGATATAAAACTTAGTGTCTTTGATCATTTTCAACTTCTTTTCAAGGAATAAATTCAGGATAGATCTACCCAGATACACAAAATTCTTTTAAAAATTCCATCCTTGGTAACTCAAGAGAAAAATTAAAAGTGTATTTTAGATGTTACAATTGAGGAACTTCAACAAGTTATTTTCAGTATAAAGCATGACAAAGCTCTAGGGCCAAATGGTTTCAATGCTAACTTTTATCAAGACTTATAGGAATTAATAAAGGATGACCTTATAATTGAAGACTTCAAAATAAGTAAAAAATTCATGGTAGGATCAATTCTTCCTTCTTGGATTTAGTTCCTAAGGAAGCTCAATCTAAAATATTGGAAATATTTAGACCAATTTTGCTTTGTAATACTTCTTACAAAATTATTACAAAGCTAATATTAAGGAGAAAGGAAAGAATTATCCCACTTTTGATCCTAGAAGAACAAATGGGATTTTTCATCATCATCATATTTATGAAGGAATAATCCTCACACAAGAAGCCATCCACTATTGTAAGCAAGGAAATAAAAGTATAATAGCCATAAAACTATATATGGCAAATGCATTTGACAAACTCAGTCACCAGATAATATTTAAAACTTTGTGCAAAATATAATTCAAGGAGGACATGGTTGAATGGACCAAAGCTTGCATAAGTAACCCATGGATTGCACCCCTTGTCAATGGAATCCCCACACCTTTCTTCAAGCTTTCTCATGGCCTAAGGCAAGGCTGCCCTCTTTCCCCCTTCTTGTATATTTTAACTATTGAACTTTTAGATAACATTCAAAAAAGAAATTTGGAGGGTCCAAGTCAATGTTCTTTAGGCCATGTAGATGAAGAAAGAAGAGACCATATTCTTGTGCATTGTTCCTATGTCAAGGAAGTCTAGATATTTATTCTCTATAATACTGCTCTGGTTGTTCCTTCACCTAATTCCTTTGAAAATCTATGAACAAGTACTCTCTTATTTTGGGTTTCACTAATTTTGCTCTTTTGACCCATATAGGTGAAGCAAATGATGCCTAGATATATTTTTTGAAGTGTTTGGAAAGCAATAAATGATGTCATATTCAAGAATCAATTCTCTCCTACATAGACTACGACCTCAAAGATTGTTGTTGTTTTAAATGAGACTACCCCAAGAATTCATGTCAAGAAGAAAAGGTTACTCTCTCTTCTTTTATGGGGCATCAAAAGGAAACCCAAGACCTACTGGAGGTAGAGGTATATTATTTATCAGTGGTAAAATTAGTGTGAAGTTTTTTTTGGACTAGATATCTCTTCAAATAACAGTGATAAGGCTAATGCTCTATAATTGGGATTGATTTTAGCAAAATAAATGGATGTGACTCAATTCAGATCTTTGGTGTTTTGAAACTTATTATAAATAACATCAAATTTGGTCATTGTAAGTCCATCAACATCTTGCATGTGATAAATATTATCAAGATTCTATTGAAACAATTCTCCAATATAGAATTACATCATGTGTGTAGAAAATATAACAGGGAAGCATATAAGATGGCAAATGTTGGAGTGAACTTGACTCTTGGAACATGGCATATTTGGCAAAACCCTACTTAAATTGAATGATAATGGAGAAGACCTACAATTTTAATAGGGTGACAAGAACTCAATCAAATATTATGTCAATAAAATCATATTTTTTGGCTTAGATTTGATTTTTATATTCCTTTTATGCTTTGTAATTGTTCACTTTTTGTAATAAAATATTTAAAAAAAAAATTGCAAGTGAGTTTTAAATTTTGCAAGAGTTCTTCAATTTTTGCAAGTGTTTTCATTATGTTTTAATAGGAAGCCTTAGAATATCCAATATAGAGATACAATTCTTTACTCTCTAGTGCATACAACCATCAGATGCCATCCTAGTTTGACATTATTTAAAGTGTAAGCATTAAAAATAACACTCATCAAAAAACTCAGTTGTCATATCTAGATCTATGAAGGGTGGAACCTATTAGGATGATGTGAACATCATTAGATCTAGGCTATTATTTATTATGTATAGTTTATTTTATTATTTACTAAAGCCTAAAGTCCTAAGTCTAAGTTAGAATGTGTGTTCTAGACTAGGTGTTAGATTTACTTATTTAATTAAGTCCTAAGTCTAGGAGTGATTTAATAAATATCTAATTCCAACTTGTAAATGTTAGCACATTTGGATGACATAGTCTTTGGATTAGATTTGTTAGCTTAGTGAGAGTTAACAAGTTGAGTTTGAGTGCTTAGTCATAGATTTTGATTAGCATCTCCTATTTTGGGAGATTATGGTTGTAAAATGGATTATAAAATCCCCTTATGTGAATAATATTACTTAGTGTGATTTTTAGTTTCAGTTTCCTCATCACTGGTATCAGAGCCTGTGATCAGGCTTGTGATAGTTAGCTTCTAGTTTGTCTAGAAAGCTATAGTTTGCATAGGGAATTCTAGGATTAGATCCCTTTCTTGAGTGTAAACATCCTTACAAATTCCTCTCAAAATTACTAATTCTTAGTTCTAAAATTTGTCTTATGTTAGTTTAGAGGAGTTAAAATCCCTCCATGTACAATTTTGAAGAATTTTTGAGCTTAAAGTCCTAGTTTATCCACCTTTTAGGGGATATTATACTTTGCATTAAGGTCAATTTAAATTATTAATATTAATATTTTATTAATATTATCAATTTGAGTTTTTTGTGCCATAAGGTTATTTAAATTAAATTGGGCGTTTCTAGCCCAATTTTATGGCCAAATCATAGTCTATCGACATTGCCGACAGATTTGCTAACCAGGGTTATGCATAGGGGCTATTTTCTCAAAACTAGCAAAAATTAGGATTTTAAAAATTTGGAATTGGCTAATATTTGGGACCCTTAACTAGGGTCCATTAACCAAAAATTTATGGGTGCAATTTTTTTGGGATCGATTCGCCCCAATTTTATAATAATTTGACCATTTCAAGTTTAAATTTCCAACATTGCCCCTAATAATAGTGAACCTTCTACATGTGTTTCAAAACTATTCACTTAGATTTTGAAACTAATTCACCAAATTATTTTAAATACATTTTGTGGTCGATCCCTTACACATAACCTTGTTGCTGACTTCGAAAATCTACTGCCAATGCCGCTTGATGGTACCACCTCAACAACAGACACCAGCCCTAATGACTAGATCAACACACCGGTAGCTAGCACTAGTGTCCATTATTGGATGGTCAACTATTGGTGTGGTAAGATCTCTAGTGCAGCTCGATGGTGTATTCCCCTATACTGTCTTCAGGTTGAGTTCGATTCCTCGGTAGCACTATCCAAAGATCGATGACAATTTCCGCGATGAGCCCTATGATTTTATGATGATATTTGGTCTCTTCTTGGTGCTCTTCCTCACTGGTTCCATATAAATTGATGGATTTCATTCTCCTCCAACATCGTGCATACGACACAACAATCAATTAGGTTGTAGTTCATTTTTTGACTGCATTCCACCAGTCGTTTCTAGGATCTATTTCCCGATGCTGCCAATGACGAACTTTGCAAAATTTTTAGATGACTTTCTCATTGAAGCTTAAAGATGTCATTTGCAAATTTTCTCGATTATTTTGGCAACCTCACCATCCGAAACCAATCGCTTGCGATTAATACTGATTTACATCATTTTCACGATGATATGCATGTCATTTTTGACGATGTTATAGATAAATTTTGGTAATGCGATTCAGCGAGGGTGATCATTTTTCGATGATTGCAGTGACTTTCAAGAATATTCTATAGTATTTCTAGTGAATTGCTGACTTGATGTTGCGATGAACCCTATGATGCGTGCGACAGACAATGATATCTAGCGGTTTGTAGGCCCATTTTCTTGGTGTTTGATGTGCTATAATTTTTGATGAACAGACTACGGATTTTGGTGAAAAATTAAATGAATTGAAGTTTTTTGGTAGTTTCAACATATCCTAACGATATGATGAATTTTTCTAACAATGTTTTGGTAGTCAGGATTGTGATTCATGATGGGTGTGTAGACCATTAATCCTACATTCAGGACGAGATAGCTACATATGCTATTTTTAAGTGTATATGCGCAAGAAAGAGTGTAGCGAACCACTGTTGGTGTTTGTTTGTTGACCAAGGGTATTTGTTGTTGATTTGATCATGCTTGTTTTTGATCACCTGATTCCTTGCTTGACACCTGGCTTGCCTGCACCCATGGGTCGATTGATAATTTTTGGTGGTTGTTTTTTACACACTTACAAGAAAATTATCTTACATGTGCTGCATGTGGGAGCCCTTGATGGTTTAAAATGTGCTTGGAACCTAAGGTATTTCAGCCAGCCATAGTGGCTGGCTATGCAAGAACAACTACCTGCTAGCTTGAGCGTAGATGCAAGCACTCCATTGATCGTCGTTGCGTTGAATTTCACCTAGCTGTTGTTGATTGGCAATGAAAAACCATTTTTTTGTTGCATTTTTTATTTGACCACAAATTAAATTAATTTATTTTTTTTGCAAATTTATTTATTCCCATCATGTTGTAGAAGCAATCATATTTTTGCTTGGGAATAGGGCACACATTTGTACACAAGGGAGGATATATTTTTGTAACTTTTTGTAATCCATTTTGTAGAAGGAAATTTTTTGAGAATTTTTGTTATAGCCTAGGAGAGGCTATAATTTTGTAATTGATCTGCCTTATACTAGATCTCAAATGGAATTTGATTTGGCTGATCAAATTTTTACCTTAACGTAAACTATTGGGCAATTAGTCAACAAAGTGGACAATATTTCAGTTTGTTATGATCCTAAAGAAAAAGCCACTAGAGATGTTAAGGCCCACACAAAATGTGAAGTAAAGTTGTATGATGGGTCTTGGAACCCCGATGTATTGAATAACTGGATCATGGACATGGAAACCTGGTTTGCATACATAGAAGTTTCTATCAATGATCAAGTTTCTTTTGCTAAACTCAAATTGATTGGGTTAGCAAAACTAGTCATCATGGATAGACAAAAAGACCAAAATACCATTACCATTTGGGAATAATTGGTCCAAGCATTGAAGGATTCCTTTTATCCTTTTTATTATTCTAGAGAATTGAGAGTGAAATGGTGTAGATTACTCCAAACTTCTAATGTAACTATGCAGGAATATGTCTCTTCTTTCAACAGGTTACTCATTTTGCTTCGTGTGAAATATCCTGCAGATGAATTGATTGTCAAGTTTACAAGTGGCCTTCAAGAGCACTTGTATAGGGAGATCAAATATACTCCCTTGGAAACTATTGATGCGGTCTTCAACCATGCACAATTAGTCAAAGAGAAGTTCACCACTCAAGCACATGAAGCTTCTCGCTCTTCAAATCAACAGTAGTCTTCGAAGGCCAAGATGCCTTCCAATTGTTCTCCTTCTTCTTTTCCTAGTTCTTCTTCTTCTCCAAAGTCTTATAATGCAAAGAAATATTGTAATAATTGTAAGAGATAGGGACACTTAGAATCTGAGTGTTTTAGAAAACGAAAGAACTTACTAGTACAACCTATAATGGAGGAACCCCAAAAAACCCCCATTGTGGTTATGGGAGAAGGAAGAGCATACGATGAATTGAGAGGAAAACTAAAAAATGTTACATTGCTGGATCAAAAATATGGTCATGACCATTTGTCATCAAAGCCCACCTCACACATGACTTCTTTGTGGATTGTGTTATCGACAATGGATCACAAACTAATATGATTGCACAATATGTTTTCGATAGGCAAAAATTACCTATGGAACCACATCCTCATCCATATCCATTATGATGTAAGGATACAAATTCTAACTCCTACATCACAAAGACTTACATTGTATCATTTGCTTTTGGGTATCATTATGTTGATTGAGTCACCTGAGATGTGACTCCCATGGAATACTATGGTCTTATTCTTGGGTAGCCCTATCAGTTTGATAAGAGGGCTATTTATGATGCATACCATCATACCTACACTTTGCATCATAAGCATAGGCAATTTTGTCTTCATTCCTAGCCACAAACCACACTTATACCTAATTTTTATCTACCAGAGAAGATAGCTCTAGTCTTCAATAGGCCTCATGACACACTTGCTTCTGTTGCACCACCTCCTTCCAAGGTGGCATCATCATCATCTTTAAATGCATTGTCTCCTCCTACAAAGGTAAGTTCTTCATTGACACCTCCTCTTACTTCCTCAACTCTTCTTCCACATATTGTAGAGTGGTCTTCTTCATTACCATCTACACCGATTCCTATTTTTTAGTAGACTTCACCAGCTCCGCAACAGACTCTTGGTGCTTCATATTTACCTCATCAAGATCCTACATGGATTAGTGATCGAGATGTACCATGACATTCTACTATAGTATCGACTATGAATCATGGCCCACATGATCTTGTTCAACATCTTAGTTAGCTTTGTTTTCAGTGTGTTGTATCTCACCCCTTCACCCCTATTGTAAAAGCATTGGAGTCCAATGATTCTATGGTGGAAAGGGATGATCTGGAAATCATTAGATCTAGGCTATTATTTATTAGGCTTGGTTTATTTTATTATTTACTAAAGCCTAAAGTTCTAAATCTAAGTTAGAATGTGTGTTCTAGACTAGGAGTTAGATTTACTTATTTAATTAAGTATTAAGTCCTAATTCTAGAAGTGATTTAATAAATATCTAATTCCAACTTGTAAATGTCAGCACATTTGGACAACATAGTTTTTGGATTATATTTGTTAGCTTAGTGAGAGTTAACAAGTTGAGTTTGAGTGCTTAGTCATATATTCTAATTAGCATCTCCTATTTTGGGATATTATGGTTGTAAAATGGATTATAAAATCTCCTTATGTGAATAATATTACTTAGTGTGATTTTTAGTTTCAGTTTCCTCATCATAGGATGGTGTAAGTTTTAGAGCAATCCAACCTAGCCAAGTCAATCAATTGGCCAAAGGTAATCAAACACTTAAGGGTCAGAATAAAGAGTTTCTACCACCATTGGAAAAATGAAGCTTAAAGCTCAAGAAAGGGAGGGGAAAATTGTCAAATTGGAAGAGGATTTGAAGGCATCAAGAATAGAGAAAGATAAGCTAAAACAATAGGTAGATAAAAAAAGGATGAGCATCATCTATTGGAGCAAAAAAAAATTTCTTTAGCTAACGAGCTTGAAGTGCAAAAGCAATATATGGTTGAATTATTAAAACAAACGGATAATGAGATTGATCAACTAGATAAAATAAAAAGTAGATTTAGAAAAATATTAAATCCATGAAAATGAAGGTTTTGGCCACTAACATCATATAAGCTCTATTGGATTGCATCTTAGAGAAAATGAAAGAGGCTAATATATAGTATAACATGTCCAATATTATGAGGAACTACTTACCAAAACTTAGGTTGATATCAACAATTCTCAATCCATGTTAATTTCTAAAACTAATCATATGCAAATCATGAGGACTCAAAATGCCATTGGTCAACAACTCCAATAGCTAGGTATTCCTAATAAGCAAATGGTACAAGTGTGGTTAATGAACATTCCATTGAAGTGATAGATTTTGGAAATATGCAAGACCTTCTATGAGAAACTTAAAAATATTGTGGGAAATTTAATGGATAAGATAGCACAATTGGTTTAGAGAAGACTTCCAAACCCTCTTTTGGGCCAAGGAGATATTATGCCTAAGGATCAATACACCATATTGGTTAAAGAGCAAAATAAAGTGATTATGTAGGTCGGTAAATATTATATAGACCATAAAGGGGATAACTCTTCCAATACTATTTCATTATTAGAGTTGTTTTTGGAAGGGGTTAAAGCAATCCCTAATATAGAGGAGAATCTACCAAAGGAAGAATTTAATAACCTTGTTATGACAATGGTGCAAATGGATAATATGAAAAGCTATTCTAATGAAGAATGGAAATATTTATAAACTTTTCTACAAAAATAAATAAAATGGGGTACTTCCATAGATTTTATAATTTTGCTAAATTTTTATGACTCTAGGTCCCAATGAGTTAAGGTTGGTCTAGGATTTACCATCAATAAGACTTGATATCCCTACATGATGTTATAAATATAGTACAAAGTACTACCTTCACTTCTAATTCTCCAAATTCATGGTCAAACAAAATGTTTCATGTAGATGGATGGAGGATATCAGCATGGGGAGGTAGGAGTTAAATTTTTGCAAGTCCTTACCAATTTTGAAATACTAGGTAGCATATAAAACATAAAATGGGTTAAGTACATAAATTACTAATTCATCAAATCAAGTTTCAATTTGTTGATAAACCTTTGATATATTGACCAATTAGCAATTCATCATATAATAAATAAAATAGGTTTAAGATGCAGATCAAAGATGCTTGAACTTGCAATATTTTATCTTTTTCTTTAAATGTAAAAGTTAGTTTTAATTACTTTAGGAAAAAAGAGGGTAAAACACCTCCTATAAATAAGAGCCATGGGATTATTTATAATATATTTTAGCCATTTTGAGAAACACTAGAGCTATACTTTGTGATTATAATTTTGATATTTTAATAATTAATGGAAAACTAAGCATGATGCTTATATGTCAATTGTGTCTTCTCTTCTAACCTCTTGGTACATGGGTAAAATTTGTTTGTAGCCTTCCCTTATCACCTTATGCTAGTCATATTTAAAATCAATTTGATAGATTAATGAATGATAATTACAATATTGCCATTCATTTGCATCTCAATTGTCCAATTGATCTCACATTAACCTTTTTATGGTCTTGATTGTATTTTCTTTTGTGCACTTTGTTTTCATTGTCTGACACCCTTACCTTCATCAATTTTGTTTTCTTACACTTATGATAGTTTATATTAAGATAGGTTAGTAGGGTTTTGGCCCAAATATAGAGGTTGAGGGGACTTAAACCTCCCCTCATTCAATTGTTAATCTTGATGCTCTGATCTACCTAATTATGGAATGTGCACCTTAGATCAAAGTCAAGATTAGATGATTTAGAATTTTTTCTAAGTCAACCTCTAGAGAAGTTTGGTTCCTCATGAAACTATTGTTAGTAAAAGACTAAAGAAAGAAAATAGAAAGGTAGGAGAGAGAAGGATTATATATATTTATTTAAACGTGATTAAAACTTAGCTAACATTATTGCTTTCAGTTGCATGAACATATATCATCTTCTACAAGCAAAGCCTAATAGATTTTCCCTCAATCAAATATTACATAGGAAGCATGAAAAGCACAAGAATCATGATTTCAATATTTCAAGTGTTCCAATTGAATAAGACAAATAGTTTAAAAATTAACAGATACAACTTTAGTTATTGAGGAATACCAAACAAATTCAAACCTAGCATATATTACTCCAATTGAAACATAGACAAGAACATTGAAAGTGCAAGTTCCATAAAAATATCCCATAGACTTCAACAAAGAGAATCCAAAAAATATTAATTGTATTAGAGTGGCATAAAAATATAGCCTATGATAGGCAAACACTAAAATATTTGATCCTTTAAATGAGGGGAATTCCTCTATTTATAGTTTTTGCTAGGCTAAGATAATTGTAACTACTATGTACAAATATCAACAAAAATGGATTTGCCAAGATCCTAGGATGAGTTGGAACTGCTTGTCATATTCAACATGCTCCCCTTATCAGCCTTCAAGCAATTATAATTTTTTGAATTCTCAATTTTGCTTTGTTGGGGTGGTTGTCACTTTTGGGTCTTAACAATTGCCACATGGCCTAACTACTTTTTTACAGGGTACCAGATACCTTTTATGCTGAGACCTTCTAGTGCAAGACATCATTGCTACCTTCATTGTATTTTGGGTGGTTTTTCCTTGTCATAATCTTGTTGGGAATTTTGAATGCTAACATCATTTGTTGTGCTTAGAATATTCGGTCTAGATTACTAGTTCATTTTGCTCTACTCTTTAAGATTTTCTTTTTTTCTCCTTATGCACTTTTATTATGCTAAAAATTTTAGAGGTCTAGAATATAGTCATCACTTAGAAAGTTTTGACATGCTTCTATTCTAGTTTCCTCATGGTCTTTGGATCTATAAAGGTAGAGGACTCTTAACCAGAACATGAGGCTTTGAATTTATACTAGGTTAGATCCTTTTGGACGCTCATTTTGACCTTTTCATGAAGAGCTTTGACCTTCTACCTTTTGGTCTCAAAAATTTTCTACTTTGCAATCTCTTCACCTTATTAGATATTTTGAAGGATGTTGTTGACATCACCTCCCAAAAGATCCAACTTACATTCTCCTAGAATTATCATTACTCTCTTTTCACTAGAATGGATATTTTTTACTACCTTACGATTAGAATGCTTCAAATTGGATAAATATGCCATCCTTAAGAAATATTAAGCTTGAAATTACTTGCCTAAGATCTGGATGAAATAATTTTGAGAGTGACAAGTCTAAATAAGAATAATAGGCCTAGAGAAAAGAGATAAATAATTCTAATGAATCTACCCCTATATATTTGGATTTATAAAATGTTGGCAAATAATTTGGCAGCATTATTGGCACCTTCAGTGGGATTTTGCTTTGAAAAATAATGGACCTAGATAGACTTATCCTTAGGCTATGAAGTCTCACTTTACTAATTTTAGATCCTATCCTTCTAGTCCATAGTGTTCCTCATAATTTTGGATTCTACATGGTAATTATCAACTACTACCTGGACCATCTCCCAACAAGGATGTACCCTCCTGGGTATGTATTGTCCCAAGAAGGAGTGGCAAGCACATGCAACCCGATGTTCCTTTGAATACTTTGTTGCCTTCTACTCTATTGAGTCCCTTAGGTGTTTTGATTTGATGGTTTGAACTAGGTCAAAAAAATCTCTCAAGTGATCTTCAAAATTCTTAAATTCCTTAGATTCCATAACTATTTTCACCAAGCTTTTGCACAAGGAACTATGTAACCACTTTTAGCTTCCAAAAATAGTTAGAGGCTTGAATATTTTTAGCAGGCTATACAAAGCCAATAAGTGCCTTTTATAAGCTTTGATCATTGACAAACACTATAAGGTCATTAATACATGTGTGCTTTGAGTCATAATTCAATGATTTTTGCGTTAACTTGATTGCTTTTCTTAAATATTTGGTCTATGTGAGCACCTTGATATATTTGTTTTTGTATTTTCACTACCCATTTTAGCTAATAGTATTTTTAAAGCCTAGATTTTACTTAAATATCACTTATTTACAAGAAAATTTGAGTATATTTTCCCATGCTAGTTGTTTCACATGTTGCCTATTCATCGAAATCAACAATTTCCAGACTAGAGTGATCCAAACTTCTATTGCTCTTGAATGTTTTTCTCAAAAATACCTACTTTGTTATAGTGGGGATCTTATGGCTAGCTAGTTTGCATATGCAATGAGTCCCCAAATTTATGTAGCTTACTTCATTGAAATCAAGCAAAGATAACTCATCTTTAGTTTTTAACTCTTCCATCGACTCCTTTAGGTATTTTGAATGCTCTTCAATATTTACTTTGAGGTGCTCTAGATCATATTCATCCAAATGGATGCTTTAATCCTAAATTATTTCTATGTGGTATGGGTTGGGCTTCTCCACATAAATCTAAACTTTCTTTCCCTTGTAGGGAATCACCATGCAAGTGTAGTCTAGAGATAAATACCCCCAAGCTTTTTTGTCAACTACCTTGATAAGCAAAACCTAAATAGGGATGTCTCCTCAAAACTCATTTTGTATTGCTAAGTCACTTTTATCCTTTATTTCCCAGTGATAAAAGGGTACCACAACTTTCTTAGCACTTGTTCTCTAGTCTCATCTTGCTTATCTTTGGGTATTTTTGGCCTTGGTTGATCTTTCGGTTGCTCCTTAGGCTACTATTTTTTCTACTCCTTTTGAGGCTGAGAAGAAGATTTTGGACCATTAGTCTTCTTAGGGTTTTCCAAGAGAGGTCTCTTTCTAGATTATTATAGTGTGTGGACAGCATTAGATGTTTATGGCTCTTCAAAAATGAGATTCTACTCTAGATCCATGACCATACCCATGAGCCTTTTTGATTGCATTTCATCCTTTTGAGCTATAGCCAGTTGGCATTGGTGCTAATAAATCACAAATGTGTCAACATTGTGTCAATTATTGTAGGCTAGACATCAAGTGGATATCTCCTCCTCTTCACCTTTGACAATAGCAATTTTCTTTTTGATAGTTTTGCTAGTTGAAGCTCCTTGATATTTTGAGATGTAGGGGTATCTTCCTTGTTGATAGCCTTCAAGCCTTCTCTCAACATTTTGTAATTCCAACATAGTGAGCTTATTTGTCAAATTATTGACCACATTTTTTAGCTCTTACATTTTTGATAATTCTTTGGGCTTCAGAGCAGACAATGCTTGTATTATAATAGCTAAAAGGGGAGGTTGAGGACACTAATTTGATGCAATAAAAGCAAAGAGTGAAGATGATGAAAGAGATAGAAGTGAGACTAGTGGAGGTATTGCAATAGTTGAAAACAAATATTACAAAGACTGTTGAGGGATCTCTAGAATGTATGACATCATAAATTTTAGGGTAGCTTACCAGAAATAATAAGAGCATTCTCTACTGCTACAACTATTTGAAAGATTTGAGAAAATATCATCTCATTTTATTGCTAAATCTACAAACTCAAATAAAGAACAAAAATATGAAGGTAGTAGATATATTCTTCAGTTTGATAAGGTCTCACCTCTTGGCATATTCTCCTCCATGTCTTATTGAATTGGATTTTGAAATCCATGTTATTAACCTAAGGATGCCTTTGTATGGAGGTAAATTAAGTAAGAAGTGAAAAGTAGTTCCCTAGATCATTAAACTCTAAGATATAAGGATTAGATAGGTTGGCACAAGTGTTTATGATGCCTTTTTTCTAAAGAATAGCATCATATTAGCACTTTTATTTTAAAATATAAGGCTAGTGATCTTACCATTACATCTTCATAGATAATATTATGAATGGTATCTAAGGTTGTTATATCTTGGCAATGTTCATAGGCCATTTTTTCACTACCATAATGGGAGAGTAAATATTTTAGATTTGCTTGAGGAATATCATGAATATCCAAAATATTGAAGGGTTTGACACTATTCTAGCTAGGGTATATGTATTTGACCATATTTTAAGCAGGGATCTAGTTGTAGGTTGCAAGGATATGGCCTATAATGGAGTGGGGATTTGAATGGAAGAATTCTGAATGGATGAAAGAGATTTACCTTTCTTGGATTTTCTAAATATTGATAGCTCACCAAATTGCAAGGGTTCTTTTTGCTTCTTGGATTTTTATCATTTAATCAATGATATTATGGGGTTATGTTTTCTAGCAGAGTCATCAATATCTAGTTCTTTCAATTAGTGGATCAATAGGTGAATGAATGTTTATGCACTCATAAGACCAATATATTTATTGTAATCTTGATCATCCAGAGATGTGGGAATGCCAAATGTTGTTGTGAAAATAGTGGCCTTGCTTAAATGTTTTACTTCTAAATAGGAGATCATTGTGCTTCCATCTCATTGGTGACTCTTTGTGGAAAAACTGGATTGTTTTGTCTCATTGGGAGTGCTAAATATCCTGATGCTTCAATCTACCTAGGAATGGAAATTGTGCCCTAGATCAAAGTAAATATTGAATAACTTACAATTGCTTCTTAGTTGACCTTCAGAGAAGGCTGATTCTTGCAAAATTGTTATTGATAAATATTAAAGAAAGAAAAGAGAAAGGGAAGAAAGAGAAGGGTTAGAGATATTGATTTAAATATGACTAGAAATCAAGTAACAACATTGCTTCCAATTGCATGAGTAGAGGCCATATTCTACAAGCAAAGCCTAACAAATTTTTCCTCAATTAAAGATTACATAGGAAGCATAACAAGCACAAGAATAGTGGCATTCAATATTTTAAGTGTTCCAATTGAAATAAGCCAAACAATTTAAAACCTAATATATAGAACCTTAGTTGCTAAGGAATACCAAACATATTTAAACCTAATAGATATTACTCTAATTGAAACATAAGTAGGAACATTGCAAGTTCATTTTTCGTAACAAATATCCCATACACTTTAGTGGAGATAAATAAATAAAAAATTATTGCATTAGAGTAACATAAACATACAACCTATGATAGAAAAAAACTAAAATATCTATCCCTTTACAATAAGGGACATTCCCATATTTATAGTTTTTGCTAAGCTAAGATAAAGCTAACTACTATGTATAATTATCAAGAAAAATGACTCAGGCACAATCTTAGGATGAGATGACACCACTTGGCATCTTCAACATGTTCACCTTGTTAACCTTCAAGTGATTACAAATTGTTAAATCCTCAAATCTACTTTACTAGAGTGGTTGTCTTGTGGGTTCTAATAATTGCTACGTAATCTAACTGCTATTTTTTGGGTATAAAATACCTTTTATGTTTAGACCTTCTGGTTTAGGATGTTACTACTACTTTCCTTTTCTTTTGGGCTATTTTTCCTTCTTATCATAAGCTTCTTGGACATTTTGAATGTTGACATAATCCATTGTGCTTAGAATCTCCTATCTGGGTTGTCGATTTATTTTACTCTACTCTTTGGGCTTCCATTTTTACCTCCTTATGCACTTTTATTATGCCAAAATTTTAAGAGGTTTGGGTTGCATTCATCACTCAAAAAGCTTTGACATGCTTCTTTTCTAGCTTCCTCACGACCTTCAAATCTATAAAGGTAGAGGACTCTTAACCAAAACTTGAGGCTTTGACTTTATACTAGGTAATAATATTTTGGAAGCTCATGTTGACCTCTTCATAAAATTTTTACCTACTACCTTTTGGGCTCAAACATTCCTCGCTTTGCAATCTCTTCACCTTGTTAGAAATTTTAAAGCACATTGTTGTCATCACCTCCCAAAAGCTCTAGCTTGCCTTCTCCCAAGATTTTTTTTACTCTCTTTTTTCCAAATGGAGATTTTGTACTGCATTTCTATCAAAATGCTCTAGCTTGGATAAACAAGCCATCCTTAAGCCATGTTAAGCCTAAAATTACTTCCCTAAGCTTCAAATGAAAGAATATTGAGAGAATGATGAGTCCAAAACAAGAATAATAAGCTCGAAGAAAAGAGATAAAAAATTATGATGAATCTACCTCTACAAATTTGAATTTGTATAATGTTGGCAAATAATTTGGCCTTAGTTAATGCAAAGTATAAATGCAAATACCATAAAATACTTAATGCATCCAATGCAAATCTCAAATAAATTTTACTTTCATATTCTTTTCACAAAAGTGGTAGAATAGTTTTCTTGGCTAGTGTACCAAATATTATCCCTTAGGAAAGTACCAATAGGTGGAGGGGACACTCATGGTTTACCATCTTAGTCACAAAGTTAGTATTCAACACAAGAAAAGTAAATAAATTCAATCAAACAAGTACACTAGAATGTCTCCAACTAGATAATATCTTATTATTACTTGATGTCCATCACCTTACAATACAATAAATATTATTGTACATATAGGCCTGATAGGGTTTCCAATCTGAAGGGTCATTCCTATTGGTAGTTAACTAGATGGTAATCATAACTACTTGGCACTAACTACAAATAATGACACCAATCCTAACAACTCTAGCACTAACTAATAATCTATGGTACCAACCCAAATAGATGACACTTTCCTTAGACACTACCATAGGTGGTGGTGCCAACTATACTCATACCCCCTACTAACATATTGTTCTAAAAAGGAAGTTTACAGACTATTTCTAAAACTACTTCTTAATCAGTTAAAATTTGAGGTGGTTCATATTTTAATGGATTTTATAACTTATATATAGAACTTGTATATATCTTAGTATGGGAACTCCTTTCTATTACTTTATTGATTTCTTATTGTCCGAGTTCTCCACCATTCTCTTCTTCCACTCCATTTATGTAGATTTATTCCATAGGTCATTCTTTCCCACCTTAATAGAACAAAGTCCCTATAGTGTTGTCTATTCAATATTGTATTAAACATTTGCACAATTGCTTTATTTATATTTTTTATACGTAACAATATATTTACAGCGGGTTTTTTTTTTGAAGGATCCCAAAACCTTAGTTACATAGGTAGCCGTGGCTGTATTTGTGATTAAAAATCGGGGCTGCACCCATGGGCAACAAACCGAGGCCCAGGGCCCTAGTGCCTACAAAAAGACAGACCAACTATGAAACCAGCAAAACAAAATTTGGCCTGAGGCCACCAAAACATGAAAAAATCGCAAAACAACAAAGCCAATAACACAAAAAACTGCTCGTCGCCGCTTCGGGTAGCCCTACAGCTGGGCCTGGCCTGGGCAATTGCTTTATATTTCATATAAGAGCCTTATAACTTATAATGTATTTATGTCATGATCATTTATTATGTTTATTATTTTGTACGGTTCATTTATTCATCAGTATTCAATGAGAGAACACACCTATAATCTAATCCCTTATAGTGTAACATTGACCATAACTTGTTGGTGCCACAAGATAATTTCGTGAGTTGTACTTTATGACAACAATCTTGTGGTCCATGGAGCATATAACTAAGGAAGGTAATAGGTGACCTACCATAGTTCCTTCTTGAACAAACAAAGGATAAAATCCTCTCCTTTCTTCCTCTAGTTAGTATTCTTCTTCTATAAGGATTGCCTACTTCAAGGTTATGGTAAGGATCCATTAATTAAGAAAGGTCTCAAGCCTCTATAAAGGAGCACCAAAGAACAAGCATAACATGATCAATGATAGTAGACAAGAAGAATTTAAGCATCATCAAATATATGTACCCTCTAAGTTTAGTAGCAAATTATTTATTTTATTCGTTGTTATATTTATTTTATTTTGTTTATGCTTTATTTGAGATCACTTCACACTTATGATAGTTTTTGCTATGATATTTTATTAGTTAGAATATACTAGTTATATTGTGTGTGCTTTTCCCATAATGATCATCCTATATACCTATCTTATACTTAGATCATTCCCCTAGGATTATCCATATCTTTGATTCCAACTTGACCTTCCCCATATTTATATCTTATATTTTGGGGTTATACTTGAGTTGGAGTAGTACTAATGTTACCTTCACTTATAAGGTTTTGTGCCCTCTTAAACTAGTCCAAATTTAGGTAAAACACTTACAAATTATGAATCCACATAAGACAATAATAAATTGTCATAAGGAGACTAATTACTAAATGTTGTAGAACTTGGAAATTATGAAGCATAAGAAAAACTAATATAAAGGAAAGAATAAACATTATGTTTTATTTTAGTAAATCTTGTAACTCATAGGGACATTCATCTACAATGTTTAAATGATTAAGTGGTTAGTGGATGAGGGATGCACAAAGTACCAAGGATGATGGATTTGAAGAAAGCATCTATTCCTCTCAAATGTGAGGTCTTACAATGAGAATCTTTATATCATTAAATATTCCCAAGAGTCTAATGGAGCATGTTGAGTGTGGAGCATAGAAATATGAGAATTAAAATTAAGATAAGCATTTAATAATGAAATTCTTTTTAAATCCCACATCATGTAATAATATATCATGCAATGAAAATGCTAAGTATTTGAATAGGAATCATATAATGGAATGTTTATTGGCATTAACAAATGGATTTAAGTAGGCAAATGAAAGGGGGTCCAAATATAGGAAAAAGTAAAGTTAATAATGAAGTGAAGATATTATATATCAAACTACACAAGCTTCACTTGTTAAATATGTTGACTTTCAAAGTGAAGATTGAGTTCAAATATTACCAAATGAGATATGTATATTGTAATATTGTGATAAATAATTATATACATGGGGCTAGTTTCAATCCATATAATCAATAAATAAAGAACTCTATAAATTTATAAATACGTGTTTATGTATATATATGATTTGTGTGTATATATAAACACTGTGACAAATATTAATAACATACAAAATACCTTTCTCATACACTTCAATAGACAAGAATTAGATTCTTAAAATAATATATAGGCATGTGGATACCAATTAATAAAGATAAAACTATAAAACCCTATGAAATCAATTTTTATGTTTTTAAAAATTTTAGGGCACAACCTATAATACTAAATATTGAAAAAAGGTAAATATTGAGGTTCGAAATTAAAGTATAACATAAGATTTGAAGTAAACTAAATAATATACATATAAACCAAGAAAGTAAGAATGACGAAACCTAATCGAAAAGACTACATACATGTGACTATGAAGAAAGCAATTACGAGCCAATATGAACTTACAAACCATTTTTTATAAGAAAAAATTCATAATAAAAATAAAATAATTAAGGTGAAAACATTATATAGACTATAATAAATACCAAATCAAATTCATGTATGTGAGCTAAAAGAGGTAGTTCGAAGCATCTAATGCAACCATTCATGATGCATGAAAGTGTGGTAGTCTCAAAGTTCATGGAAACAAAATCATGTTTTGTGTGTTACATACCATCTCAAGTGGAGCATAGATAATTTTTTATAATGGTAAAAAAAGTTTTTTATACAAGGTTCCAAAACCTGTTTACATAGAGTGAGATATTATAATGCCAATTTACAAAATATGACCAAAGAACAACAAAATTTCAATGTTCCTGTTTCAACTCTAAATGATCAACGATCAAACACAATATGCGACCTAGATAAGCTAACCATTTTCCTTTCCAATTCCATTTCGTCTACTACCCTACTACCCTTCCCACTTTCACCTTTTGAAACTCATGTGACTTTAATGAAAATTGCTTCAATTGACACCTCCAAATCCTTGGATAAATTTTCTCCTTGCCAGTTGAACTCCACACATTATAACTCCAAGATTTTTCTTTTAGGTTTGGTGAGAAGCATAGATAATTTGATTTGTAGTTTTTGTAAAAATTAATTTTCACTTTCCATGGTCTAAAAAGACCGCTTTCATGCATCACAAAGGAAGATAAGTGCTTAAAGTTTACCTACAAAAAGAATGCTTAAAGGTTATATAAAGGATTATCAAAATTATAAAATAAAAATTGGACTTTTTTACTAACAAGATTCAAACCTCAATATCTTCTTTGAAAGTTGAAGAATCTAACCAATTGAACCAATGCCATTTGATGATTTTTCCTACTCCTTTAAAATTCATCATACCAAATTTTTCAAAAAATAATTGAACAAATTCTAATTCCACAATAATAATTATAGGGTGTAAGATTCATTAATATCTATTTTTGTTTTAAAATTATATAAATTATATTCTTTGTAGTTTGTAATCTACTTTTCTATAGTAAATAATATTACACTTTAAAATGAAAAATTTTCCTTTTAAAATAGGCCAATTTTTATATCATCATCTTGGTTTTATTTAAAACTCAATCATCCATTTTATGATTTGGAGTATTTAGGTTTTTTTCCATATATTGATTAAGGATCTATAAAAAGCCTTGCAATTTAAAATTACCTAACATTGGTGCCCAACTTTGCCAAGTACATCTCCATATAGAAATGAATTCAAATGGAGACAAGAGTTGAAGTTCCATAATTCCCTCCCAAGGATTAAGCTTAACAAATATATAAGTTTAAGGTTATCTAATTGAAAATTAAAAAAATATAGAGATACACTTAAAACAAAAATTTATATTTAATTTTTTAAATTTGAATTGGATTTTAAAACTTTGGAATAAAAGTTTAAGGTTTGAATTTATAAGATAAAGTAGTACAACATACTTCAATATTTTAATAATTAATGTATATTTATTAAATAATATCATATTGAATAAATAATATGATTTACTAGGATTACAATAGCTATCCTACAATAGCTTGGATATTATTAAAATTTAAAGGCTAAGAAATTTGATAGGTTAAAACTACTTTACTTTTACTTTCTTTTCTTATTATTGTGATTTTAAATTTTATTGTTGTTGAAGTAGGATAAGAAGTACAATTGAGAGCTTAAAGACATACCAGTTTAAATCTCCCACAACTAATTAAAAATATACATATATTTAAATATAATTTGTTATTAAAAAAAAATAAAGAAATCCTTGAGGAGGTCTTAGAGAGTGATGAGTGAAAAGGATAAAAGAATACTACTCATTCTTGACAGTGTTGTAGACGGAGGCAGATAAGGTGGTATCAGGTATGGAGATGAATAGGTTGATTTGACAATAACAAGTCTTAACAACAGAGTGGTTAGTAGACGCACTTATTCGACATTGCCAACGTGATATAAGGTACGAAGATGGATATGTTGGCTTCGGAGTAACTTCAACCGCCATGAGAACAAAAAGAAAAACCCTGTGATACCCTGTGGCTAGCGCCCACGCCGTGGGCGTAGCCATTGCCATACACTCTCAATAAAATGCGTTTGCTGGTCGGATTTAGAAAAACATTTACAACCACAACACCATACCCCTACGAAAATTTGTCGAAACCTAAACATATTCCGATCCCTGGCGTGGACGCCATCAGAAGTAACAGGTATGAGACTTTGTTGCAGGAATGCGTTAACAGGAGGGACCTCTCACAAGGCAAACAAGTCCATGCCCAAATGCTTATTATAGGAATCGATCAAAGTGTCTTTCTTGCTTCCAGACTTGTGGGAATGTACGCATATTGTGGAAGCATCACGGATGCACGCCAACTGTTTGAGAAAATGCCTCGGAGAAATGTCTTCTCATGGAACGCCATTATCAGAGGCTATGCCAGAGAAGGCTACTACGAGGAAGTCCTTAAATTGTACGATGAAATGGGGCGCCGGGATGGCATACGTGGAGACAATTTCACGTTTCCGATGGTTCTTAAGGCATGTGCGGCGCTCGGCGCTCTGGATCAGGGCAGGCATATCCATGACTGCGTGATCGCTTGTGAGCTAGAACTGAATCTTAATGTCGCTAATGCCCTTATGGCCTTGTATACCAAATGTAGAAGAATTGAGGTTGCACGCCAAGTGTTTGACAAAATGCCTGTGCGAGACGCAGCGTCGTGGAATACCATGATTGCAGGGTACGCCCAAAATGGGAACTACATAGAGGCACAGAAGCTGTTCGATGATATGCAGGTGGGAAGGGGAAGGTTGAAACCTGATGTGATCACGTGGAGTGCAATGATATCGGCCTATGCACAAAATGGCAGGGGAGACGATGCATTCAAAACCTTTTGTCAAATGCAAGCGAAGGGAGTGAAACCCACTGCCACACCGGTTGCCAGCATTCTGGCATCAAGTGCAGATTTAGCAGCCATGCAACAGGGTCAGGTAATTCATGCTTATGTGATAAAAAATGGGTTTGATGCATATGTTTTTGTGGAGAATGCTCTTATCCACATGTATGCAAAATGCAGGAATATAGAAGATGCATTTCAGGTATTTATAGACATGGGTGAGAGGGACGTGGTCTCGTGGAATGCAATAATTGGCTGCTATGCATTGAATGGATACTGTGCAGAGGCTATGCAACTCTTTGAACAACTTCAAATGAGAACCACAGGTATAACCCCAAATTTAATCACATGGAGTACGGTGATTGCAGGGTATGCTCAACATGGACATAGCGATGAGGCCTTGCAACTTTTTCGTCAAATGCAACTAGCAAATATGAGACCAAACTCTGTCACGGTAGCAACCATTCTGCCTTCGTGTGCTGACTTGGCAGCTCTGCAACAGGGCAGAGAGATACATGATTATGTAATCAAAAAGAAATTTGAGTCAGATGTCAAAGTGGTAAATGCCCTTATTGATATGTATGCCAAATGTGGGGATCTTGGATATGCACGCAAAATGTTTGATAAAATAGCCCAAAGAGATGTGATTTCATGGAATGCAATGATTGCGGGATACCGCATGCATGGGCAAGGCAAGGAGGCAATGGCACTTTTTAATGAAATGCAAAAACAAGATATTAAGCCAGACCACATCACCTTCATTGCTGTGTTGTCTGCATGCAGTCATGCTGGCCTCGTGGATGAGGGTTGGAGATACTTCAATCAGATGGCTAGAGATTATGGCATCTTACCAAGGGTTGAGCACTATGCCTGCATAGTTGACATCCTCGGTCGAGCTGGGCACTTGGAGGAGGCATATAAAATTATTAAAATGATGCCACTAAAACCTAATTCTAGCGTGTGGGGAGCCTTACTTGGTGCTTGCAGAATCCATGGTAATATTGCACTAGCAGAATATGCTGCAGAACATCTTTATGAACTAGAGCCCGAGACTACGGGAAATTATATTCTGCTCTCAAATATCTATGCTGCATCTGGTAGATGGGAAGATGCAGCAAAAGTAAGAAAAGCAATGAAAGATAGAGGACTATACAAGAAGCCAGGGTGCACTTGGATTGAAGTAAAGAACAGGGTTTATTCATTTGTTGTAGGAGACACATCGATGCCACAATTAAATGAAATATATGTAGTGCTAGATGGTTTGTCAAAGCAGATGAAGGCAGAAGGGTATGTGCCTGAGACAAATTTTGCATTGCATGATGTGGACGAGGAGGAGAAAGAACATATTTTATATGGCCACAGCGAGAAGCTAGCTATTGCGTTTGGGTTGATGAACACGAGCCCTGGAACAACCATCCGCATTACCAAAAACCTTCGAGTATGCGGTGACTGCCATAGTGCAACAAAGTTTATTTCCAAAATTGTTGGGCGTAAAATTATTGTTAGGGACTCAAACCGCTTCCATCATTTTGAGGATGGCCTGTGTTCTTGTGACGATTACTGGTAATGGTTATTGAAACATATAACACAGTGATATCAACGTTTGACCTTGCACTTTTTATTGGGCACAGGGAACTCATGATGTTATTAAGTGCAGGTTTAGAGATATAAAGCATAACAATTATTTGGCAAACATATTCCTTTATTGCCAGTGGTTTGACAAGGTTATTTTAAATTTTTAATGCCTTTATAACTGATTGAGCCACAGCTTAGTTTAACGAGCTAGGACTGTCTCTTGTACTTTGGGCATGGGTTTTGATCTTGAAAAGCAAGATTGGTGAAGCTAATTGAAACAGTGATGAGAGTCCATTGTGTATGATTATCCATGGATTCTATTAGAGTAAAACAGATCCTTTAAAACTGTTTCTGCTTTACTATTTTTGCTCTATTATTTTATCTTTTCTCGTCCTGTTATTGTAGTTCATAACTATTGTACTTCATAAATTTTTCATGGTGATGAGTGTAAAATATCCAGTTTTTGCAGGAAGGTATCTCTCTTGTGTTTTTGCCTTTTGTTGGCATCTTCACATCAATTGGGATAAGAGCCAATTGAAGTTTTCCTTCCATTTTTTGTGTAGTCATATTTAATGTTTTTCTTCTACAAGTGGGTGACCTCTTCTTATTACCATATGATCTAGAAAGTTTTTGACGCAATCTTGTGTTGTGTTGCCACTCTTCTCAGCAAGCGGAGCCTTGACTGCTGTTCATCACTACATGTAGACTGATTGCCAGCCAGATTATTCTGGATTATTTTAGCTGTTTGAATTCATGCTGTTTGCATATATTCATTTTAGATTTTTACAAGATCAAGGTGTGAAATATTGTACTTGGAGTGACCTATTATATTTTTTTAAAAGAGGGTTTACTCTACTTTAGATTCTTGCCCTTTATAATTTCCTTTTTATTGCAATATTCATTGAAGAAAAACAAAGAAACAAAAATTAGAAAAAGAAGAGGGGAAAAAATGAAAAGGTGAGAGAGAGTGCAAGCAAGCAAAGCCCAAGAAAAAAAAATGCCTTTATTGGTGTCTTGTGTCCCTTTAATAGGTTTCTTTTTCTAGGTGTTTCTGCATGAGTGTTATTTTTGCTTTTATTTCTACTATGCATCATCATTAAGACTGCTCTTGTGCTTTGTGCACTATCTATGATTCATACACTATGATTGAAGTGTTATCTGATTATAGATTAATGGGATTTCGGAGCAATGTCAACATAAAGCGAACTCCTAGTGTAGCAGTTGAATGATGCACTTAGCGCGTTTGAACAACTGATATTACAGTAATAGCAACGTTTTTTCCAATCATGCAACTTCATTTTAGGCTAATTATAAGATACCCATAGTTAATTTTGTCAACTTCAATGGAAAGAATACTTGGATTTGTCACTTGAAAGTCCTTTTCAAGATTCAATCCATAATAAATGATGACCAAGTGATTATGGTTGTTGAGGTGCATATAGATTCTCACTGATCTAGTGGTAATCTCATGTCCAATTACTGACCTCCTTATATTCTGTCACCTATTCAAACTTGGAATGCATTCAGATGCATTAGGAATGACTCTACTAATTTAGGTAAAAGGAATACTCGTAACACATTGGTCCCACCCTCAACAAATATTGGGGCAATTTGTCTAATAGTACATTGTGCAATTCAATCAATTAGTCATTAGGTAGGAAGTCAAGGACTCCATGAGGTTTTGCAAATTAAGTTTACTTCCAACCTATTTCCTAACCTTTGGAAGGAGCTAGAACTCGTTTCGATCACTTCTTTAGAGCATATGTTTTAGTTTACACTCAAGGTGGAGGCCACATTGTAAAGGGGACCTCAATAGCCTCTTTAGTCAACTATTCAATCAGCTCAAATGAAGAACTTTGGAAATACTCCTCTCTCTATCAACTAATCATACCCAATCACCAAGAATGGTAACACTTCTTGTAGTGGTTCCATTTTGAGTTAGAGCTCCTTGTTGAAGCAAGAAAAAATATTGCACTATCTCAAGCATATTGGCCATTTATCATTTGACCAATTATAATAAAGTCCTTGACAACTGTTAGAGTGGTTCCAATTGGAGTTAAACTTGTTGAAACAAGAAGTAATATTGTACTATCAACAATGCATTGGCCATTTCTGATTTAACTAATGATTATCGAGTTCTTGATACCAAGCAAGCTAAAACATTTCTTAGAAAGTAGTAACCAATACCCAAGGATTTGAGATGCAAGTGTCCAATCCTAAAAGATCAATTTTCAACTTTTCCTTAAAGTCAATAATTACTTTACCAACAATCTTGAAGCACTCTTTGCCCATAGTTTGGCAAACGAGGATTTGTTGATAGAACTTATGATTGACAGTGAAAGTTAGAAGAATCTCATTTCATGGAAACATTATCAATGAGCACCAATTGTCCATAACAATTCATCTACAACCACACCAATTGGATGGATCGCAACCCACATATATCTAATGGAAGTGTTTTATTGCATTCATTCATTGGAACTTTTGGAGATACAATTTAGTGTGATGTTACACCTTTTGATTGCTACGATATTATTCTTTGCATTCTTTACTGGTGTGATTCTAGAGCATTCTTTTATGAATCTTACATTACTTACAAGCTCAATAACGAGAATAAGACACAAGTTCACCTCTTCTTTTAATTGTTCTTTCATTTCTAGTAGGCAAGCTAACTAGCAAGTCAATTTGAATAAGTACATAGTATATTTTTCATAAAATAAACTAACAAGATCTCTTCTATAATAAAACTTTATATGAGATGCATAATTTAATGACTTTGCAGAGCCAAAAGGGTTTCCTCCCATCTAAGCTATCAAGCACTTCATTTAAATTATGTCATGTTTGCAACTGCCCAATTTATAATTGTACCACACCACAAATGTTGAGAGTGTGGACATTGTGCAATAAGTCAAAACAATTTCTTGAAGGAAAATTTTAGCCTATTCTTTTTCCCAGTCTCTCTAGCTTTTGTGGCACTTGTAAAAAATCACAATGAGTGGTAGTTATATTATAATTACAAAACATTAAATAGGATCATTATGAAGAACTACTATATATATGAGATTGCGTTAGTGATAAACTTGCCTTTCAACAACATTTTAGGGTTTTATTTATAATGAAGGTCCAAGGGTTATTGAATTGACTTGTGATGTCGTATGTTAGTCCAATAGGTCATGGATATGTGGTGTCCTTGGGATTAATAATTTTATGATTTGGGGTGTAGATACAATAGCATGCATCTATCATTGCAACTAAGTCTTTATTTAATTTTTTTTATTTATCAATACTATTTATTGTCTCTTGAAATTTATTCATATGTTTGTGTACTTTTTGGTTTAATGATCTTTTGCTTTCTTTGTCTTGTATTTTTTTAATCAACATTCAAAGTGTATTAGAGCATCAACATGACATCAAAGTATAGGGTGTGAACCATTAACCCTTGATATTTGTGTAAGTAGGTGTAGTAGCTTGGCTACTACCTTCTAATTTCTCCAAGGAATTAGCCATGAAAGACACTGAAAATAAATTTTCCAAGGCTAGGAGTAACATTGCAAAAATAAGGTTTGCAAGATTAGCAAAATTTTGGCTAATCCCAAAGATACAATTTTCTCTCGAAGAAGTGATTCACTCCAAAAATTAGTGTGATTCGCTCCCCCTTCCGAGAGTGATTCACTCATCAGCAAGCCAAGAGGGACAATGATGCATGAAATCTAAAAAAGATCATCAAGAAAGCAATTTTTTTGATCTTTTGTGGTGCCAAACCTCTTTTAGAAGGATTCTAAGCTAGTTAGAGGCGTAATTAGGGGCTTGTAACATTTGGAGGTGCATCATCTCGCTAAAGATGCTCTCAAATATTTATTTTTATTAAATGTACAAGTTTCTCACCCAAGATAACTTAGGGGTGAATTCATTCTATAAATAGGATCCACGGGATCCATTGTAAACATATTTTGGCCTTTGAGAGAATCAAGCTACATTTTGTGAGTCCCATATTGCAATTTCTCTTCCTCCGTGGAATAATAAAAAATTGTGTAAGAATTTTGCTTTCCAATTGTTGCACTGGTATTTTGGATTGTGGAATCTGTGACAATTGTGGCATTGCCCTTGTCATTTCTTGTTAATTGTATTTCATACGCAAGGGATACATTTTAGTTATTCAATTTTCTCATGTGTTGGTTGATCACACACTCTCCTTGCTACAACTATGACCATATTTTATTTTCATGCAATATTTTCTTTGATCTATCATATTTTAACCTTCAAACATTTACATTTACACATTTGAATTCCTCATTTTCTATCAATATTTAAATTCGATTAGATTAATTGTAGGAAGTATAGAGGGGAGAAAATAAAAATCCTTGCTAAATTAATCTAATCTAATCAAAATACTAAAAATAGTAGAAATTAAATGCATAAAACTAAATGTTTAGGGTGCAAAATATTAAAGCAAACTACATGAAAAAAATACCACCATAGCCATAGCAAGGAGAGTGTGTGATCAATCAATACATGAGAAAATAATATAACAACAATGCGTCACATGTGCATGAAATATAATTAACAAGGAATGATAAGAGGGCCAAAGGACAACACCATAATGATCATGTATTCCACAATTCAAAAAAATAGTGCTATAATTGGAAAGCAAAAGTCTCGCACAATTTCTTATTATTATGAGGAAGAGTAATTAGAATGTGGGACTCAAAGTGTAGCTTTGATTTTCTCAAGGTCAAAATCTTGGTTTGTAGTAATATCAAAGCCAACAAGTGTTATTGTTCATGCAAACACAACAATAGATGGTGGTTCCAAGTTGCACAAATTCAACAATTGATTCAGTATCCTCAACAACAACTAGAATATGCCCTAACAGGAAAACCTACATACCAAATATCATATGAACAATTGCTAAAGTGTCATTGGACCTAACAACAAAGTACATAAATTATCAATGATATATGGGAAAAGTTTAGAGAATTGTTATATATTCATACAAAATCATGAACTTGAAGAGGAGAATTGGTAAATTCATCAACAAAAAAGATGTAGTTCACTCTTAAGGTCTCAATTGACAATGACTCAACAAGACCTATCGATTCCTATATATGAGAAATTTTAACCTATAATAAGTCCTTACGTGCTAGGACACTCTAGCAAGGAAACATGCAAGCAACCAATCAGGTGCACAATATCATGAGAAAAATAAATTCACATTTAGGGGACAGCGGATGGAGGGTCGCGAAATTGCGACCAAAACAAAGAGCATAGGCTACGACGGACGGAGGGTCACGAAATCGCGACCAAAGAAAAAAGCAAAGGCTACGGCGGACAGAGGGTCACGAAATTACGATCGAAACAGAAGAGCGGAAGGGCGATGGAGGAACGTCGCGATTTCACGACGTGTTGCGAAATCGCGATCGAAGCTAAAAACGAAGGACGCGATGGAAATACGTCGCGATATCGCGACCAAAGTAGAAGCAATAAGGCGTGAAGGAAAGAATGTCGCGATATCGTGACATGTCGCGATATCGCGACTGGAACAGGAGAGAGAAAGCACAAAGGAGAATTGTCGCGATATCGCGATATCACGACCAAAAGAAAAACACGCACTCTAGGCTTTCATAAATGCATTCCTTTGTGCACGACAAGCTAGCGATAGTGAAGCAGCAGTCTCAGATGAAGATTCCAGCAAGCATGTCGGCCACTCACGCACTATATCTAGAGACGCATTTATGGCAACTAGCAACAAAGCAACAGTTCTAGAAGAAGATCCCGATGGTTATGGCAACCAGTCACGCACCTCACCCAGAGTCTCATCAATGCAACTTTCTAGTATTGATCCAGGTGGCAGTTGCAGATCGTGGAAACTTTGAAAACGTAGAGGGTCGGGACCTCGAGAAAAACCCAAGAATTGTAATGAGAAAGGGGGGAAAAACGACATATTGCTATATATTTTATGTAAAATTCTTCTAAAGCTATGGGATAAGAAATTTGGCTCTTGTTTTCCTTGTCTCCTGTCCTGTGTTAGTTCTGTTCTCCATCAAGTGGTATCAGAGCCGAAAGTTCCTGAGTGTGTAACATATCACCGAATGTGAGGTAGTTACACCAGGATCTGTGGAAGGACTTGTGAGAGAGTGAGCAGAATGCCTCCAAGAAGAAACCCCGTTGGTGGGAGAGGCATGGCGGCAGCGGAAGATGTCCGAGTTTTGTAGAGGCAAATGCAAGCCCTGCAAGAAGAGATGCGTAGAAGATTGGAGCCAAGAAGAGATGAAGGTAGTGAAGAGGAGGATGATGAAGAAGAAGGCCAACCTAAGGAAGAAGAAGAAGCAGTAGATCCTGCACAAGCTAGACTGTACAAAGCCATATCCTAGATTGGGAAGAGGCCGAATATGGAGGTTTCCACGTATTTCGGGAACCTTGATCCAGAGGAATTGATCGACTAGATCAACGATCTGGAAGAGTACTTTCAGTACGAGGAGGTTGAGGATCCTGATAGGGTCAGATTCGCTAAGACCAAACTGAAAGGTCATGCCAGCATATGGTGGAAGGGAGTGCAGCTGGAGCGAAATAGAAGAGGAAAAGAGAGAATAACAAAATGGGAACGGATGGTAGAAAATCTTAAGAGGCAGTTCATCCCTAGTGATTATGAGTTAGACCTACTAAAGAAAATGCAAGGTTTGAGGCAATTAAGTAAGTCTGTAAAAGAATACATAGAAGAGTTTCATAAAATTATGATCAGAACAGGCCACTCAGAGGCCAACAAGGAGAAGGTAGTCCGTTATATTAATGGGTTACGAGCAAGTATTCAAGAGGAATTAAGTCTGGTCAGGATGACCACCATAGAGGACGCTTACCAATTTGCCCTGAAAGTTGAAGAAAAGCTCAATAGGAGGTTTGAAAACAAGCAAAGAGGAAGACATCATGGCGGAAGAATCGACGGAAGGACCAGTGGAAGAAGAAATGAAGATTCTCAGAAGAATGGAGAAGGTAGCAGTAATCAGGAACAAAGGGGAGAAAACACCTACCACCCCCGTAATCAGAACAATCATTACCGAAGGGGAAGGAGCAGAGCTGGATGTGGCCAAGAAAGAGGAATATTTCGTGGAAATTGTTTTTGGTGTGGAGAAGAGGGACATCACCAATATGAGTGTCCACAGCAACGAGAAAGGGCTAATAGGAGACCGGAAGGAAATTCCAGAGACGCGGTCGCTGATGAAGATGCTGGATCTGAGCATTCTGAAGAAGTAGAGAGAGGAGAAGTAATGATCGTGAGGAGAGTCCTGCTGAATAAGGAGGGGGACGCAGATCAGAGGAAAAGCTTATTCTACACAAGGTGTAAATGCACGGGTAAGATTTGCAATATTATTATTGACAACGGTAGCACGGATAACCTAGTTTCAGAGGGAATGGTTACAAAGCTACAACTAGAGAGGAAGAGACACCCGCATCCATATCGGATCACATGGTTTCAGAAAGACCATAAGGTTTTGGTCAGTGAACAATGCCTGGTAAAATTCAATATTAAGAATTACCGTGATGAGGTCCTCGTGCGACATCCTCGCCCATGGATGCGTGCCATTTGCTCTTGGGAAGGCCATGGCAGTTTGACAGGTGCACGGTTCATGATGGCTGTGCCAACACCTACTTCATAACAAATAATGGAATGCATCATAAGCTGAAACCCCTAAAGGAGGTGGAAGAAAAGATATGTGGCAGTTCCAGAATTTGCTTAGTTGATGGGAGAAAATTTTTAGATGATTTGAAGCATGAACATATGTGTTATGCATTAATTCCTAGAGTTAGGGAGAAAGAATGCAAAGATACCCTAGCAGAAGTCCTAGATCTGTTGGAGGAATTTCCATATATTATATCTAATAATGTGCCTGAGGGTTTACCCCTAGTAAGGAAGATCAGTCACCATATCGATTTGGTGCCAGGATCGAGCTTGCCCAATAAAGCTGCACATAGAATGACGCCTATAGAAACTAAGGAGCTAAACAAGCAGGTCCAGGAGTTGCTAGAGAATGGAATGATCTGGGAAAGCTTGAGTCCATGCGCAGTGCCTGTAGTGCTAGCGCCAAAGAAAGATGGAGAGTGGAGAATGTGTACAAAATCTCGAGCCATCAACAAGATCACAATAAAATATAGATTTCCATTGCCAAGAATGGATGACATAATGGACTATTTGAGTGGAGCCAAGTACTTCACCAAGATTGACCTCAAGAGTGGTTACCATCAGATCCGTGTCAGAGAAGAAGATGAGTGGAATACAACCTTCAATACCAGAGAGGGTTTGTATGAGTGGTTGGTCATGCCATTTGGGCTATCCAATGCACCAAGTACCTTCATGCGGCTGATGAATTAGGTACTGAAAGAATTTTTAGGCAAATTTGTCATTGTCTATTTAGATGATATATTAATATTTAGCAGAACCCTGGAAGAGCACCTGATGCATATCAGAAGGGTTTTTGAGAAGCTACGGGAGGAGCAGTTATTAATTAATCTGAAAAAGTGTAATTTTGTAAAGGAGTTAGTATACCTGGGATTTGTCATCTCAGCAGAAGGTCTAAAAATGGACCCAGAAAAGGTGAGAGCTATCATCGAATGGCCTACTCCTACAAGCACAATAGAGGTAAGATCATTTCATGGTCTAGCCAGCTTTTACAGAAAATTCATTAGAAATTTCAGCAGCATTTGTGCACCCCTTATAGAAACAATGAGAGGGGATAAGAAATAATTTAAGTGGACCTTAGGAGCAGATAAGAGCTTTGATGTGTTGAAGAAGAAGGTCACAGAACAACCTGTTTTGGCACTTCTAGACTTTAACAAGGTATTTCAGGTAGATTGTGATGCCAGTGGTAGTGCAATAGGAGCTATACTGAGTCAGGAAGGCAGGCCTGTTGCTTACTTTAGTGAGAAACTCAATGATGCTCGAAAAAAGTATTCAGTTTATGATCAAGAGTTTTATGCTATAGTTCAGGCTCTAAAGAAGTGGAGGCATTATTTGTTGCCAAAAGAGTTTGTTCTATTTACCGATCATCGAGCCTTACAGTACATTAATAGCCAAGCAAAACTGAATCAGAGGCACTTGAAGTGGGTTGAGTTTCTCCAAAGTTATACCTTTGTGTTGAAGCACAGAAGCGGGAAGTCAAACAGAGTTGTAGATGCTTTAAGTAGAAGGCAGAATTTGCAGATTGAAATGACGGTGGAAGTGGTAGGATTTGAAGAGCTGAAGGGTTTGTACCCTAAAGATCCTGATTTTGCAGAAGCCTGGACGGCTTGCTTGGCACCTGTTACTTTGGACAGGACAAAGTGGTTGGATTTTCTAATCCAAGATGGAATGTTGTTCAGAGGAAGTCAATTATGCATTCCAAGGAGTTCAATGCGGGAAAACTTAGTCAAGGAGAAACATAGTGGAGGACTGGCTAGACATTTTGGTCGGGATAAGACCATTGCCCTGGTGAGTGAGAACTACTATTGGCCACAACTGTAGCAAGATGTGAAAAGGTTTGTGCAAAGTTGCAGAATATGCCAGATGACGAAAGGCGTGAGGCAGAACACAAGATTATATCAGCCGTTACCTGTACCTGAGAGGCCATGGGAGGACGTCAGCATGGATTTCATTCTTGGATTGCCGAGAACACAGAGGGGAAATGAATCCGTATTTGTGGTGGTTGACAGATTTTCCAAGATGGCACATTTTATTCCCTGCCAAAAAACAAGTGACGCGGTTCACATTGTAGGGTTATTTTTCAAGGAAGTGGTACGACTTCATGGTCTACCAAAAAGCATCGTTTTTGACAGAGATACAAAGTTTGTTGGGTATTTCTGGAGAACCTTGTGGAAGAAGTTGAAGACAGATCTGAAGTTCAGTTCTGCATACCACCCATAGACTGATGGACAGACAGAGGTGGTAAATAGAAGTATGGGTAATTTATTGAGATGCTTGATAGCAGATAAACCCAAGGGATGGGATTTGGTTTTGTCGCAGGCAGAATTTGCATACAACAATTCTATCAACAAGAGTACAAACAAATCTCCATTCCAGGTCATATATGGAAACAACCCAAGAAATGTTTCTAAGCTAAGGAAATTGGATAAAGGGGAAAAGTGCAGTGCCGAGGCTGAGGAATTTGCGAAACATATGAAAAGCCTGCATGAAGAAGTAAGGAAACAAATTACAAAAATGAATACTCAATATAAGACAAGGGCAGACTAGAAGCGACGGTTCAAAGAGTTCGAAGTAGGAGATGAAGTCATGGTCCATCTCAGAAAAGAAATATTTCTTGCCAAAACCTATAACAAGTTGAAGATGAAGAAGTTTGGGCCATGCAGAATAATGGAAAAACGAGATTCAGGCAATGCATATGAAGTGGAATTGCCAAGTGGGCTTGACATTTCACCTATTTTTAACATCTCAAATTTAGTGGAATACCATGAGGGAGACAATACAGAGGCACCAAGTACAGAGTTGTGGAGAATTCCAGCATCTACCCAAACCACAGATGAGATTGAGGAAATATTAGACACTCGTGAAGACAGAAGCACCAGGAGTAAACAATATTCTAAATATTTGATAAAGTGGAAGGGCAAACCTGTAGAAGATGCAACTTGGTTGTCGAAAAGAGAGGTTGACCACCTGGGTCTTCCCCTAACATAACAGAAGTGAGGATCACTTCTCAATCCACCCCGGGTGTTTGATGCAGGAGCATCCGATGACAGCAGAGCAATCTTGCATCAACCAAAGTTTTTTTTTTTTTTCTTTTTAAGTATTTTGCAAAAATATGTCAAAAATATATATGTGTGTCGTGATATCGCGACACAAAAAGTGTCGCGATATCATGACCAAAACAGGGAAAGAAGATACGATGGACGAAGGGTCGCGAAATCGCTACATGTCACGAAATCATGACCAAAACAAAGAACAGAGGCTACGACAGATGAAGGGTCACGAAATTGCGACATGTCGTGATTTCATGACATGTCATGAAATCGCGACATGCCGCGATTTCGTGACATCATGACCAAAACAAAGAGCAGAGGCTATGGCGGATGGAGGGCTGCGAAATCGTGACCAAAGAAAAAAGCAGAGGCTACGATGGACAAAGGGTCACGAAATCGTGATCGAAATAGAAGAGTGAAAGGGCGACGGAGGAACGTCATGATTTCGTGACGTGTCGTGAAATCACGATCGAAGCTAAAAACGAAGGACGCGATGGAAATACATCGTGATATCATGACCAAAGCAGAAGCAAGAAGGCGTGAAGGAAAGAATGTCACAATATCGTGACCAAAAGAAAAACATGCACTCCAGGATTTCATAAATGCATTCCTTCGTGCACGACAAGCTAGCGATAGTGAAGCAGCAGTCTTAGAGGAAGATTCCAGCAAGCATGTCGGCCACTCGCGCACTATATCTAGAGACGCATTTATGGCAACTAACAACAAAGCAACAATTCCAAAAGAAGATCCCGATGGTTATGGCAGCCAGTCGCGCACCTCACCCAGAGTCTCATCAATGCAACTTTCCAATATTGATCTAGGTGGCAGTTGTAGATCGTGGAAACTTTGAAAACGCAGAGGGTCAGGACCTCGATAAAAACCCAGGAATTGTAATGAGAAAGGGGGGCAAAATGGCAGATTGCTGTATATTTTTTGTAAAATTCTTCTGAAGCTACGAGATAAGAAATTTGGCTCTTGTTTTCCTTGTCTCCTATCCTGTGTTAGTTCTGTTCTCCATCACATAGGCCTATGCAATGCTTGGAGCACTTGAAATGAGTGGATTTCATCTTCTTACCCAAAACATGTTGGAATTCACAACACTTTCTAGAAACATCCCTAAACATACATTAACCATAGTCATATGCAAAAAAAGGAAGAAGAGTGAAAAAAAGAAGCATATAGACAAAAATAAAGAAAGAGAGATGAACAAAATGAATAGGGATGATAGATAGAAGGAATAAGGAGTGGGTGCCCATGGGTGCTCCCACAATCTCATCTATCACAATTTGATGCAATGGATCAGTCATTGGAGGGTATTTATAGTGATACCAAATTTCCAATTAAATGCTAACCTCAAACCAACATAACTTGATTTGAAGGTTAAATTACAATATAATAAATATATTATACCCTTTAATCAAGGTTAATAATAGAGGTAGATTAACCAATATCACTAAGGGTGAATACATAAAAAGTGCCCATAGGCTTACATCAACATGTGTGTAGGATTACATAGAAGGATACCCATAGGTTTACATATATAATGCCTGTATGCTTACATAGAGAACATTCAAAGGCTTACAAAGCACTCACTTGTAGGTTGCATCAAGAGAACCCATAGGTGCTTCATCATTATCAGCCTTGGCATAATAAGGTTAAATTATAAATATTTCAACACCCCCCATAATTTGAACTGAAGGACCAAGGAAAGAATACATTAGAATTATACACCCCATCGCCCCCACAATGAATGCTTGTATAGGCCAATAGATCTTGATATATTCTCTTGCAAAAGGTACATGAACTGGATCAACCTTTCCCTAAACATGAAACAAGAATTGCATCTCCTAGATCAAGATGTTGAGCTTCCCATGAGTATATTTTCAAGATGCACTATGATGACCACAATCTATCCTTTAATTGCAATAGAAACTAAATCGTGAAGCAATAGGTAGGTCTATCGGCCCTCATTGGTTTCCCATATTTCTTGCCTTCAAATCCGCTACATAAGGAGGGTTTGAATTCATTTTTCACACACAGTTACACATGACACAATTTGAATTTATCGCACGCTAAAATTTGATTTCTCACAAAGTTTTCTTATTTAGTCTGCATCCTTCTTCTTTGCTCACAAGAAAATTAACTATGGAGTGTGAAGTCTAATTGGTTTTCTGCTGCATTGAATTGTTGATTGTTGTTGCTCGCTCCTGGTGGATTGATGTTGAAGCCATAAGGAGAGATCAACTATCTAGGAGGTCTCAACCCTTTTGCCTGCTTCCTCGCTCTTTGCCAAGTGAAAGCGCTCTACTGCATGTTCATTTTCATTTGCTGCATTTAAGATTAATTATCTCGCTTTTGATCTGAGATATTTCGTCTCACTTCGGAAAAATCATGATCGGGCCTCTACAAGGTGCGATTCTGCCTATGCATTATCATGATCACCTGTTATGGGATGTGATATTTCTTGAGCCAAATTTGGGGGCAATCTGTTGTTCTAGACTTCACCACTGCATTCTAGGCTGCATTTAGAGCTTGAAATTACATTCTATTTTTGTGGTTTTATCATCTTATTCTGATATAGTATTATGTTTGTTTTCTTCCAAAGATCAAATTCTGCTTTTATTTATCAAAGGTTAGCTAAAAGGACCTAGGGGGCTTGATTGTTGTACCTCCAAGCACTATTGTACAATGACCTAAGTAGGCCCCCTAACGCTAATCATATTTTTCAAGTGTTTATCAAGTTATCTTGTAGGAACAAGAATTATTGATAGCATTGGATAAAGGGATAAAAGCAAGGATAAATCACTAGATAAGATAAGTGTTCTAATTAGTCTTTAGGTTGTTTTTTGTATGCTTTATATTTTTGTTATAAACCCTAGATATGATTTTATAGAAATATATCTCATTAATTTCTAGGTATTTGAAATATAAACAACATATAGTGTGCACTTAGGGTTAATTTTGTTTGTGCATATTTTCTTGAGCCCTTGCTTAAATATTGTCTATTTAAAACCCTAGGGTTAGAAAGCATTCAAAGGAAGAATCATACTAGGGTTAGCTTTTGTATTCTTGCATTATGTATTTTTGCATTTTCCTTTATATTTTATAGAATAGATCTAAAAAGGCCAAATGTAGGTGTTTGTCTTGAATATAATTGGCGCAGAACTGGTAAAACAACTCACAAAAAATCTGTAGAAAATAGAGAAATGGTAAGAGGAACTAGAGCTTTCTTGTATTACTTTTCCAAAAAAAATGCAGTTATAGAGACCCACCCCTTTACAATTTTAAAATTTCCCTATTACCTTGTTTTCCCTTTTCCCGCCTAGGACAATTCATTTGAAATTTGAATTTTGGGGGTAAAATTTCCTAGGGTCATAACTCCTCGCTTGTTGCTCGAATTGACTACTAGTGCATATTTTTTAAAAGCTTTCGAAAAGAGCTACTATGACCAATTTCACCCCTCTACGAGGCCTCTAAGGCCTTCAAAATTCACCCTTAAGTTTTAGTGGCAGGATTTTCACCATTTTGGCAGGATTCAAACTAACTAGTTTTAGAACAGAATAAAATTAATACAAATTTTGGATGATGCAAGATCACTCTTACACCACTAGATGCTCCCTGCATCAGACACCTAGGGTAAATTGAGAAACGACCTTCACTTCTCTGGTGTTGGAGGAAAACCAAGATGGTCAACCTCTATCTTCGACAACCAAGATGAATCCTCAACAGACCTGCATTTCCACTTAACTAGATATTATTCATACTACCTGTTTATTGTACTTTTGCCGATGCGGGTATCCATGATTTATTCTATTTTTTCCTTCTCTAGAGTAGACGATGTAATATTTTAAAATTCTATTTTTCGTCCATCATCATTGTCTCCCTCATGATTCTATGCCAAATCAAAAATTTTGAACACATGTGAAATGTTAAGCCCACTTGACAATTCTACTTCATATGCATTTTTTGAATCATGTTTCTTTATGATCCTGCATGGTCCAAACTTCTTCATCTTCAGCTTCTTATAAGTTTTAGCAGGAAACCTTTCTTTTCTTAGGTGAACCATAACTTCATCTCCCACTTGGAATTATTTAAACCGTCACTTCTGGGATGCCTTTATCTTGTACTGAGTGTTCATCTTATTAATATGCTTCTTTACTTCATGCAAGTTCTTTAGGTACCCTGTAAAGTCCTCAGCCTCAACACTAATATTTTTTTCTCTATCCATCTTCCTCAATTCAGAAGCATTCCTTGTCCTACTCCCATATATAATCTAGAATGGGGATTTATTAGTACTCTTGTTGATAGAATTATTGTAAGAAAATTTTGCCTGTGGTAAAACCAAATCCCATCCCTTGGGCTTATCTCCTACTAAGCATCTCAACAGGTTACCCAAACTCCTATTCACCACCTCTATTTGTCCATCAACCTATGGGTGGTATGCAGAACTGAATTTCAAAATCCATCTTCAACATCTTCCATAAGGTCATCCAGAAATACCTGACGAATTTGGTATCTTTGTCTGAAACAATACTCTTTGGTAGACCATGTAGTCGCACCACCTCTTTGAAAAACAACCCTGCAACATGAACTGCATCATTAATTTTCTTGCAGGGAATGAAATGTGCCATCTTTCAAAACGTGTCAACCACCACAAATATGGAGTCATTCCCCCTCTACATCCTTGGTAGGCCAAGAACAAAATCCATGTCAATGTCTTCCCATGGTTTCTTTGGTACAAGTAATGGTTGATATAATCCGGTGTTCTGTCTCACACCCTTGGCCATCTGGCATACTCTACAACTTTATACAAATATATTCACATCTTTTTTTAACTGTGGCCAATAGTAGTTATCACTAACGAGGAAAATGGTCTTATCTCGACCAAAGTGTCCAACCAACCCTCCACTATGCTTCTCCTTGACCATATTCTCTCTCATCAAAATTCTTGGAATGCACAACTGGTTTCCTCTAAACAATATTCCATCTTGGATTAGGAAATCCAACCATTTAATTTCGTCCAAAGTAATTGGTACCAAGCAAGTTTTCCAAGCCTCTAAAAAATTTCTATCTTCAGGGTACAAACTCTTAAGTTCGTCAAACCCTACAACCTCCACCTTCATTTATGTTAAAAAGTTTTATCTTCTACTTAAGGCATCTACAACTCTGTTTGACTTCTCACTCCTATGCTTCAACACAAAGGTATAATTCTGCAAAACCTCAACCCATTTTAAGTGCCTCTGATTTAGCTTCTCTTGGCTATTAATATATTGCAAGGTTTGATGATCAATATATAAAACAAACTCTTTTGGTAATAAATAGTGTCTCCATTTCTTCAAATCCTGAACTATAGCATAAAACTCCTGATCATAGATGAAATACTTCTTCCTAGCCTCATTAAGCTTCTCACTAAAATAGGCAACAAACTTACCTTATTGACTCAATATAGCTCCTATGGCTCTACCACTAGCATCACAATCTACCTGAAATACCTTATTGAAATCTGGAAGTGCCAAAATAGGTTGCTCTGTGACTTTCTTCTTCTACATATCAAAAATCCTATCTGCTCCTGAAGTCCACTTAAACTCCTTCTTATCCCCTCTCATTGTCTCTGTTAGGGGTGCACAAATACTACTAAGATTCCTAATAATTTTTTTGTAAAAACTTGCTAGACCATGGAATGATCTTACCTCTATAATGCTCCTTAGGTTAGGCCATTCAATGATAGCCTTCACCTTTTCTGGGTCTATTTTAAGACCTTCATCTAAGATGACAAATCCCAGATACACCAAATCCTTCACAAAATTGCATTTCTTTAAATTAATTAGCAACTGCTCCTCCCTCAGCTTCTCAAAAACTCGTCGAATATGCATCAGATGCTCCTCCAAGGTCTTACTAAAAATTAAAATGTCATCCAAATAGACAATGACAAATTTTCCTAAAAATTCCTTCAATACCTCATTCATAAGCTGCATGAATGTTCTTGGTGCATTGGTTAGCCCAAATGGCATGACCAACCACTCGTACAAACCCTCTTTGGTCTTGAAGGTTGTCTTCCACTCATCTACTTCTCTGATACGGATCTAATAATACCCACTCTTTAGTTCAATCTTTGTGAAGTACTTGGCTCCACTCAAACAGTCCATAATGTCGTCCATACTTGACAATGGAAATCTGTATTTTATGGTAATATTATTAATAGCTCGGGAATATGTACACATTCTCCACTCCCTATATTTCTTTGGTGCTAGTATTGCAGGTACTACACATGGAATCAAACTCTCATGAATCAACCCTTTCCTTAGTAGCTCTTGAACTTATCTGTTTAGCTCCTCATTTTCTATAGGAGTCATTCTATGGGATGCCTTATTTGGTAAACTTACTCTTGGTACCAAATATATCTGGTGACTAATATTCCTCACTGGTGGCAAACCCTCAGGTACATTATCTGATACAATGTCTAGAAATTCTTCCAATAGACCTGAGACTTCTACTGGAATATCCTCGCATTATTCTTCCATAACTCTAGAAATTAATGCATAGCACATATGCTCATGCTTCAAACCATCCAAAAATTTTCTACCATCAACTAAACAAATTCTGGCACTACTACATACCTTTTCTTCCACCTCCTTCAGGGGATTTAGCTTATGGTGCACTCCATCCTTTGTTAGGGAGTAAGTGTTGGCATGTCCATCATGTATTGCATGTCGATCAAACTTCCATGGTCTTCCCAATAGCAAATGGCAAGCATCCATAGGAAGGATGTCACATAGGACCTCATCATGGTAAATTCCCAATATGGAACTTAACTAAACGTTGCTAATTAACCAAAGCCCTATGGTCCTCCTGCAACCATGCAATCTGATATGGATGTGGGTGTCTCCTCTCTAACTGTAATTTGGTAAACATCCCTTCTGAAACTAGATTATCAATGATAACATTACAAACCTTACCTACACATTTACACATTGTGCAGAATAAACTCTTCCTCTAATCTAGATATTTATTCTCATTCAATAAGAATCTCCTTATGACCAGAACTTCTCCTATTTTTGCTTCTTTAGAGTGCTCAGATTCAGCATCTTCATCTACAACAACTCGAGAATTACCTTCAGGCCTTGTATTCATCCTCCCTTGGTGTTATGGATGCTCATATGCTCGATGCCCTTCTTCCCCACATTGGAAATAGGTTCCACAAAATCCTTCTCTTCCAGGTCCTCATCTAGACCTTCCTCTTCATCGTTGGTAACCATTATTTTGTTCACAGGGGTAGTAAGCATTATCCCATTTTTTATCCTGATTTTTGTTAGTTTCTCCATTCTTCTTTTGGTCCTCATTTCATCCTCCATTTGTTCTCCTGCTAGTTCTTCCACCACGACCTCTTCCTCTTTGCTTGATTTCAAATCTTCTATTTAGCTTCTCTTCTACCTTCAAGGCAAAATGGTAAGCATCTTCTATGGTGGTCATCCTGACCAGACTTAGCTCCTCTTGGATACTTGCTCTCAACCCATTTTTATAATGGGATACCTTCTCCTTGTTGACCTTATAATGGCTTGTTTTGATTAAAATCTTGTAGAAATCCTCTGTGTACTATTTGACAAACTTGCCTGAATGCCTCAAACCCTGCATTTTATTTAAAAAATCCAACTCCTAGTCATATGGAATGAACTGTCTCTTTAACTTCTCCACCATCCGCTCCCACCTTGTTATCCTTTCTTTTCCTCTTTTGTTTATGTCTAGATGTACTCCCTTCCACCAGATACTAGCATGAATATTTAGCTTGGTCTTAGCAAATTTGACCCTCTCAGGATCTTCCACCTCCTCATACTCAAAGTATTCTTCCATATCATTGATCCAGTTAATCAAATATTCTGGGTTAAGATTTCCAAAATACGTAGAAACATCAAACTTCAGTTTCATCCTAATATGAGATGTGGCTTTATACAATTTGGCTTGCACATGATCTACTGCCTCTTCTTCGTCCTCGAACTGGACCTCTTCTTCTTCAACTTCATCTTCACTCCCATCTTCTCTTCTTGGCTCAAAACCTCTACGCAGCTCCTCTTGCAATGCCTGAACTTGGCTCTACAGGGCTCTAAAATCCTCTTTTGGTACCACAATATTTCTCCCACCACCACGGTTTCTTTGTGGAAGTATTTTTATCATGTTTCTCACAAATACTAACCACAAATATTGGTGTAAACTGCCTTACATTCGGTGATCTGTCTACACACTCAAGAAATTTTGATCTGATACCACTTGGTGTAGAACTGGTAAAAAAACTCACAAACAATCTATAGAAAATAGAGAAATGGCAATAGGAACCAAAGCTTTCTTGTATTAATTTTCTAAAAAAAATGTAGTTACAGAGACCCACCCTTTTACAATTTCAAAATTTCCCTATAATACCCTGTTTTCCCTTTTCCTACCTTGGACAATTCATTTGAAATTTGAATTTTAGGGGTAAAACTTCCCGGGGTCATAACTCCTTGATCGTTGCTCGGATTGACTATTAGTGCATATTTTACGAAAGCTCTAAAAAGGATTTAGTATCACCAATTTCACCCCTCTACGAGGCCTCTAAGACCTTCAAAATTCACCCTTAAGTTTTAGTGGCAGGATTTTCACCATTTTGGCAGGATTCAAACTAACTAGTTTTAGAACATAATAAAATTAATATAAATTTTGGATGATGTAATATCACTCTTACACCATTGGATGCTCCTCCATAACTAATACATCAAACATTATTGAAAACCTAAGGACTTGGAGTGAGTCCTTAAACCGTTTCTGGTGAACCCTTCCTAGTATCGAGTGTAGAGAAAAATATACCCCCGCAGTTCACCCTAAAGGCTTTTTCTTGCGGATCCAGCTTTTGAGAATTGTACATGGTAGGGTAGTTTCCCCCCTCTACATATTGGTGAGCCCGACATGAACACCTCATTTCTTTTAAAATATTTTAAGCAAGATCATTAAATTTGTTTGTGTGGTTAAAAACCTTAATAACATCTTTAAAAATATTTTTGTTTTTGTTGTTAGCATTCTCTTCTATCCTTTTGCTCTTCTAATGGCTCCTTTCCTTAGAAGTCAGTGGAACCACCTTGAGTCTGATTATGTTCCTCCTGAAGATGATCATATTGATAGAGAGGATCCTAACATAGATCCAAAAGAAAAAGATAATATGGAAACTGAAATGAGTTTTGATCCTTATGAAGGCCCTAATGGTGGGTTTTTCTTTTCATAATTTGAGCACATTTGGGGTTTTATGAAAGCTAATAAGGATAACATATTGGAAGTTGGAAGGTATGGAATGGGAAGCTCATGTCGAAAGAGGTGAGACTCCTCCACCCCATCCTCCAATAAGCTCTCCTATGCTTGACCAAAATAATCCCTTGCCTAAACCAATGCATCCTAATAATTAGAATCAAACTGTTGATACTACTACAACCACCAAAATTGGAAGGAATCTACAAGCTCCTCCAATTAGTAGTGTCACTCAAAAGTGTTTTCAATTTCTTCCTCAATATTCTAATATCAACACTTTTGCTTCTGTTCTACCAAATGTTAGTTGTCCATTTTCACAAGGTGCCACATATAACAATAGTATTCATACCTCCAACTTGAATCAAGCATTGGTTCCTCAACACACATATGCTCCTCCTTTAGGGAATATGAGAATAATGCATAACAATAATCCATAAGTGCAGAATTTGGCAAATATGGTAAAGCAGTTAGTTTCAAAAGTTGAGATGATTCAACCTTCAAGTTTTTATTACAGTTATAAGAAAATGTGATCAACCATTGGATCCTATTGTTGCTGCTAGACCTTATCCTAAGCATTTTACTATGCCAGTTTTACCTATTTATAAGGGGACATAAGATCCAATTGAACATTTAAGAAGATTTAGAACAACTTGCCATGATCTCATTTATGATGACATGTTACTTAAAAAATTTCCTAAGAGTCTTGGTGGAATGGCATTAGAATGGTACTATCGGTTACCTAATTATTCCTTGAAGAATTTTGAAGAAACAACATAATTATTTGTTCAATAATTTGGTGCTTATATTGAAAAGGAAATAACAATGAAAGATGTGTATAGCTTGAAACAAAGTAAAGAGGAAAGTTTTTTAGAATTCTTGGCTCGTTGGAGAAGTTTAGTTGGACATTTGAGATATACTTTACCTCCAAAGGATATGCTTGAGATAGTTATTTGTAATTTACAAGAACAAATATCTTATGCATTAGAAACTACTACTATTACATTATTTGATCAAGCAATTGATTTAGCAAGAAAAGTGGAATAGGCCATTATCAGAAGAGGCCAACTGAAATTCAAAGAAGAGAAACCTACTAAGTCCCAACATAAGAATAGACATATAGGAGGTGATAATGGAATGGGTAGTAGGCTTGTTAATAATATTACTAACAACCTACAAAAGATAGTACTTCAGAAATTACAAGGCTTAATATACCTATGGAAGCAATTTTGAATTTTTTTTTAGAAGCCAATGCAATTGAGTTACCTCCCATAAGACAACCAGATACTACAACTCATTGGTATAAGGCAGGTCAACATTTTGCATATCATAGAGTGGAAGGACATTGGATAAATTCTTGTAAGAAGTTGAAACATGTGGTTCAAGATTTGATTGATGCATGATGTATTGACTTAGGTAATTCTTAAGCAGTGAATAATCAAATACCTACCCAACAAACTGTGACTACCAATCAAGATATGGGAATATTTAAAGATCCATTGTCGAAACATAATCAACAAGTAGCAAATCAGGTGGTTCATCAGAATGAGCCTCATCCCAATGGTAATATGGTTGGCATGGTTGGGGTAGCTACAAGAATGCAAGCTCAGACTCAACATCCTCAACAAGGACAAAATTCTGTATTACAGCTCGATTCAGTTTTGAAGAATAATAAGAAGAAAGTTTTAGATACAGGGAATCCACCTATTGTATTGAGACCACAACCTAAAGTTTCATTTGATATCCAAAATTGGTTGGCTAGTACTCCAACAAAGATATTAGTTTTAGAGCTCCTACAAACTTCTCCCAACCATAGATATTCTTTGATGGAATTTCTAAAGCAACAATCTGTTCCTTCAGATATTTGTCCTAACACTATAGTTGATGTCGTAGGTTCTCTTGGGATACATTAAAATTCATTCTAATATGATGATAAACCTTCCTCAAACTTGCAAGAATATTATTCACTTTACATCACTGCACTTGTTGGGGATACCTTTACTAAGCAAATTTTTATTGATAATGGTTCTTCCCTCAATTTGTGTACATATCAATTCTTTCAAAATTTTGTATTAAAAGAGGAAGATTTAACAAAATCTGATATCATTATAAAAGCTTTCAACAATGAGTCCCAAGAATCCTGTGGTATCATATCTCTTCCCCTTAAGGTTGGGCCTAAAATATTAGATACTTTGTTTTATGTGGTACATTATCCTGCATCTTTTAATATTCTTATTGGATGACCTTGGATCCATACAATGAAGGCCATACCTTCTACCCTTCATCAATGTCTCAAGTTTGAATTTAAAAATCAAGTTGTCACCATCCTAGAAAATCCTTGACCATTTGAGTTTTGCTCAAATGTAGAGCGGTCTCGATCTGAGTTAAACCTATGTCCTATTTATTCAATGGTCTCTCCATGTTACTCTTCTTAGATATCAGAACAATTTAAAAATCAGTGAGTAACATATCTCAAATCCTTCATCTCAGGATCATGACAATCAATTTATTTAATCACCTCTTTTGGATCTAGCCAAGCTACCACCATCTCCAAGAACCATGGGTTTGTCCCATAAGAAAGGTGATGTACACATTGGAATGTGTACATTTATCTTCGTAGGAAATGCCTTAGAATAAAATATACGTGGTAGCAATCCCTCTCTCATTGAACATTATTTTGCTCATTGTTACCTTTTCGATGATTACCCACTTCCTAAACAGATCCTATCTAGTATGGGATATGTAGGTAAAGGTTTGGGGCCACAAAATAAGGGCATTCAAGAGCCTTTGGATATCGATATCTGGCCTAGGAGATGTGGCATAGGTTTTATACCTAGTAAAGACCAACCCTTACCATTTGATAATGATGATCATCTTATGACTAATAAGGATGATGGTCCTCCTTATTATTCTGAGATATTGTTTTGCAATATGATTGATTATATATGCTCTAAAAATGAGCCTTCTATTTTAAAAGTAGATCCTACTTGTTTGTATTATAATAATATTTATATTAAAATAATGGTTTTGTTTGCAAATGTATTGATTATCATGCCATGGTTGTCAGAGAAAGAGCCACAAAGAAGTTTCTCCGTAATGTTCATCATTGATATGACTTACTTTTTGGGGATTTATTTGAGGAAACAGTTCATGGTACACTTTTTTCTTATCCTAAGAAAGTCGGTACACTTAGATTTTATGTTGACTTTCATTCTACTTGTTTAAATTATTAATTAATTAATATAATAATAAAAATTGCATCAAATAAATTAATTATCATTTAGCTATGGATTTGCATTTCTGTTGCATCCACCTGCTTGTTCATTCTACATTGTTACTTGTCATCCTTTTGAATTTGCTTGCTTGACATTTAACACAACTTGCATGCTTAAATGTCATAATTTGCATGATTGCTTGTTCATGACTGTTTGATCATATAGATTTATGGGGACCTTGCGACAATGGCATATGATGATACCTATTTATATCATAGCTCACCACCTAGGGTTTCTTATTTAGTCTTCTTTCTTTCTTTTCTCTGCTTCTTCAAGTTCTATTTTTGGTATTGAAAGTATCTCTTAGATCAAGGATGATAGTTTGTTAATATTTCCTTATCACTTCTTTGTTGCCTTCTTTTTCTTTGTCTTCCTTTTCTTTTGACAAGGAGATACGTATACTTTATTTCTCAAGGTTGTCTTCTCTGCACATTTGCACACACTCACCATATTGTTTTTAAACCCCTATCGGAGGTAGCACTCACCTAATATATTTTATCCTTATATATTACACCCCACATGGGATAATTATACATCCTAGTGGGTATCTTATCGGATATGATCTTCTATCGGGTTATACTCCCTTTTGAATCAATAGGCTAAACACCCCATTACAAGATAATCTCCTTGGCCATTTTCAGTAGGCTTCAACATACATCCTAGTGGGTAATCACCCCATAGTAGTCAATTAGCGATCAACCACCCATAGCAAGTCAGAATCCAACACCTCATCCTTTACGGTGAGTACTAAACCCATAGTGGGTTTAGCTCCCTCTTTCCTATTATGATTCATAGTATTTAATAACATTGGTCCCTTGCGACCTACGCTGATTTCGATACTATGTTTCACCTATCCTTCTCTATTTTAGATGGTTGACCTTTGGATCTTATTCTTATTTTTCTTCTCTCTCTTATTCTCCTTTTTGTTGGTTTTCTTTCTTGTTTTGTCTCATTTTTTCTTTCTTCCTTCCATCCATTCCATTCATGCATTTCATATAGTATTGCATTAAGATAAGTTGCATACATAAAGAATTAAAATTAAATAACATCTAATTAAATCAAATCACATGCACACAATCACACAAAATATAAAAGAAGGAACTATGTATTACTCGATGAGAAAAAAAGAGATACAATAGTGTCTGGTTGGTGTGCCACAGTCCAGTCCTAGTACACTCAACCAATCCCTAGGGATGCATACCACAATCAAACTGGCATGTCATCCTGATCCCTAGCTCTAAATCTGAGAGCCTATCTCCTCTACTCTACCTGAAGGAAGAGGTGGTCCAGGAACTCACATACCCATGAATGGTGAAGCTGAGAATATATGTGATCGAGACCATGATCTGCTAGCTGACTAGAGGGATAGAGAGAGTGTCACTCTCTACCCCTCTGGTACCACCTGGTAGTACATAGTCTCATAAAACATAGCCTGTTGAATGTCCACCTCCAACATATCCCCTACCCTTTGTAGATTCACTTGTAGAAGGTAGACCTTGTCGCTAGCTTGGCTGATATCGACAATAACCATCCCCTTTGACCAAGCCCTCTAGTGCTCCGTGTCTCGACGGCTCACCTCTCCTTAGAGATGATTGACCTTTGCTCGAGCTGCATCCCTCTCCATCTCTATGGTACTCAACGATCCTCGTAGTCCCTCGTTCCTCTTGGACATGTCCTCTTGGAGTAGGTACACCTATCTTTGTAGAGTCGTCACCTATGCTCATAGTACCTTTGCCTCTTCCCTTGGATCCCATTGTCTCAAGGCCTGGCCTTGGTCAAATTTTATTGATGTACAGGTCTCTCTTGATCCTCCACCTAGTAGTACCCTAGCCTCTATGCAGGTAAATCTAGATGACCCTTCCTCCTTGGTCCCTACAACACTAGTGTCCTCCATCACCAGCATATTATGAACCCGATCCTGCCTCTATCTCAGAGCTATAAGGCCCTACTATGCCCTCTTTGTGGCCCTACAAGATACCTCCTAAAAATTGTGTTGCATGTCCGAGTCCATCACCTAGTGCCTCTGTATCGAAACTGGTGGGAAGACCATTTGGGGCACGACTTATCTTTACCATCAATTGTAGTTGAAGGTCACTCCTATGTCGTCCACCTTGGTATCCATGTAAGGAGGATTGTCTAAGTCCTCATCTGCCCACCTGGCCAATTCAAGTCCGCATTGCACCCCTACTGGGTCTCGATAGACTCTTCGATACTAGTAATCCCCCAGGTCTAGGATTCCCTATAAGATATCAAACTACCTTAGGACTCGTTCGAAATAGAAGACCTTTCGATCCCCTCTCTTCATAGTAAGCCACTTAATCCTCTTAACCCTCGTTAGATCTATAATGTCCTCAAACCATTCTAGGTGTAGATGCTAGCATTGCCACATAATATTGGTCTTCCTCAGCTCATCTACGACCCGCATTGCTAGTGGAAGGTGCCCAATATATGTCCTCGTGGCCCGCTTTAGGAATCTGGACCATCTGTATGATGTTGGTCACTTCAAACTGGGCAATGGTCATGGTAGTGCATCCAGTCTTCGCATTGCTATGTACTCCTAGCTCCATACCTGGAGAAAATTCATGCACACCAGCACTGTATGCTGCTTGTACACGATGGTGTACAACATCTTGTACAAGAAGACCAACACATATGGATCCCATGCGAACCAAACTTTCTTGTGTTGCATGTCTGCCACTACACCCACCATTATCCATGGTAGATATTACCTAATCATGTGGCACATCAATTGTCCTACCACCATCCCATAGAGCACAGTCGTTAATGAGTCCGCCCCATATCACCCCACTAGGTCATATATGACTATGGTGCTCTCTTGCACCTGGTGGGCCCAACCTCCTGAAAATCACTCTAAGGTCACTGGTCTTCCTCTCACTCTATAAACTATTGTCCCTCTAATAGGGATGTGCAAGATGCACCACACATCCTCTAGTGTGATGATCATCTCTCTTGTGGGTAATTTAAAGGTAGACGACTCTGGGTATCATCTCTCCACTAGCATCATCAGTAGAGCCCTATCTACCTCTACTTGAGGTAGCCTCACCAGGTGGTCTAGCCCCACTGCCTCCAGTGTATCTCTCTGCCTATTTGAGTGCCTCTAGCTCCACCTCCAAGGATATTGCTCACCACTCGTGGCTCTTGAGTACCCTAAGCTACAATAACAACAAAAGCAAAATTTTCCATCAATTAAACTACTCAAAAACTAATTCTAAATTAATTAATTACTTAAAAATTAATTACATTTAAATTTAAATTTTAAAAAAATCTAAGTTTGTTGCCAAGTTTAAATTTTGCATTCCCAAAGTTTAACTTGCTTGCTTCTCTCTTTTCTTCTTTATTTTCTTTTGTTTTTTCCCCTTCGGCAAAATCGCGTTTGGTTTTCTAAAATCGCGATTTCACCAAGGTGAAGTCGTGCCTGGCCCTTGTCATCGGGTGTGATTTCACCGCTGCTACCTAGGGCAAAATCATGGTCAAGCAGCGAAATTGTTCTTGGGTCGTATGCGGAAAAATCACCAGTTTTGGTGGAAAACCACCTAAAAAAGCATTCTGCGGTAAAACTGTTGGTTTTGACTTCAATACCCAAAAAATAATGCAATGGACCCAAGTCTTTCATGCCAAATTTCCTTGAAAAGTTATGAGTCACTAAGCAAAAGAATATCATCAACATACAAGACCAAAATGATGAAATAAATTACCTTTTGTATGAAGTAGATGCAATGATCTCCATCACTTCTTATGAAACCATGCTCAATCACATGCTTTTCAAACTTGTAGAGCAATTACCTTGGGGATTGCTTCAAGCCATAGAGTGCTTTATTCAACTTGCACACTAAATTATTACTCCCATTTGCTACAAACCCTTTTGGTTGTTGCATATAAATTATTATAACCTCACGGTTTTAATATAATTTAATAATTATATTGATCAAGAACTGTAGGAATTTAATAAATCATTGATAAATAATTGATATAAATCTAATAAATAAATTATTATGAACTTTGAATCACTGGAATCACATGCCACTTATAGGGAGATTCCTCCTTAAAAATTATAAATAAATTATTTTTTCTTAATAATGTCCAATATTGCTCGTACACAGATTTATACTACCCTAACCCTAATCCTACGTTGGTTCATATATGACGGTTCATAATAATAATTAATTATAATATTAATAATTAATAATTAATAATTAAATTAATTATACTATTATTAATAATAATGAACATTAGGATATGGGATCCTAACATGCCACCCCTCCTAGAAAAAAGCTTTATCCTCAAAGCTAGAATTGAGAAAATGGTTGCTGGTGGGACTCTGACCCTACCGTCATAGAGAAAGTGGGTTCAGTTTGTGGAACTCTGGAAGTCATATGTTCATTCTGCTTCATTTGGTAAAGTACTCCTCAATATTAATCGTCCCTTGAAATCCCTATTCATGAATGGCAATCCACCCAACCTTTGAAGAACTAAAATTTTGAACCATTACGGTACTTTGGGTGGTCCAACCATAAATTATAATCCAAATATAGCCTAAAGAATCATTTTAAATTTTAGATGCTCTAGCTATATAATCAACACAGGTTAGGATAGGAGCCTTTTGAGTTTGAATATTGCAAAAAAATTGTAAGGTGCATGCTTCATACGTTACCCAATCTTGTTAAAAGACCTAAATCAAGAGCCCATATTTGGACTGAGCTTGCACTTGGATAATTGAATCTACAATTTTGTAGTTTTATATGAAGTTGAGGGGGGAATTATATATACAATATAAATGAAATTACATTAAACCTGGGTAACATCCTTGACCTCGATAGCTTTCTGTATAGTATAGTCCATGGTGGTACACCCGATATCCTTGGCGGTCTCCTTCTCTTGTTGTAGTTTGTCAGCGGTATAATCATAAGTATTATTACTCTTCTACTTTGTATAATCATAAACGTTGCTGCATTTTTGTTTGGCACATTTGGCAATAGTAGACGCGTCCTTCTACGCCTGTTCAGCTAGCATGTCCATGGCCATCTTGCTTTTCTTCATATAACCAAGAGTCGCCTACTAAGACTGACGTAAATATTTGTCAATCTTCAGCCTTCGTAATTTTCTAAAGTCAACCAAATTTCATTCAAATTAACTTTCATCCTCCCAATAGATTACAATATTATCGTGGGAAGTAATGTAGGGGTGTGTCGTGGACATGAATTTCTCGAGTAGTTCGCTTAGGGAACCCTGTTGGTCACCAACATAACTCTAGATATCGAGATGCACCATCCAAAATCTTGGAATGATCTCGTAACTACCTTCATGGAACTAGTTATCAGGGAATAGGGAAGCCACATCGTCCACAATGTTCTTCACAACGTCGTATATTTTGGGGTGAAGGGGGTTGAGATGGTCGATTCTGGGCTCTGCCTCAACTTGGTCGTCCTAGTAGGTGCTAGGTTCCCACCAAAAAATATTTATGCATGTAGTGATTTTTTGGTATGCCTTCGCCCATGATAATGTGTGACATGATAATAAATCACAATTCCCTACGTTGTGTTGTTCTATAAAATTGGTAGCTTTGTAGGCGTAATCATGGTAAAGAAAAACAAGGGTAACATGAATAATATTCATTGGTGATTGTTGATTGTGTGTTGCAACTAAACAAAGAGATCTACACTATCCTTCACTTCTATTTTATGCAGGCAAGATTAGCCAAAATGTTACTAGATTTTCGTGAATACCTTATCACGAGACAAATTATGGTCATATACGTCACAATAAATAGTGTGTTGCATAGAACTTGTGGTGTGTGGAATGCTCACTCAACAGGAAGACTACAATGTCAGTCTGCGTGGAAGGAGAATCATGTCAACTGAATTATTTTTCCTGACAACTTAATTATTTGTGTTCTATATATTTAGGAAGAAATGCATATTTGGGGGATAATGACAGCTACCACTTATTTTTTTGATAGCGAGTCGGGTTTCTCACTGTGCTCACCGTATTACGGGCCATTCATTGATGGGTTTTGCTCATCGCATTATGAGCATTTTGAAGAGCACATGGATGTCATAGAAAGATCAAGGAGATGTTGTTGGCGCCATGAACCTGTCTCTCTCCCTTTGAAATTTTGTGTCTTGAAAGACATGTTTTTCAACAGGAAGATTGGCCAACTATTGAAAGAATTGGTTTGGCTTCACTAGTTTGATTTTGACCACGCATGTCTTTCTTCATACCTTTCATTGGGAAATTTAGGAGTTTTAGAGCTTTACCAAGTTCAGCGCATAGAACACTATGGAAGAATAATAGGAATGTAAGTATCTTCATTTGATTTTAGGTTTTGTATTAGGCTATTTTTCCAATATGTTCTTCATCTAACATATCTTGGCTAAATTGAAATTTGTATGCAGCCTTCGTTGCAATTGAGAGAGCTGATTATTTCAGAACAATGTGAGAATAGTAGTTTTCAAAGTTACTGGCAAGTGTTGCGTGTTGCTTTTCTATGAATGATAATATGAAACTCACGAGTTCTATGTTTTGATCGGAGGTGACCAAGGCGGAGGGCGCTCATCTGAGAGTAGCATGCAGGATACGTCCTCTCCCATTACCTTACTAAAAATGTATACGTCCTGCCAACCATGCATTGTTGCCCTTTGAAAGCCTAAATCTTTCATTTTTTGAGTAATGCTATCAGCGTGTAGTTCTTTTTGGCTGGTGGAATTTGTAATTCCGGTGGGAGGATAGCCAAGAGCTGTATTGACTAATTCAAATTCTTCTAAAATGTTCATCATCCACATGGAGTTCTTGTGCTTTTGGGGGATCATGTTGGGTGTGTTATACAAAAATGGCCTGCCCAACGGAGGATAATTTGCAAGTTTTTGTATGATCTCGTATGGATCGTGGTACTCTGATTTTTTCTTTGCAATATCCATCGATATTAAGTCTTCCTTGTTAACCACATCCTTGCTCACTCTAGGTACATCTCGCAACAAGTCAAGGTTAATGTTGGTAGACAAAGTTAATGTTGGGACACTTATCAGGTGCTCGATACCACTTAAACAAACGTCAAGACGTTTTAGTATTTCTTAGAACAGATCCACACAATCTTGCCAAGGCACCCGTTCCATGGCTCTGATACCAAATGTTAGAACCTTGCGGTTCTAATATAATTTAATAATTATATTGATCAAGAATTGCAAGAATTTAATAAATCATTGATAAATAATTGATATAAATCTAATAAATAAATTATTATGAACTCTGAATCGTTGGAATCACATGCCACTTATAAGGGGCTCCCTCACTGGAATCACACGCTACTTATATGGGGCTCCCTCCTTAAAACTTATAAATAAATTATTTTTTTTCTTGATGATTTACAATATTACTCGTACACATATTTATACTACCCTAACCCTAACCCTAACCCTACGTTGGTTCATATATGACGGTTCATAATAATAATTAATTATACTATTAATAATTAATAATATAATAATGAATTATACTATTAATAATTAATAATATAATAATTAATTATACTATTAATAATTAAAAATTAAATTAATTAACTATTATTAATAATAATGAACGTTAGGATATGGGATCCTAACATAAATATCCTCATTGAGCTCTTCATGAAGAAAATCTATCTTCACATCCATTTTCTCAATTTTCTAATCATAAGTTGTCATTGATAATAGTAATCTAATTGAAGCAAGTTTTGCCATAGGAGAGAAGGTTTCATTAAAGTCTATACCCTCTACTTGAGTATATCCTTTTGCCACCAACCTTCCCTTATATATTTCTATTGAACCATTAGCTTTGTACTTTCTCTTAAAAATCCATTTACAACCAACTGCTTTCCTATTCTTAGGTAATGGTTGCAAATCCCAAGTCTAATTTTGTTCAAGTGACCTCATTTCTTCTTCCATAGCCCTTTTTCAATAAATAACTTCATCACTATTAAGAGCCTCTTCCATACTTGGCTCTTCACACATGGAATACAATGCAAAATAACTAAAATCACTTGGTTCATGGCCAAACCAATCAGGTGCTATTCTTTGTCGAAGAATCCTCCTTGTCACTTGATCACTTTGTTCAATTTCTTATCCTTTGAGTTCTATCTCATTTCTCAGTTGTACTTCATCATTTTTTTAAAGCGAAAAACCTCTTGCAGGTCCGCCTTGGTCTAAGAGACCATGAACAGGGGGTTCTACATAGTCAAAGTCACCCGGGGTCGCACCCGACCCTACCCGCACCAACATTATCAATTGGATTTTGGGTACCCAATTCAGATTTTTGGTAGGGTGGAGATTCGAACCTGGGACCTCCCTTGGAGGATTTCCCTCTCCTCTCCAACTCACCTACAACACCTGGGTAGTTGTACTTCATCATGAATAGACTAATTACTCTCATGATTACTCTCCATAGTAGTCTCTTCTTGCTATTGTACTTGACTTTCATCATTAGATCCACTTACAAGCGGTTGCACCTCACGCAATGGAGTTGAAACATGAGTAACACTTGTATTTGGCAACACCTGCTAATAATTTCCAACCTATTGATTTTTTATTTCAGAAGTTATTCCTTGTTGTTCCTCATTTGCTTGAGTATCCATATTTGCTTGATTTTCACCAGCAAACTCTTCCTTGAAGATGACATCTCGACTATATGCATGACGACGTTCTGATGGGATCCATATATTGTATCATTTGATTCCTTCACCATACCCAATGAAGATGCATTTTATTGACTTGTTATCAAATTTTCTTCTATTCTCCTTGGGAACATGCATGTAGGCTTCACATCCAAAGAATCTCAAATGTGCTATTATGGGCTTCTTGCCACTCCAAGCCTCCTCTGGTGTCTTTCCACCAAAAACAGAGTTAGAAGATAAATTATTCATATAATTTGTTGTATGCAAAGCTTCATCCCAAAACATTTTGCTTAAGTGTGCATCCTCTCTCATGCTCCTTGCCTTCTCCACTAAGGTTCTATTTAAATTTTTTGCAACACCATTTTGTTGTGGGGAGTATGGTGTAGTTTTTTGCCTTGTAATGCAATGCAACCTACAAAATGCATAAACTCCTTGGAGAAATACTCACCTCCATTATCAGTCCTTAGTGCTTTTACCTTCTTCCCTGTTTGTCTTTCAAATTTAGCCACAAAGACTTTGAACATATCCAAATCACTACTCTTTTGTTTCATGAAGTATACCCATGACTTTCTTGAGAAGTCATCAATGAAAGTGATAAAATATTTGGATCCTCCCACTGAAGCCACTTCCAGTGGTCCACATATATCAGAATGTATTAACTCAAGAAATTCTTTGCTCCTATATTCATTTGAATTAAACGAAACTCTTTTTTATTTTCCCATCACCCATGCTTCACAAAAATCAAATGAACCAAATTGCATACCTTCCAAACCTTGAACAGTTTGCTTGTTGCACATCTCATGTAGGCTCTTCTCTCCAAGATGTGCCATCCTTCTATGCCACAACATCATTTCTAACATCTTTGTTTTTGTGTGGAATTTATCACTCTTCGTTGAGCTTATATTTGCACTACCAAAATCAACATGGATTGCATCTAACTTTTTCAAGGTTCCATGTCTTATACCTCTAGCCAAGACCATGGCTCCACGAACTAAATTACACCTATATTTTCCAAAGAGAGTCTCAACACCAGCCTCTACAAGTTGACTTACTAAAAGTAAGTTTCGTGTCAACTCTAGAATGTGTCTTACATTTGGTATGTTTTGATCCTTCCATCACTAAGATTAACTCTTACTACCTTTGTCAACAATTTCATAGTGATAATTATCACCAAGGAATACTTTGCCATAGTGACTTTCTACATAGTCCTTGAACCACTCTCTATGCGGTGTCATGTAAAAGGATGCTCCAGAGTCTATTAACCATGATTCATCTTGGACATTCATTGTCAAGCATGTAGTAATATACAATCTCCCTTCACTGGTTGATGGAGATGTTAAAGATCCTTCTTTTTCCTTGGAAAGATCAACCTTGCACTCACTTTTCTTATGTCCCTTTTGCTTGCATTTCCAACAACCAATCTCTTGCTTCTTTCCTTTGCTTGGGAATATTTTTCTTGATTTGGACCTATAGCCATTGTCATAGAATCTATAACTCTTTCTTTCTCTACTTCTTCTATCCCTAACAACCAAGGTTTATGAGTTCTTAGTAGGTTCAGAGGTCCTTCTGGTTTCTTCTTGGAGCAATAGACTAATGATCTCATCCTTCTTGAGATTTTTCACTTTTGTGCTCCCATTAATTGCTACAATCAGATTGTCCCATGAGTCTGGTAAGCTACAAAACAAACAAATACATTGTTACTCTTCTTTGATCTCATCACTAGCTAATTTCAACTGATTTACAAGAGTGTTGAAGGTATTTAAATATTCAACCATATTTCCTCCATCAACCATTTTTAATGCATACAATTTATTTCTAAGAAATATTAAATTCATGAGTGACTTTGATTCATAGAGCTTACCAAGATTATCTCAAAGCTCTTTTGTTGACTTGGCTCCAATAACATTCATTAATACTGAATCTACAAGGTTCAAACCAATCAACGCAATAGCTTTGTCATTCATCTTGTCCTAGTCATCTTGACTAATTGTTGTTGGATTTGCATCCTTGATGATAGTCTCCTTCATATCTCTTTCTACAAGGAGATATTCCATCTTCAGCTTCCACAAGTTGAAATTCTGCCCACTGAACTTTTCAATGACATACTTGCTATGGTCCATTCTCTGCTCCAACTGGTTACCACAGAATACCCAGGCAAGATTCCAAAAAACAATCTTTCACACCTCCAAAGTTTCCTCAACAAAGCAACACTTCCAATGTTACACCAAACTCTGATACCAATTTGTGAAGTAATAGCAACAGTTTGAACAGAAAAATGAAAAAAAGAAAAGACAGACAACTGAAAAAATAATGCACACCAAAAAATAACATCAAAGATACTCATCTCTTTTTATTGCTATATCCTCTGTTACAACTATAAGGCTGTTTAAAATGCATGGCAACGCATGGCCATTACAACCTAATGTCCAAAACTGGGCATTCAACCTTTCTAACAGCAGAGGAGCAACCCCTATCTTTGCATTACTAGAATGACAAAAATAAAACCTCACCTAAATGTTTCTGACCTCAGTTTTAAAACAGTAAAACACAGAGTAAAAAGCAACAAACAATTTTTTCATCTTATTCTCAACAACAACTCAATACAAGAAAAAAAGAAGAAAAATCTTATATCTTCCCCAAGAACTAAGCTTTGTAAACTCTAATCTTTGTCAGACTTAAAAATTTATGCTCTGACCATTGCAAACCTGAAGAACCACTAATTAGACAATGTAGTGGCCACCGACCAAACAGTTCCCTAGTAAAAATGTTATCAGTTTTCAGGACGTTTTGCTTCGTTCACTGAAAATGGAAAATCATAGTAGTCATGTAGAACGTGAAAGAGAATTAAACAATTAATTGCATTGAGGTGAACACACTCGGGAGGGGGTCATTCACCAAAGGATTAAAGAATACAGCACCAATAATAATCTTAGATAACCTATTTTTGAGTGCCACATGTTTTTTAATTTAAGTTATTTATCAAGTGTTGCAGGCAAACAGTTTTAAAAGGTTTAAGGTTTAAACCGTAATATGGGTGGGTGTGTGGTGGCTTGTGTGTTAAATTCTCTATTGATAAGCATAGTTCTAAGCTTTACAAGGAGTCATACCGTATACCCTAAAAACTTTCTCACACTAACTAAATAAAATAATAATATTTATCAATTAAAAATAAATAAAACAAAATATAGTAATAAATAAATCTGTTTACAAGCTGGTGAAAAGTGAATGTAAATACTTTCAAAAATGATTCTTTTCTGTTTACAAGCTGTTGAAAAGTAAACGTAAATACTTTTAAAAACGATTCTTTGTCTGTTTACAAGTTGTTGAAAAGTAAATGTAATTACCTTCGAAAGTAATTCTTTGTTATAATTTTAGTATTGGATATTTTTAATGAAACGCCAGTACCCGTGACTACAAGGTTAAGAGTTATCCACTCATAGAAAGTCATCAGTTCGATCTGAACAAAATTTGGTGGCATAGTTCACTCTGGTTCACCATACATATCTTTTTAGAAGGGAGTGTTACTAAGTTGAAGGAAAAAGATTTAAACCACGGTATAGAAATTAAGTCAAGTCAAGAATGCTTCAAACAAGTACTTCCACGTCTGAGATTAAAATATATAATTTCAGGAGTTCCTTTCTTTAAGGTTTAGGACATTAGTCATTGTCATAATGTGCAGTACACATAAGTTGTGGTAATTATTTTTTTCCATAGACTTTATAGATGTGAACACAACCATCGTTATGTGATCAATGAGAATATGGGACTTTAACTACAACCATTTCATTTTTAAATTGGATTTAAAAGTTAAAATAAATTGTTTCGTTACTATGAAAATGTGTAGGTTAGTGTCCATAAATCATGTTTTACAAATTTATTAAAATATTAAAAAAAATACTCTTAGCAAGCTTAGAATCTTTGGGTTAGTCTGTTTATTTTTCAGTTGATCATTTTAGTTAAAAATAAGGTTAAGTAATAGAAGATGAGATGGTATTTTTGTTTTATATTAAAATATATAAAGTTTAATTTTATTAAATAATATATAATTATTAAATTGTTATAATATTATTATTTAATTATGAGTAAATTTAATTTTAATTTTATATAATTAATTAAAAATTAAAAAAATAAAAAGTATTAAAATGATTGAATTTTAACATAAAATATATCATAAAAATAAACAACATAAAATAAAATAAAAAAAATTGAAATTGGTCTTAAATACTCAACAAAAAAAACATTCCACTCAATTATTACCATCTAACTTATCTTCTTCTGAGATTTAAACCTTAACAAAACATAACAAATATTCTAATCTTTAACTTTAAGATTTTATTTTAATAGTATTATACTATCAATTTTATATCTTATATCCGAAATTAATAGCTCTGTGTTTACCTATTGTAATTCTTACGTCAGAAGATTCATATTTCCAACCGTTCGAAATGAGTCTCAATTGATAATAAATAAACGTGTATATGCCACTTTTAATAAATTGCTTTGTCGGGTAGAGACGATTAAATTTATTTTAGTTGATAAGATAATTTGTTTAAGTGACCTTTACCTCGTGGTGAGCGTTTTCAGAGTTTACCGAGAAGTTTGAAGTTTAAATGCCATAGCTTTGGTAGATTATTATATCAAAGTTAAAAATACTTAGTAAATGTAAGTTTAATTGGGTATTTGTTTACATTTAGATTTAAACTTTAGAAGAAATCTGTCTTTTGCAAATGTGTAAACTGATCTAAATTCTTTAAATAAATACCAGTAATAAAAAACTGTGAATGTAACCAATTTTCATATATTATATCAAAAAAATTAAAAATTATTCTTAAAAAATATCACCATACCCATTAACTATCACAAGAGAGACCGTCTGAAAGTTCTGTCGCATCTGAATGGGGCCGAAAATGGAAGTCTTATCTATGAATTCGCCATAGCGTAAAAGCACAATCCTTCTAAGTATGCAGAATCAATAACATAATGGGAAACCAACTGGAAATAAAATGAAATTTTTATCTATGAAATCGCCCTCGCCTAAAAGAACTGTCCTCCTCGGTATGCACAATCGGAAAATGTAAGGGCTATTCTTCTTCTAAGTAGTATGATATTTCAGACATGAACAACCACATCATCCACAGGCCATCATAAGTTACATAGAAAATCATTAATATCTTTAAAATTTAAATTTTAAAAATTGTTATTATAATTTTTTTTTTCATTTTGTTGTTGACTACCTGTAAAAAAATTAAATGCACTTAATAAAATCACAATAATCTATAACCTTTATCTCAAATAAAACTTACCTCCAAAATCCCAAAATCCAAAACTTATATAGCCAACAGCCCTAAGGTATAGAGAGTATTTACATGCAAAAAGATGTCTCCTCTTGTAAAAAGCTATACGACTATACCGAACACATTGATAAACAAAAACCCCTAAAAGATTAGCAAAGCCTGAGCAAACACCACCATCTTAAATGATACTTAACGTGTAATAGCCAAGCCACGGGCAATCTTAGCCAAGCAAAGGGAAATCTTACTGTAGCCAAATCGCAGGACATTGAAGACCTTCACCTTCCTCAGCAAAGTGACCAAGAAATTTTTAGCACCACTATCTTCACCAATGCTTTTGTTACCCACAGGGTTGTTTAGCAGCGGCACAGACGCATGATCCTCCTTGAGCCCATAATTCCTGATCTCTATAACATGATGATTTAGAACTCCACTCTTTGGCTGTACACTTGGCACCGCTGCAACTTTTTCTGGCCGTGAATCTCTAATAAATAGGGGTAAATTAACCGGAACAGGAGCGATGCTGGATCCACATACCCTCGGCGCCACTCCAATTGTTTTTGGCGGTGAAACATGTAAAGATGGAGGCAAATAAGACGGAACATGAACCTTGGCTTGTTCAAACTTGACCTCCACATTCTCAACGCTAACAGTTTCGGCCGCCCTGATCGGTCCCCGGACGCGGGGAAAATATGTAGCACTGGAATATTGTCTTTGCAAGCCGGGATTCAATTCTTTGAAGAATTCAATTGATCTTGGCGAGAAATTTGTTGAAACCAAATTCACTCTGATGAGGTCCACTCCAGCTTTTCTGAACACCCAGAGCCTTCTATTATCAAGAGACCACAATATGCCGTTGTGTTTAACGACATTCAAGGCCTTAAATTGCTGTGGCGAGAGCAGTTTTTTTCTCATTTGTTCGACTGCCTCGTCTATGCAAGTATTGTCATAAGGCGGCTTGAACTTATTTTTGATGGAGTCCTGCGTGAATCTGAGCTCTTGTGGGCAAACATCGATCTGGCCAAGCTTTCCTCGCCGTTTGTATCTGTAACTCTTGCTCGCCATCATCATAGGGTGAGGGAGCGGGTCCATTGACATACTCTGGACAAGTATAACTTGTAGGCATTCTCGCGGTGTGTTACTTTCTGCGTAGCTTGTCTTGGACGATTCGAGCCCATCACTAAAATTGAATTGGTACCATGAACCATGACATTGATGCGACATAACAGGAATAAAAATATTAATAAAGTCGGGTCTCATTATCAACGCGCTCAGAGAGTGCTTTAACCTCACGCGTAAAGAAAGGACCAACAGATATCTAAATAACTTTATCTTTTTAATGTAAATACTGATATTATGTTTATTTAATTTAATTTTTAAGATTTAAAGCAGGTTGGAGACAATGCCCGTCACTTTAATCTTGTGGAAAAAAAAAATCCTTTTAATCTTATTAGTCATTATAACAACTCCACTAGGATAGTGGAGTGAGCATTATGAAAGTAACACAATTATTTGTTATATGTAATATATTATCCTAACATCCGTTAGGTCCCATGCACACCTAACTTCAATACACTAAAACAAAGGAGGGAAGAATTGATTTATAGGGAAGCATAAACTAAAGAAATTTTGGAAGGAACTAAGCGTGAAAAAGATGCAAACTGAAAATAACATAACAGTTAATCAGTGGTTGGAGTATTCAAAACAGTTGTATCAGCGTAGTAACCAGCAGGAGACACCCCCTACTATCATTGTCAAGAAAGAACTTTTCACAATTGAAGACATTATTCAAGGGATAAAAAAGTTAGCAACTGGAAAAGCCCATGACATAGACAATCTTCAAGCAGAGCATATAAAATGGGGGGTAGATATCTTGGCATCGCAAATCAAAGAAATTTTCAATGAGGTCATACAAAATGGCTTCCCTACCGAGTGGACAACTAGCTTGACCATTCCTTTGTTTAAAAGTGGAGATGTAAATAATCCCTCAAACTATCGAACTATCATGATCAACCCTCTCTTTGCAAAGTTGTTTGGGAGTATGATAGAGCGTAGGATTAGCATATGGGTAGAAGAAAAGGGAAAGAGAGCAAAGGGGCAAGCAGGTTTTAGGCCCAAGCACTCAACTATTGATCACTGTATCATGCTCAGACACATAGTGGAAAAAATATGGGACAAAAAGAGGAGGCTTTTTGCTGTTTTGTAGACTTCAAAAAGGCATTTGACACGAGTGCCTAGGAAAAAATTATGGAGCGAGAATGGAAGAGCTAGAGGTTCCAATTCACTACAGGGCAGCAATTCACGAGACTATATGAGCATGTAAAAGCTAGAATCGGAACACAGGAAGGGTTATCTAAATGTTTTGGTAGTGACATAGGTGTCAAACAAGGTTGCCCTCTATCTCCGACCTTATTTGGGCCGTACATTGACAAGTTAGAAGAATGGATAAACAAATTTGGGGGAGAGGGTGTGCATTTAGCCAAATATGTGGTAAAACTCCTCATGTATGCAGATGATGTAATTCTTGTGGCCAAAACAACCAAAGATCTAGAAGATCACCTTCAAGCTCTAGAAATCTTTTGTAAAGAAGTTGGGATGCAGGTGAACACGAGAAAAACAAAAATTATGATTTTTTCAACAAAAAAGAAGCAACAACTCAAATTTCAGTTTGCAGAACCACTTGATGTAGTAGTAGAATACAAATACCTGGGCATAGACTTTCATGACAAACTTAATTGGAATAAATGTAGGATGAAAAGAAATCAAAGTGGTCGGAGAGCACTATATGCACTTCAAAACAGGTGTAGGAATGCCGAGTTGTGGGACTGGAAGACCACCAAGGTCTTATTTGGCCTACTTGTTACACTCGGTTCTGTTGTATGGTTGCGAGGTGTGGGCTAGTGGCACAACAAATGCAAAATGGAGGCAAATAGAAAGGATTCAAAAATATCTAATCACAAACTTTCTCAAAATTAAGCCCACAACCCCTTATGAAATTATTCTAGCTGAAAATGGAATGTTCCCTTTAGAAGCAATTGCTATGACCAAGCTGTTATGTTACTTGAAAAAACAGAAAACATGACAAATGATAGATGGCCTAGAGCAGTTAGGGACGAAGAGTTGCATAGGCGAAAGAATACGTGGATGAAAAAAAATCAAAAATGGATGAAACTTTGGGAAATCAACATAAATGAATGCCCAAATGTCAACAAAGACATTAAAAATTATGTGAATGAAAAGTTCAGAAGTGGAATGTGAAAAAATGCAAGCAGGAAAAGACAATATTATATTGCAAATTTTAACCCAACGTATGACCACAAGGAAAAAAGCGTATATAGGCGCTAAAATCAAGTGAAAGGAAAAAATACTCATTGCTCAGATAAGGACTAGCTCTCATAGGCTTAGATGTGAAACAGGGAGATGGACAACGCCCAAAGAACAATGGGAAGAAAGGATATGTACTCTATGCAACACAAGGGCAGTAGAGACAGAGGAACACTTCATCTATAAATGCCCGAGTTTTTCAGATATCCATGAAAAATACAAAGAAACACTTGGGAACGAGTTTATTACAGATTTATTTGAAGACAGTAAAATAAAAAAGTTGGAGAATTGCTAACACAAATCAGCAGGAGAAGGAACAACCTTCTCAAATATATTAAAGATCATATGATATGATTTGAGTAATTGTACTTCCATATTTGAGGTCCCATAAACCATATTTGGGTCTCGCGGACGTAATTAAAATCTTTCATTCATTCATTTATACAAAACGAAGGAAACAAGGAATAATTTCCATGGTGGATTTTTTCTTATTTAAATATTTAGTTTAGCTTTTACTATATCTAATTTAATAAAGTAGATGTAAAAAATATTTTAAACTTTAAAATTAAACAAAATTATAAATTTAATTTTTATATATAGATTAAAAAAGAATTGATTAAGAATTTGGTTTTATTGATTAAATTATCGTGGAATTGGATTTTGGATTAGTCTAGTTTTAAGTTGAAGGTTTTATCTACGAAATATGGGATGAGGTGAAACTAATTTATAGCCTTCTCGGGGGATCCATTATTTGGACTGCAATTAAAAAGGTTAGTAATGTTATTACTATAGGGTTATTTTGAAAAGTCAAAAATGAGAGAAAGGCAAAATTTTGGGATGATGTGGACATCAATACTAGCCAATTACTTCCTAGTTCTCAAACCTAGGTAATGTTGCAAAGATTTTTAAGAATGCAAATTGGGTCTATGTTAAGAAATTTTGGGAGGAAGATGAAGGGGGAGTGGGTTTGAGGAGGTGGAAAGACCTCTCGGTTTGGAGATAAATAGCTGAAGAAGACAGGGATAGTTTGAGGGCTATTTTGGATCAAAGGCAATGCTCATGGTCGAAAGAGGACTCTTTGGGATGGGGAGATAAAAGAAATGAATAATATTCTATCAAGAAGAGATATGACTAGCTCACATAGAGATTGGGTAGGGAGAGGATGATTTGGAAGGTGTGGAATTCAAGTATCTAGACAAAAGATAATATTTTTATTTGGTTTACCATTCAAAATAGAATTTTGACTCAAGATAATCTTCATAATAGGAGTTGGTGGGCCTGGATTGGTGTGTGATCTATTATAGGATAAGAGAATTTGTTGACCACCTTCTAGTACAATACTCCATTGTTGGTTAGATTTAGAAGCAAGGCGAAAGGATGTTTAATTTGCCTTGGCTTGGTGATGTCTCATTAGAGTAGTTCTTTGATCTGTGGAGCTCTAAGAAGGTAGGTCGATAGTTTACCTTTCTAGTCCATTGTTTTAAGGCCTTCACTTTGTGGTAGGTGTGGCTAGAGCACAACAAACATATTTTTCATGATGAGTGCTCATCTAGGGAGTCAATTCTCTTGAGAATTTTGCTCAATATTAGAGAGGTTGTAATAGGAATCAAAGGTTCTCAACTTATTCCTAGAGATGAGGAGTTATTGAATCTTATTGAGATTGTGATCCCTAGATGGGTTCAATTTCAATATTTATGGAATTGAAGCTCAAGAATAAGAAAGGTTCCTTCTTCTAAAAATCTAGATAGGAGAGGGACGTGGAAGCCATTGTTGATGGATTAGGTTAAGGTTAACATCAATGGTGTTACTCGTAGCAATCCGAGGGAGGCGGGTATTGGAGGGGTGGGTCATACGCACGAAGGGATGATGGTTTTTGGTTTTCATTGGGGTATTGGGAGGAACAACAACATGATGGCATAGGCTATGACTATTTATGAAGGCTCAACCATGGCTCTTAAATAAGGATACTTGAGAATTAAGGTGAAGTCTAACTCTCAGGTCTTAATCAATAGGTTGAACAAGAAAGAGGGGGGAGATGGAATGGATGGTCCAGTGGATCTTGGAAAATATTATGGGTTTAAAAAATAGAGCATGGATAAAATTTCTCCATGTGATGAGGGAAAATAACAGAGTTGAAGATAGATTGGCTAATTAGGGAATAGAGAGAGGTCATCATTGGTAGGATTATGGTAGGGGTAAAACATAGAGAAATATTATATGGAATTGTAGTTTTTGCTTTGACAAGATTACCCCAATGATGGGGAAGGAATAAGTACCAACATGACAACTCTTGGGAGGAGGGAGGATTTGCGCACAAGGAGATTGAAGCCCTCGATGTTTCAGAATTAGAAGTTCAAATCATTGTGTACGTGGGAAGGTGGAGATAGGATAGATAAATAACAATGGATATTAGCAGGATAAATTGGTGGAGGTGTAGGAATTTGTAATCACCACTAGAAATGAAGATCTATTAAATGTGGTTTCGAGAGAATATGCGGTATACAAGGAAAATGAACTGATGGTTTTGTCTTATTGCAGTTCTAAGGAGTTATCCTCCTATGATATATCATTTAGTGATTAGGTGTAGTAATGCTTTTTTTATGTAATTTTTGTTTATTCTATAATTGGGCATTTAGCTTTATAGGTATGTATATCTAGAGGTACTTCTAGGTTGCACCCCACATATGGAAGGTCTCATGACTATGTAATCTAGTTTATGTTTAATAAAATTTAGTCTTTTTTCATTGAAAAATAAATAATTGATCAATAAAGTCTTATTAATTATTTTATATGACTATTATAGTTTACGGATTAATAATTTATAATTAAGATTAAAAATTAAAATAAATAAATGTTTAATGATATAACAAATCTATTTAAGAAGAGGGTTGTTTGCAACCCACTAGTTGTACTTAGGAGGACATGAGGATGGAACAAATCGAAAGGGGTGCAAACCCTAGGTGCACTCAAAAATTACAAAAATAGGGTTGTTCGTAGTCTGCATATTGTACTCAAGAGGATATTAGTCACTCTTTATTCTATGAGAAAGCCTCTTCGATCAAAAAAAATGTCTCTTAGGGATATTTGGGTTCACAATTGGAGGTTTTTGATGAACCTTTGCCCTCCATTAAGATTTTGGAGGATGAATTTGGGTTGGATTTGATTGATCATGAAGCTTAAACAATTATTTGCAAACTCAAGGGCAAAATACCAGGCCTGGAGGATCTCAAAGGATACATTAAACTTTGGTGGTCTAGTAAATTCCAAGTAACTCTGCTACCCAAAAATTTATTTTCTATTTATTTTTCTAATTTAGCGGATAGAGATAGGGTAATCTATTATAGATACAATTGGTTTTTTAGACAAAGGGGTGTCTAGTATATAACCTTGGGCTTTCAATTTCAATCCTTGCACAAAAGGAGTTGATGGCTTCCTAGTTTAGGTGAATCTATATGCTCTCTCTATGGAGTTTTGGGAAGAGAAGATATTTGCGAAAATTGGTAACTCCATTGGTGCATTCCAATATATGGATACCCAAATAGAGGAGATTTTTTCTAGAAAAATAAATATGAGTAAATAAATACTGGTTGTTTCAGTTCCTTGGCCTTAATCCATTACTATATCCTCAAGTAAAGGGGAATGGATCCAAAATATTGAATATGAAATCTTCTCCTTTAGATGTTATAGTTATCAGCAATATGGCCACCTGAAGAAGAAATGCTCGATCATTCGATCATGCTTTGATTCCTCCTTGGTGGAGGAGAAGATCCTACACATGAATGATCTTGAACCTTCAAACGTCCTAGTTCAAAAGGAAGAAGCTCATCCTCCAGTTGTACCAATTGTCCAATAGGAATCGAGTGATCAACATAAGACTTAACATTGATAGGATAATTATAATAAAATCATTGATAAAAGCCAAATGGTTACTAAAGACCATCCAGTTAGTTCTATGGAAAATATTAGCACCTTAGATAGTATTCTTGAAGCTAATTATGAAATAATTGGTGATAGTCAATTTTATAAAAATGAAGATCATACATATTATGTTACAACTAGATATTACCTCAAGAGCTTGAAGTGCAAAAATGCATTCTCAGATCTTGCCACTTTGAAGGAGGAAGAACCTATGCTACAAAAAATAATAATCAAAATACCCATCGGTTACGAAGTCTATAACAACCCCAATGATTCTAGATTGTTATTTTTATTATGACTGGGTGGTAGCAACAATTTTATTTATCTATTTATTTTTTAGTTTCTATTTTGGAATTGGTCTACAAATTTGTCATGTTTTGAACCCCAAAACCCTTTTTTTACTCTAATAAAAAAAGTTAATGTTTTTAATAGTCTCGATAGGGACACCGCAATGGCAAAAGGTAATTGGCTCTCCTAACGGAGACCTAATTTTAATTCACGAGGAGGGTGGCCTCCAATGTACCCCTAGCTTTTCAACATATTAAAAAAACTATTTAAATTTGACATCACATTAATATCATGAATATTTAAAAGTAAAAAGTAAAACATAAACTAAATCACACAAACTATATTACATTTTATATGTATATAATATCTCAAATAAAAATTTCAATTAAAATACACAAAGTAGAAAATGAAATTTTTTTGTGAAATTTATGATTTAAAGTTTTTTAACCTGAAATTTAATATTAATTTTTGAATTCAATTATAATTTTAAAAAGAGTATTTTCATGTTTAGTTTTATTTATTTTTATTAAAAATTTTAAAATAAAAAATTCTAAATCGTACACATAATTTTTTTTTAAGTGAAAAACCCTTTATGGGGCTGCCTTGGTTTGAGAGACCACAAACAGGGGGTTCTACACCGTCAAAGTCACCCGAGAGTCGTGCCCAACCCTGCCCGCACAAACATTATTAATTGGATTTTTGGTACCCAATTAAACGTTTTGGTAGGGTGGAGATTCGAAGCTGGGGCATCCCTTGGAGGATTACCCTCTCCTATCCAACTCACCTACAACACCTAGGTCAATCGTACACATAATTATATAAGTGTTCTTTTTACTTTTTTTTCCTCGTAGGCAAATAATTTAGCAAAATATTTTGAAAAGCAAATAATTTTAACTTTATCCATACCTATATAAATCCATCAATGTGTGTATTTATCAAAAATGCACATCAATTTGACAAGTTCAATGAGATTATGTCCATTTTGTTTGATAAACATTGGAAACATTGCATATAATTTAATGAATAAATATGTTAGTGTTAATTATTTTATCTTCAAATTATTTTTAAATGGAAAGCCAAATCATAATAAATAGCTAAACCATACAAAACTTTGTGGGTGGAATTAACACACCCCAGTGTTCACACTAACCGATATGGTTAGGATCAACAATCAACAATACATGCCAACAAAAAAAACACTAAATAACCACATGAGTTAGGACCACTCCCAAAATAGCATAACGACAGACAACAATACCAAACCAAAATTCCAGATTAAACATTCCAGCCTGTGGGGGATAGTATCATCCCTATCAGCATAACTCCAACCATCATCATTAACTACAATGAGCTCACCAATGCCTCCCTCATCCGCATATGCAGTAATAACAGGCTGAATAATTACAGCAGGATTACCCCAACCATCAATAGGTACAGAGGACTTTGGAACCACATCCCAACTAGAATGGCGTGAAGAGCTCCTACCAGCAGAATTGAGTCACTTTCTATTTGGAGGAGATGGTTACTGGTGTTTCTCCTGAAACTCAGAAGGACACAGAGGTTGAGAGGTCTGCCTGAGATGAACCCTAGAAGAGGAAGGGTATCTAGGATATTGAGGTGGAACATGGCTAATAGTGCAAGGAACATTGTCCCAATGAGCCATTAGATTCCACAAATGTTGAAGCTCAACATTCACCTTCTCAACTTGAACATAAATTTTTAACTAGAAGTAATAAAAAATGGAATATTTGTCAGCAAGATAAAATGCAAGGGATACATCTTGTGCAGAAAAAATAGTATGATTGCAAGTCTTCCACAAGTGAAAAAGAGTGTTGATTATGAGAATATTCCAAATTGTCAGTAAAATAAATATGGTCTCCCATAAGAGCATCAGGCCAAGAGAAAGAACTTAGCATAAACAGTCTAAAAAATGAAAGAATCCAGTCCCAAGCCAGCTGCACATGCAAAAAATGCCAAAAATGATGCAAAAAATCCTCAGGTTGATGGCAAAAGTTGCAAGTAGGATTGTCCACTCCAAGATAAAGAAGACACACCCCAATAGGTAACCCTTGATGCAAAATACTCCATGCAAAAATTGTTGTTTAGGTTGAACATAGAAGGTCCATGCCATTTTAAATCTCTGCTTCCAGCAAGTATGTGTAGAAAGCAAATCCCATCTGGCATTCAACCTATCCCACATGGGAAAATATCTTCAAATTATTAACTTTTAAGCTTGGTTTAGAAAATTAGACAATAAAATAGTTTCTAACAAATGTCTTTATGTAGGTCCGAGGTGTAGACCAATTGGTTCATCCAAACCCCATAAGGGGGGCGGAGGTCCAAGGTTCAAATCTCGAGCCTCGTCGGACTGAACGCTTGTCCCTTTCCTGGTGCTTTCAGCAGCATAAAAGGTTTAAAATGATTGTGGCATGGTGGTTATAGGGGCGGACTGCGTGAAGATCTGTGTGGCGGCTTCTAGGGCGAACAACACAGAATACTGTGGTGGTCATAAAATCTGGATAGCCTACCCAGGTTTGTGGCGGCTACCGATTCCACCATGTAAATTAAAAAAAAATACAAAAAAAAAAAAAACGAATGTCTTTATGTATAAAAGACATAATCATTAGTCATTAGAGGCTAGTGGATTGGTAATTTCTAGCACTTACCAAGAAGAGACCTAGGTTCAAACCTTGGGGTATGCTTATTTGCAAAGGTAGTAGTCTGAAATGAATACGTTGAGTGCATGCTAGCCTAACAATGATGGTACCAATTTCGAGCGATCGGTGGTCCACTTTACGTTGGGTTAAACAACAATACTGTGGAATAGGGGTTATAGAGGCAACCCCTAGGTTTGAAACCTACTTGGTAGTAGAAAAGGACTATGCATGTAACTGATTCCCCTATATATATATAAATCATAATCATTAACTATAATAGGAACTTGTTGAAATCTTTCACAAAATTATACTTATATAAAATAAAATTATTTTATACAAATTATAAAATTGTTAGGGGTAAAACTTGGAGGGATATTATTCAAATAAAATAAAGGGAAAAAATGTTACTTCAAAAAGATATAGGTTATTTGAATAAATAAAAATGTTAATAATCTAAACCTTGCCTTGTCTAAAGGTTCAATAGACAACCTCATATTAGAGAGTTTGAAGACATATATCAAATTAACAAATGAGGGGGTTAGGCAAAGACTAAAGAAAAATGGGATAACATGGTACTTCAAAATGATATAGGTTATATGGATGTAATAAAATTGTTAAGAATATGAATCTTGCCTTGCCTAAGGGTCCACAAAATGAAACTTCATATTAGAGAGTTTAAATGGATATATTAGATCAATAAATGAGGAAGACTATACATTTTTTTGGTTTGATGCTTGATTGAAACCTTTTCCTCTTATTCCTAATCCAAAATGAAAACACATAATTTGTATTGTATAGGTTCTAAAATGAAAACTTATGATGATGTGGGAAACAATTTTAGATGTTAAATATTTATTATTAATCTGGTCAATGGTGTCAAATTGTTTGTTATCATGTAAATGCAGTTATTAAATTTTGAGGGATGTTACTTATTTCATCTCATATTTGGGTGAATAGAAATTTCCAATGAGAAAAAATGTTGAAAAGTTGATTAAGGTGAAACATTGAAGGGTATATTAAAATTAAGAGACACCATTTTGTATAAGTATAATGGTTTTGTGTGTATTTTATTTGGCAAAATGTTGGTGAATAATAGTTTTAATTTTTTTCTTATTGTTGTTTGTTTCGTCCATTTTCAACATTTCTTGTCAAATCAAAGCATGAAGAGTTTGTGTGTGAAGGGATAATCATCATATCTAAAAACATGCCTTGAATATTTTTGTTTTTAAAGAATATTTGAGAAGAAAAAGTCAAGTGTTTGCCTTACCTATAATTTCTTTTTTGAGATCAACCTAAGAAGATATTCTCAAAGTACATAATTTGTTAAAATGCTACACGTTGTAGCCTATTACTGGGTCATGAAAGCCTAAGGAGTTTGTTGATGAGAAATTTGTGGAAGGTAAAGCCAATGTATGTCATGCGGGTGTGTACAAGATTTTTCTTTGAGAGGTCATTCTTGTTGTTAATGCACTCTTGCAAAATGGAGGCATAAATGAAGTATTTGATGTCATGCCATTTCATTGTATTCAAAATGGCAAGCGATAAATTTTTAAGAAGTAAAGAGAGGGATTCAAATTTTTAGATAAAATGTAAAAGTCGTTGAGCAAAATATTTTTGTAGACATTAATGTATTCTGCTACACGCTATCTATCAAATTCAAAGAAACATAACACACATGCTTGAAGAAATAACAAGAAGTTAACACAAACATGAATTTTCAAATAATAGAGCATTATTTTTCTAGATATTGACTAATATTTTAAAATATAAGAAATGCTTTCTATATATTTATTGTAACATATGTTTCTTCCCACTCTATGATATTGAAAACTACATAGTATCTTATTAATTACCCGAGCAAAGTTGACACATGGCAATATTAAGAATATTGTGGAAGTGATGAAATATAAGTGTGATATGCATGTTTTCTATTTGCAAAAGAAAGACCCACATTAGCCTATGACCTATACATAAATAATGTGAAAGGTATTAATTATGCTTATGAGGATTCTCAGACATACAGACTAAACAATTAAAAAAACTCCAGCCTAATTAACATTTTCATTTCATAGGTGGCTATAAATAGACAAATACATTTCCTAAATGAGTGGTCATGTACATGATATAAGTTTACAAAATAGCCACAAAGACTATTTACAACTACAATTATGGCCATGGATAATAAAAAATTTAATATGTGGTCATATATATATTAAAAAGATGGTGATTATATTATATTACAAAAAGGTGGCTTGATTTTTATTTTATATTATATATTATAGTATTTCCTTATCATTCCTTCCCACCAAATAAGCATTAGACTCTAATGCGTATAAAAGGGGGAATAAAAAGGAGAAGGAATAGCTTGAACAAGAACAACAACTAGAACTAGAGTGACCACATTGATAGATACAATCGGAGTTGCAATAACAATAGGAGTAATAATAACAACATGAGTGACAACAAGTACAAGAGCTACAATAGGAATAATCAGAGCTAGAGCAGCTATTAGAACAACAAAAACAATAATATCTTGAGTAGAAATTGGAGCAATAAGAGCAACAAAAATTAGAGTATCAATAGGAGCTAGAATTAAAATAACTAGAACTACAACTAAAGTAGGAGGAGCAACATGAATAGTCAAAATAAGATGAGGAGCAAGAGCAATAACTGGAGGAGAAAAAATATAAGAAACAACATAAATAGCAGCAGGAATAAGTGCTCTATGAGTATCTACCTTCAAAGGAGAAATATACCAATGGGACAAAAGAGATTTTTCTTGGGAATGATGGGATTGTGTTTGACTAAAAAATAATGCAATGTTGTGTGTTTGATGCAGATGTAGAGTGGGTTGGGTACTACAAATGAAAAAAGAGTGGTGCTCATGCTATAAGGTATAATTATTATGATATGTATCATACTAATCCCAATAAGGTTTACCTAGTAATAGACCACAACAATCTATGGGAGTGACGTTGTAGGTAATAGTGTCCTTATACTTAGGATCAAAAGCAAAAGATAAGGTGCAAGTGTGTGTGATCATGGAAGTAGTATCATGGTCCTTCCATCCAAGTCGGTATGGTTGAGGATGAGGAAATATAAATAACTATAATTTATCAACAATGGACTACGCAATCAAGTTTTGCTACAACCTATTATCGATGTTACAATCCACAAAGAAATTAGTTATAAGATGAGCAAGAGTGACAAACAAGTGATCACAACTTCCTACAAGAGACTGATGAGTTAGTAAGGTAACATTATTAAGTTTACCTTGTAACTTAAGAAAGGTCTGATCTTCACTATAAGTCTTGATAGAATTTTGTAGAGTTTTATCATCCAAATTTTTATCTTTGGGTGATTGTACAAACAATTGTTTCTTTTTTGCTTTGGACAATTACTTATTATATGGTCCAAATTTTTACAATGATAACACAATATTTTAGGAGCTAAAGAATAAGAAGAAGAAGGAAAAAAATAATTCTTCAAATAGGAAAAAATATTGGGTTTGTGGTCTCCAAGGTTAAATGTGTTCCAGTTGAAGATGGAGATTGAGGAACTACTGAAAAAGATGATCGAGGTGCACTAGTTGAAGAAGATTGAGGTGCATGAGACTAAGTAGAAAGTTTTTTTTTTTTTCTGTAAGCTGAGCTTGATTAAAAGTTGCATCAAGTGTATCAAGTGGAGTATATTTCAACTCTCAAAACAAGTGTGTCTGAAGGCCACTCTTAAACTTAGCAATAAGAGTAGGTGTAGGGTCATGAACACAAAGTAGGATATGCAAGCATTTTAACTAATAGATATAGTCCTTATCAGATATATGGCTTTCTTGCCTTAAATGAAGCCAATGAATGAAAAAAATATTCATCATAATTTGATGGATAGAATGTAGCCTTAAAAACTATGACCAATTCATCCCAAGTGGTGATGGGATTATGAATAATTTGACGCTCAATGATCAAAATCTTAACAACACTAGAAAGTTTCAACTCAACAAAGGAAAACTTATTATTGTCAAGGATTTAGCTACAGGTAAACCAAGTGTCCATGTATAGAATCCAACTATTGAGAATTTTAGGATCTCCAGATCCATCATAGATGTTAAGCTCATATTTAATATGAGAATAGGTGTTAGGAGTGTGGACCTCAGGTGAGGTATACTAAATCTATATATTATTAACCTTATCAACCAAATTACTAACTATATTGGCAAAGGCCACCATTTATTCTATTTTCCAACAAGCATTTGTCTAGTGATTGCCAAGGAGGGTAGTTGACCAAATTGATAAGAATGCAACTATTTTTGTTTAGGAGTATTGAGAATAAATGAAAATGCACTCCATTTTACAAAAAATTACTTGAGGTACAATTAAGTATATTAAACAATTGTAAAAGTGACCTCCAATGGATCAAACTAAAAATGAGCTTTTCAATGAGTATAAATAAGGGTATACTCGAGGAAAAATAAGTGCCCCTTAATTCAAAATATTAATAGTCCTCCTAAGTAAAGAAATTATATTAATGTATACCCCCTCACATACAAGGAATATTTTATTATTTTAATAAGACACTAAAAGATAAAAGGCCCTACTTGTACTTAAAGACAAAATAAGAGCATGTTAGAATTTGTTTTTATACCTTTGCAACTTTTTGAATTTCATGAAACATGTGGAAGCCACTTTTGGAGGGATGAACAAAATCAATTTGATGCTTTAAACAGTGGGACAACTCATTTGAATAGTGTGGCTATCGATCAACCATTAACTAGCTATCTAGTTTGCATGCATAACTCTTCACTAGACAACTATAGCAATAATAATGCCAACCTATTCCAATAGTGTAGATGTCATGAGCAACTAGTAGCACAAACCAAATGTGATAGAGGGTAGAATTATGAATCATCCATATGGCTAAATGTTGACATGGTAAAATGCTAGCACGATCTATCGATTTGATGAATTCTTAAGATAGATTATAGTAGTGAAGTGGCTATCTTCTCTGCTTTTACATTATTCCATTAAGAAAATATGGGATAACGACCATACATACCACCATCAAACTACAAACTATATCTCTTTTATGAGCTAAAGGTGACATTCCACCATAGGAGTTTGGTAGTCCAATAATATCGATAGCTTTAAGCTACACAATAAATGAAGCTCAAATTTTTATGGACGTGCAAAGTAATTTAATCGAACATGAAGCATGTCGTTAGTAGATTTTCTTAGTACATCCTCCAAGTTAATCAAATGTGATCCATTCTATCTAATACATAAATTTTCTCAACCAATTTTATTTTTTATATAAAAATAAACTCTGGACTATAACAACCTATTAATTCTTTAAAAAATCTTTTTTTAGGAGTCTTATTAATACCCATAATGTTCCATAATATTATATTCATCATCATCACTTTTTATTTTTATCAGTGGGTTTAACCCCATTTCTTGTAAAACCTATGATACTTTTATTTGGTTTTCCAAATCAATATCCCTTTGAGTTTTTACCTCTTTGCTTATGCTTTGATGACCTTCCTCTCCTTTTTCCATTACATAAATACTCTTGTCTTCATCAATCTCTTCTATTTTTCTATATTTTTCATAATGAGATTTATCTTCTAAAGATTTATGTTTCGCTAAAGAATTTGAAATGCAAGGAATAGCCTCATAAACACTTTCTTCTTTATGTTTCCCTGAAACCCTAAAGTGCATGGATGATCTTCCATAATCATTACTTTATTGTGCTACCATAAAAACCCTTAGTTTCCTTAGATATCCTCCATATGCTTTTCTCTATTGTATTGCTCTTGAAACCCTAAAGTGCAACTAATACACATTGTACTAATTCAATTTTTATTACAAGGAGAAGATTTTATACTACTTCAGAAGAATGAATATGATTTACTTGGATTAAACTTCACCTCTTTCACCTCATTCACTTTAAAATTTACCTCCACATCTTACTTTGCTTTAAGTTTAATTATTGATATTCCTTTGTACCTTTAGCTCTTTTCATATTTTAACTTACACATTGTACTTCCTCATCCCTTGTGTCATTTTTTATTCAAATGGTTGATTCCAATGAACTATAATGGTCTTTGTCATTTGATCACATAGAGGGGCTTTTCTTGCCACCTTCTTAGGGTTGTAAAATCCTTGATTTGATCCACCTTTTCCTATGATATGAGCTCATTATTTCACATTAAAGTTTGCCTCATGACCAAAAAGTTTCATCTCTTTCTCCATCATTTTCACTTTGTAATCTCTTGCCATGTGTCCAGTTTCATGATATTTGTGACATCGGAATGCAATGTTTTCATAATCCACTTGTCTATTCCATTCTCTTGAATTATATTTAATCCTAATGGACTACAATAAGAGTTTTAATATTTCCATGACAACACATTTAAGTGTATACAACATTCCTTCTCTCAGGCCCCTCTTGGGTGAACTTGCCAATAGTATTGCCAATGTTATTCAAAACCTCCTTATTGATGAGTCGATAAGGAAGTCCAAAAAGCCTAATTGACATTGGAAGCCTTGTAATAGTACCCATCTCCACAAAAAATTCTCTCCATTGTCTTAAAAATAATGCATCCTTGCCCCTAAACCAAGGGCCTCTATCCATCATTTTATCCCTTATTTTTGAATTGAAGAAGATAATAAGAAAAATCCTTTTGAAAGTAAATTCGAGTAATTTTGAACTCAATCCCCACTTCCACTTGATCCAATCTTGAATCTCAAAAGAACCTAACGAGTATCCATGGAATTTACATATTAACCCTCTAGTTTTAAGAACCATTATATCACGCCCAATCACCTCATCTTTGATAATCACTTCTACTGTACTATCTGATATTTGGATAGGATTTGCCATATATTCGCTCTTCCTCTTATCAATAATTAGAGTATCCATACTTTTACCTAAGGCACACTTACTTTTTATAAAGACTTTCAAAAATGACTTTTTGGCCATGCTACTTAGAATTTTTTTCTTATAAATCTTTAAGTTTTTAAGTTTTTTCTAAGATCCAAACAAGAAGTAATGCTCATTCTTTGATCACACTTTTGCTTCCTACTTACATTTAGTCATCACTCCCTACTCTTATCTTTTCTTGAACAATTTATCATTAAGACTCTCATTATTTGATGTAAGTAATTCTTATACAATATAACTCTCTCATTCCTAGAATCTAGGAAGTTCTACTCGTGAGATATAATCAATTGATATAAATTATAATAAATGCAAATACCATATTTTAGTGGTATTATTATTTTTTATATACATAAGGAAATCGATAACACCATTGGTTGATGCCTCTATAAACCTTAAGCCCGTTAGATAAAGTAAAGTCAAAATGAGGCAGCCAACTAGCAAACACTGGAACCTTTTGGGTAAAGAGAAGTCAATGAGACCCCCAAGACCCCCAACCCTCCAATGGATCGAACTAAAGCCTTAAGCTGCAAGCTTACTACAATAGTAAAATCCCTGAATTTTTATTTAGGAGACCCAAATTCAAACCCTACTAAATACAAAAGGACGAAAACCCTTTATAAATTATATCTTATATTTGAAATTAATAGCGCTAATAGCGCCGTGTTTACCTTTTGCAATTCTTATGTCAGAAGATTCATATTTTGAACAGTTCGAACACAGTTTCTATTGTTAATAAATGTGTATATGCCACTCTTAATAAATGTTTTTGTCTGGTAGAGACGATTAAAATTATTTTAGTTCATTAGAATTTTTTTAAGTGACCTTTACCTGGTGAGCGTTTTCACAGTCAATTGAGAAGTTTGAAATTGAAATGCGGTAGATTCTGTAGACCAAATAGTGTAAAGTATGGCCAAGTCAAATTTAGAAATTATTCTTAAAAAATACCAGCAAACCCATTAACTATCACAAGAGAGACCGTCTGTAAGTTCTGTCGCATCTGCGTGGGGCCTAAAATGAAAGTCTTACCTATAAATTCGCCATAGCGTAAAAGCATAATCATTCTAAGTATGCAGAATCGAATAACATAAGGGGAACCAACTGGAAATAAAATGAAAAATTTTACCTATGAAATCGCCCTCGCCTAAAAGAACTGTCGACTATTAAAATATTTATCTATGCAAAATCGGAAAATGTAAGTGCTATTCTTCTTCTAAGTAAAGAAGATATTTCAGACATGAACAACCACATCATTCAAAGGCCATCATTTAGCAATAACTATATATATTTACAGTTGCATTTTTTTATTTATTTATTTTTATTAAAATTTAAATTTTTGGAAGTATTATTATAACCTGTATTTCATCTCGTTTAACAACTTGACGTGAAGGAGACCACAAATGACATAAAAGAATCCACGGGTGACTTGAGATTTGAAACAGTTCTACTTTTCTCCAAACAAAACTCACTTACAATCCACTAATACAAAGCTTCTTTTCAAGTAGAGAGTATTTACATTCCTCATGTAAAAAGCTATAGGATCGGGCAATCTTAGCCAAGCCAAATCGCAGGACATTGAAATTTGTAGCACCACTATCTTCACCAATACTTTTGTTATTCACAGGGTTGTTTAGCAGCGGCACAGACGCATGATCGTCCTTGAGCCCATAATTCCTGATCTCTATAACATGATGCAACGGACAATCTCAGCCAAGCAACGGGTAATCTCAGCCAAGCAACGGGTAATCTCAACCAAGCAACAGGCAATCTTGGCCAAGCAATGGGCAATCTCAGCCAAGCAATGGGCAATCTTAGCCAAGCCAAATCGCAGGGCATTGAAATTTGTAGCATCACTATCTTCACCAATGCTTTTGTTATTCACAGGGTTGTTTACCTTGGCGCGTTCGCTTACCTCTCTGACACGAGCTGGTTCAAACTTGACCTCCACATTCCCAATGCTAACAGTTTCGGTCGCCCTGATCGGTCCCCGGACGCGGGGAAAATATGTCGCACTGGAATATTGTCTTTGCAAGCCGGGATTCAATTCTCTGAAGAATTCATTTGATCTTGGCGAGAAATTTGTTGAAACCAAATTCACTGTGACGAGCTCCACTCCAGCTTTTCTGAACACCCAGAGCCTTCTGTTATCAAGAGACCACAATATGCCGTTGTGCTTAACGACATTCAAGGGCTTAAATTGCTGTGGTGAGAGCAGCTTTTTTCTGATTTGTTCGACTGCCTCGTCTATGCGCGTATTGTCATAAGGCGGTTGGAACTTATTTTTGATGGAGTCCTGAGTGAATCTGAGCTCTTGTGGGCAAACATCGATCTGGCCAAGCCTGTCGCTGTTAACTCTTGCTCGCCATTATCACATGGAGAAGGAGCCGGTCCATTGACATACGCTGGACAAGGATCATTTGTAGGCATTTTTACGGTGTGTTACTTTCTGCGTACCTTCCCTTGGACGATTTGAGCCCATGAATAAAATTGAATTCGTACCATGAACCATAATATCGATGCGACTTAACAGGAATCAAAATATTTATAAAAGAGGGTCTCATTGTCATCGCGCTACTTTAATATCACGCGTAAAGAAAGGACCGACAGATATTTAAATAACTTTATCTTTTTAATTTTAACTTGAAATTTTACGGCTGTGGGCCGGAAGTAAAATAGATACTGAGATTATGTTGATCTAATTTAAATCGGGATATTAAAAATGTAATAGACGACCATACCATAATATCGATGCGACTTAACAGGAATCAAAATATTTATAAAATAGGGTCTCATTATCATCGCGCTACTTTAATATCACGCGTAAAGAAAGGACCGACAGATATCTAAATAACTTTATCTTTTTAATTTTAACTTGAAATTTTACGGCTGTGGGCCGGAAGTAAAATAGATACTGAGATTATGTTGATCTAATTTAAATCGGGATATTAAAAATGTAATAGACGACCATACTTTTTTTTAAGAATTAAAGCAGGTTTGAGATTAATCTGCGTAAATTATTAATGCCCGTCACTTCGTAGCCTTGCACAATTTCACTCGTACGATTTCTTTTTTAAGAAACTGATTTTTCCTTTTTTGTTTTTTTTAGCACACAATATATACTCTTATGTTTAATTGAATAATTTTTATAATGTATATGAGAATTAAAACTTCAATTTTAATCACATATTAAATTGTATACACATTTTATTGTTTAAACTTTGGACTTCAAAAAACCAAAACTCTAACCTTAAATTTTTCTTATTAAAAAAAATGAAAAACAAAATTTTTATATATTAAAATTGAAAAAGATCTGAATTGGTTAGGAGTACTACAACATGAAACACCTTACTTATAACTAAAAGTTTAGTTATAAAGGAGTACATAATTAGGCTAAGTTGTTATATTATTGAGTTTATTTTGGTGTTTGTGTTTACGTTTGTTTTTAAATGTTGAATTATTTTATTATTTATTTTATCTAAAATTTAGAAGATTTAATATTTGTATTTATTAATATATTATATTTGTTATTAAGTTAATTAAATCATAAATATCAAAATATTTCATTGGTTATTAAGTCAATTAAACCATATCCAACATGCCATTTTATTATAAATATTTTTTATTTTTTCCTATCATTTTAATTAAAAGATAAAATCTTACTTGACCAATTACCTTTTAAACTTTAAATTTCATCAAAATGAAGATTGTCTACCATCCAATTTCTTTCTTTATAAATATGCTCATATTTCTAGGAATGTAGCAAGTGTGAACAGGGATTACCTTCAAAAGGCTTAGAAAAATCCAGCTTTTTCTAAGCAAGTGTGAATTCTCTTACCTTTTGTCGGCTAAGCTTGTTTGATGGTCGGCATGATATTTTATTATGTTTTTTAAAACCTTCGCCTTATTCTTCTCCTTATCCCTCCAATGTCCTTCCTCCTTCCCTGCCGTCCATTTTCCCTTATCACTCCACTTCCTTCCTCTCCCCACGCTCGCTGCCACCTCCCTCTCCACTTCCTACTCCTTCGTTCTCTCTAATCCTCCCGAACTTCCTCCAACCTCCCTTCCCTACTCTTCCACTTGTACTAAGCCTATATAAAGGTTTAATTATTGTAAGGTTTAATTAGCTGGTTATTTTTATTTAATTAATATTTTGCTGTGTAAATTTTATCTCGGCCCACATTAATCTAAGTCCACATTAATCACAGACTTACACTGGTATCAGAGCTCCAGGGGGGCACGAAATTTGAGGGTCGAGGTGAGGCACGGAAGCCGAGCGCAGCAGACTGGTCGGTGACTGGGGCACAGATCTCGAGGAGTGATTGGGCATGAATATCGAGGAGTGACTAGGGCATGGATCTCGAGGAGTGCATGGATCCTGAGGATGCACGAATCTCTAGGAGCTGATTGGGCGCAGACAGCAGACTGACAAACAACAGGCTGACGTGGCGATGATAAACTAGCGACGGAGCTAGGCGGCAGCTGACGTGGCAGGCGCTGACATGGCAGGTTGAGTCGGCAAGGCGGCAACTGACGTGGCAGGCGATGACGTGGATCGAAGCTGGCAAAGTGCTGACTGGGCAGCACGTGGATCGAGGCTGGCAAGGTGCTGACGTGGCAAAGGCGAGCAGAGTGCTGACGTGGCAAAGGCTGGAAAAGTGCTGAAATGGCACAGCCACGTGGCGGAGGTTAACTAGTCGACGTTGGGCAAAAGGATCGGTTGGTCGATTGCCCGAAGGCAATCGACTTTGATAGTGTTTGCAGGCTTTGATAAAGCCTGAACACGCCCACCTCCCACTGCATGTGGGACTAAATTTAAAAAAAAAAATTGTTTTAGCCACTCATTTTATATATACCTATTTCTTTCTTCCTCCCGTCCGGCTAGCTTGGTCTAGCGGTCAAGACTCCCGCTTGCAGAGAAGAGACCCGGGGTCGAATCCCGTCGGGGTCAAAATACAAAAGTTTTTATTTTTATTTTTTTTGTAATCGTCGAAAAGCAGGGTTTAAGAACAAATTTTGACACTGTTCTACCACAACAGCCGCGTGGTGCAGTGGCTAAGCCTTCCGGGTAGACGGCGGAGGTCAACGGTTCGAATCACATCGGGGAATAAAAAAAAAAAAAGGTTTATTTTATAAAATTTTTATTATTTAGTTTTTTTGAAAAGGTTTTAGAAATTAATTTAATAATTTCTATTTATATTCTTTTTTTATTATGTTTTTTAAATATACAGTTATTTAAAAGAATAATTAAAAAAATAATATATAGGAAATTGTTAAAAAAAAATTTAAAAAAAGGCCTTTATTAAAACAAATTTTGAATTTTTTTTTTAAAGGTGAAAAGATATTTTGAGGTAAAAGTTTTTTGGCATCATTAAGTTGTAACCCAGTTCATGCGGTGTGATTATGAGTAGATGATCCGGTCAACCGGATGCTATAATGCATTACTCTCACTATTGAGAAGAGAGACACCTGATTCCTTTGATGATAAAGTCCAGCGGTACGGACTTCATACAGTGTTTTGCCAATTAGAAAACCAAGTGATTGCTCATCTGAGGAAACCGGACTCTGGATACGAGGCGGATTCTGAAGATAATATCTTCGGGCAAAGGATAGTTGAGTCTGAGACGGTTGAAATAGTACCTGAAGGACAATCAAGTGAAAGTTATACACCTACAGTGCCTGAAGTAGAAACAAGTGAGAGCTATTCACCACGCTCTCCTGATTCAAAACCAGAAGAAGAAGAAGAAGAAGAAGAAGAAGAAGAGGAAGAAGAACCAGTGGAGGTGAAACCTGAAACTGAAGAACGAGATGTTCTCAATAGACGTAATGAGCCAACAACAACACCAAAAGTCATTGTAATTAGTGACGACGAAGTAGACAACTTCACCTTTCCAATTTTGGGTGATCCTCAAGAAGAAGAACGCCATATCAGTGAGCATATTAAAAAGGCTAGATTTGATTTAAATCAGTGATCTATTTTGTACTTCTTTGTACTACTTGTTTGAAGTCGAAATAAAGTTTGCTTTCTGAAATGGCATCCAATACTAGTCTACCAATCCCTGAGTTCAATGGTGGTGATTACGAGTATTGGTCAATTAAAATGAAAACTCTTTTGATAGGCAAAGGTCTTTGGGATGTGATTGAAGAGGGATATACTGAACCTACTGATGCTGATTGGGCAGCTTTGAATGTTGCTGATAAAAGGGCTAAAAAGGAAGCTCAGAAGAATAATTCTTCCGCCCTTTATCACATCCAAGCCGCCCTTGATAGAAGTATTTTCCCTAGAATAGCTTCTTTTATAACAGCTGAATCTGCTTGGAATGCTTTAAAAGAAAGTTATAGGGGTAGTGACCAAGTCAAACAAGTTAAACTACAAACCTTGAAACGAGAGTTTGAAACTCTTAAAATGCAAGAGAGTGAAAAGGTTGGTGATTACTGCGTGCGTGTGAAAGCCGTAGTAGATAAGATGGTCACTTTAGGAGAAGATGTAAAACCTGAAGTTATAGTGAAGAAAGTGTTGAGGACACTTCTTCCTAAGTGGAATTCAGTTGCCATAATTATAGAAGAATCCAAAGACCTAACTTCTCTATCTTTTGAAGCCCTCATTGGCTCACTTCTTTCACATGAAGAGAGGTTACAACAAACTCCTTCCACAAGTTACGGAGGAGATGATAAAGCCTTTGCTTCTCATGAAGGCAGAGGTAGAGGCCGTGGAAGAGGACAGTATAGAGGTAGAGGCAAAAATAATCAGAGAAGTGGAACTCCTAACAGAGGAGGAAATCAGAACAGAGGAGGATTCTCAAACAGAGGTGAACAACAAAATAGAGGAGGACAACAAAACAGAGGGAAACAATCAGGCAGAGGCAAAGGAGGAGATAAATCAAAACAAACTTGCTACAATTGTGGCAAACCTGGCCATTATGCTCATGACTATTGGACAAAGCCTTCACAAGGAAGCAGCAACAGCCAGAGCAGTCAGTTTGGAAATTTTGGAGAAGAGGAAGAGGCCACAAATCTCTTTCTCTCATATGGTCAGGCAGATCAGAACATGAATGATACATGGATCTTGGACACTAGGTGTTCAAACCATATGAGTGGCAAAGAAGAACTCTTTGCTACTCTAAACTCCTCATACAAATCCAGCATCAAATTGGGAGATGATAAATCATTGGCAGTTGAAGGCATTGGAGCCATGGCAGTTCCAACTAAAGAAGGCGTCAAACAAGTAAGTGATATCTATTACACACCCCATCTCCAACACAATATTTTAAGTGTTGGTCAAATGTTAGAAAAGAACTACAAGTTGCTTTTTGATGAGGGTAAATGCACTATTTTTGATAAAAATAATAGTAATAGAATCATTACACAAGTGCCAATGTCAAAGAATAGATTGTTTCCTTTAAAGTTTGGCCAGCCAGGGGGAGATAAGTTAGCAAATGTTGCTATTTCCAATCCAAGTGTCTTATGGCACTTGAGATATGGTCATTTGAATTCAGCTAGTTTGAAAATGCTAACTTCACAAGCGATGGTAACCGGACTTCCTAAAGTTCAGGATAGTAAGGAAGTCTGTGAAGGGTGTGCTCTGGGGAAGCATGCCAGATCAAAATTTCCTCATGGACAAGCATGGCGGGCCAACTATCCACTCCAGCTAGTGCATACAGACATCTGTGGTCCGATGCAGACCAAGAGTCTTGGTAACAACTCTTACTTCCTACTCTTCATTGATGATTTTACTAGAATGTGTTGGATATATTTTTTGAAACATAAGGATGAAGCATTTGAATGCTTTGTCGATTTCAAAACAAGAGTTGAAAGTGAGAGTGGATATTTTGTAAAATGTCTTAGATCAGATAGGGGAGGAGAATACTCCTCTAATGAGTTCTTGAATTTTTGTAAGCAATATGGCATTAAGAGGCAGTTCATAGCTGCCTACACTCCATAGTAGAATGGTGTAGCAGAGAGGAAGAATCACACCATTGTGGAGATGGCAAGGTCTATGCTTTAGACGAAGCATTTGACTAATTCATATTGGGCAGATGCAGCCAGGACCAGCGTACATATCTTGAACAGAAGTCCTACTTCAAGTTTGGAAGGGCAAACACCTTACCAAGCTTGGTATGGTAAAAAGCCAAATGTTAAGTATTTCAAAGTGTTTGGCTCACTGGCATATTCTCACATTCTTGATGAGCTGAGAAAGAAGCTCGATCCAAAGAGTCAGGCATGCATCTTTGTAGGGTACTGTGAGAATACAAAAGCTTACAGACTCTACAATCCCAGGACTAGAAAGTTTGTGCTTTCCAAGGATGTGATTTTTGATGAAGGGGGAGAATGGGGTAAGCCCCAAATATTCAGTGATGATGAATCCAATGATGTACTTTCTAAGCAGGTGCAACAACAGACACCACAGAAAAGTAAGAAATCTCCTCCCACAAACCCAAGTTCATCTTCTGATTCAACTTCTTCACCAAGTCCTTCTCCGCAGAGATCAGTAAGTTCCTCACCAATGGACATCGATTCTCCATCCAGAGGTAAGAGAACTCTACAGAATCATCCATCATATCAGATGTTGGATAATTTTTTTCAAAAAGATACACTAGGAGCCAAGCTAGTGAAATGAATTATGTTCTACAAAGATTAGAAAATATGCACTTGTATGGTGATGATGTCTCCCAACAGGAACCTAGGGGAGATCTAGTTAACTATGCTTTGTTAACTAGTTCACAACTTGAACCTTCTAGTTATGAGAAGGCTTGTACTCAAAATATTTGGCAAGATGCCATGAAAGAGGAGATAACCTCTATAAAAAACAATGACACTTGGGAGCTGGTGAAGCTTCCTAAAGGAAAGAAACGTGTTGGATGTAAGTGGGTCTTCAAGACCAAGTTTAATGCTGATGGTAGCATCGAGAGGCACAAGGCGAGATTAGTTGCAAAGGGATTCACTCAAAAATATGGAATTGATTATGAAGAGACTTTTGCTCCTGTAGCCAGACAAGAGACTATCAGAACAGTTCTTGCCTTAGCTGCACATAAGGGATGGAAAGTCCAACACATGGATGTAAAGAGTGCATTTCTCAATGGTTACTTGATAGAAGAAGTGTATGTTGAGCAACCACAGGGATTTGAAGAGAAAGACAAGGAACATCTTGTTTACAAACTGAAGAAGGCACTTTATGGCCTCAAGCAAGCACCAAGAGCTTGGTACTCACGCATTGATGGGTACTTTAAAGATTTTGGGTTCATCAGAAGCAAAAATGAACCCACACTCTACTACCTGAATCAAGGTAATGACATCCTCATAGTTTGTTTGTATGTGGATGATCTCATTTTTATGGGTAGTAATGAAAAAGTCAATATGGAGTTCAAGCACTCCATGATGCAAGAATTTGAGATGAAGGATCTTGGCTTAATGAAATACTTTCTTGGAATGGAAGTCCATCAGACAGATTTAGGGATCTTCATCTGTCAACTTAAGTATGCTCGAGATATGATTAAGAAGTTTGCTATGGAGCAATGCAAATCAGTTGCAACTCCAATTGGACATGGGATCCAATTAAGCAAGGATGATGGAGCACCGAAAGTTGATGTGACCACTTTCAGAAGCATTGTTGGGAGTTTGATGTTTCTCGCCAACACCAGACCAGACATTCAGTATGTTGTATCTCTTGTTTCTAGATTTATGTCTAATCCATCTAAGCTGCATTTGCAGGAAGCTAAAAGAATTTTGAGATATGTGAAGGGTACTTTGGATTTTGGAATCCAGTACTACAGAAGTGATACTATCAAGCTTGAAGGCTTCAGTGATAGTGATTGGGGCAGCAATGTTGATGATAGAAAATCCACATCGGGTAACTATTTTAGTCTTGGTTCGGGACTAATAACTTGGAGTTCCAAGAAGCAGACAGTAGTAGCGCTATCTTCAATAGAAGCTGAGTATATAGCGGTCACTCATGCTAGTACTCAAGCTCTATGGCTATGAAAGGTATTAGAAGAGATTGGAGAGCAACAAAGTGGTCCAACTAGAATATTCTGTGACAACATTAGTGCCATTCAATTGGCATACAATCCTGTCCACCATAGTAGATCAAAGCATTTTGATATGAAGTACCACTTCATCAGAGATATGGTGGAAACTGATATTGTTGAGCTTCACTATTGCCACACTTTGGAGAACGTCGTGGACATCTTCACCAAGGCACTGGCCAAAGCTCAATTTGTAAAGCTGAGAGACTGTATAGTCAGTCCTCTCAACTTTAAGGGGGAGAATGTAGCAAGTGTGAATAGGGATTACCTTCAAAAGGCTTAGAAAAATCCAGCTTTTTCTAAGCAAGTGTGAATTCTCTTACCTTTTGTCGGCTAAGCTTGTTTGATGGTCGGCATGATATTTTATTATGTTTTTTAAAACCTTCGCCTTATTCTTCTCCTTATCCCTCCAATGTCCTTCCTCCTTCCCTGCCATCCATTTTCCCTTATCACTCCACTTCCTTCCTCTCCCCACGCCCGCTGCCACCTCCCTCTCCACTTCCTACTCCTTCGTTCTCTCTAATCCTCCCGAACTTCCTCCAACCTCCCTTCCCTACTCTTTCGCTTGTACTAAGCCTATATAAAGGTTTAATTATTGTAAGGTTTAATTAGCTGGTTATTTTTATTTAATTAATATTTCACTGGTTATTTTGTTGTGTAAATTTTATCTCGGCCCACATTAATCTAAGTCCACATTAATCATAGACTTACAAGATTACCTCAAATAATAGATGATGAACATCAACAATAATATTATTTTTTATCCAATTCCCATATCCATTTTTGTTTCCCATATCCATTTTTGTTTATAGCATTAACGATAATATGTGAATTCCCCTCGATTGAAATATATTTCCATGATTTTTCTATTGCAATTTTAATCTATGTAAAAAGTGTCCTAGCCTCTCCATAGTTGTTAGTTGAAGTTTCATCTGATTGTGAGTAAGTGAGGATAATTTTGCCTTCATGATTTCAAAAATCACCACCTCCAACAGATCCAAATTTTCTTTAGAAGCACCATCAAAATTAATTTTGATAAACCCAATTTTTAAAATTTTTTATTTTACCTTAAATCGAATTAGATCCCTTGTTTTAATGCCATTATCACATATGACTCTTGCATGTATGTTCAAATCCTATGACCAAGTTGTTACCAACTCTTTTTTCACACTTGAGACTTCCCATAATGAGCACGGTATCTATGAACATTATACAAGAGAGGCAATAATATGATTTCAAACTTGAGCATGATTTTGAGATTTATTTTTAAAAATTCTATTATTCCTTTCAAGCCATAATTTTCAACAAATAATGATAGGGCCAATCCTCCACAAAATACATAATGCTTTAGCTTTAAAATAGTTAATCCAACATCTCATCAACTCTTTCAATATTGATGGAGCTACCTAATATATTTTCATATTTTAAAAAAAGTAACTCAAATGGTGTGAGCAAAGGGACAATAAAAACGTAAATGGTATGATGTTTCTAAATCCTTCTCATATAAGGAATATTTGAAAAGTCCACGATATCCTCTTCTTTGTAGACTCTCTCCTATAAGAATCTTACTTAGAACTGCTAACAAAAAGAATGTTGAGGCCTTAGGGAGAGTCTCTAGTGACCAAACATTCTTCCAAGACAAATCTTTAGGAGAAGAAAAATTTGAGTGCTCTAAATCCTCATATCCCAACTTGATCGAGTCTTGGCCATATTTTGAAATATTCCAAACCAACTCATAGTTTCGTGTAAAAATTGGTAAATAAAACTCTTGAAGCATCTTTTGAAGTTCATCCACAATTTGTTTGATTTTCTCCCCTTTAACCAAGTTATTAATAACAATTTATGATCTGGAGTTGTTGCTTATATTAATATAGTCTTTGACCTTTGGACCTTTACAATCTAGGTATGCCCAAGCCAATGGTTGCTATTTTAAGTCAAAGATAAGAGGATAAGGCTTCAACCAAGCATCAAACCAAAAATTTGCATAATTCCCCTCATTGATTGACCATCTAATATGTTTTTTTAATCAATTGCAAACTATTTGATATGAAGTTTCATGTTGACAATCATGGTTATTTTTCTAAATAATTTTATTGCATAAAGAGAATCCAGATTCTTTTTCAATTTTTCCTTGATCTTTAAATAATCTCCACCCAAGATTTGCCCCTAATGCCAAACTCATAAGTCTACAATTCTACAAGCCTACTCCTCCAATATTATTTCCTTTGCAAACCCTATCCCACTTACAAATAGGAAACCTAGCTTTTTCCTAGCCTGCTTTCCAAAGAAAGTCTCTTTGAATTTTTTCAAGTTTAGATACTATACCTATTGGTAATCTTGAAAGTTATATCATTTAAATAGGGATGGATCACAATGTAGTCTTTATGAGTTGTAGCCTTCTTGTCATGGTTAAGAACTTACCTTTCAAACTTGCCAAATAAGTTTTTATTCTATCCAAAAAAGAGACCCAAAGATACTTTTTATTTCCTTTACGAGACACAGAAATACTCAAGTAGGTTGATGCATTTTTTTTTAATTTTAAACCCTAAATTTTTTGTAATAATTCATTGTAAATCTAGGTCAATGTTAATGGAAAAAATCCTAGATTTTGGAGCATCAATTAATTATCTAGAAGTATTCTCATAGAATGATAATATGTATTTAAACTTTATGACCTTATTGAGGGATGATCCAAAAGAAAAGTGTCATAAACAAATTTGAGATGAGATTCGAAGGGATCATTTTTTACAACTTGGATACCTTTGATTTTACCTTATATTCTTACTTTTGAGAAAACTCTCCCTAATGCCTTTGCAAGAATAAATAATAGATAAGGAGATAGTGGATCACCTTGGAGAAGTCCACAAGATGACTTGAAGTAACCAATAGGATAACCATTGATCAAAATAGAATATTTTGCAACACTATAATAACATTTAATCCATTAACACCCAATATAATCAAAACCAAACTTTTTGAAAATATCATGTTAAAAAATCCAAGAAAATCTATCATATGCTTTGTTCATATCAAATTTCATAAGCATACTTGGTTTTCCATGGAATGAAGAGAATGTATAGCCTCATGTGCAATGATTATACCATCAAGAATTTTTTTACCACAAAAAAAACCACCTTGTTTGTTTGAGATAACGCAATCTAGAATGCCTTTCAACATGTTTGCCATAAATGTATTACTTATTATAGGCTTAGTTTTTTGGGCCTCTTGAACTGCAATTAACATATTACTCTTCAATAAATTAAAAAAAAATTGATTTTTTTTTTGTAAGAAATCTATAAAGGGAAGTTGCCTTATTAGGATGAAAAGAAAATGACTTCATGTAGCTCCTCCATAAATATCTTCTTAATCGAAATTTCATTTTGTCTTTGTGTTATAAGTGATAGAATATTTTGCAAAAGCTTATCATATGTGTCATTATCGTGCACAATATCTGATAAAATATATATGAAATAATTAATATCTTCCTTCCTTATATCTTCCTCTTCTTCAATATTTCTTCCATCTCGAGTTAAAATATTTTTGATGTGACAAAAAGAAAAATAGTTTTTGCTATAGCATGCTTTTTTTTTGTATTTCTATCTCCTTCCTTGAGCCATTTCTCCCTATATTTTTGGAGTCAATTTGATGCCTTATTTTTAAATGCATTATGATAATTAGAAAGTAATTTTTTTCTTTTACATAAGAATCCTATTCCATTTTTTTAGTTTCTACTATCTCATAAATTTTTGAGCTTGGATTCAATTTCTTTCTTTTCTTTAAAAATGTTACCAAAATATTTGGCATTCCAAATCTTCATTTGCCCCTTAAATGTTTCATCTTTTGAACAAACCTATATATATATGATTCTTCAATTTTTGCTTCATCCCACCATAACCATATAGAATAAACCAAGTTCTTGGAGCCACATAAACTAGAAATAAAATAGTTTTGAATGATAATTATTACCTAAATCTTAAGTCAAAATAATTGGTTTGTGATATGATCATGCTCACAATAAAATATCTAAAGAGACTATATACTCTATTTACAACCATTTGTTGGATAACAAGAATCTATCCAATCTTTCTATTGTATAGTTTACCCCATGCATCTATTATCCCATGTATATTGAAAATTTGAAGGACTAACACCCAAAATTCCATTTAAATTGACAAATAAAGTAAATTCTTGCATTGATTTAGACCATCCTAGAATACCACTCCCATTTTCTAAAGGAGATAGAACATTGTTGAAGTTACCCTCAAGAATCCATAGATCACAATAAATCATCATTATGTCTAACAAAAAATTTCTAAGTTCCCTTTAAACATATTTCATGACGAGTAACTATAGTTGGAGCATATATATTTATAACCCCAACTTTGATGTTTTCCTCTTTCCTACAAAATAGTCCAACAAACCAATTACTTTTTTCTTTTGACAACTGCCCATCCCACTTGTGTTTGTCCCATATTGTTGCAATACATATAGAAGAAATTGCTAAACAATCACCCATTTTCAAAATCTTTTTAAAAGCATCCTTACATTCCTCATTGCTTAATTTTATTTCTTGTATTAAAAAAAATCAAGACTATAATAACCTATTAACTCCTTAATTTTTTTAGGGATCTTATTCATATCCCTAATATTCCATGATTTCATTTTCATCATCATCACTTCTTGTTAACACCTATGATATTTTTATTTTTCCCAAATTGTTATCCCTTTGAGTTGCTTTTTCTCTTTGTTCATGCTTTGATGGTCTTCCTATCCTTTTTCCATTCCCATAAACACTCTCATCTTCATCAACCTCTTCCATTTTTCTATATTGTCCATAATGAAATTTATCTTCTAAAGTTTTATATTTCCCTAAATAATCTAAAATGCAAGGAATAGCCTCTTAAACACTTTCTTGTTTATGTTGCATTGAAAACCCTAAAGTGCATGGATAATCCTCCATAGTCATTACTTTTTTATGCTGCCCTAAAAACCCTAAATTTCCTTGGGTATCCTTCATATACTTTTATCTATTGTGCTACTCTTGAAATCCCAAAGTTCAGCAAATAAATTTTGTACTACTTTTATTTTTATTACAAAGAAAGGATTTTATGCAACTTGAGAAAAAAGAAGATGATTAACCTAGATTAACCTTGACATCTTTCACCTATTCACTTTAACACTCACCTCCCCATAGTACTTTGTTTTATAGTTTACCTCTCTATCTTCTTTCACACCTTTAAATCTTTCTATATTTAAACTTGCACATTGTACTTTCTCATCCCTTGTGTCATTTTTTCTTCTAATGGCTTATTCAAGTGAACTATAATGTCCTTTGCCATTTGATAACGTAGAGGGGCTTCTTTCCAATTTCTTAGGAGTGGAAAATACTTGATTTGACATAGCTTTTCCTATGATATGAGACCCTTGTTTCACATTAAAGTTTGTCTATTCCCAAAATTTTCCATCTCTTTTTTTTTCATTTTTACTTTGCAATCTCTTACCATATGTCTAATTTCATGATATTTATGACTTAAGAATGCAATGTTTTCATAATCCACTTGTTGAGCCATTCTCTTGATTCATATTTAATCCTAATGGAGTACGATAAGAGTTTTAAGATATCCATGACAACACATTTAAGTGTATACAACATTGCTTCTCTCCTTAGGTTCCTCTTGGGTGAACTTCCTAAAGTATTGCCAATATTCTTCATAACCTCCTTATTGATGAGTTGATAAGGAAGTCTAAAACGCCTACTACATATTGGAAGCCTTTTAATAGTAAAACATTCTTACTCCATTGTCTTAAATACAATTTATCTTTGCCCCTCTACCAAGGACCTCCATCCATTAGTTTATCTCTTATTTCTGAACTAGAGAAAATAATGAAGAAAAATATTTCAAAAGAAAAGTTATGGAGTAATTTGAATTCAATCCCCACTTTCTCAGAATAACCTCATCAATATACATGCAACTTACTTATTTATCCTCTGGTTTTAAGAACCATTATATCATGCTCAATTATCCCATCCTTATCATCACTTTTGATGTAGTATTTACTACATGGATAGGGTTTGTCATAGATTCACTCTTTCTCTTATTGCTAACTAGCGCATCCATACTTTCACCTAAGACATCCTTACTTTCACTAAGGACTTTCAAAAATAATTTATTATGTTACCTAAATTTTCTTTACATAAATCCTTTAGTTTTTTAATTTCTTTTAAATTTGAAACAATAATTGGTGCTCACTTCTTAACCATACTTTACTTCCTACTTCTTACTTATACTTCCTCTGGCTCCTTACTCTTATTTTCACGTGAACAATCTATTATTAAAATTATCATAATGTTATAAATATATTGTACATCTGTAAATTTAAATATCCTCGTCTAATATAAGTAATTCTTATTCACTATAAATATCTCATTCCTCAGGTATAAGAAGACCGACTCATTCAATATAATCAATATATAAAAATTATAATAAATACAAATACCATGTTTCAGTGGTATCATCGTATCAATTTTATATCTTATATCTGAAATTGATAGTGTTGGGTTGGAAGATTCATAATTCCAAGGGTTCGAACACAGTTTCATTTGTTAATAAATGTGTATATGCCACTGATGAAATTCCATGGACTGTTTTGTCGGGTAGTGATAATTAAAATTAGTTTATTTGATAAGATACATTTCTTTTTAAAAGTGAACTTTACCCGGTTGCCAGCGTTTTCAGAGTCAATTGAGAAGTTTAAATCTCTTATGGGAGCTAGCTAGGCTCTGTACACCAAATAGTGTAAAGTCTGGCCAACTCAAAGTTAAAATTACTCTTAATAAATACCACCAAACCCATTAACTATCACCAGAGAGAATGTCTATAAGTTCTATCCCATCTTTATGAAGCTGAAAATGAAAAGTCTGAAACATCTTGTTGGTATCTTAATAATTTTAATTTTAATTTTAATTATTTTAATTATTTTATTTTAGTTTAAATTAAAAGGAGAAAGGTGTTTTTGAAGAGTGTAATTTAATGATGTCATCAAATTATCTTAGTAGCTTCAGTTATTTTTAAATCAACTAAAAAAGATCTGTATTACTATACCTAGAATGTAACACAGTATTTTACACTTTAAGTTACTTCAACAAAAAAAAATCTTATACCCAAATTGGCTATAGCTTAAAAGCACAATCCACCTCCTAAGTTTGCAGAATCAAATAACATAAGGGAAACCAACTGGAAAACCTTTATCTATAATTCAATTCTCTCAATTTAAATCACAGACAAAGGAGTTCCTGTTGCTATATCCCAAATAAATGTTATCCTGAATTCGCCATAGCTTAAAAGCACAATTCACCTCCTAAGTATGCAGAATCGCACCATAAGGGGGAACCAACTGGAAAAAAAAATGAAAAGCTTTATCTATGAAATCGCCATCGCCTAAAAGAACTGTCCTCCTCCGGGGTATGCAAAATCAGAAAATATACTTCTTTCTGCTTTCCTAACCTCGGACGATTCGAGCGCATCAATAAAGTTGAAATCGTACCATGAACTATCACATCGATGCAACTTAACTCGAATCAAAATATTTATGAGAGGGTCTCATTATCAACGCACTCAGAGAGCGCTTTAACAAAGGACCGACAAATATTTAAATAACTCGACCTTTTTAATTAAAAAGGATGAAATTTTACAGCTTTTAATGTTTACGAGAATACTGAGATTATGTTTATCGAATTTAATTTTTAGATCTAAAGCAGACAATGCCCGTCACTTTCCGTCACTTCGTAGTTAGATTAAGATTCATAATCTCTGGGACACGCATCATGTAAATTTTATACCACAGCCTTTCACAATCTCTTGGCAAGATATGATAACGCATGATTGGAATTTTTTCCAAGTTAAAAAATAATTTACATAAATAAAATAATAAAAATATAAAAATTAAAAATAAATTTTTATTATTAAATTTTTATTTAAAATATTTCCGTTCTCTTGTACTTTAATTATATCACACATTATACTTTGGTTACTTTACCGACGGATTTTGAAAAGCAAATAATTTTAACTTTATTCACACATAAATCCAATCAATATGTAAAACATGCACATCAATTTGACTAGTTTAGTGAAATTATGTCTATTTTGCTTGATAAACACTAGAAAAACACTAGAATATTTGCATATAATTTATTGAGTAAATATGTTAGTGGTAATTATTTAGTCTTCAAATTATTATTAATTTTTAAGCCTTGCTTAGGAGATTAGATAATAAAAAAATGTGGGTGAAATTAAAAAAAGGAGAAAACATGTTACTTTTATTTGGATGCAATAAAATTGTTAAGAATCTAAACCTTGCCTTGTCCAAAAGTTTAACAATAGTGAACTTCTGTAGACACCAAAACAGCACCAATCCGATTATGTGACTGCAAACACTGATCGCTTTGACAAACACAGCCCCTAGGGCAGCCCTCAGAGGTCAAACAGTGGTCCTAACCACTTTCATAGCAATTTTGTAAGGTCAAGAAGCAATTTGGCACATTCAGGCACTTTGCCCAGTATTCGTCTCACCCAGGGACGAATACTAACTGGGATTCGTCTCACCCAGGGACGAATTCTGAAATCGTCTCTAGTCAGGACGAATTCCAGGTTTAACGGGCAAAAAGAAAAATGCCGCCAAGTGGCAGCCAAGGACGATCAATTATTGCCTCCTGCCATGCATGCGCGTGTAGGTGGGTAGGTTGGCAGTTAGTGGACTGTCACAAGGGCAGTCATGGAAGCCCAAGTCAGGGAGGAGTCTCCTCCCTCTTGGGAAGGCATGGCCGCCACATGGCATCCCTGCATGCCCCTCCAAAGAGACCCCATGGGTCTATAAAATGGTGGACTTTCCCACCCAAAAGAGGACAGATTGGAGGCATTTTCAAGCAACGAAGTGCTGCCCAATTGAACACCCATTTGCATCCTTTTTTGATTCGCCTTCTCACATCCATTAATCTCTTTCGTAAAGGAGGTTATTGGGTGGCTTTTGGAAGCGTGGATCTAACCCAAATCCAACATTTGACCACCTTAAACCACCAATTTGCCGACACCCCAATCCAAGAGATTTTGAGCCCATCCCTAGTGGATTGGCGTCAAAATCAAGTTCTAACGGTGGGCGGCCCATTTGGGCACCCCACACTTTTCTTTTAAGTTTCATTTTAATTATCATTTATTCATCTCTATTCTATGCTATGTTGTTTAAGTAGTCTCTAATTTTGATTTCATAGAATTTTGATCACACATTATCATGCTTTGTCGATTGTATAGCTCTCACTAACTTGCAGGTGGCGATATCGAATTCCCGAGGATAGAGGCCAAATTGGGAGAATCCGACCATCTGGGTCATCCCAAAATGGCCCCAATTACGTAACCCCTCTGTTTGCAGGTGTTTTGGAGGTCCCGAGAGTCGACATTGGAGTAGTATCACTTCGGCTTTTCTAACACAGTCGAATTCGTCCCACCCGGGGACGAATAGCAGTCAAAATTCGTCCTGCCCAGGGACGAATTCTAGTTGAAAGTAGATTGGCCGACTGTTTCAATGGCAGTGGCCCTCTGGTAATGTCTTCTATCCTCTGTCAGGTTTTCAGGTCATTTAGATTCACTTTACTCACTGTTTTAGACAATCGTTTATGTGCATCTTTTGTCAATTTCAAAGAACGAACTTTCCTTTTTGTCACAGGTGCTACTAACGCCTTGTTTGTTTCTTTGATTGTAGGAGGAGCAGCAAGAAGTGAGGATTCATCAGCATAAGCGGCGGCAACACTCTGGCCCGCCCATTTCAAACGTGGGCATGCGGAAGAGGGATCATTGATCACGATTGTAACCAAATCCATTTAACGCTCCTAACCCCTAAAAAGGGAGGAGGCAATTTTGTAACCGAGGTTAAAGAGTTTAATAAAAGGGCTGTGACTTCTCTAAATTCTTGTAACTGATTTCAATCAATTTGCCTCTTTCGTTTAATGCACTTCATATTCTAGGACTTAAGCGTTATTTTGATTTGAATGCATCGAAGTAGTTTTCCTTTCTAAAGCTTCCGAAATCTCATGCTTTCAGTGGCGATCACGGTGGGACTCTGTCCCCTGGTTTTTAGATCAAATAACTGATCCATTTTTGTGTTTTGTGCTTGATAGGTACAAGTTTTTTAAAGCAGACTGTTATTCGTCTCTGACTGTGATGAATACCTTACTGTAATTCGTCTGACCCTGAGATGAATTTAAATTCGTCTCTGGTAGGGACGAATTCTGTTCTATAATTCGTCTCACAGAGGGACGAATTCTTGCCTGTAAATTTTTAGAGCCGAAGATCAGAAACAGCAAGTCCGGGCAGAAAAGAGGTAAAGTTCCAAACTGTCTTTGTCATTTTTTGATTTTTTGCTTTCATTTTTTTGTCAATTCTTGCGTGCTTAAAGAAAATAGTGGTTGATTGCATGTTTCATTTTTCTAAGTAAAATAAACCACACACACATCACGTGGCACGTTTTAAACCAAGGAGCTGGTCGTAAGACCCCAACCCTTGAGCAAGACCAACGGTGGGTTCATCACCACCTTGGCTTAGCTTTGCATCCATTTCCCCGATTGTCACTTGTTGTTAGGCGTAAATCCTGACGAAAGCCGACCGAGTGTCGCTGGGGTGATTCCCATGCGCGCGAGGATAAGTCTTCTATGGTAGGTGTCATTAACAGGACAATCCCCCTTCCGTACCGCCTATGTTCCACGTACCATCTGCTCTCACGTACCTATAGTTTCCCTCTCGTAAGGGCGGGTATATAGAGAGGTTGGTATATCGGTCCGACAATGGTATATTGAAGGGGCGACCATTTATGGGAGTCATATGAGCCAACATTATGCATTTAAACGTTCTTCAAAACTTGCAAAAACAAAACAAAACATCAAAATGCACTAAACCAGTTTAGGACACACTATTAATCCTTAAAAGAGATAATCACCGTTTGTGTATGTGTGTGTTCATTTCTGCTTAGTGTAACAAAAAAAAAAAACATCATAAACAAAAGATAAAAATCTATGCATTTTGTCACTCGCTCCAAAAAGCTCCAAGGATTCCCGCAATCGCTTGGTCATCCCCAAAAGGCCCCAAAGGTGTCCATGAACCCTTTGGTCAACCCAAAAGCACCCCAAAGGTGCCCATAAGTGATGCAGGAGCATCCAACAAAATATGGGAAATCTTATATTTTTCCCTAAATTTTAGTGCATCTTGTCGGGGCCATAACTTCTCAACCGTAGCTCCGATTGACTTGAAATTTTACAGGGAGTTAGTTGGGATAATTTAAACAAAAAACCCTAGAGTTGTATTTCCCAAAAAACCAGTTTTTGGGGCCAAATTCCATCATCTAGGGCCCCGAAATTAGGTTTTAAAATTGCTCACCTAATTTTTTACGCTTTTTGAGCTGTTCGGAGGTCAATATCTCCTAATGTATTTAGATTTAGGACTTGAAACTTCATTTTTGTCTTATCTATTGTAAGAGGGATGCGCACGCCAATTTTGGGCCCCATCTGACTCATTTTCAATTTTAGGGTTTTTAGAGAGACATCATCATGGTGCTCACCCATAGCCAAGCCCAATCACGGGCGGATGCTATGGGGAATATCCAAGGAGGCACAAGTCACCTCCGATATAGCCCCAAGGATTTGGTCATACCACCTTGGCGGCCTGACACACAAGGCAGACCCCTCCACACCTTAACGGATAAGGACTATAGGGGCACCCCTTCTAGGAGCACTTCTGTTCAGCATAGCACCCAACACACACCCTTCCATGAGGGGTATATCCATAGGAGAGCTCCCTTAGATGCTCGCTATGAGCGGTCACCGCGCGATGAAGCGCTAGGTCAACATAGGGTTCGACGGGAGGAACCACATGATTACACTATCCCTCCTTCACCCCCTCTAGTTGTCAGGACTACAAGGACAAATCCAGAGCACAAGGCTCCTCAGGCGGGGCGAGCCAACTCCGTCCGTCCCCTTTTCACTTATGAAAGAGAGCATGAGGAAGACCCTTACCTTCCTCAAGAGCAATATACATCGCGAGAGCAATACGCCTCTGCAAATGCTAGCTATCAAGATCACCTACTGAGGCCAGAGCCTCGGATAAATGCCACTACCTCCAACAGAGGGAGGCGGCCTATAGAGATCTTGGATCACTACGACCGAGATAGATATCTAGGAGAGGCATCTAGGCCTTCTAGACATGAGGCGGTAGGACCAACTATCTTAGAATCTGTCAAGCATTTCGCACATCGGATGCAACTCACGCAACTTGAGCTAGAATGACAACAGTTAGAGCAATGGTATCTTCTAAATAAAGAGCACCTTCTACGCCAGAAGGATGAGTTGTTCCAACACACTATGCAGGAGAGGACTCCAACCCCTCACACGCATAAGACAAAACATTATGAGAGGCACAACCCCGGGGTGCGAGACAAGTCTCTGCGACCTCATCAAGCACCGCCCCCGATGCCTCCTAGACATGAGCGGGAGGCCACTCCTATAACCAATGACGGGTGCCTTCCTCAGGAACCCACTCAGGTTTATGGGCCACCCTTAGAAATTCATCAAGAAGCCTCTAAGGAATCAGAGCGAGAAGAAGAGCGGGATGAAAAGCCCTACCAAGGCATGGGGGGTGCTATCCGGCCACCCCTCCATAGGCCCCAAGTTCCTCAACAAGAACCAACCAAAGAGGAGGAGCTCAAATCCCCGATACATGCAAAGTGCTAGAGCACTTAGAGTCGGTAGAGACCAAGATTTTGGAGCTCCCAAGGCCCAACTTACATGAGGCTCCTTTCGAAGAGGATCAACCTTTAACCGTAGGGCTACCTGATGATGCAGTCCTCCATGTCTCGGAATCTCTAGATTTTGATGAGCTGTACTCACTGGTCGAAGGTGAGGATAAAACAGAGATAGCCCACAGCAATCACATGCGACAACATCGACATCCCATAAATATCGATGAAGCAATTCAACAGCTAAACATAATACTAGGGCATGAGTGGCGCGTTAACCCACCGCAGTGGGACCAAGCGTTACATCCGCCACTTTGGGCATACAGAGATCAACTTTCACCCAGAGACCTCATAGCAACATCAGTGCCGAGGGCGGACCCTGTCCTCCTATCCGTGCATAGGGCTGATCCATTCATGCCAATCCCTCTAGAGCCAGATCTGGAGCGCAAAGACCATCAAGCTGGGGGTACCTCTATCCCCTCAAGATCCATAGTCCAAACCAAAAGCTCCAAGGATTATCGCAATCGCTTGGTCACCCAAAAGCTCCAAGGATTATCGCAATCGCTTGGTCACCCCAAAAGCTCCAAGGATTATCATAATCACTTGGTCACCCCAAAAGCTCCAAGGATTATCGCAATCGCTTGGTCACCCCAAAAGCTCCAAGGATTATCGCAATCGCTTGGTCAACCCAAAAGCTCCAAGGATTATCGCAATCACTTGGTCAAACCCAAAGGCTCCAAGGATTATCGCAATCGCTTGGTCAAACCCAAAAGCTCCAAGGATTATCGCAATCGCTTGGTCAATCCCAAAATGCTCCAAGGATTCTCGCAATCGCTTGGTCAATCCCAAAATGCTCCAAGGATCCTCTCCAATCGCTTGGTCAATCCCAAAATGCTCCAAGGATCCCTAAAATCGCTTGGTCAATCCCAAAATGCTCCAAGGATTTCCACAATCGCTTGGTCAAAAATCAAGAAAATTCAAAAACAACAAAAATCATCAAAAACAACAAAAATTTGCATCTCATTTCTAGGCATACTCAAATTCATCAATAGAGAGCTCTTCTCGCACCTCATCTTCATATTCACAAAAATCAATCCATCAAAAATACAAAAATACATAGCTGCATTAAAGCATTGCATCCATACATTGCATATTTGTGGTCATACAGGTCAAAGGCACCATAGGCTGTAATTGCTCTGCTAGTCCATCTTGTTCCACACTGTTCCATTTTACAAAAACAACAAAAACACCATGCATTGCTTTTTACCACACTAGAGTCAGTGGTCTTTTAATGTATCAAGAGTTTTCATGATTCAGTCATCATTTTGCTCTTTAGCTATGTAATGTATCGAGTCAGACAGATTTTACGAAGGTAGAGTTACACTTGAAATACACCTTGTTACGTAACATCCCAACACAAATTAAAACACATAAAAATTCCCAAGTTGTGTGAACGAAAGATGAAACCTGCACAGTAATCCAGGTCACCATAAGTGAAACGGTTATCTTGCTCATCCCCCTGTGCGAATGGTTCCAGAATGCTGAGAATTGACAAAAGGACAAGCTCTTTCCTATCCATTCACCTCCATATACAGTGGTTTTCACCACTACCAAATCCCAATCATAGTTGGTTCCCAAAGTTGTAAGGATTTGTACTACACGTCCCTGCCAAGGATGGGTAGTCATCCCCAAGACCTAAAAGGATCAACACCATTCACAAACAAAATTCCAACAAATCATCATCCTAACACTTTCCATTCACCTTTGGTCTCCAAGTTGTAAGGATTCGTACTATCCGCCCCTAACCGGGATGGGTAGTCATCCCCAAGGCCTAACAGATCAATGCCCTTACTCCATAATCTCCATCACCCCCTTGGTTCCCAACGTCGTAAGGATTCGTACTACACGTCCCTGCAAAGGATGCGTAGTCATCCCCAAGTCCACAAGGATCAAGGCCACTCACAAGCCCAAACTCACAATACTCAAAATACAAAATCAAATAACAGTGGTTATCACTACTATTCAAAATCCTTGCTCAAAAAGAATTAATAGAAAATAAATAGTGATTTTCATCACTATATAGACGAGCAACTTTCTAAATCATTCAGCCAACAAATATCCCGAACTTGAATCCCTGGAATTCTCAAGCATTCGAAAACCATCTAGGTGATCCTCATTACAAGTTTGGTTGATAGCCTATCTGGCAATGGTGGTATCCTACCCGCATGACGATATGTCTGTCACATTCGCTTTGCGTGTGTGCAGACCAATGTTTGCATAAGGATGAGCTAGCTTATGGTATCCTGGATAACACCGCAGATTAATCTAACTAAATACAACAAAGGAGTTAGTGGAGCTAATTAGGTGATCCTCAGTACAGGTTCGGTTGAAAGCCCATCTAGCAATGGCGGTATCCTGACAAATACCACATAAATGAACTCAATTGCACACACAAGGATGTGAAATAGCTTGGTCAAAAACAAGTCCGATTCATACCTTGTTCAAAAGTCTTGTAAGATAAAGTACAATCATGGCTAGTGAGTTAAAACCGTCTGAGTCTCAGAAAACCTTAGCTACATTTCTAAACCAACTGCGCTACTTTTCATCCTTACAATACCATCAAAAATATAAAAAAAAAGAAAAACCACATGTATACATACAAAGTCATGCATCACAACAATCGCCTAAAAACAAAATAAAAGAGTTCTAAACAGTCTATGGTGCCATAGCCAAACATCACAAATTCCATTCATCCATTTCATTTCTGCATATCACATATAAATCAAAAACATTTGCATTCATCATAACATATGCATCCATCAAAATAAATCAACATACATACATCCATATTCATCAAACCATCATGCATACATCAATATAAATAGCATGCATCCATCAACATCAATCATTATGCATAACATAAAATCATGACATATACACAAAGCAAGAAAATCAAAACAACAAAAACAACAAATAAATGCAACACAAAAACATAAGCAATAAGCATTTTCGGACACAAGTGCTCTTGCACTTAACCTCTTGGCATAGAAAATCGATGTCGGGGCTCAAATTGTCACTCTCCTACTTCCCCAAGAAGGCTACCATAGCCGGACCGCTCCATGGGAAGACGGACTTTCGACACTTTCACCCCATTATGGCATCACCAAAAGGGTTAACACCCACCAAAAATAGGTCCAAATGTTGGAAAAATTGCACATGCTTAACGATAAACCATCTAAAGGCACCCTTGCACAAGTCATCTTGGGTCAAGCGACTCGTCGCTTTTCTCACGAAGGTCATTCCCTCATCGATTCGTCGCTTGAGGGGGTAGTCACACTTAGTCACCAATCAACAAGCACACACCCAATTAAGGAAAATGACATGCATTCAAAGAATCATTGACAAAGACAATTACGCTCCTGCTTGGGGCAGTAAACAAGCAATAACAATCAAATTGATCAAACACTTGGCATTCGTGAATCATGAACACAAGGTTCCCCTGTGGACAAAAGGTTGCGCCCTTTGCCTAATCATGACTGATCAATGTCCAAGCTCAAGTCACACCTCACCAAAATAGGTTAATACTTGAAATCAAATTCCTTAGCTCGTCGGAAGCAAGGATTCAAGAATGCATGCCCTTTCCATGCTTGGGGCATCAAAAGTTGATTAGGTTACCAAGAAACCCTAATCATTAGTGCTTTGGCTATCTATTTTTGCTCGACACTGCGCCATGCACAGCGCATCCCAAAAAGGGGCATCCGTAGACACCAAAACAGCACCAATCCGATTATGTGACTGCAAACACTGATCGCTTTGACAAACACAGCCCCTAGGGCAGCCCTCAGAGGTCAAAAAGTGGTCCTAACCACTTTCATAGCAATTTTGTAAGGTCAAGAAGCAATTTGGCACATTTAGGCACTTTGCTCAGTATTCGTCTCACCCAGGGACGAATACTAACCGGGATTCGTCTCACCCAGGGACGAATTCTGAAATCATCCCCAGTCGGGACGAATTCCAGGTTTAACGGGCAAAAAGAAAAATGCCGCCAAGTGGTAGCCAAGGACAGCCAATTATTACCCCTTGCCATGCATGCGCGTGTAGGTGGGTAGGTTGGCGGTTAGTGGACTGTCACAAGGGCAATCATGGAAGCCCAAGTCAGGGAGGAGTCTCCTCCCTCTTGGGAAGGCATGGCCGCCACATGGCATCCCTGCATGCCCCTCCAAAGAGACCCCATGGGTCTATAAAATGGTGGACTTTCCCACCCAAAAGAGGAGAGATTGGAGGCATTTTCAAGCAACGAAGTGTTGCCCAATTGAACACCCATTTGCATCCTTTTTTGATTCACCTTCTCACATCCATTAATCTCTTTCGCAAGGGAGGTTATTGGGTGGCTTTTGGAAGCGTGGATCTAACCCAAATCCAACATTTGACCACCTTAAACCACCAATTTGCCGACACCCCAATCCAAGAGATTTTGAGCCCATCCCTAGTGGATTGGCGTCAAAATCAAGTTCTAACGGTGGGCGGCCCATTTGGGCACCCCACACTTTTCTTTTAAGTTTCATTTTAATTATCATTTATTCATCTCTATTCTATGCTATGCTGTTTAAGTAGTCTCTAATTTCGATTTCATAGAATTTTGATCACACATTATCATGCTTTGTCGATTGTATAGCTCTCACTAACTTGCAGGTGGCGATATCGAATTCCCGAGGATAGAGGCCAAATTGGGAGAATCCGACCATCTGGGTCGTCCCAAAATGGCCCCAATTACGTAACCCCTCTATTTGCAGGTGTTTTGGAGGTCCCGAGAGTCGACATTGGAGCAGTATCACTTCGGCTTTTCTAACACAGTCGAATTCGTCCCACCCGGGGACGAATAGCAGTCAAAATTCGTCCTGCCTAGGGACGAATTCCAGTTGAAAGTAGATTGGCCGACTGTTTCAATGGCAGTGGCCCTCTGGTAATGTCTTCTGTCCTCTGTCAGGTTTTCAGGTCATTTAGATTCACTTTACTCACTGTTTTAGACAATCGTTTATGTGCATCTTTTGTCAATTTCAAAGAACGAACTTTCCTTTTTGTCACAGGTGCTACTAATGCCTTGTTTGTTTCTTTGATTGCAGGAGGAGCAGCAAGAAGTGAGGATTCATCAGCATAAGCGGCGGCAACACTCTGGCCCGCCCATTTCAAACGTGGGCATGCGGAAGAGGGATCATTGATCACGATTGTAACCAAATCCATTTAACGCTCCTAACCCCTAAAAAGGGAGGAGGCGATTTTGTAACCGAGGTTAAAGAGTTTAATAAAAGGGCTGTGACTTCTCTAAATTCTTGTAACTGATTTCAATCAATTTGCCTCTTTCGTTTAATGCACTTCATATTCTAGGACTTAAGCGTTATTTTGATTTGAATGCATCGAAGTAGTTTTCCTTTCTAAAGCTTCCGGAATCTCATGCTTTCAACTTCATATAAGAGAGTTTGAAGAGAAATATTAGATTAATAAATAAGGAAGTTAATCAAAGATTAAAAAAGAGAGGGAATAACATGATACTTCAAAATCTTCAAAATGATATAGGTTATATGGATGTAATAAACCTGTTAAGAATGTGAATATTGTCTTGTCTAAGGGTTCAACAACATGGAACTTCTTATTAGAGAATTTAAATGGATATATTAGATCAAAATATGATGATGATTATACATTTTTTTGGTTTGATGCTTGGTTGAAACCTTTTTTCCCTTATTCCTAATACAAAATGAAAACACATCATTTGTATTGTATAGGTTCTAAAATGAAAATTTTAGATGTTGGATTTCTATTAGTAATTTGATCAAGCATGCCAGATTATTTGTTTTCATGTAAATGTAATTATTACATTTTGGGGGTGTTAATTATTCCATCTCGTATGTGGGTGAATAAAACTTTCCCTTGAGAAAGAATGAGAAGATGAAAATTTTGTGAAGGTGAAACATCGAAGGGTCTTTTAAAATTAAGAGACCATTTTGTACAAGTAGAATGGTTGTATTTGTATTTCCTTTAACAAAATATTGGTGAATAATAGTTGCAATATTGTTGTTTATTGTTTCTTTTTTCCTCCATTTTCAACATTTCTTGTTAGAGCCAAGCATGAAGAGTTTGCGTATGAAGGGATAATCATTGCCATCTAACGACATACCTTCAATATTTTTGTTTTTAAAGAATATTTAAGAAGAAAATTTCAGGGTTTTGCCTTTCCTATGATTTCTTTTTTGAGATAAACTTGAGAAGATATTCTCGAAAGTAAATAATTTGTGAAATGCTACAAGTTGTAGCCTATTATTGAGTCATTAAAGCCTAAGGAGTTTGTTGGTGAGGAATATGTGGAAGGTCAAGTCAATATATGTCTTGTGTGTGTGTACAATCTTTCCCTCTAAGAGATAATTCTTGTTGTTATTGCACTCTTGGAAAATGGAGGCATAAATGAAGGATTTGATGTCTTGCCATTTCATTTTATTAAAAATGGTGAGTGACGAATTTTTAAGAAGTAAAGAGAGGGCTTCAAAGTTTTAGAGAAAAGGTAAAAGTTGTTGAGCAAAATATTTTTGTAGACATTAAAGTATTATGCTACTTGCTACCTATCATAGTCAAAGAAACATGCTATGCATGCTTGAAGAAATGACAAGAAGTTAACGCAACCATGAATTTGTAAACAATAGAGCATAATTTTTTAAAATATCGGTTAATATTTTTTAAAGAGAATAATTATTTATGTATATTTCCTGTAGCATTTGTTTCATATCACTCTGTGATATTGAAAACTACATAATATCTTATTAATTACCCAAGCAAAGTTGACACATGGTAATGTTGAGAAGATTGTGATAGTGTTGAAATATAAGTGTTATATGCATGTTCTCTATTTGCAGAAGGAAGTCTCACATTAGCCTATGACCTATACATAATTTTTGTGAAAGGTATTAATTATGTTGATGAGGATTCTTAGACATATGGACTAAAAAATTAATAAACCTCCAGCTGATTGTTTTCATTTTATAGGTGGCTATAGATAACCAAATACATCTCTTGAATGAGTGGCTATGTACATGATATAAGTTTAGAAAATAGCCACATAGAGTGATTACATGGCCAACTACAACTATGGCCATGGATAATCAAAAAATTAATAGGTGGCCATTTATATATGTTAAAAAGGTAGACATTATATTATATTATAAAAAGGTGGCATGCCTTTTATTTTATATTATATAATATTATATATTATATAATTCCTCTATCATTCCTTCCCATAAAAGAAGCATTGGACTCCAATGCGTAAAAAAGGGAGAATAAAATAAAGAAGGAATAGCTTGAATAAGAACAACGAATAGAAATAGAGTGACAACATTGATAGGAACTCAAAGTTGTAGTAGCAATAGGAGTAACAACAACAACATGAGTGATAACAAGTAAAAAAGTTATAACAAAAATAATAAAATCTAGAGCAAATATTAGAACAACAACAACAACAAGAGCTCATAAAGTAGTAATTGAAGCAATAAGAGCAACAAAAAATGGAGCATCAATAGGAGCAGGAACTAAAACAACTAGAACTATAACTGAAGTAGAAGGAGCAACAAGAATAGTCAAAACAACAGGAGGAGAAGCATGAGCAATAATAGGAGGAGAATAAATAAGAGTAACAACATAAATAGGAGCAAGAATAAGTGCTCTATGAGTATCTACCTTCAAATGAGCAACATACTGATGGGACAAAAGAGCTTTCTCTTGGGAATGATGAGATTGTGTTTGACTAAAAACTAATGTAATCTTGTGTGTTTGATGTAGATGTGGAGTGGATTGTGTATTACAAATGAGAAAAGAGTGATGCTCATGTTGGAAGGTATAATTATTATGATATGCATCATACTAAGCCCACTTATCATATTGATAAGGTTTACCTAGCAATAGACCATAATAATCCATAGGAGTGACATCATAGGTAACAATATCCACATACTTAGGGCCAAAAGCAAAAGACAAGGTGCAAGTGTGTGTGATCATGGAAGTAGTATCATGGTCCTTTCATCCAAGTGGGTATGGTCAAGGATAAGGACATATATTATATATATATATATATATATATATATATATATATATATATATATATATATATATATATATATATATATATATATAGCTACAATTTATCAATAATGGACTACACAATCAAGTTTTGTTGCAATCCATTATCAATGATACAATCCATAAAGAAATTAGGTATAAGATGAGCATGAGTGACAAACAAATTATCACGACCTCCTACAAGAGAAATGAACCCTATAATGATGATTCTAACAGGAACCTTAGAAAGGTTTGTGTAAGTGGTGTTCTTTGGTAAAATGAATGTAAAAATTTCCTTACTTATGAGAATCATATGGACTTAAACAACTATGTAGATGTTAGGGAACCTCTTATAGGGATCAAGATAGCCATAGATAAATATTGAATCAATGAAGATTAAAAAATTATTATTAATATTGTCAAAAAAGTGATGAAGGGATTAAAACAAGAATAATTTTATTTATAAAGTCAACATTTTAGAAATATCAACGTATCTATAAAGAAGGAAATAACGTGGTAGATAATTTAGTCAATCCTAACTTTGATCTTTATCAAGTGGTAAAATTCATAATTTAGAAGGAAACTAACCAAGGAAAATTGATATCAAGAATTTGATAGAAACAATATGAGATAGATGAAAAAAAAATGATAGAAAGGAAAGATAGATATTATGTAATTGATCTACCAACATATGTAATATTTTGTTGTTTTTATGGAAGTGCCCCCTAATAAAAGCCACATACATCTTATTAAAAATCGTTAAACATACCATTACCAGGGCATTCTCATTTAATGGCTTATCACTATGAGATATATATATATATATATATATATATATATATATATATATATATATATATATATATATATATATATATATATATATATATAGAGAGAGAGAGAGAGAGAGAGAGGTTATTTTCACATTAACACGTACATTCCATTTATAAATTAGATATTTTGACTATTCTTTTGTTAATATTAGCATCTTGTTTCTTGAGCTAAGCTTGCATGGTTGACAATGATGGAATTCCATGTAGAAGGTTAAAATTTAAGTCTTTATAATTTAAATTTAAATTTTAGTAGTTAAAAATATATGTGAATGATGAATGTTTCACCCTATACAAACTGCTATCATCTCACTTTAAATTTTTAAACCAAAATACATTACAACATATCAAAAAATCTAAAATCATAAAGTTTATTTAAATCATTTAAAAAATTTGTTTTCCCCTCTTGTAAAATAAAAATGAATATATGAGAAACCATTATAAAAGGGTAAGGGAGTTTTTTTTAGGATGTCTCCAAAGTGTTGAAATAAATTTCTATTTGTGCAAAAGAAAGTTTGTTAAAAACAACCTATAACATGAATATTGGACCATTTTGTACATATTAAGCCTAGGTAAATTTAAAAATGAAGGTTTAAGTGGGCATTAAGTAAGATTAACAATAAATGGTTGTACGTTTTTAATACATAAAACTGTTTACAACCTAGAAAAATTATTTAAGGTATTTTTTAAGAACAACAATAATTCATGCTAGAGAGGTAGGGGAGTTCACCTAATAAAATTTAGAGCCTTTGTGTGAAAAAGGTATGACAACTAGCACCTCATAACTTCAATTGTGAATAGGTAATGTGGTTTCGTCATAATAAAATTTCTTGAAAATCAAGACAATCCATAAAGTTGTGGCCTCACATTGGGCGTTGCATGCTTAAATATTGTGGTCTCTATTAAACCTTTAACCTATATTTTTGTTTGTAGACATGAACATATACCCACATTTCATCTTGACATGGATCCCATAATTATGGCCAAAAGGAAGTTCAAAGTATTTTTGCTATTCTCCTAGATCACAATCCAAAGCAGATGCAGTTTTTGTTGGTAATTAAGACTTATTATATTATAGGTAAATTTCTCCAAAATAAAATATGACTCACATAAAATTAAATCCATAATTAACACAAATATTTCTCACAATATAAAACTCATTTCATTTCTTTTAAAAGAGATTACATAGCATAGAGCATTATCTCCAATATATAACTTTACATAAACTCTTCAATATTCCCAACTTTTACTCTCCTCAAACTTCCTAGAGATGCACGATTTCACATGCCTTACATTATGATAAAAATCTCATGATTACATAACCTCCTACTTCACATATTGACACATCTCATATGACTCTTCACTTCCATACTTGACATCTAACACTTATGACTCTTCACTTGCACAACTCACAATTACACTCTTGACACTAATCACACTTCATTACAAGATACATAGCACTCTTTAAATCTTGACACACACTTTAGACACGCACTTCCTAATCTAATATTTATAATAGTACTCCACGGTACTTAAATGTACCAAATAATGCAATATCTCCAAAATTTATATGTTTTATTTGTAGACTTAACCTATATGTGCATCAATATATCCACAACTTCATAATTAAATGCTCACAAGAATCATAGAAGCATGATTTGTTCCTTTGTTAATGCAATTCACCATTTTTCGTCCAATAGAGTGGTTTTGTTTTCTCTCTCTCTCTACATGTTTTAATTGATAAATGAATAGGTAGATAGCTACTATTATATCAGCTATATATATTATTGTCATATTTGAATGCCATGCTCACCCATTACAATAGTCAAGTGCACTTGACACTCATGCCTCACATGGAGTACAAAAGTGTGGAAGTCTTGAGAGAGCAAGATATTGCTTATAGGGAAATCTTCAAGGATTTTTACAAGGCTATTATAGGGTTATGCATAGCGGCTATTTATCGCCAAATTGGCTAAAATTAGGATTTTAAAAATTTGGAATTGACTAATATTTGGGACTCTTGACCAGGGCCCATTAGCCAAAAATTTCTAGGTGCAATTTCATCCAACATGAAGATTAATGCACAATGCTTATATACATAAGAACCAGGACAAAACATTGAATAACCACAACTTCTCATATATATATATATATCATGGTCCACGTATAGCCATGCTAGAGAAAAAGGATCAACAAATAATTGAGGAAATGAATCAAGTCTTGAGCACGACTATTACATAGAAAAGAAGTGAAACAGATATTACATATAATGTTAGATACTAGGCATGAATACGCAACTTTTGATCATTTACAATGAAGAGAAGATTACTACTTATAAACAAAAATTGGGAAACTTTCCCTCCCAAATCTATGTTGGAAATTCAAAATATCCTTTCAAAATTTTGTCAGGGATCCATCACATTAATTGTAAATAATCTTGAGGTCTCTAGATCTTAAGCCATTAATGTTATAGGGTTCTAGGTCTCTAGATGTGAAATATTTACCACCTACACTGACTGCCCATGCTAGAAATATTTGGAGATTAGATGTGGATATCTCTTGCAATTAATAACATCAAGCTCAAGGTTACTTCTTTTTAACCTCTATGTCGATGTATTTAAGGTATAAATCATTTTCTTGGAAGACCATACCTAGGTGGTTAAGGTAGCCTGCTTGAGATCTAATCACTATTGCATATGATCGTTTCTCTACTTCTTATCACAACTTTGATTAGCACTATTTTGCATGTAATACTTCTTTGAAATTTAGTCAAAGTTCCACTTTATATCCCTTTTGTACATTCTATAATTTGGTTTGTGCTTCTTTGCAATTATCTTCACCTTGGATTCTTCTAAGAGTTCTAGTTAAATGATACCAAATCATGTTTATGAGATATTTCAAAATCATGGACATACCTAACTTCCTTATATTTCAATCTTAGTTGTTTTATACTCTAGATTCCTTGCACTTTGTTAATTTTTTGCTAAGAGAAGGTACTTGCTTCTACATGTAGTAAGAATTCACTACAACTTTGGAAACTCACAAGGATATCTATCCTACTAGAGATCGAAAACCCAAAAAATGATTTCCTTATTCATTTGGTATGGAGTCAAAATATCAAATCTAAAATGGAAAATGATCTATTGGAGTTTGCTCATCATCTTTTAGATTTCCTTCCATTTTATTTTTTAAAGTAGCCTTATTTTCTTGAGTAAAATAAAATTTCTTTCAATCTCCCATTAATCATCGTGCGGGATGTGGGTAACCTATTGAAGATACACTTCAAGCTTGACCACTGGTTTAATTGCTTGAGCCCTTTATCTTTGATAGAGGAATCTAGACACATCAACACTCCTCCTTTGTTTCAATAATTATCAAAACTCTCGTTTTGGGAGAAGGTTACCTTCTAGAGTCAAAGGGGAGAGGAGGTCATTTTGAATCAAATAGGTAACATGCCCATTTCATTCCTCCACTAACTATGTTAGAGCATCGAGTTGGGTTGTGCATTGGCACATGCTTTGATTTGCTTCAAGGATTTCCATAATTAAAATGATTGCTTCTTCCTAATGGACAATGCCTACGACCGCCCTTTGTTGATTACTCAAGCTAGTTAGTTGAACCTTATACTCCTATGCGTGAGTGAGCTTAGAGATGATCTTTGTCAAAACTTGCTCTAGAGTTTTTGATGTTTTGTGAGGCAATAGCCTGGATGAACTCTAACACTAGAATCAAATCATCAACTGCTTTAGTAACTTCATCCCAAAATTTATTTTAGATATTTGGTCTATGCTACCTACCTTTTACTTCAACCTAGCAATCTATTCTTTGTTCTTCCAAATCCTACCTTAAAAATTTTATTTCTTCCAATTGAGACATGAGATTGTCCATCTAAGATTTCAATGCATGGACCTTAGCAGGGAGAAGCTCTAAGGATGTGTCTAATATTTCTTATCTCCTTCTCATTTCTTGTTAGCCTCCTCACATGACTTTGGTATTCGTGAATCCTTTAGTTTTTGAGTTTCTTTTAAAATTCAAACAAGAAGTGGTGCTCACTTCTTGATCACACTTTTACCTCTTACTTCTTGCTCATACTTTCTTCTCACACTTAACTCTTATCTTTATATGAACGATCTATTATTAAAGCTATCATAATATTATAAATATATTATATTTGTAAATTTAAATATTCTAATTTAATAATTCTTATTCATTATAAGTATAAGAAGATTCATTCATTCAATATAATCAATATATATAAATTATAGTAAGTACAAATACCATATTTTAGAGGTATCATATTATCAATTTTATATCTTATATCCGAAATTGATATTGTTGTTGCGTTTACCTTTTTTAATTCTTATGCCAGAAGATTCATATTTCCAACAGTTTGAACTAAGTCCCATTTGTTAATAAATGTGTATATGTCAATGTTGAAATTCCATGGACTGTTTTGTCTGGTAGTGATGATTAAAATTATTTTATTTGATAAGATACATTTCTTTTCAGTTTCAATTGAGAAGTTTAAATCTCCAATGGGAGCTGGCTAGGCACTGTACACCAAATAGTGTAAAGTGTGACCAACTCAAGTTAAAATTATTCTTAAAAAATACAACCAAACCCATTAACTATCACCAGAGAATGTCTATAAGTTTTATCTCATCTTTATGGAGATGAAAATGAAAAGTCTTATCCACGGAGACAGTTGAGTAATTTTAATTTTTTAATTCAAATTATTAGGAGGGGAGTTTCATGTTGGGAGGGAGGTTTTATCTTATATTTTTAAAGAGTGTGATTCAGTTATGTTATTATTTTTATCTTAGTAACTTCAGTTCCCTCAGTTAAAATCACTTAAAAAGTATGCCCTTGAAAAATGTAACTCAATTATAATACACATTACACTTTAGTTAGGCCATCCATTATATCTTAAGTTACTTCAATAAAAAAAATTCTTATCCCTAAATTTCACATAGCTAAAAACACATTCCACCTCCCAAGTTTGCAAACAGTATGATACAGTTATGTTATTATTTTTATCTTAGTAACCTCAGTTCCCTCAACTAAAATCACCTAAAAGAGTATAAAAAATGTAACTCAATTATACTACACATTACACTCAAATTATACCATCCATTAAATTTTAAATTACTTCAACGAAAAAATCTTATCCCTAAATTCTACATAGCTAAAAACACAATCCACGTCCCAAGTTTTTGCAGAATCCAATAACATAAGGAAAAGCAAATCGAAAAGTTTTATCTATGACGTTTGCAGAATCCAATAACATAAGGAAAACCAACTGGAAAAGCTTTATCCATGACTTCAATTCTTTATTACGGTACCTAAAAATATAAACCAATTATATCATTAGCCATAGCACAATCCATGGAGAGTCGAATACCATAAGGGGAACCAACTGGAAATAAAATGAAAAGCTTTATATATGAAATCGCCCTCACCTAAAAGAACTGTCCTCTTCTGGGGTATGCAAAATCAGAAAATATTAGGGCTATACTTCTTTTTAGTATGGAAGATATTTCAGACATGAATCACCACATCATTCATAAAGGCCATCATAAAATAATCACCACATCATTCATAAAGGCCATCATAAAATAGTAATAACTTACTACAAACTTCCTTTTTCAAGTAGAGAGTATTTACATGCAAAGGATGTCTCTTCACATAAAAAGCAAACACATTGATAAACAAAAACCTTTAAAAGACTAGCAAAGCCTGTGTAAACACCACCATCTTAAATTATATTTAACGGGCAATCTTAACGAAGCAACGGCCAATCTTAGCAGAAGCAAATCCGCAGGACATTGAAGATCTTCCTCAGAAAATTGATCACGAAATTTTCAGCACCACTCTCTTCACCAATGCTTTTGTTATCCTTCGGGTAGTTTAGCAGCGGCACAGACGCATGATCGTCCTTGAGCCCATAATTCCTTATCTCTATAACATGGTGCTTTGGAAATTCACTCCTTGGTTGTACAGTCGGTACCGCTGCAATCATGCTTGGCCGAGATTCTTTAGGAAATTGAGGTACATTCATCGAAACACGACCTTTGCTGCATTCGCCGCTTACAGTTGGTACTACTCCAACTTTTTCTGGCCGTGAATTTTTAAGAAATGGAGATAAATTAGCCAGAACAGGAACGTTGGTGGATCCACATACCCTCGGCGCCACTCCAATTGTTTTTGGCGGTGAAACATGATAAGATGGAGGCAAATTAGACGGAACATAAACCTTATCGAGTTCGCTTACCTCCCTGACACGGGTTGGTTCAGACTTGACCTCCACATTCTCAACGCTAACAGTTTCGGTCGCCCTGATCGGTCCCCGGACGCGAGGAAAATATGTAGCACTCGAATATTGTCTTTCCAAGCCGGGATTCAATTCGCTGAAGAATTCAATTGATCTTGGCGAGAAATTTGTTGAAACCAAATTCACTGTGATGAGCTCCACTCCAGCTTTTCTGAACATCCAGAGCCTTCTGTTATCAAGAGACCACAATATGCCGTTGTGCTTAACGACATTCAAGGCCTTAAATTGCTTTGGTGAGAGCAGCTTTTTTCTGATTTGTTGGACTGCCTCGTCTATGCACGTATTGTCATAAGGCGGCTTGAACTTATTTTTGATGGAGTCCTGCGTGAATCTGAGCTGTTGCGGGCAAACATCGATCTGGCCAAGCCTTCCTCGCTGTTTGTCTCTGTAACTCTTGGTCGCCATCATGACAGGGAGAGGGAGCGGGTCCATTGACATACGCTGGACAGGGATAAGTTATAGGCATTCTTGCGGTGTGTTTCTCTCTGCGTAGCTTCACTCGGACGATTCGAGCGCATCAATAAAATTGAATTCGTACCAAGAACCATCACATCGATGCGACTTAACTGGAATCAAAATATTTATGAGAGGGTCTCATTTTCAACGCACTCGAGTGCTTTACGTAAAGAAAGGACCAACAAATATTTAAACAACTTTATCTTAATTTTACAGCTTTTAATGTTTACGAGAATATTGAGATTATGTTTAACTAATTTAATATTTAGATTTAAATCAGTTTTGAGACAATGCCCGTCACTTTCCGTCACTCCGTAGTTGGATTAAGATTCATAATCTCTGGGACACGCATCATCTAAACTTTATACCTTTCACAGCACACGTGGCATAGATTTTTTTCCAAGTTAATATTTGTTAACATATTTTATTTTTCTAGTTAATATTTGTTTATTAGGACATATTTTATAATTAAAATTTCAATATTTGTTTGTTTGTCTGTTATCTATTTACTATATCTACTATATGTGGTCCGTTCAAGGTGTATCTTTTCAAGGTGGTCGTCCCTCTCTATATGTGGTCCGTTCAAGGTGGTCGTCCCTCTCTATATGTGGTCCGCTCAAGGAATAGACTTTATTGGATCTTCTCTCTTTATTTGTGGTACGCTCAAGGTATAGATTTTATTAGATCAATTATCAATCACCTTTATAATTTAAACAATTATTTTTATTAAATTTATATTGAACCCGGGTCACATTTTTTCCCAAAAAAAAAAAACGACGCTGCAAAATATATGGATTTTTTTTTTGTTACAAAACAGAGAGGGTTGAGTCTGTTTCAACGGGTTTGCAGTGGAAGAGGGTTTGCGCACATATATTTATACAAAATTGCATTCAACAGGTTTATGGCAGAGGAGAATTTGCAAAGCAAGGAGGGTTTGTAGCAGAGGGTTTTATTATATATATTTCATCGGATCAATAGTATAGGGGTTCGGCAAGGGTTTGCAGCGGAGGGTTTTATTACACATCTATTTCATCGGATCAATAGTGCAATGGAAGAAGGGAAGCAACAAGTGCAAGAACCAATATATGTCAATGAGAAACAATATTGGAGGATATTAAGGCATCGACAAGCTCGAGCAAGGGCAACAACAATGAAGAGCACATATTGAAAAATAAAAATAAAAAACATTCTACCACATAAAAAGGTGGAGAATAAGGAACAATAAAAGGCACTAACCATCATCAAACGAGGAGATCAATCAGCCCAACAGAGCAGACAAAAGAGAGAAGATACAAGAAAAGAAGGTAAAATGACAACACGAGAATACATAATGAAAAACAAGTGGGGAGAAAAAAATAAAAAATAACCGCAAGAAAGCATTCAGCATGGAAAATGGAGGGCACCAAAATGAGTTTTCAGACGAAGAAGAAACTTACAGTCCCACAACCACACCACTCATGTAGGCACCAAAACTTTATGTGCAAGAGCTAATGAAGATGAAAAAGAAACTTGAAAACATGGAAAGGAGGGAGAAATTAAGAGATACAAAATTAGTTGAGGTTATAAACACCATTTGGAGGCTGGAAAAGGAAAACATCCAACTCAAGGAGCAAGTGTCAAAGCTACAAAACTTTACAAACATGGGTCAGCGTGAATGACATGTCATCAAACAATCCATCCACCCCCAATAAATAATGCAATAGAGGTGGAAAAAACAAATGCAAATCAAATAAAAGAGGTACAAGAAACACTCCAAAACATGGAAACAAGATAAAATGAGCTGCGAAATGAATTAGCAAAGGCAAAGACATGGTCTCAAGTAGTAAAAGAACCAGTCAATCAACAAAAAGAGTTGATAGAGAAGCAAGTAAAAATTCAAATAATAGAAGAGAAAGAAAGACATGAGAATTTATCAAATATAATCATCAAAGGGTTGAAATATTATGGGGATAGGGAAGACACAAATCGTTTAACCAGGGACTTTTCAGATCGATTACAATAGAAAGGTCAAATAAAAAAACAAGCAGAATTGGCAGGCTGAGAGAAGGAGGCAGAGATAGATATATTCGGGTCATATTGATGAGCTACGAGGATAAAACAAGGTTACTAAAAAATAGAGGCATGCTGAGAGGGTCACAATTATATTTAGATGATGACCTAACATTTTTACAGCAGGAAAAAAGAAATAAGGAATGGAAAAATGTGAGGGCAGCAAGGAATGAAGGGAAACAATCATATTTAAGAAATGGAAAGGCATACATCACATATAAACAAACCCAAAAAAAATAGGGATTATGGCCCACTCGGGACCATCTTACGATGGTAAGTTGGAACTGTAGAGGTTACCCTTGGAGAAGAGGACCCAGGTTAGGGCCCATTGCTAGAGACAAATATATAATCATACTAATAGAAACACATGAACACGATGGATGTAGGACTATAATTTGTGGAATACAAAAAAATAGCAATATGGAATAAAGCAGCGAAAAATGACAAAGGGCATAGAGGTATTATGGTTTTAATAAAAAAGGAATGGGATAGGGTCATTAAAATTGAAAAACAAGATGAAAACAAACAGTACATCTGGATAAAGATCCTAGAAAATAAGTCAGTTATCAACATAACAGCATGTTATTTTTCTCCCAAGAATTCTAAATTCTATAAGAAACATGATCTTAACAAATAAGATCCATACTCCTCCTTAAAAAGAGATATTTTGATATACAGTAAATTGGGGGAGATTATATTAATTGGAGATATCAATGCAAGGACAACAAATAAGCAAGCTAACATTCTAGAAGGTAGATTAATCCTCTTTGGATGCCAGAAGAGGAAAATTAGCAGTGGATCAGGACTTCAGAATATGAGCACGGGGCTATCACGCAATATGGAGAAGAGTTGTTAGGCCTCTGCAACATACACAATTTTATTATTTGCAATGGGATGAATAGATGGAAAAATTTAGGAAAGTATACATGCAAAACATATAAGGGACAAAGTGTAATAGACTATGTAATATGCTCACAAAATTACATACAAAAAATAGAGGAGCTAGAAGTGGAAGATTCTCTAGTAGAACTTAAGTAAGATCACAACGCAATTGTTATGAAACTTCGAATGCATGGAGACAAACGAAGGGAAAAACACTTGCAAGACAATAAAAATATATATCCTCACAAGGGAAACATTCTCTTAATAGATGAAAATTGGCAAAATTTTAGAGCAGTATTAAATAACAAGTTACATAAAAGGGAAGAACTACTTCACAGTAGTAAAGATTACAGTAAGAGTGAATGGTTAATTCATGTTATCCAAGAAGCTCTAAACAAATGCAAGAGAGCTAAACCTAAAAAGAAAGAAAGGAATAGCTTCTCAACCAACCCATGGTTCGATGAAGATTGCAAAAAAGCGTGAAGACTACTAAAGGAACCAATAGGGAAAACATGAGCAAACAGAAAAGCATATGAGAAACTGGTAAGGGTAAAAAAAGGAGAATACACTAGAACAAGGAGGAAAGAATTGATTTACTTAGAGAAGCATGAACCAAATAAATTTTGGAAGGAATTAAGTGTGAAAAGGATGCAAACTGAAAATAACATAATAGTTAATCAATGGTTGGAGTATTCAAAATAATTGTATCAGCGTAGTAACCAACAGGAGACACCCCCTACTATCATTGTCAAGAAAGAAATTTTCACAAATGAAGACATTATTCAAGGGATAAAAAAGTTAGCAACTAGTAAAGCTCGTGACATAGACAATCTTCAGGCAGAGCATATAAAATGGGGGGCTGATATTCTGGCATCGTAGATCAAATAAATTTTCAATGAGGTCATATGAAATGGCTTCCCAACTGAGTGGAAAACTAGCTTGACCATTGCTTTGTTTAAAAGTGGAGATGTAAATAATCCCTCAAACTATCGAACTATCATGATCAACCCTCTCTTTGCAAATTTGTTTGGGAGTATGATAGAACGTAGGATCAGCATATGGGCTGAAGAAAAAAGAAAGAGAGCAAAGGGGCAAGCAGGTTTTAGGCCCAAGCACTCAACTATTGATCACTGTATCACACTCAGACACAGTGGAAAAAATATGAGAAAAAAAGAGGAGGCTTTTTGTTGTTTTGTAGACTTCAAAAAGGCATTTGACACAGTGCCAAGGAAAAAATTATGGAGCAGAATGGACTACAGGTTAGCAGTTCACAAACTATATGAGCATGTAAAGGCTAGAATCAGAACACAGGAAGGGTTATATGAATGTTTTGATAGTGACATAGGTGTCAAACAAGGTTGCCCTCTATCTCCAACCTTATTTGGGTTGTACAATGACAAGTTAGAAGAATAAATAAACAAATTTGGGGGAGTGGGTGTGCACTTAGCCAAATATGTGGTAAAACTCCTCATGTATGCAGATGATGTAATTCTTGTGGCTAAAACAACCAAAGATCTAGAAGATCACCTTCGATATCTAGAACTCTTTTGTAAGGAAGTTGGGATGTAGGTGAACACGAGCAAAACAAAAATTATGATTTTTTCAGCAAAAAAGAAGCAACAGCTTGAATTTCGGTTTGCAGGAGAACTGCTTGAGGTAGTAGTAGAATACAAATACCTGGGCATATAATTTCATGAAAAATTTAATTGGAATACATGTAGGATGAAAAGAACTCAAAGTGGTTGGAGAGCACTATATGCACTTCAAAACAAGTGTAGGAATATCGAGTTGTGGGACTGGAAGACCACCAAGGTCTTATTTGGCCTACTTGTTACACCGATTTTGTTGTATGGTTGCGAGGTGTGGGCTAGTGGCACAAAAAATACAAAATGGAGGAAAATAGAAAGGATTCAAAAATATCTAATCACAAGTTTTCTCAAAATTAACACCACAACCCCTTATGAAATTATTCTAGCTAAAATTGGAATGTTCCCTTTAGAAGCAATTGTTGTGAACAAGTTGTTATGTTACTTGAAAAAAAATAGAAAACATGAAAAATGATAGATTACCTAGGGTAGCTAGGGATGAAGAGTTGCATAGGTGAAAGAATACATGGATGAAACAAAATCATAAATGGATGAATCATTGGGAGATCAATATAAATGAATGCCCAAATGTCAAAAAAGAGATAAAAAATTATGTGAATGAAAAGTTTAGAAGTGGAATGTGGAAACATGCAAGCAAGAAAAGACAATATTATATTGCAAAGTTTAACCCAACGTATGACCACAAAGAAAAAGTGTATATAGGCGCTGAAATCAAATGGAAGGAAAAAATCCTCATTGCTCAAATAAGGACTAGCTCTCATAGGCTTAGATGTGAAACAGGGAGATGGACAACGCCCAAAGGAACAATGGGAAGAAAGGATATGTACTCTATGCAGCACAGGGGCAAAAGAGACAGAGAAGCACTTCATCTATAAATGCCAGAGTTTTTCAGATATTCGTGACAAATACAAAGAAACACTTGGAAACGGATCTATGGCAGAGTTATTTGAAGACAGTAAAATAAAAAAAGTTAGAGAATTGCTAACCCAAATCAGCAGGAGAAGGAACAATCTTCTCAAAGATATTAAAAATCATATGATATGATTTGAGTATTCGTACTTGCATATTTGAGGTCCCATAAACCATATTTGGGTCTCGCGAACATAATTAAAATCTTTCATTTCATTTCATATAATATATATATCAAGTTGAAAAATAATTTACATAAATAAAATGATAAAATAAAATTGTAAAAGTATATAAATAAATTTAATAATAAAAATTAAGAATAAGTTTATATGAAAACACTTTATTAATATATTATTAAATTTTTATTTAAGTTCTAATTATAAAAAGTTATGTTATACTTTAGTTATATCACACGGCTTATACTTTGCTTACTTTAGTGACGGATTTTGAAAAGCAAATGATTTTAACTTTATTCACATGAAGCAATATGTAGAAGCTGAGGTATTAAAGTGGAACTAAATTTTAATATAGAAATACATTAGTACATTTTTGACAAGTTCAAAGAGATTATGTCTATTTTGCTTGATAAACACTGAAAATTTTACATAATAAATATGTTAGTGTTAATTATTTAGTCTTCAAATTATTATTAACTTTTAAGCTTGTTTTAAGAGATTAGACACTAAAATATTTTCTAATAAATGTTTTTGTTTATAAAAAACATAATCATTAACTAAAACATAAATTCGTTGAAATCTTTAACAACATAAAAAAAACATATATATAATCAAATTGTTTTATACAAATTATAAAAATTGTATATTATAAGTTTAATGTTAGAGAAAAAAGCCTGAAGGAAATTATTCAAATTTTAAAAAAGAGAGGGAAAACATGTTACTTAAAAACATACAGGTTATTTGGATGCAATAAAATTATTAAGAATCTAAACCATGCCTTGTGTAAAGGTTTAACAACAGGGAACTTCATTTTAGAGAGTTTGAAGAGATATATTAGATTAATAAATAAGGGGGTTAGTCAAAGATTAAAAAAAAGGAATAACATGATATTTCAAAATGATATACTTTAGATGGATGTAATAAAATTGTTAAGAATGTGAATCTTGCCTTGCCTAAGGGTCCAACAACATGGAACTTCATATTAAAGAATTTAAATGGATATATTAGATCAATAAATGATAAGGATTATACAATTTTTTGGTTTGATGCTTGGTTGAAACCTTTTCCTCTTATTCCTAATCTAAAATGAAAACACATCATTTGTATTGTATAGGTTCTAAAATGAAACCTTATGATGATGTGGGCCACAATTTGGATGTTGGATTTCTATTAGTAATTTGGTCAAGGGTGTCAGATTATTTATTTTCATGTGAATAGAAATTCCCCGTGAGAAAGAATGAGAAGATGAAAAGTTGGTGAAGGTGAAACATCGAAGGGTCTTTGAAAATTAAGAGACACCATTTTCTACAAGTATAATGGTTGTATGTGTATTTCCTTTGGAAAAATATTGGTGAATAATAACTGCAATATTGTTGTTTGTTGTTCTTGTTTCCTCCATTTTCAACATTTCTTGTTAGAGCCAAGCATGAAGAGTCTGCGTATGAAGGTATAATCATCGCCATCTGACGACATGCCTTTAATATTTTTGTTTTCAAATAATATTTGAGAAGAAAAAATCAGGAGTTTTCCTTGCCTATGATTTCTTTTTTGAGAGAAACTTGAGAGGATATTCTCGAAAGTAAATAATTTGTGAAATGCTACAAGTTGTAGCCTATTACTGAGTCATGAAAGCCTAAGGATTCTGTTGATAAGGAATCTGTGGAAGGTGAAGTCAATGTATGTCATGTGGGCGTGTACAAGCTTTCCCTCTAAGAGGTCATTCTTGTTGTTATTGCACTCTTTGAAAATGGAGGCATAATTGAAGTATTTGATATCTTGCCATTTCATTGTATTCAAAATGACGGGTGACAAATTTTTAAGAATTAAAGAGAGGGATTCAAATTTTAAGAGAAAAGGTAAAAGTTTCTAAGAAAAATATTTTTGTAGACATTAACGTATTTTGCTACCTGCTACCTATCATATTCAAAGAAACATGACATGCATGCTTGAAGAAATGACAAGAAGTTAATGCAACCATGAATTTTTAAACAATAGAGCATAAATTTTTATGATTTCGATTAATATTTTAAAAGAGAAGAAATGTTTTCTGTATGTTTCCTGTAACGTTTGTTTCTTCTCACTCTGTGATATTGAAAACTATGCATTATCTTATTAATTACCCGAACAAAGTTGACACATGGTAATATTGAGAAAATTGTGATAGTGTTGAAATATAAGTATGATATGCATGTTTTCTATTTACAGAAGGAAGACTCACATTAGCATATGACCTATACATAATTTTTTGAAAGGTATTAATAATGTTGGTGAGGATTCTTAGACCTATGGACTAAATAATTAACAAAACTCCAGCTTATTATTTTCATTTCATAGGGGGCTATAGATAGCCAAATACATCTATTGAATGAGTGGCCACGTACATGATATAAGTTTAGAAAATAGCCACATAGAGTGATTACATGGACAACTACAAGGATGACCATGGATAATCAAAAACTTAATAGGTGGGCATTTATATATATTAAAAAGGTGGCCATTATATTATATTACAAAAAGGTTGCCTTTCTTTTATTTTATATTAGATAATATTATATATTATATTATTTCCTTATCATTCCTTCCCATCAAAGAAGCATTGGACTCCAGTGCATACAAAATGGGGAATAAAAGGAAGAAGGAATAGCTAGAACAAGAACAACAATTAGAACTAGAGTGACAACATTCATAGGAACTCAAAACTATAGTAGCAATAGGAGCAACAACAACAACATGAGTGATTACAAGTACAAGAGCTACAATAAGAATAATAAAATCTATAGCAGCTATTAGAACAACAACAAAAACAAGAGCTCATGAAGTAGCAATTGGAGAAATAAGAGCAACAAAAATTAGAGCATCAATAGGTGCAAAAACTAAAACAATCAGAACTACAACCGAAGTAGGAGGAGCAACAAGAATAGTCAAAATAATAGGAGGAGGAGTAGGCAACATACTGATGGGACAAAATATCTTTTGCTTGGGAATGATGAGATTGTGTTTGACTAAAAACTAATGCAATATTGTATGTTTGATGTAGATGTGTAGTGGGTTGGGTACTACAAATTAGAAAAGAGTGATGCTCATGTTGGAAGGTATAATTATTATGATATGCATCATACTACGCCCTATATTGATAAGGTTTACCTAGAAATATACCATAACAATCTATGGGAGTGACATCATAGGTAATAGTATCCACATATACTTAGGGCTAAAAGCAAAAGATAAGGTGCAAGTGTGTGTGATCATGGAAGTAGTACCATGGTCCTTCCATCCAAGTGGGTATGGTCAAGGATGAGGACATATATATAGCTACAATTTATCAATAATGGAATGCACAATCAAGTTTTGCTGCAATCCATTATCAATGATACAATCCACAAAGAAATTAGGTATAAGATGAGCATGAGTGACAAAAAAATGATCACGACCTTCTACAAGAGACTGATGAGTTAGTAAGGAAACATTATTAAGTTTACCTTGTAACTCAGGATAGGTTTGATCTTCATTATAAGTCTTGATAGAATTTTATAGAGTTTCAACATCCAATTTTTTGTCTTTGGGTTATTGTACAAACAATTGTTTCTTTTTGCTTTGGACAATTACTTATTATATGGTCCAAATTTTTATAATGATAATAAAATATTTTAGAAGGATATAAAGAATAAGAAGAAGAAGAAGGAGAATAAAAAGGAGAAGAATACTTCTTCAGATAGGAAAAATACTATTGGGTTTGATGTCTTCAAGTTCAAAATGTGTCTATTGAAGAAGTAGATTGAGGAGCTATTGAAAAAGATTATTGAGGTGCACTAGCTGATAAAGATTGAGGTGGATGAGACTAAGTAGAAATTTTTTCTTCTGCAATCTAATCTTGATTAAAAATTGTATCAAGTGTATTAAGTGGAGTATATTTCAACTCTCAAACAAGTGTGTTTGAAGGCCACTCTTAAAATTTACAATAAGAGTAGGTGAGTATCATGAATATGAAGTAGGATATGTAAGCAGTTGAACTGATAGATATGGTCTTGGAAAAATATATGGCTTTCTTGCCTCAAATGAAGCCAATGAATGAGCAAATATTCATCATAACTCGATGAATATAATGTAGACTTCAAAGATATGACCAATTCATCCCAAGCGATGATGGGATTCTAAGAAATTTGGCACTCAATGATCAAAATCTTAACAATACTAGAAAGTTTCAACTTAGCAAAGGAAAACTTATTATCATAAAGGATTTAATTGTAGGTAAACCAAGTGTCTATGTATAGAATCTAAATATTGAGAACTTTAGGATCTCTAGATCCATCATAGATTTTAACCTCATATTTGATATGAGAATGGGTGTTAGGAGTGTGGAACTCAAGTGAGGGAGATTAAACCTATATATTATTAACCTTATCAACCAAATTACTAACTGTATTAGCTAAGTCCATCATTTGTTCTATTTGTTAATAAGTGTTTGTCTTGTGATTGCCAAGGAGGGTAGTTGACCAAATTGATAAGGAAACAACTATTTTTGTTTAGGGGTATCAAGTATAAGTGAAAATGCATTCCATTTTACAGTAAATTCTGAGGCATAATTAAGTATATCAAACAATTATAAAAGTGACCTTCAATGGATCAGACTCAAAATGAGATTTTCAACGAGTATAAATAAGGGTATACTTGAGGAAAAATAAGTCCCTCTAAGTCAAGAAATTAGACTAATGTATACCCATCACATACAAGCAATATTTTACCATTTCATTAAGGAACTAAAAGAAAAAAGGCCCCACTTGCACTTAAAGACAAAAGAGGATCATGTTTGAATTTTTTTTTATACATTTGCAGCTTTTGACTTTCATGGAACATGTGGCAGGTACTTTTGGAGGGATGAACAAAACCAATTTGATACCTTAAATAGTGGGGCAACTCATTTTAACAGTGTGGCTATCGATCAACCATTCATCAGTCTCTTTATGCAATGTTGGTTTCAAATGAGATGAAGTGTATTATACTTCAGTGTTCCTCAGCTTCTATGGACAAGTGTTGAATGTTTGGTAATGCAAGCATGAACCTAAAAACACAATAGCTATCTAGTTTGCATGCACAACTCTTCACTAGGGAACTATTGTAGTAATCATGCCAAGGTGTTCCAATAGTGCAAATGTCATGAGCAACTGATAACACAAACCAATCATGATCGAGTATACAATTATCAACTTCCCCTATGGTCAAATGTTGATATGGAAAAATGTTGTCATGATCTGCTAACCCGATGAATTCTCAAGATATATTACAATAATAAAGTAGCTATCTTATCTGCTTTTGGATTATTCCATTAAGAAAATGTTAGATATGGATCATAAATATCACCATCAAACTACATACTATATCTCTTTTATGGGCTGAAGGTGACATTCCACCATAGAAGTTATGGAGACCAATAATATCGATAGCCTTAAGCTACACAATCAATGAAGCTCAACTTTGTATGGACATGCAAATTAATTTAATCGAACATGCATCATATCATTAGTATGATTTCTTAGTATGTCCTCCAAGTTAATCAAATGAGACCCATTCCATCTAATACATAAACTCACTCAACCAATTTTATTTTTGTTTCATGTTAATGATTAGTAGTCCAATCTCTAAAATTGGCATCTCCAATTTATCAGCCTTCAGCTTGACATATTTACTTGAAATATTTCAAATAGTCCAAAGTATGCCTTATATATCCCTTTCACCATACAACATCGAATGTCACCTTGCTCAATATTATTACCCTCCATCTAAGTTGAGTTGTCTAATAGCTTTTGAAACTGGTGACTCATAGGCCGACTAACAATGCTAACTAACATCAACAAAAAGTTGAATGTGCACCAACTATAAATATTTTCTTAAAAATTGAGCTAGACAAAATTATTTGAAAACATTTTTTGAAAAAATTATTTGACCTCCTCAAACTTGAATAATTTCTTCTCAATGCTTCTAAATTTGAGGTAAAGCAACCTCCAAATAGTTGTAGCTCTTCACAATGAATAGTTTGTTTTCATCAATATGGACACATGGATGGAATACGCATATTAATGCCCTAAAGTATTATATCAATGTCAAACAACTAATACATCCATCAATTTTCCATAAAAGACAAGTATTCTCACTTGTAGAAAATGTTGAAATGAGATCGTCTTGTCTTAAATCAACTAAAAGTTGATAATTACCAACTAATCACAACTTCTTGGGTGCAGCAAACCAGAATATTGGTTGACACAATAAAGACAAGAAAAACACAATCAAAAACTCACAAACCAAATTTATGCACCAATTCTAGGACCAATTGGAGGTATATTTCTCATTCCCTGTTTAAACTGTGTTGGCCTATGAGAAGAGGATACTCTCTCCTAATATAACATATTGCTTTGATACCAAAATGACAAGAATTATCAAACACACGAACTAAACAATTAACAAAACTCTAGTTTGATTGTTTTTATTCTATAGGTGGCTATAAATAGGTAATACTTCTCCTGAATGAGTGACCACGTAAATGATATAAGTTTAGAAAATAGCCACATAAGCTGATTACATGACTAATTACAAGGATGGCCACAAATAATAAAAAATTAATAGATGGACATATATATATATATATTAAAAAGGTGGCCATTATATTATATTACAAAAAGGTGGCCCGACTTATATTTTATATTATATATATTATTTCTTTATCATATGTCTTTTTTTTTTAAGTTCCATAGTGCATAAGGGGAGAGTTGGTTATTGAAAGAAAGGTTAATTTTTTTTAAGGAAGGTCACGAGTTTAATTCACTTAGAGGGCATTCGAAAAAGGAGAATTTGATAGAAAAATATTTTTTTGGGAGAGTAAATTGGAAGAAAATTTAAGAATTTTTTTAGAGAGTACAAAATAAAGTTATTGTGTTGAAAACATTCCTATAGTTTTTTTAAAAATTAAAATTTATAATATAGTGAAAATTTTCAAAATAAAAAGGGGTGCATTTAGGGAGTTAAAAGGTGTATAGATGCACTTTTTTTTAATGGGTATTTTTTAAGTCATCAAATAAATAGTGGCATAAGAGAATAAGAATATTTTGTAAAAAGGTGAATTTTAACAATGATTGAAACCTATTCTTTTCAAACAAATTTTGCATAAAAAATGATTTTGTACACAAAAATCAAATGTGTAATTTGCACAATTGCAACAATTGGTATAAATGATGCCTTTGACTTGTATTTATAGGTAATGTCATTGTGTTAAGCTATTGCATTTATAGCCTAATAAAATTATCATAACAACGTCTAAGAAATGACCTATAGATCTTTAAGGAGGAACAAGGACACTTTTCTATATATTTTTTGTTTCACTCCATTTTTTACGCCATTTGTTACTATCATTGGACATAATTCCTAAAATTAAGAAAAACCAAGTATATAGAAAAGTTACACACGTATGAGTATTTCTCTTTAATTAGGTGTCATTAACTGGATGAATCCTTTTTAATACAACCTTGATACCAAGTATCAGTCTCTTTCATGTATCTTAATGTCTCTCTCATGTACAATTGTATATATAAAGAGGATAGCTTCTTCCACATACCGAAAAGTATATAGAAAGAGTGGGTATATCAAAAGTTTAGTATATAGGACTAGTGCTATATAGAAAAGGAGACCATTTTGGGAGTAGCTTATTCCACATACCTATAGGTATATAGAAAGAGTAGAAATATCAAAATTTAGTATATATGATTGATGGTGTATAGAAAAGGAGATCATTTTGGAAGATATAAGGAAATTTTGCCATGGCTACATAAAAATATTTCTCAAAAAATCTTAGTTACTAAAGGATTTAAATTTTGCATCATGGAAGAAAAAAATGAGAATAATATCAGTGGTGAAAAAAATATAGGATATAGTTACTGGTAATGAAATTCTTCTTGAGGAGACTGCAACTAGACAAAAGTATGATGAAGGAGATGCAAACGCACTTATGTCATCACATTTGGAGTGGCTAATAAAATACAAATACATATAAATTAAGAAAAAATATTAAAATATGCATGGGATAGACTTTGTACCCTATTTGTGTAAAAAATTAAGCCATAATCCTTTATCTTTAGTTACAAAGGGTCAAAGATGGTGAGAGTTGATTAATTCCTTCAAATATTTGCAGATTTGAAGTCAAGGTTGAACACCATGGAATAAAAGGTGGAAGATAAGCTCTTAGTCTCAATTTTACTTAAAGCTCTTCCTAAATCATTCAAAACATCGATGACATCTCTCTAAGTATCAATAAAAGTGTGTCATTTGAAGAATTGGTAAATATACTTCAACAATATGAAGTTGAGAATCAATTGAGAGATGATTTGTTCAATAATGTCCTTATCTCCACAAAAAAATTATAAAAAATGAAAGGGTCCTTCCACTTCATTTTCAACACAAAAGCAACCTCAATGGAGGAGAAGTTATTGTCATATTTGTGAAAAATGACATAATACTAAATTGTGTAATTATAACATGATGACTTGTTGGAATCAAATTCAAAGGCCTCCTCAAAGAAATTAACTATTTCAATAACATCAACAAGGGAAATATCAAGAAATACCACAAAAACAAGGGTATATTGCTCAAAGGGAATCATAACAAAATTATGAATAAGAGTGAGAAATAGCACATAAGGTCCTCATGACCAAGGAAGTGCCAAAACCAAGAAATAAAGGGGATAGTAAACAAAAAAAGAAACAAGGTGAATTTCAAAAGTGTGTCACAAAGGTAGTGAAGGTATAGAATTTTCAAAACTAAAGTCTTGTTTGTAATCAATTCTCAAAAATTTGGTGAAGGATACTTTGAAAATGATGTGAAAATTTCTATTGGTATAGTGAGAAGAATATGCATGGCATTGTGAACCCTTGAACATCCTTAAGGTGCAATATAGAAATAAAAAATATATTATTAATTAGTTGAAATATAATTCCATGATGAAATATTGTTGTGACACAAGGGATATTCTTCAAAGGATATATTTCAGTAATGATACTAGTAATCTGAGGCACATGATGAAAGATGGTTGTTGTGATGTATATGATCTTGTCCAAAGGGAAGATGTAGATTATGCTACAAGAGATTTGGATATTGCAAAAGATGGTTGTATTGTCCATGATAAAGGCTATATTTTCTAAAATGAAAGTGATGGTGATTGTTCAAATTATGTTGAAGGTCATTATGATCATGATTTGTGGTATTTGAATAAAAGTGGTGATAAAGAAATTGGGTGCCTTGAAAAGCATACCAAAGGTATTGGTTCAAAAATAATGAGAAAAATAGAATACAATGGTATGGAGTTGGGAATATATGGGCAAGGTATGAAGATACCCATAATTCTAGGTATAAATCCAAAGACTAAAGGCCTTGGTTATGATGATCCAATGGGAAGCGACGAGACCAAGTTTTTGACAAGAAAAATCTATGCAAAGATGAAATTATTGATCAAGAAGGAAGCTATGACACTAATTTTGTGAAGAAAGTATCATATGCAATTTTTTTTAGGGTGAGTTGTTGTAGTAATTATGGAAGATCTAGATATGTGATAGCTAGGTGGTGGAACTTTTATTCTTTTGTGATTTGTGGAGGTCATAATAACTCCCAAAGAAAGTTTTGGCACAAAGAGAAAGTGACCAACAAAGTACATACAAATTTTTGATGAATGAATATATGAAAATGGGATAAATTAAAATAAATATTGAATGGTTTCTATTGTAGATACTAAAATCATGTCAAATTGATTAGATTTCCAAGACACACTCTAATAGACACCATATGGCCCCCTTGGGCAACCCTCAAAGGTTAAATAGTGGTCCTAGACACTTTTGGGAGGTTATACCCCACTTTTGGGAAGTTTTGGGCCATGTAGGCATGGCCATACCACCCGAGGATGACCACAGTGCATGGTCGTCCCACCCAAGGATGACCACCAAAAATCGTCCCTAGGTGGGATGACCATGAACTTCAACCCTTAAAAATTCAAAGGTCAGACAAATGGCATCCATATTCTACAATTTATCCCACCCATTGAAGCATGCCAGTCTGAGGGTGCATAACTCTCATGCCAAGTTGAAAATTGGAGGTCAAATTGGAGATTCCTTCCCCTCAATGCATGGCAAGGTTGGGACAAATGGCGACAACTGTTTCACATGGCCAAGCATGACCATTTGACCATATGCTCACTTGATCTATAAAGTGGATGTTATCATGAATGGCTCACCCTAGGATGGCCATAAATCTGTGTGCAATTTTATTTTTATTATTTCTTAGATCATTTCTAGAACACATTATATGCATGATCCTAAGTTTTGGTAGCATTTGGAACAGTTTTGCATCATCTATTATACATTTCCTCTTTTAAGCTCATTATCGCATATATCTCTTTGATTGCATTTTAATCCACACATGCTATTAACAAATCTAATTTCTTTGTGTGTAGATCCAGGTATCACAATGTGCAAGGAAGGAGCAACAAGTTAGAACAATGATAGAACATTATGGCGACATCAAAAGCCCACTCTTCAATCATGAGTGCGAGGAAGACACTGGAGCGCACCTCAAAATTATGAAAGGATTTGATCCTTTGGAAATTGTAATGAGTTGTATCAATTGAGAGCCCTCAAGGGGATATTTTGTAACTGCATATTTTACAAATGCAATAATATAAAGAGAACCACCCATTTATTTCACTTATTTGTCATTTTATGCTTACTTGAAATGTCGCTTTTGTAGTGCTTAGATCAATAGAGCAATAGATGCATTTCATTTCCCTTTGCTAGGTGCGTCATTTTTTCCACTCTACAGTGGTGATCATGGTGGGACCCCTATCCTGTTTTATTTAGCTAAGTTTTGACCCTATTTTTGCTTTTGAAATGTTGCAGGTTTTGGCCGTTCTGGCCTGAAACGGCCCCTGATTCCCTAATTGGAACACCCAGGGGCAGCCACAGCAGTCGTCCCACCCAAGGACGGCCCCAAAATTTGTAGCCGTCCCACCCTAGGATGGCCACAAAATAGAGGGTCTGCAACTCAAATTTCCAGAAACATCAACATCTTAGGCTTTCAAGGTAAGTAACTGCACCTTTACTTTGCATTTTTACTGTTCAAAAAAGGTCAAATTTAGTTTTTCTTTCTCCCTTTATTTGCTTGAAAGATAGATTTCACTTTTCTTTAATCACAAGGATAACAAAAAGAAGAAAAATAGAAAAATAACTAAGTAGGAATGCATCTGTGTGGTTTGATTGCTTGCGACCTACCTAATGGGTAGGTTGCCATTTAGGGCATGCATTTTGTAGGTTCAATTTCTATCTAATACTTCTAAAAGTGAAACGTCAATTTTGCATTTAGTGAAATATCATTGAGTGCTCTTTTGTTTTACTTTATTTAAGTATAAAAAACACACACACACACCATGATCCAAAGTGAACATCAATGACGTTGGGCTCTCACATCCAACCCATTGATCAAGACCAATGGTGGAAGTCATTACCACTCGGTTGGCTTGTCTGAAATTGTATCATCGGGACCCATTCATGGCCAAGGCCAATCCAAGAACTATCCTATCCATGGAAAATAGCATGCACTCCTCCTCAGAGGGTGTATAGCTGCCCATGGTGTACTGGGTGAGGATCGGTAGAACCTATGCTACCTCGTCGAGTATGGATTTCATCCCCATATTCTGACTTGTGCGAGTATATAGGTGAAATCCCTTTAACAATTTGAGTATTACATCAACCATTGCAAAACACGATAAGGATTCAAATTGTATTGAACAAAAAATCAAAACACACCAAACAGCTTAGGGATTCACATCTAAAACTTAAAGGAGATAATCACATTGTTTGCTTGTGTGCTTCTTTGATCGTTTGATTGTGTGTTTCTAAAATTTAAAAGAGATAATCATGTTGTCTACTTTGTGTGTTTCTTTATTGTTTGGGTAATCAACATAAGCTCCTACCATCTAGGACCAAACCCTAAAAAATAAGCTACTAATTTTTTAATCAACATCAAAAAAATTAAAAATCATGCAAATCGGAGCTATAACAAAAAAGTTATGTTGGTTTTATGATTACTCTATTTTTGAGTGATTTTAAAGCCAAAAATAGGGAAAAACTGCACTAAAACAATCATAAAAATCCCTAGACAACCCCAAAAACTACCAAATTTGTTTTTTTGTCTTAGTTAGCTCCTTGTGCACCCCTCACAATATTTTTGAGGCTTGGCTCCACATTTTCCCAAAATTCCTAAAATTGGGCATTTCTCCACGAGCCCCGGTTGGCCAAATATTCCAAAAATACAAATTTTGACTAGGAAGTCATTTTTTGGAGCCCTAGCCCATTGTGATCAGCTCATCGTGCTGATCATTTTGATATACAACACCCATAACATTTTTGGAAGTCAAAATTTTCTACTATGGCCGAGGGACCCCCTTTTATGGATTTGGTCCAAATGCGGTTGAAAACAAGACCTCCAATTCAGAGAGAGAATCAAGCTCCATAACCAGTGAATATCTCCAAATAAGTCCAGAGGACATGCCCATCCCTGAATGGCATCCCAGGTTTTATCATAACAACAATACCATCCCTAGGGGGCAAACCTTCGAGATATCCCTACTAGGGAAGCACCCATAGGTCCTCTAGGAAACCTTCTTGACTTGATGGAATTCTATATAGTGAATAATCTACCCACTGAGGGGTCTAGTAGGTCAATATCATGGATTCACATCCTAGCTTGCTCTATACATCAATCGAAATATGAACATGAGAGTACACCATGGCCTAGCCTAGATGAGCAAACCACCCTATTTGATCAAGTAAGTCACCCCCATACTCCTCACAGAGAGCACTCAGTGTGCACACGTCGTGCTTCTGTATAGCCTACATATACAGAGCTTACATCTAAACCTGAATATGAGTCTTTCCTTATAGATGAGGAAGAAGACCCAAGTCATCCTCCTACTCCTCATGAAGAGTACTTGGTGTGACCACATTGTGGCTCTACATCATCGGACTATACAAAGTTTATTCATAAACTAGAGTATCAAGTCAATGTAACCTTTAGGGAGCATGGAAAATAAGCAATAGATTCTACTAGGGGGAAAGACATGATAAACCCATTTGTATTTCAAATATGAGGGCACACAAACCCCATGCAACTGAGCAACAAGATCATACTCATCAAGCACTTAGGCCAAATCTTAATAGGCAACAACATACAGATCAACTCTAGTTGGATCAACAATAATTAAATCAACAATGGGTGGACTCACAATGAGCACACCTACAAAGGTTGTATCAACAAAAGATACAAGAACAACAAAAGATACAACAAGAGCAATTGCAAAATGCATTACATGAAGTGGTGCTTACACCTAGCACCTATAGGATGCAACAACGTGCAAGGTGCCCAATACAATCTCAAAATATTCTCCCTCAACCATGCAAAAATCATGTTCAACATCAAAGGCCATTATATGGTTATCATCAAAAGCCTCATACTCCTCAAAAATACCAAGATCAAGATGAGGAAGAATCATATGAAGAGTCCCTATGGAAACATCAAGAGCAAATATATACCTACCCTGAATCTAGTTGTGATGAGGTACCTAATGATCATACTTATCATCCACCTCAACATCAAAATTGACCTCCTCTATCTAATCAAGGGTGATAACAGGATGATCATATCATGACTCTTGGGGCATTCAAAGTGCTAACTGATCGGGTAAAGACATTAGAAAAGCAAGATCAAATTTTGGGTTATAAAAAACCCACACTAAAGTAGCTTAGCAATCAGCCTTTGCATCCATCAGTGTCATCACTAACATACCCATCGAATTTCAAGATGCCTAAACTTGAAAAGTTCAAATATGATGATGATGCATGAGAGCACGTGACAAGCTTCATCCATATGTGCTTTAGTTTTCAAGACAATGACCCCTTGATGTTGAGAATATTCCTTACAAATTTAGTTGGGGATGCTTTGGAATGGTATAATCATCTACCACATCATAGCATAAACACCTTTGAGCAATTGGTCGATGTGTTTCTGGGATATTTTACCTCTAGCACTAAGGAAATGACAAACTTGACTGACTTGTCTAGCCTTCATCAACTTGATGATGAGCCAGTTATGGAGTATGGCAATAGATGGAGGAAGGTGATGTCAAAACTACCTTTCACCCTACCCATAACGGAACTCACCCAAATGTTTACTAGAAGTTGTTCAAAGTAGATTTCACTTCTCTTACAATTACAACAGTATCAAACATTCGAGGAGGCCTTAGCACAGGCCAAGATCATTGAGGACATCAAGGTCCAGGAGGGTGATGTTCAACTCCACAAAGGGGAATGGCCAAACAAGAATATTAAAGGTGGTAACACGCAACAAAATGTGGCCCCAATCAATCAAGTGGTTTTGAGTATCCCTGAACCCTCAAATCGGGCTCCACCACCATAATTACTAGTGCAGCCTAATTACCAGGCTCAGCCTCCATTGGCCAAAAATCATATACAACAAAAGCAAATACAAGGCCAACCACATCGGCCACCATGACAATATACTCATTTTTTAGAGCCCTTAGCATCGATCTTCAATCGATTGTATGAGGCACAAGCAATCATGCTTCCCGAGATCCATCCATTGAAACCTAATAAGCGTAGATCAAAGGTGCACAGGGAAAATCTATACTATATTTACCATCAAAAAATAGGCCATGACATCCAGACATGTTATCCCTTTAGAGATTTAGTTTAGGATATGATCGAGAGGCAAGAGCTTCCAATGGGCAATCCTCTTGCTCCAAACAACCAACCAATAGGAGTCTTCCAAGACCCCTTGCTCACACACAAAGTAAACACAACACCTGCCAATCAAGTTAAGCAATCTAATTAGGTACATATTAATCCACCTCCCCAAGAGTTTGTGGGAATGATTAGCATTGTAATAAAAGACCAGATCACAATCAATCTACACAACCTGTGATTTCATCCAATGTTTCACCTTCACCTGTCTTGTCTCATCGAAACATTGGCATTGCACAAGATTCCATGCCACAACAAGGGAAGTCAATTTTTGTTGCTCTTCCTAATTAGGCTGACTATATTGTAGTGGAAAAAATGCATGCTGGGGGTCCCAAAGGTAGCATACCTTCCCTGCCATCCACATTACAACCAATGAAGCATAGTGAGAACTCTAAAGGTATTGCACCTTCCTCACTTTCATTGAGTAGCACACACATTAGGGGTACCTAAGGTATCATACCTTCCCCTCCTAAAACATCAAAAATCAAAAAAAAATCACAAAGCAATAAAATCCAAAAACATTGAATTCAAAATCATAAAATTTCAAAAACAATTGAAAACATTAAAAACACAAAAAATATTTGCATTTACATTTTGTATATGCATTCATTTAATTGCATTGCATTAGGTATTTTCATCCATTGCACTTGCATTAGGATAGGTTGTTTTTTCAATCCTACAAATGACACCACGTTTGTGTGCCAATCATGCATCCATAAATAATCATCATCCATTCACCCTTGTGAGTAATTGTGTTTTTCAACACAACCCCTTCCTGTTGCTATAAGGAATATACTAGGATTTTACGATCATTCAACCTTACCTAGTGATCTTCTCAGATTTTGTAGAAAGCTATCTTCACTTTCAGAAGATGAGGTCTAGTTTTGATAGCACCTAGCATATCTCAAAATCCTATCACTAATCAAACACTAATAATCCTAGTTTGAACAAGGGAAAGATGAACACCGCAAAGTGGTCCTGGTCACCTTAAGCGAAAGGTTTTTACTTGCTCACCTTGTGATGCGCATGGTCTAGGGTGTTGGTCATTGACAAAAGGACAAGCTCCCCCCTACCCAAATAAATCCCTTGCTTTCATAAAAATAAGCAAAATCCCAAAAAGCAAAAATCAAAAGCAAAATAAATAGTGATTTTCATCACTAAACAAATCCCTTGCTCAAAGAAAACAAAATACAAAATAAATAGTGATTTTCATCACTAAGCATGAGCAAGTATCCCACATCAATGTGAAGAAAATAAGGGGGTGAAGAGCTTGAATCCCTGGAATGGTTAGTATTTTAAAACCATCGAGTGATCCCCAATACAACAATGGGATGAATGAATCCTACCTAGCATTGGGGTAGTTCTAAGCAATTTACAAAGTGAGCTAGCTTTAGGTGGCTTGTATCGCCTAGTGGTCTAATCCAACTAAGTCCAAACTTAGGATCATGATGAACATATGGTGATCCTCATTACAACAATGGGCTGAATGAATCCTGTCTGGCAATGAGGTAGTCTTATGTCTCATCTAATATATTCATTTGCACACACAGGGATAATGAATATCTTGGTCTTCATAACAAAAGCTTTTATCTTTCAAGAGTCTTGTATAGTCATTATACAACTTTTGATTAATCAACTAGGGTGTTTGAGTCTCATGGAAAACCTCAAAAATTCCCTAATAGCAACAAATCATTACATCAATCATACACATTTTTTCTTTATGAAATTTTGTTTATTAAGTGGTGTTCATGAAATAGGATAGATACCGGATAAATATTAGCAATGATATTTAGATGGCCACTGACTATTTTATGCATATATTTTAATTTACAGAAGCTTATAGAGAAAGCCTACACATCTCACAATCATCTCATTTCACATATGGATGCTTAAATGATTAATTCTTATGATAAGAGTTATCATTTTCATTCATGATTTTCATACATTCTGTGGTGTCATCCATCAGTTTGTCAAAACACATATTAATTGTATTCCTTATGTTTTAAGTGATTAAAGCATACAGGTTCATTTACATTAGATCATCATCATGTAAATAATGCATTACATACATTGCATTCACCATATCATACCAACATAACTTAAGTGCATAAACAATTGAAACAAATTAAACATGCATTTAACATTCACCATTGCATCCATATATGCATACATAGTAGAGCATCTACACATCTAGATCACAACATCTAATCATACATTTATCATCTAGCTAGTGCATGTCATTAGTACATCGCATACATATAGCATATTGGCATCATCAATAGGTATTGCATCCATTAGTGCATCCATAAATCATAACACATAATGCATCTAATGGTCCAAAATCGCACAATTGCAAATCACACAAACATTTTGAAACATCAATTGGGGCATTATTGGTATCATACCTCCCCTAATAAGCAATCAAATAGTTAAGCAATCAATTTCAAAAAGCTCCAAAGAAGCCTATACCTTTGGTCAATTCAATCAAGTCATCTTGGTCAAGCGACTCATCGCTTTCATCACTTACCTTTTTCCTCATCGACTCATCGCTTGAGGGGGTAGTCATAATAACAACATTCATAATAAAAATCAATAATTAAACACTCAATCATTGCTAAGTGCATTCGTGCATGAATCATTGCCAAAGATAATCATGCACCCTCCTTGCTTGGGGTAAATAAGCAAAAGATCAAAAGCAAATTCAAGCAAACTAGTAAGCTTGTATCCTATTGCCATCAAGGCTAGGATTTGACTTAAGATTATCTCCTAATCACCATAAAGGCTAGGATTTGAATTAAGCTTATCTCCTAATCACCATCAAGGCTAGGATTTGACTTAAGCTTTATCTCCTAATCGCCATCAAGGCTAGGATTTGACTTAAGCTTTGTCTCCTAATCACCATCAAGGCTAGGATTTGACTTAAGCTTTATCTCCTAATCACCATCAAGGCTAGGATTTGACTTAAGCTTATCTCCTAATCACCATCAAGGCTAGGATTTGACTTAATATTTATCTCCTAATCGCCATCAAGGCTAGGATTTGACTTAAGCTTTGTCTCCTAATCGCCATCAAGGCTAGGATTTGACTTAAGATTATCTCCTAATCACCATCAAGGCTAGTATTTGACTTAAGCTTGTCTTCCAAAATCCCAAATTAAGCCTTCCACACCATTGGAAGCAATTATTTTGAGATGTGTGCCCTTCTCATGATTGGGGCATCTAATGTTGATCAGATCAATGATCATCATTTCACCTACAATATGGCTTTAGGCTATCTATTTTATCAATGATCATCATTTAACCCCAACCAAGTCATATGGGTCAAGCGACTCATCACTTTTATCACTGGTCATTCCCTCATCGAATCATCACTTGAGGGGGTAGTCATAATTAACAAATTCATAATCAAAATCAATAATCAAACACTCAATCATGCAAATCGTATTTGTCAATGAATCATTGCCAAAAACAATCATGCCCCTGCTTGGGGTAGAAAACAAGCAAAAATTTCAATTAAACAAATTCTTGGCATTACTGAACCATGAAGGATCATAGGCCTTGCCTCTTCATGACTGAACAATGTCCAAGATCAAGTAAGCCTAACGCAAAAGGTTGTACTTGAATCAAGTTCCTTAACTTGTCAAAAGCAAGGATTCAAGGATGCATGCTCTTTCCATGATTGGGGCATCTAAATTTGGTTAGGTTACTGAATAACCTTAATCATTTGATATTTTAGTCATCTAATTTTTCTTTGTGCTATGCTGCACACAATGCATCCCAAAAAAGGGTATCTGTAGACACTAAAATCATATCAATCCGATTATACTACCAAGACACGCTCTAATCGACACCATATGGCCCCCTTTGGTAACCCTCAGAGGTTAAATAGTGGTCCTAGCCACTTTTGGGAGGTTCTACCCCACTTTTGGGAAGTTTTGGGCCATGTAGGCATGGTCGTCCCACCCTGGGACGACCATAGTTCATGGTCGTCCCACCCTAGGACGACCATATTTCATGGTCGTCCCACCCAGGGATGGCCACCAAAAACCATCCCTGGGTGGGACGGCCATGGCCTTGGACCCTTAAAAATTCAAAGGTGAGACAAATGGCACCCAAATTCTACCATTTACCCCACCCATTGAAGCATGCCAATCTGAGGGCGCATAACTCTCATGCCAAGTTGCAAATTGGAGGCCCAAAATGGAGATTCCTTCCCCCTCCAATGCATGGCAAGGTTTGGACAAATGGCGGCACCTACCTCACATGGCCAAGCATACCCATTTGACCATATGCTCACTTGAGCTATAAAGTGGAGCCATTCCACCCAATTTTAAAGAGGATTCTTTGCAATATTTCGCCACGAAGTGCTACCAAGATTTATCCCCAATTCACTATGTGTTTTTCCTTGAGATCTCCATCAAGCGAAGGAGGTTTTCAAGTGATTCCAAAACATGCAATCCATTTATAAAACTGACCCATTTGAGTGAATCAGATCCTAAAATTTGATGACAACACCCCTAGGAGTAGCTTAGACCAAATCCCAGAGGAATTGGTGGCAAAAACCACCAGATTTGGTGGTCGTCCCACCCCAGGATGACCCCCAAATTATGACAGTCCTAAATGGCTCACCCAAGGATGGCCACGAATTGGAGCACTATTTTCTTTCTATTTTTACATAGATCAATTCTAGAGTAGATTTTATGCATTTTGTCAAGTTTTGGTGCAATTTTGAGTTGTTTTGCACTTGTTATTATGCATTTCTTGTTTTGTTATCCTGAATGGCACACCTAGGGATGGCCATAAATTTGTGTGCAATTTTATTTTTATTATTTTTTAGATCATTTCTAGAGCACATTATATGCATGATCCTAAGTTTTGGTAGCATTTGGAACATTTTTGCATCATCTATTATACATTTCCTCTTTTAAGCTCATTATCGTACATATCTCTTTGATTGCACTTTAATCCGCACATGCTATTAACAAATATGTTTTCATTGTGTGTAGATCTAGGTATCACAACACACAAGAAAGGAGATACAATTTTGACAAAGGATATATCATCACAGTGGTATCATAAGCCCGCCCTTCAATTTGTGAGTGCGAGGAAGACACTAGAGTGCACCTGAGATTCTAAGAGGATTTATTCCTTTGGTACATATGTAATGGTTGTATCAATTCAGAGTCCTCAAGGGGATGTTTTGTAACCGTGAATTTGACAAATTGAATAATACAAAGAGTACCATTATATATTTTACTTATTTTTATTTCACGCTTGCTTATAATATCACTTTTATAGTGTTTAGATAAATAGAGCAATAGATACATTTCATTTCCCATTTTTAGGTGTGTCATTTTTTTTGCTCTACATCTATAGGAAAATATGAAGTTTGTTGAATGAAAGAAATGAAAGTTTTACCATGAAAAATATCTTGGGAACTTGAAATAAGTGATTTCTATATTAGAGTATGACCCAAGCTATGCTTGGAAGACTTGCAATGATAAGACCTATAGTAAAATATTATGTGGAATATTTCAAATATGTGGAAGAATTTAAAGATATAATTCAATGGTAATTTCCCAAAGGTGATGACCTAAAGGTAGATCCATAGGTTGAACCAAAGGTAATGATGACCTACAAGAAAAAGACCCAAAGGTAACCTAGAGGTGATGATGACCCAAAGGCAACCCAAGATAAATGATGAATTTGAGGTAAAGACCTAGAGGTAATGACCCAAATACTGATCCAAAAAGGAACACTTGGTGTAGACTATCTAGAGCTAGAGCTAGTAGAGCCAAAGCTAGAGACACTAAAGCCAAAGCACATTTCTAGTGTACCACCCCCAAAATCATAGGGGCTAGTAATATTTATACCAAATAATATAATAAGGGGAGGTGCTAGACTTTATTACATTATTTTTTGTCATGTATATAATAATTACATTATTTTTTGTCATGTATATAATTATTACATTATTTATTTTCATGTATGTAATTATTACATTTTGGGGGATGTTAATTAGTTCATCTTATTTATGGATGAATAGAAATATACCTTAAGAAAGAATGAGAAATTTTGATGAAGGTGAGACACCGAAAGGTCTCTTGAAATTAAGAGATACCATTTTATATAAGTATAATGGTTGTACATGTATTTGCTATGATGAAAAATTGGTGAATAATAGTTGCAATATCATTGTTTATTGTTGCTTGTTTCCTCCATTACCAAAAATTTAGCAATGGATTTTGAAAAATCAAATAATTTTAACTTTATTTACACCTATATAAATCCATCAATGTGTATATTTAAAAACATGCATATCAATTTGACAAGTTCAATGAAATTAAGACCATCTTGCTTGATAAACATTGGAAAAGTTACATATAATTTAATAGGTAAATACGTTAGTGTTAATCATTTAATCTTCAATTTATTATCAAATTTTAAGCTTGGTTTAATAGATTAGACATTATAAAATATTTTCTATTGAATGACTTTATGTATAAAAAACTTAAACATTGTTAGAAATAGGCTATTACATCATTTGGATTATGTAAATGTACCTTTATTGGTACATACTTAGGACAATAGATATATTTAGGGGGAAGTTATCTAGTTACTTCATGGAATGTAATAAATACACAAGTGTCAAAGTGCAAGTTATATATGTAAAATATATCCCCCGCACACCTAGGTAGAGTGTTTGCCATGGAACCTATTTCCTATATAAAGGGCCTTAGACATAGATATAGAGATACAAATAGATAAATAGTGTAGTGTAGATCAGTAGTGGCATGATGTAGCAATGTGATGTATTGTGATGGGGTGTAATATGCTCAATGCCCATTCTTGAGTTGTAGCTATATTCATGGAGTGTTCATTTCATCCATAACTACTTTTTTAAACATCTCTATATTTTTTATTTATAGTATATTTTCAGTCATCTCACATATTTACTTTATTTCATATTATTCTACATCTTGTGATTGCTATATCCCATTACATATTACATTAAAAGCTAACGGCGATATTAGAGCTATGGTAGGTCAATAAGGAAACCACCATTATTATTGACCCTAAGTTTTTTGACAACCTGACGTGCCATTCGACCATTCACTATAAAAATTATTAGAAGAGTCTAGGTGGTAGAATTAAGGAGAGCTACAAGTAAGAACTGAAAAAAATATTAGATTCTATAATACTGAGATTGCATATGGATAGTCTTTCCACAAATTTTCAAGGGAAAACTTGTGAAGGCTAGGACTCAGCACTTGATCCACTAGTTTTATGAATCAACCAGTGAAGCTCATCTAAGAGATCTAGAGAAACTAACCTGAAGGTTATTTTATTACAAGGAATTAATACTAATATTATTGGGACACCTCCTACAATAGAAATCTAGGATATTTCAACTTCTTTTCTTGAAGGTTGAATTGCCATCATAGCGCAAATATTAGTTGTTGTAACAGAAGAACACTATCGAAGAGACGTTTAGAGAATAATTGTAGTGAAGTTTGGATACATGAGATATCCATTGGTAGATTTGAAACTTTATAAGAAGAAAAGGCCATAGAAGGCTTGATCTAGAAGAAAATGCCATAGAAACCTTGATCCAGATGAAAATTCCATAGAAGCCTTGATCTAGAGGGAAAGACCATAGAAGCCTTGGTACTGAAGAAAAATCTATAGAAGCCTTGATCCTAAAGAAGAATCTAGAAGAGAGTATCTTATTCAAAAGCACATTTTAGTACTAATACTTTGTTGTAGGAATAGGGAGATTTAGTGAGTTGGGAAATCTTCCTAAAAAAAGGTTAGAAACAATATCTTCTTCATAATCAATCTAGAACCTGAAGCAAAAGAGATTAGGAGAAATATCTTATTGATGAAGAAGTACTAGGAGATTTTTCCTCGAATATAGAGGTAACATAATCAGATATCTAAGATAATTTCTCACCACCAAAACTTCTAGAAGTAGAATATTGAATATAAGGTATTAAAGAAGACCAGAAGAAGCTAAAAGATCTTGGAGAAGCCTCTATGAGCATCTAGTAAAAGGATTGGAGAGCCTTGCTGAAGAAATCATCAAAGGAGTTCCAAGGAGAACTCATTGAAAAAATTCACTATTGGAGATAGTGAAATATTTGGGACAATTTTTGCCATCCGACAACAAGTCCAAGAAGAAGAATTTGGCAAGGAGTTCCAAATCTTAGAAGACCTCAAGACATTTATAATCTTGAGAACATGATCCTATTTGAAGTCAAAATTCAAAAAGAATCTTGAAGGAAGATTCAAACAGAAGAAGCCTACCAAAACCAAGAGATTTGTAGATTACCTCTCACAACAAGAAGGCACCACTTTAGAATCAAATATATCTTCTAATCTACAACAAAAGGAGGATACTACAAGAGAAGAATAAGCCATAAGAATCCTAGGCTCATGAAAAAGAGTTGAAGACCATATTTTGGTGAAGACAAAGTTGTTAAAGGTAGCCTACAAAGAGCTACAAGATCTTACTCAAGACAACAAATTGGTGATATTAGACACCAAGATCTACATCCTCTACATAAGTTGTGAAAAGAGCTTTTAGAAAAAGGTAATCAACTATTGGTGTAAGTAAATTCATTAAGTGGATTACTTATTAGGTTTTTTTAAGCACCTTGATTAGAGTAAAGTTGCAAAAAATAGAGTTGAATTAAGAATATTAAAATGTGCAAAAATAAAGGATTCTATAAGTTTCATTTGCACTTTAGGAGTTGATTAGATTTTATAATCTCAAACTATCTATCAAATACCTATCATCTATTCTGGAAAGAAAATGAAGAGTAGATCCTATTACCTTGCTTATAAAGAAATTTTAGAATAATTCTCAAAGATTCATTTCAGATTATTGTTGATTAGTTGATGTAAATTGATTAAGTGCATTATTTTTAGAGTTATTTGGAGTGATAAGGTGAAATTGTTAGTGTAGTAGAAATAAAATATTATTGGATTCATTTTACACTATTATATTGCTCTCAAAGATTATTGTTTGTGTTCATTAGAAGGGAATAAAAATAGAATTTGTAAAAGTGTCTAAAGACACTATTAATGCACCGATATATGCAAATTTAAAGTGGCCTAAGGAAGCCACAAAATCAGCTCAATACTCCAATAATTGGATAAGAAAGTAACCACCATAAGACCATCAAAAGAAACCTTGAACGAGACTTGGTGAGTCTCAAGTTCAAAGCACAAGAAATAGTGTAGAAAAATAGCTTCTATCATGTGGTTACATGCTTGGATTCATCTATAAAATATCCAAGAAATCAGGGGAAGGTTTCTAATCAAGGAGACAACCTCAAAACCCCTATATTGCACTCAATATTCTGCCTCAAAAAATAGAAATTAAGACTTACAAAGAGGAGTGCAAAAGAAATTGCAATAAGGTCATATTTTATTAAACTACTTTACATTATAGTGCATTATTTCTAATCTAGTTATACAGTGAGATAAGGCATATTCAAATGTGCCTAAAGGGCACTACACTTGCTAGAAAATTATTCGAAAGTAGTCGTATGCTAGCAACCATCCAAGCCTATTCCATGGAGCCATTCTAAGGGCTCATACTCCTCACATTCTAGAAGGTAGAACCTGTAATATTTATGTACAAGATCAAGGGAAAAACACCATCATTCAAAGATCAATAGCATCTATGTAAGGAGAAAAAAAACATATACAAAGAAAAAATAAGTTGAAGCACCATTGGAGTATTACTTAATCCGTATACACTCATTAAAAGCAGTGATCAATACCTCCATTATGTTGCTCCATATCCCAACAAAAATATGTGCAGATGAATGAAAGTAAAGGTGGAGATTTACAAAGCTAAAAATATCTAAAATGGTCCATTCAAACTAGCAAGAGAGACTACGTCCATGCAGAGATGATAGTGACACTTGTCACTAAAGGAGAACCCTAACGATAAATTCAAGAGAGTGCTCATCTTCAAGGAGGAGTTACATGAACAAGTTGTTGCATTTGGTGCATTGAATACACTTATCAAATAGGAAGCCCAAGTATTTTACTAAATAACATAACATTCTTATGTTACAAGAAGGGAGACAAATGTTTGTTGGCACAAAAATCTCCTCAAGCGCTCAAAAGTAAATGGTTGTACCACTTGGCATGCAAGAGACAAATCTTCTCTATTTAAGGATGTCAATGACCAAAGTCAAGAAAATATTCTTTATCATAAAAACTATCTACCTTATTGTTTGAGTGAAAATATTTGAGTTGTAGCATGTCAAGAAGGTGTTAGAGTCTTTAATACTCAAGGCAATCAGATTCAAGGGAAGAGACTAGAAGACATCATATTTGGAATGCATTAAATCCCAAAGTGCTTCCATTAGAGAATCCAGTCGCAGTATCCATGATGTCTACGTATATTCTGTAGTCCAAACATATCTGAAATCAATGCCAAATTTTTCTTGGAGAAAGGTAAAATTATTTCCATTAATATGTACTTTATTTCCTTGGAGTTATAAGGGTTAAATCATAGGAATTTATTTACATTGTGTAGACACTAAAATCATGTAAATCGGATAAGATTGCCATGACAGCACTCTTATCGACACCATATGGTCCCATTGGGCAACCCTTAGTGGTTAATTAGAGGTGCTAACCACTTTTGGAAAGGTTTATCCCATGTTTTTGAGGTTTTGGGCCATGTAGCCATGGTCGTCCCACCCTAGGACGACCACAGTTCATGGTCATCCTACCCAGGGACGACCATAAGAAACCATCCATGGGTGGGATGACCATGGTCTAGACCCATCAAAAATTTAAGGGCGAGACAAATGTTAATCAATTTCTACCATTTACCCCACCCAATGACTTATAACAGATTGGGAGACTGTCTAGGCCATTAGAAACTACAAATTGGAGGCCCAAATTAGAGGCCTCTTCCTCCCAATGAATGGCAAGGGCTTTGATAAGTGGCAGCACCTACCTTGCATGCCCCAACTTGCCCCTTTGACTCCTTTGCCCTCTTGGGCTATAAATTTGAGTGTTTCCACTCAATTTTAGAGAGAACTCTTTGCAAGTATTCACCACGAAGTGTTGTCGAGATTCCCTCTCACCTTTTGCCCTCGTATTTGCCCTTGGAAACTTCATCAATTGAAGGTGTTTTCAAGGCATCCCCAAATATGCACATCCCTTCCTAAACACATCCATTCCTGTGAGTGAATTTACCAAATTTGATGAAAACACCCCTAGGAGTATTTTGTGGCAAAAACCACAAGATTTGGTGGTCGTCCCACCCCAGGACAACCCCCAAATTGTGACAATCATAAATGTCTCACCCTATTATGGCCATGAATTGGGCCACAATTTTGAATTAATTTTAGTGTAGATCATTTTTAGAGTAGTATATTAGCGTCATACTTAAATTTGGTGAAGTTTGAAGCAGTTTTGAATTATTAATTAGGGTTTTTGTATTGATAGTCCTAATTGGCCTATCCTAGGATGACCACATATTTTGCTCATAATTTCAGTTCAACTCCTACATAGATTATTATAGAAGTAGATAATATGCATCATGTTAAGTTTTGGTAGCATTTAGAGTAGTTTAGCCCTATTGATTGCACTTTTTACATTCAATATTGCATGCATTATTTTGATATCATAATTCACATGTGCTATTAACCCCTTTCAATTTCTTGTGTGTAGGTACAGGTATTCTAGTGCATGAGAAAGTCTCTAAAGATTTGAATAAGTATAGCTCATTCAATGGTAAAATAAACCCGTGCTTCAATTGTGAGTGCGAGGAGAACACTAAAAGCACACCATATGTTTATGAATGGATTGGATCCTTCAACATTTTAATTTGAATTGTATCAATTAAGAACCCTCAAGGGGACGTATTGTAACCTTACATTTGATAAATTAATCAATAATAAGAGAACCCCTCATTTCCTTCAAATATTTATCATTTTTATGTTTAATTTATTATCACTTTGAATGCTTGAATAGGACAATAAATGCAGTTCAATTTCCATTTCTAGGTGCACTGTTTTTCTATTCTACAGTGGCGATCATAGTGGGACCCTTGTCCCTTTTCATTTTGTACCATTTTTAACTGTGTTTTTACACTTTGGATGTTGCAGGTTCTGGTTGTTCTGGACTGAAATGATCCTTGAATTTCTAATTAGAGCACCCTAGGATGGCCACAACAACCATTCCACCCAGGGACGACCCTTAAATTTGTAGCCTTTAACCCTAGGATGGCCACAAAATAGGGGGTTTTCAGCCCAAATTTCTAGAAACAACATCATAGACAGTCAAGGTAAGTGCCTAAACCTTCACTTTGCATTAATTATGTTCATAAAAGGGTGAATTTAAGTTTTTCATGCCTTTTCTTAGTTGATTGAAATATAGATTTCCCATTTCCTAAATTTCAAAATAATTAATAGAAGAAAAATAGGAAAAATAACAATCAAATTCAAGGGAAGATACTAGAAGATGCCATATTTGGAATGCATTAAAGCCCAAAGTGTTTCCATTGGAGAACCCAGTCGCATCATCCGTGACGTCTACGTATATTCTGTAGTCCAATCATATCTGAAATCAATGCCAAATTTTTCTTGGAGAAAGGTAAAATTATTTCCTTTAATATGTACTTTATTTCCTTGGAGTTATAAGGGTTAAATCAAAGGAATTTATTTACATTGTGTAGACACTAAAATCATGTAAATCGGATAATATTACCATGACACCACTCTTATCGACACCATATGGTCCCATTGGGCAACCCTCATGGGTTAATTAGAGGTCATAACCACTTTTAGACAGGTTTACCCCACATTTGGGAGGTTTTGGGCCATGTAGCCATGGTCGTCCCACCCTAGGATGACCACAGTTCGTGGTCGTCCCACCCAGGGATGGCCACAAGAAACCATCCTTGGGTGGGATGACCATGGTCCAAACCCCCCAAAAAGTCAAGGGCGAGACAAATAGTAATAAATTTCTAGCATTTATCCCACCCAATGATTTTTAACATATTGGGAGACTATCTAGGCCATTAGAAACTACAAATTGGAGGACCAAATTGGAGGCCTCTTTCTCCCAATGCATGGCAAGGACTTTGATAAGTGGCAACACCTACCTTGAATGCCCCAACTTTACCCTTTGCCCCCTTTGCCATCTTGGGCTATAAATTTGAGTGTTCCACTCAATTTAAGAGAAAACTCTTTGCAAGTATTCACCACGAAGTGCTACTGAGATTCTATTTCACCTTTTGCCCTCATATTTACCCTTGGAAACTTCATCAATTGAAGGTGTTTTTAAGGCATCCTCAAATATGCACATCCCTTCCTAAACACATCCATTCCTATGAGTGAATTTATCAAATTTGAAAACAACACCCCTAGGAGTATTCTAGACCAGATCCTAGAAGAATTGGTGGTAAAAACAACTAGATTTGGTGGTCGTCCCACCCCAGGATAGCCCCCAAATTGTGACATTCATAAATGGCTCACCCTAGGATGGCCATGAATTGGGCCACAATTTTGAATCAATTTTAGTGTAGATTATTATTAGAGTAGTATATTAGCATCATACTTAAATTTGGTGAAGTTTGGAGTAATTTTGAATAATTAATTAGGGTTTTTGTAATGACAGTCCTAATTGGCCCACCCTAGGATGGCCACAAATTTTTTCTCATAATTTCAGTTCAATTCCTACACAGATCATTAGAAAAGTAGATAATATGCATCATGTTAAGTTTTGGTAGCATGTGGAGTATTTTAACCCTATCGATTGTACTTTTTACATTTAATATTGCATGCATTATTTTGATATTATCATAATCCACACGTGCTATTAATCCCTTTCAATTTCTTGTGTGTAAGTACAAGTATTCCAGTGCATGAGGAAAGAGCTAAATAGTTGAATAAGGATAGCTCATTCAATGGTAACAAAAACCCACACTTCAATCATGAGTGCGAGGAGAACACTGAAAGTGCGCCATATGTTTATGAAAGGATTGGATCTTTCAACATTGTAATTTAAATTGTATCAATTAAGAACTCTCAATGGGACGTAATGTAACCTCACATTTTATAAATTAATAAATAATAAGATAACCTCTCATTTCTTTCAAATATTTGTCATTTTTATGTTTACTTTATTATCACTTTTGAATGCTTGAATAGGACAATAGATGTAGTTCAATTTCCATTGCTAGGTGCACCATTTTTCTGCTCTATAGTGGCGATCATGGTGGGACCCTTGTCCCTTTTCATTTTTTCTATTTTTAACCTTGTTTTTGCACTTTGGATGTTGCAGGTTCTGGCCGTTCTGGACTGAAACGACCCTTGAATTCCTAATTGGACCACCCTAGGATGGTCACAACAACTATTCCACCCAGGTATGACCTCCAAATTTGTAGCCTTTAACCCTGGGATGGCCACAAAATAGGGGGTTTTCAGCCCAAATTTCCAGAAATAGCAACTTCATAGATAGTAAAGGTAAGTGCCTAAACCTTCACTTTGCATTAATTTTGTTCATAAAAGGGTAAATTTAAGTTTTTAACATCTTTTATTAGTTTATTGAAAGATAGATTTCCCCTTTCCTAAATTTCAAAATAATGAATAGAAGAAAAACAGGAAAAAAAAAATTCTAAATATGCATTTGAATGGTTTACTTGCGTGTGACCTAAGGGTTAGGTTTTCATATAGGATAAGTATTTTGTAGGTCCTTTATTCGTGTTTATCTTTCTAAAAGTGAAATGTTCTTTGTGCATTTAGTGAACTAGCATTGAATGCTCTCTTATTTTACTTTCTTAAAGGATAAAAGGAACCACACACACCACATCACATTTAAACATTAGTGAGTTGGATTTCATCCCCAATCGCTAATAGAGACCAACAACAATGGGTTTCATCTCCATCAGTTGGCTCAAATCCTATGAACCCTATTTTTGGCCAAAACCAGCTCCAAGAACCGTCATAGCCTATGGGATAGAGCACATATTTCTCTTTGAATAGGTATATCACTAACCACAGGTGAACTGGGTGAGTACTGGCAATACCTATGCTCCTTAACTAGGTATGGGCTTCATCTCCATACTTTGGTTGGTTCACATGACCGAAATTTCATTACCGATTATGGAGCTACGAGTATACAGTTGAATTCCTTTAAACAATTCATAATTACATCAACAATATTCAAACACATGAAGATAGATTCCTTTGCCAAACAACAAATAAAAAACACACCAAATATTTTAGGAAACACATATAAATTTGTAAAAGGAGATAAACACTTGTATGATTGTGTGTTTCTATTTTTGTGTGTTGAGTCATTAAAATTTGTAAAGGAGATAATCACATAGGGTTTAGAAATAAGTAGTCATGGTTTTCACCCATAGCCAAGCCCACTTAAGGGTTGACTCTACAGGGAGTAGGCAAAGAGATGTATACCATCTCTGATTTGACCCTAAGGATTTTCTTATACCTCCTTGGCAGCATCCTACTCACCCAAGTCCTAGATTGTCAAATAAGGAACCTAACCTCCAAGGGACGCCTACACGGGACACCCCTACAGGTTATGGTCCTATTCAGGGAAATTACTTCCCAAGTATAGACAATTCACATGCCTTATTTCAAGAATGGCAATAGTACATTGAGGTGCCAACACATAGAGCAATATCAAGCATTTGTGTGCCTGCTCAGTCTATTTCACACACCTACATGCAAGAGCAAGACTATGCACCATGGGTGGGGCTAAATGATCACAATATACCCTCAGATCACCCTGATAGGTCTCCATCAGGGTTATGCATAAGGGGTCGACCACGAAATCTATTTATAAAATCAAGACGAATTGTCTTAGAATCTTGTTGATATTTGTAGAAGTATACATGGCAAATTGCATTTATTTATTTCCAAAAAAATTTAAACCATGGTGATTTTCATTAATTTATCTCCAAAAAATTTCAAACTGTGGAAATTTTTTTTTGTGTTGGGGGCTATGAATATCAGTTTACAAAATAATTTTTTTTTGGCATACTTAAATATTTAGACTGATATGAAAGACTTTAGGCCAGCATGATGACTGATAGCATGACGATCGGCTATAGGAATATCGATAGGTTGCAAAAATGCTGATCGGCTGTAGGTATGCCGATCGGATGCAGGAATTTCGATCAACTACAAGTATACCGATCAGATGCAGGCATGACGATTGGATGCAGGCATGACAATCAGCTGTAGGCATGACGATTGGCTATAGGTATGTCGATCAGTTGCAGGTATGATGATTGACTATAGGCATGATGATCGACTGAAGGCATGACGATCGACTGTAGGCATGACAATCGATTGGAGGTATGACAATTGGCAGGAGGCATGACGATCGACTAAAGGCATGATGATCGGCTATAGGAATGTCGATCGACTATAGGCATGACAATCAGCTGCAAGCATGATGAGCAGTTGAAGGAATTTCGAGCAGTTGTAGGCATGCTGATCGACTACAGGTATGTTGATTGGTTGTAATCATGAATATCAGCAATAGGAATGATGATCAGCTACATGTATGATAATTTGCTATAGGCATGTCGATTGACTATAGGTATGATGATCAAATATAAGCATACAGATCAGTTGTAGGTATGACGATCGGTTGCAAGTATGTCGATCGGCTACAGGCATAACGAGCAGTTCCAGATAGGACGATAGGTTGTAGGCATGATGATAGGTTGCAGGAATGACGATATGTAACCTTCTCAAGTTTTTAGTTGTTTCAGAGCTATTTTCAAGTTAGAGTATTTTTTATGTATGTTTATCGATACCCAGTACAATATATATATGGGTAGTATATGAGGCGATTTGGGTGGGAAAAATAAAATCATTTATAATTTGAAGGCGATTTGGATGGGAAATATAAAATCATTTATAATTTGAAGGTGAATTGGGCAGGAAAATCAAAATCATATGTAATTTGAGGTTGGCGAATTAAAATGAAGTTAGGTTCATGATTATCAACGATGGGCGAATTTACCCCAAAAAAAATTCCACCCCATAAATTTCGGGCGAATGACCCCTAGTGAAAGGATCCAAAATTAGCATTTTTAAAATTAAAAGAAAAACTAAATAGAGCCAATTTACGATATTTCACGCTTATGCATAACCCTGGTCTCCATAGTATAAATACCAAGATGAGTATGATACTCATCGTATTGGGTGAGCCAATTTTGCCCTACCCTTCCTCATTTAAGAAGGAAGACCCAAAGATAATCTCGATTATCCTTAGTTGCATCATTTAATGCAAGCACAATGTGCTTCTATGCCAACAGAATATAAAGAACACATGTTTAGGAGTGAACCTCAAGTAAATGTGACTTCTCTCAATCGAGGGAAGCTCGTAGTGGATTTATCAGATCCTCCTAAAAATGATAGGTATCATGGCCACAATGCTAGGGCTCATAGGCCCCACACAGCTAAATAGATAAACCAAGTTGTCAAAAGGTATGTTGACCACCAAGTGTAATTTAATCAACTTCACCTAGATAAACAACACTTGGGTCTCTTATATCATCAACATCATCTAGAAAAATAAAGGATTGAACAACAGATTCAAGAAACCTTGCACAATGGGGTTCCTACCCCAAGTACACATAGGAAGGGGTGCATTAGAGGCAACCCACGTTTAAATAAGATAGGCTTCCTATGCCTAATCAAATGTTGCCTCCTCAACCTCCTAGGCCAAATCGGGACTTGCTTCCTAGGCCAAACATAGATCACCTTAAACAGACATTAGTTCCTCCTTGTAGGCCAATCCCAAAAATACCATACGAGGTCTATGATGATTTAGAACCAAGAGAGGAATACCTAGAAGCACCTTATGGAGGTATGGTTGATGACAATCAACCACCATGCCACATGTTTAACATTCCTTGTCCCCCATTGTGGGACCAAAATAAAGAAGAGGATATTAAATCCTTGGATGTGTATAGAGCATTGCTTGAGTGCATGGAAACCATAGAGAGCAAGACAAATGGTTCTGGGAAACAGAAGCCCACTGTATGCCAGTTGTGCAGTCAACCACTACATCCATCTATCCCTTCTCCTCCATATTCAAAGTATTTCAAAATGTCCAAATTAGACAGATTTAAAGGAGAGGAAGATGTACAAGAGTACGTCACTAGGTTCATGAACCAGTTCTTCAATATTCAAAATTATGATGCATTACTCTTGAGAATATTTTTAATCACCCTCTCTGGCCTAGCCATAGAGTGGTATAATCAACTTCCAAGGCACAATTTTCATACTTTTGAACAATTTGCAGAAACATTTTTGGAACGTTTTGCCTTCAATACTAAGAGAAATGTGGCCTTAACAAACTTCACAAGGTTAAAGCAATATGAAGATGAGTCAATAACAGACTATGCTAACAAGTGGCAAACACTTTTTTTTAAGCTACCTTACCTATTGCTAGTATCTAAGCTAACTAGGATATTTTCAAAGAGTTGTTTAAAATCGATATCACTATTGCTACAACTCCAACAATATCAAACTCTTGAAGATGCTCTAGCATAGGCTAGAACCATAGAAGAAATTAAAATTCAAGAGGAGGAAATCGTAAAACCCTTAAAGAAGGAGTGGACTAAGAACCCAAAGAGCAATCCAACACAATAAAAGTTGGCAGTAGTGAACCAAGTTGCCATCAATGTCCTAGGTCCTATGCAACCAACATTGCCTCAAAAGATAAATTATCAAGCCCAACCTCCTCCAGCAAGTTATAACAATAACACTCAACCGAACCAAGGTCAAAATCAACAACATCATCCTAGGTGACAATTTACACCCTTTGTTGAGTTTATAGAATCCCTATTTGATCATCTATGTGCGACCAAGGTGATTAATCTACCTAAGATCTAGCCTATAGACCTGATTATAGGTAAAAAAAGCCTATGGAATGTCGTGAAGACCTATATTGTAGATATCATAGGCAGATTGGACATGACTTGCCAATGTGCTACAATTTCAAAAACCTAGTACGAGATATGATCGAGAGGAATGACCTTCAAGTGGAAAATCCTCTCACAATAAACAATAAAAAATGGATATTTTTAAAGACCCATTACCCACTCATGAGGTACAAGAAAATCCTTCCAAGCAAGTAAATGAGACCCATATGTCACCCCCTAAAAAAGGGTATGTAATGTCCCCATTTTCAGTGACTTGGTGGTAATGATCCTGATGACCTATTTAGAGTCCTTGTAGGTCATGCAGAGTGATGCTTAGGGACTCAACGCCATGGAGGATATTACTATGATCGAGCTTCAACATGGGTTTTGCAGTTTGTTAGCCATTTTGGTTATGGGATGATATATTTGGCCTAAGTTTGATTTATTTCCATTTAATTATAATATATTTTTATAAAATCAAATTATAAAGGGAAATTATAATATTTAATTATAAGGGGGCCAAAGTTATTTTAAAAAAATGTTATGACTACTAGGGAAGGGGCCAAGATGGGCGACCCATTTTGGAAGCTTCTAGAAGACGGTTGGAAAAAAGAATAAGTAAGGGTTGTGTGTGGTCATTCTATCATCCATGTTTGTATGTTTTTGGTTATCTTTTTCTGAGGACACTGCAGATTGTTGCATTGTTGGGCTTGTGGGGAAATTACCTCCATAAGAATATTGGTTTCATGTGTGAAATACCACACCTAATAAATCATTGAGGAGCTTCTACTTCAGAAAGTTTAGTTGTGCTTTAGATTTCCATTACTAGGGTTTACATAAATTTTAAGGTCATCATATGAGCAAACCAAGACATGGGTTTTGTTGGTCTTCATCAACCACAAAGGAAACTACAATTATTTTGATTATTTGAGGGCATATAGAGGTATTTTTAGACCATTAATGTTGATTGTAATTTTCATGGCAGACCTATATTTTGATTCATAACTTCATATCAAGGAGGAATGTTTTTGGGCATTGGTGCATATTATTCCTTGGCGTGTAACAATCATTTTGAGCACAAATTTGGAAATATTTGGAGTGGTATTTATTTTATTTTTTAGATCCTAGGGTTGTTTGGTTTGTCATGGCATACCTATATTTTCAGTCATATCTTCATATTGTATGCATATAATTTTGTGGGTACTTCACCAAACTGTTTGCCCAAGACAAAGAGATCAAGTATATATTTATGCCATATTTTGAAAAAATATCTGAATGAGTTGCAAGTTTGATTATTATTGATGCAAAATAGAGTTTGTTTGTTATTCAAAATTTATTGTTGCAATTAAACACATCAGAACAAAAATTTATGGAATCCCAACCGGGGGTGTCCATTATAGTGGTATCAGAGTGTAGTAATTTCTTGCCAGCCTATGGTCAAGTTTTAACTCATAATGGCATCATCAGTTGATTATAAGTTTTGGGGTGAAGTTCAGCATGATATGCAAAAGATCTTTAACATTATGAAGGATCCAGAATTTAAAAGGTATTTGTTTTCAAATTTTGCAAGGGAAGAGTCTGAAAAATTGAACATAGTATCAGGACACCATGATAATGAAGCTCAAAAAACAAATCTATTTGCAAAATAAGAAGAACCCAGAACAAAAGTTTGACATGAAGACAAGAATTTATCACATGAGGTATGTATGCCTGGATCTCAAATTAATTCTATTGGCATGCATGCACCTACAAATGATGAAGCTACACATGATGAAGACATTAAAATAGCAACAGTCGATGTGACTGTGAAACAAGTTATTGAAGACCCTAAGATGACTTTTTGCTGGGATGATTGTATGGTTCATCATAATGGATTTAGTGCAGAGACAGAGTTATAGCTGAACAATGTTTCACTTGTATGTAGTTTAGGCCAGCAGTATTCTTTAGTTAGTGGGGATGCCAGATTCTCTATGAGTTTTGGTCAGTTAGGAGTGTTTATGCCCGATATGAAAACACTCATTGGTTCACATTGTAGCAGAGACAACGATATCATTATATGGGATCTTAACATACAGCTAGTATGGAGGGAGGTTCTTCCTAGTAGTTGCAGGATGTTGTGGAATCCTAGTATACCTTGTCATTGCTTAAGGACAAGCAATGTTAAGGGGGGAAGACTGTAATGTCTCCATTTTCAGTGACTGTGGTAATGATCCTGATGACCTATTTAAAGTCTTTGTAGGTCATGCAAAGTGATGCTTAGGGACTAAACACCATGGAGGATATTACTATGATCGAGCTTTAGCATGGGTTTTGCAGTTTTTTAGCCATTTTTGTTATGGGATGATATATTTGGCCTAAGTTTGATTTATTTCCCTTTAATTATAATATATTTTTATAAAAGCAAATTATAAAGGGAAATTATAATATTTAATTATAAGGGGGCCAAAGTTGTTTTAAAACAACGTTATGACTACTAGGGAAGGGGCCAAGATGGGCAACCCATTTTGGAATATTCTAGAAGACGGTTGGAAAAAAAAATAAGTAAGGGTTGTGTGTGGTCATTCTATCATCCATGTTTGTATGTTTTTGGTTATATTTTTCTGAGGACACTACATATTGTTGCATTGTTGGGCTTGTGGGTGTTGTGGTTGATCCACAACACATCCCAAAATTGGGGACCCACCTTTTTTGCATGCTTTCAAAGAAGACCTCAGTGGCCCAGATGCTAAAAAATCAAAGGAAGAGCAAAATATCACAGAAGGAAAAAGTGTCGCGATATCGCGACATGTCGCTCCATCGCGGCTAGAAAAGAAAAGTTGTCACGATTTCGTGACGTGTTGCTCCATCGCGGCCAGGAAAGAAAAGTTGTGATTTCGCGACGTGTTGCTCCATCGCGGCCAGGAAAGAAAAGTTGTCACGATTTCGCGACGTGTTGCTCCATCGTGGCCAGGAAAGAAAAGTTGTCACGATTTTGTGACGTGTTGCTCCATCGCGGCCAGGAAAGAAAAGTTGTTGCGATTTCACGACATGTTGCTCCATCGTGGCCAGGAAAGAGAAGTTGTCACGATTTCACGACGTGTTGCACTGTCGCTGCCCAGAAATGAAAGTTGTCATGATTTCGTGACGTGTTGCGCTGTCGCTGCCCAGAAATGAAAGTTGTCACGATTTCGCGACGTGTTACGCTGTCGCTGCCCAGAAATGAAAATTGTCGCGATATCGCGACATGTCACGTTTTCGCAGCTCCAAATAGCAAGAGTGGTACGAAAAGAGAAAGCATCACGATTTCACAATAGGAAGCAGCCAAGGGGTACGAAGATGAAAAGTGTCACGATTTCATGACAGAAAGCTGCCAAAGTGAAAGGAATGAAAAGGTGTCGCGATTTCGTGATAGAAAGCAGTAAGACAGCCAGGAATGAAAAGTTGTCGCGATATCGCGACATGTCGCCATTTTGCGACCTGAAGACGAGATGAAGGGCAAAGATGAAAAATGTCACGATTTCGTGACATGTCGGAGTTTCGCGACCTGGATTAGCCAAGTGGTACGAAATGAAAAATTGTCACGATTTCGTGACATAAAGCAGCTAGATAGCCCGAAAATGAAAAAGTGTCGCGATTTCGCTACACTAAGTAGCACAGTTGTATGGAATGAAAAAGTGTCACGATTTCGTGACATAAAGCAGCTAGACAGCCCGAAAATGAAAAAGTGTCACGATTTCGCGACACTAAGTAGCAAAGCTGTACGGAATGAAAAGGCATCGCGATTTCGCAACAGGTTGTATCCTCGAGGCCCGAAAGAAAAAAACGTCGTGATTTCGCTACAGAAGGTAGCCAAAGTGAACGGAAGGAAAATATGTCACGATTTCGCGACATGTCGCATTTTCGCGATAGGATGCATCCACGCGGCCCAAAGTAGAAAAATGTCACGATTTCGCGACATGTATCATTTTTGCTGTGCATGAAGGCTGACAAGGCTGCTTACCGAAAAATGTCACGATTTCACGACACGTCTTGTTTTTGCGACGCAGGTGGAAGAGCAAAGCTGCATGCCGAAAAATGTCACGATTTCACGACACGTCTTGTTTTCGCGACGCAGGTGGAAGAGCAAAGCTGCATGTAGAAAAATGTCGCGATATCGCGACACGTCTTGTTTTCATGATTCACAGCGGACCGTTACCAAACATGCAGGGAAGCACTGAGCACGTGGCACAAAGGCATAAGGGTCATGATAATGCTTCAGATCGACAGTTACAGTTAGCAGAGAAGACCAAACGTTTTAGGCTCGAGCAAAAGGCCAAAACACCAAAGAAGCAAGAAATGAAGCGAGGCGATCTGGGAAATGAAACGAAGCGTCACAGAGCGAAACAGAGAACCGCAACAAAAAGTTTAAAAGAAGAAGTGAAGATAGATATGGAGGCGGGAATTTTTGGGCATGGCCAAATGTGGCAGATTTTGATATGTAAAACTTGAAATATAATTTCAATGCTAAAGCTTCTCTTCAGAAATTTCAGGCCTTGTTAGCAAGAAAGGATGAGAAATTTTCTGCATGCTTCATTTTAACTGTTCTATGTTCCTCCTTTCAGATTTCAGATTTGTAAATGAAATTCATGCCATTGTTTTGGGTTATTTCATGTGAATGTATGCAATCTAGAATTATTTTAAACCCTAGGAGCCAGCACTTAGTTTACTTTGATTGTGTTTGTTTTGCAGGTCAAATAGGCTAGGTTGCATGTACGAAACTCTCACATATTCGGTTTTGCAGGATGGGGTGCTATCAAACTGAAGGAGATTTTTGCATTGCTGCATTTTCAGCGATTATTTTGATACAAATTTTTAATTTTCTGTTTTTCAAAATTTTAATTTCAGATTTTTTTTTCTTATTTTTAGGCATTAAAATAAATAGTAAAAAATTTCAGAATCAAAAAAATAATTGCACCATTATGTAGAGCACCTATCATACTTCCAATACACACTTTGAAATTTCATTTTCGGAGTTGTTTAGTATTTTTAAAAATTCACCGAAGTTGCTGTTTTATTGCAGATTTAAAAAAAAATCCGAAAATAGAAAATTTCCATTTTAAGGTCAAATTTCATTTTTTCAGTTTTGTTTTGCACTCATGAGCCTATGATGACATTCCCTTCATGGAAATTCCAATTTCATTGAAGGAGTTATGTTTTATGGCATTTTCACAAATTTCCATTTTGAGCCTAAAATTACCCTTTCTTCATAAAAATTCTAATTTTACGAAAGAGGGGTAATTTGAGTATTACATTGAAGGTTTTTTTTTCAAAGCACTTAATTGTTCATCTTGATGAAAAATTGATTTCATTTAAGAGGGATAAGTTAAAGTGACATTTAAAGCCCTTTATTCAAGGCCATAAATTATTACCTCTTTGTGAAAATCTATTTCACCAAAGAGGGATAGTTTATCGATCATATTGAAAGCTATCTTTATCTTCATGAAAAGAAACCATTCTAAGAATTAATAGAGAAGATAAAGTCTACCTTAAAACTCTCAAGATAAAATGAATTAAGGCACTACATCGTGGCCATATGAGGGCCAACTCACATTTGCTTTATTTTGGTTCAATGAACAATCACTAAAGTTTCATGGTAAAATAAACCAACATTGCCCCTTGTTTACAGTTACTTGCAATCACTAAGGTGTTCCAAGCATTGAAAGGGAATATCTTTATTTGAGATTACCATTACACATGCAAATGCTAATATAGGGGAGACCTTGGAGAAGTTGTTTGTTTAACTTCTTTGCAAGAGGGGATTTGGAACCCAAATCCTAAGGGAGAGTGTACTTTCAAAATTGGGTGAAAATACCACTCAACGAGTGGGGAAATTACCTCCATAATAATATTGGTTTTGTGTTTGAAAGACCACACCTAATCAATCATTGAGGAGCTTCTACTTCATGAAGTTCAGTTGTGCTTCAGATTTCCATTACTAGGGTTTGTAGAAATTTGAAGGTCATCATATAAGCAAACCAAGACATGGGTTTTGTTGGTTTTCATCAACCACTAAGGAAACCTTAATTATTTTGATTATTTAAGCGTATATAAAGGTATTTTCAAACCATTAATGTTGACTGTAATTTTCATGGCATACCTATTATTTGATTCATAACTTCATATCAAGGAGGAATTTTTTTGTGAGCATTGGTGCATATTATTCCTTAGCATGTAACAATCGTTTTGAGCATAAATTTGGCAATATTTGGAGTGGTATTTATTTTATTTTATAGATCCTAGGGTTGTTTGGTTTGTCATGGCATATAATTTTGTGGGTACTTCACCAAACTGTTTTTCCAAGACAAAGAGATCAAGTATATATTTGTGTCCTATTTTGAAATAATATCTAAATGAGTTGCAAGTTTTATTATTATTGTTGCAAAATAGAGGTTGTTTGTTATTCAAAATTTATTGTTGTAATTAAACACATCAAAATATAAATTTATGGAATCCCAACCAGGGGTGTCCATTATAGGGTGTGTCAGGATGGTTAGCATTGTGACAAGGAATAGATGCTATCCAAGTCAAGTTGTACCACCTACAGCTTCAAATTATATTAATTCAAAATCACAACCACCACCGCCTCCAGTGCAAATATTTCTACCTCACCTAGTGGTTACAATAAATATTAAGCTAGCTCAAAGCTTATGAACAACATCAGCTAGACTTTCCATATATGAGCTTATTCAATAATCACCACATCATAGAGAAGTTCTTATGAATATTATTAAGTCGATTGACCTATAGCCCCAAGATTCTAATTGTTTTATCAATTTTGTGGAGCACGTCCAATAATGAAAAGAACCAGTGATCATGTTTTACGAACACGAACTCAAATTGATTGAAAGTGATGTAGTTAATCCTCCTCTACACATAATTGCATGTGTAAATGAAACATCCTATAAGAGATTTCTAATTGACACTAGTTCATCAAGTAACATCATCACCATTAATGCTCTAAAAAATCTAGCACTAGCATCATCCCATATTTTTGCATCCACCTACACCCCCCTAGCATTCAATTATACGATATGCTCAATAATTAGCACTATAGTCCTACCTATTCATGTGGGATACAAAACTATATGGATGTTGTATCACATCTTAGAGGGTGTAATGGCCTACAATATATTATTGGGCAAACCTTGGATTAGGGACATGAAGTGCATTCCCTCCATCACTCACCAATATCTAAAGTATAATTATGAAGGGCAAGTACATGTGGTCTTTGCAGAACTCCAGCCCTTCAAATACTATAACTTAGTGTAGCATATCCCCAAGTCGACCTTGCCATCGACTCATATGGACTTCCAACCGAATACATCTATTTGTGGTCCAATGACCTCACCATAACTTTCCATAACTCCATTACCATATTCTTCCATACCATCATCATCATTGGCACCTTCATAAAAACCTTCGTCATCGTCCAATCCTCCATAGAGGAATATGTCGAAGAGGCCGATTGATGAGATCCCTCCTATCATTTCCACCATTTCTAAGAAAGAAATTCCTAGTCTAGCAGATGATGAACCATCTCATGAGGTAATTATTGAGTCATATCAAGCCTCATTTTCATCTCATCCACCTTCACCATCCTATATCACAGTCCATTTGGCTAGCACAGGTTTAGGATAATATCTAGTGAAGAACATCACAACTATTTCATCCATTGAGACAATGCAAGATATGGTATGACCTCGTCTTCCTATAGATATCGTTGTACCTCTAGGTATACCTACCAATCAAACAAATTTGATATATGGGGGTATTGAATATGGAACAAAGTCATATCCTCAGCTAGAAGAAGATGAGGAGCCTTTATCTGAGGATATAAATTACATGTCCAATCTTGAGTATGCCTTGTGATATCTCCATCACTTCCATTGGCATGGCTATGATCTAGGGTTATACAAACAAGGCACTCATGTTCCTTGCCAACCACAATATCAAATGTCATATGATAAATTTGTCCTGGGAAATAACAACATGTGCCCTTTGATTTCCTCACAAATAGTTTAGAATGCCTAGGTATGAACTATAGGGATGAGCTTACATGCGATCCCTATAATAATCTGACTCATGTCCACTCTTTAGGGGATTATTTTCCTACAAACATGATAGATCAAGGGATATATCACAATTTCACCCAATATTTTGAAAAAGGTGAAGGTTCGCATACACTTCCATATGACAATGAGAAAGAATATCAAGTTCTCCCTGAGAAATGGATGATAGATGATGAATCATATTATGGCATAGCACCCATCAACTACCCTATTTTAGATGAGGAATATGAGTAGGTCATCCCATTGGATGACGAAGAATAATTCTACCTATGTATGTTCCCAGTGTAACATCCCATATGGAAATAACTTTTACCACTTGAAGAGTAAGCTCTTTGCCTTCCACATAGACCACTGTCAATAATTCCACCTCCACCACAACCACCCCCATGAGTATTGCAACAACCTGTTGTCCCTAGACCTAATCTCCCATCCAATGGAAGTCATTCATCCATCAATATGATTTCTATAGATCTTACTACACCATTGCATGATCCAAATAACCCATAAAATCCATTGCACCTCAACCTTGAGGTAATTGAATTTAATCTAGGATATTCTCCCCCATATCCATCAGAGTATTGGCCTTGCGAGAAAATGTTATAACCATTTCATTTTTCTCCAATAACTACTCAATTTTTTTTTTAGGCTGAGGTTGATCATGAGTTTCCAATTGATGACATAAACCCAATTGATGACATTCATTTTATCCCTACTCCACACTAATTGGAAGAGGGATCCCATATATCAATTGAGCCAATAATTGACAGGGATATCGACACAGATCCTGATAATCTCCAATTCATCAAGCTAGGGGAAGTCTTATCCCCTAATGAGCAATCTAATTATACAAATATTTTAAAGGAGAAGATAACTTTTGGGTGGTCCTATAGAGATATGCCAGGACTAGATCCCAATTTAGTCATGCATAATCTCACGATTGACCCAAATGCAAAACCAGTTAAGAAAAATCTATGCAAGATGCATCCAACAGTAGCCTTAATGGTGAAATATGAATTACAAAAAATGTTATATGCCAACTTCATTATATCAGTTGATTATCCATCATGGGTTTCCAATATGGTACCTATCAAGAAACCCAATGGAAGGATTCACATTTGCACTAATTTTTGATATCTAAATAAAGTGATTCCTAAGGATGAATTCCCTTTGCCAAACATTGATGCATTGGTGGACGCCACAACAGGTCATAAGATGTTATCCCTAATGGACGATTTCTCTTAATACAATAAAATTTACATTAATCTAGAAGACTAGCTCAAAATGACATTCAAAATGCCTTGGGGGAAATTTTGTTATAAGTTCATGCCTTTTGGCCTCAAAAATATTGGTGCTACCTACCAGCGAGCTATGACTTATATCTTCCATGAATACATGCATAAAATTTTGGAAGATTACATAGATTAATTATTGGCTAAGTCTTTACTTTATCATGAGCACATTGATATATTGTGTAAATTTCTAGATCACCTCATAGAACATAATGTTAAAGTAAATCCCAAGAAGTGCATATTTGGTGTCACATATAGAAAACTCTTGGGATTCTTAGTATCTAAACGATGCATAGAATTTGATACAAATAAATTCAAGGTAATCCTAGAAATGCCTCCCCCTACTACCATCAAGTAGTTACATAGTCTACAAGTAAATTTCACATCCATAAAACACTTCATAGCACAATTATCAGATAAGTTTCGACCTATGAACAAGTTTTAGGCAGCAAATCCACCTCTTAGAAGAAGAGAAAGTGATCAAATGGATTTGCTCAATTTTGATAGTTTTGATAGTTTACCCAAGTTTTGTAAATCATACAAGTAGGAGAAAACTGTACAACCAGGAAGGCAAACCATACAATTCAAGGGCAAACCATACAAGGTGCACTGAAATGCATGGGAAATTTAATTTCAGGATGAAATGGCACATACGTTTGCTAATTAAGGTTTTAGACTTAGTAAAAGTCTAAATTTATGCATTCTGTTATGGGTGGGCAGTTGTAAATAACTAATTGCCTCAGTAAATGCTTTGGAATGGCTTGGGAAACATTATATAAGGCCCCATTTTCAAATTCATAGGTCTAGTTGTTGTGGGATATGTATTGAGTATTTATTGGTTAGAATCCAATGAGATAGATTGTTAACCTCTGAGTTATTGCAGTAGATTGATAGAACAACCATGTTGTAATAAAATTTATGATAGAATAATACACAAATTATTATGGATACATTTTTTATAGGTTGTGTATGATTCTGGCACTGATGGATGAGGATTTATGGTTTACTCTTGATGCATGTGTTTTCTGGTGAATGTTTGGCTTAGTTTTATGTATTATTGCAATATATTGTAAGGATATATCACTTTTGAGGCTTGAGTAATGATATGTGAGTATGATACCACTTAGGAGGATGTCATGAACCCTATTGTATGATTTCTATATGTAGCCAATAGAATTGAATCTCTCACAAGCTCCGTTAAGATGTGCTACATGTTGCTGAGAATGGATTAATTGACATATTAAACCTTTGCAAAACATACTTGAGAGAGATTGGTCCAGTAGAGTATCTTATTTGGAACTTGAATGTACCTTCATTTCATATAAATCATACACTAGAGTTCATACAAATCGTACAAGGATAAATTTACCCGATTTGGCAAACCAAGCGATGGAGAGAAATTTACCCGATTTGGTAGTTTAAGGGAATCGACTTGAATGATTACAAAATTGTGTACGAAATCCTCCAAAACTAAGTCTAAAATTTTTTCTGAGTATAAAAGCGTACAAATTTCCACTATACAATTTGGAATCGTACAGTGTGTGAAATTGACTTCCGTACAAGCTGTTCATTAGGCAATCAAGTTAGGAATTATATTGATAATTTAAAGCCTTAGAAAATCACCTCCCCATAAGGAATACTGCACCCCTATGCTACATTTGGAACCATTGCCTTATTGAATCTGGAAATTTTGTTAAAACGAGTCAAATTGACGAATTGTGAATACTACAAAACTAGAGGTGAATGAAGAACACTAGTGTACAAAGTTGTAGGATATGGTAAGTATGATAGAAAATCATATTAATAAGGAGCATGAGGATTTCTCAAATATAAAACATAAGTAACTCAGACCGTAGTACTCAAGAACCAAAAATAGAGCAAGTTTGGACATCCGAAGAAGGAGACTTTGAGGCAATATTGATAGAGATAAGATGAGGAATTAGAACCACCTAGCGTAGAGGTAGGGTTGACATATAAAACATGCAAGAGGATGAAGAGTGGATTGTGACACCTAAGAAAGTGATAGAAGGGTTGCAAGGGAGTGTAGAGAATGGGAGTTAGGCACCAAAACAATAGGGCACAAGATATCAGGAGAAAAGACCAAGACCATATCCCTCACATCAGCGAAGGAGGTCACGAAGTGAAGATGCATGAGAGTTTGGTCACCAAGTGGTGGGATAGAACAAGATACCTCAAATTGACACCTCCAAGGAGGAATCATTCAAATATTCCACAAGATACCTCAAATGATAGTGATGACTCTCTGAAGATGGTTAATAAGGCAACCAACAGAGATGTCCATCATTTTTAGGTGAGGGTAAGGAAGACCCCATAAGGCACATTGAAACTTGCATAACCATTTGGAGAGCAAATGGTGTGGATAGACCATACTATTGGGTAACTTTATTTCCTACTACCTTGAGAGGATTGGCAATTGATTAGTATTTGAAAATATAAAATACCACAAATTTTTAGACTTGGAACCAGATAAAGGAGATGTTCATTGAAGAATTTTGACCTTTGAACGACGATGGAGACATAGTTATGGAACTTTGCATGACCAAGCAAAAATATGAGGATGTGAAATCCTATAATCATAGACTAAAGCAATTAGTTGATAATATGCAGATGGATTTGGTAGATGTTCTAGTAAAGTGGTGGTTTGTAGATGGATGACTTCCAAAGTATAAGAAAAATATGAATCCAGTACCATCAGAAACATATGAAGAAGCTATTAAGCATGCAAAGAATTTTGAGAGTGAATCAAAATAGACATATACAAGAATTTTTTCTCACCCCAAGTATAATGATTTGGATAGTGGAGAAGATGACACTATACAAAGGATAGTAGCATCATTTTGTTAGGATTTTGATAAGATGATACAAGAACAAAAGATCAAAATTGATAGGAATGACATTTGGTGCACAGAATGCAAGACATAAGGTCATACAAATGTGAAGTGTCCAAGGAATGACTATTACGACATCTATAATGTGATGGGACATGGGGTAATGTTATGTCCATATAATACAAGAGTACGTCCACAGGTATTTTCAATCTAAGAGTAGGAAGAGAAACTAAAGGCCCAAGGAAATGGGTAACAAGCAACAAGTGGCGGTTATATAAATAGTATATGAGGTGGAATACCGAACCAAGGCAATCGACAAGGAGGGCAAAGTCATTTGTAGTATGACTCGAAAGGGAGGCCAATCATACAGTGTCATAATTGCCAATAATAGGGGAATTTTATGAAAAATTATCCTTCACCTCATAGGTAGGAAACACCATAAGTAAGAACTACACACATGTGTAGATGGTGTGGTCCAGGGAACCACAAAGAAGTGAATTGACCAAATCAAGCGAGTTCAAGTAACTTGCAAAATATCAGTTACCTAGATATTGAGGTTCCTCAAGTTAAGGAGAAAACCCAAGAAGTTTTAGTCGTGATGAGGAATCAGGATAAGAAAGATAATTATCTAAAGCTAGCAAAGGAAAAGCAGTGCTGGAAAGTAGCAAAGAAAATATTGCAAGAAGAAGCGGAGAAGACTAAACAAGTAGAGTCAACAATTGATAAGAAACTAAGAAAACCATCAGAACAAGATATAGTTGTGCAAATTTTGGTAGCAGAGGTTTTGGATACCATATTAGAGGTTAAAGTATCAAACCTGTTGGAAGCTATTCCGGCATTGCATAAATCAATGGTCGAAGAAATACAACCACACAATATGATGGAAGTGTAGAGCCAATCGATTTAGGAGAAGGAGCAAAAGGATCAGTTCATGGATCCAACTATATTAAATATTGATGTAGGAAAGAAACCCACATTAGTTCATATAGAGATCCTAAGGCACAAGTTAACACAAGTAATTATGGATGGAGGATCCAATGTCAATGTGCTACCCGAAAGAACATGGCTAGAACTAGGCACTCCATATCTTACAAGGATATCTTTGCATGGATATATAAGGATGAGAAAGGAGTAACACTGAAATTGTGTGTCCACAAGATTACGCTAATACTTGGAGCTCAACCTGTAAGAAGGATACCATATAGAATGAATCTAAAGTATGCTACATTAGTGAATTCAAATATAGAAATATGCTCGAAGTAGGAATCATCTTCAGGGTGATAACCAGTGAATGGGTCTCACCTATAGTGATCACCTTGAATAAGGAAGTAGATAAGATCAAGATATGTGTGGACTTTAGGAGTCTAAAGATAGTAACTATTAAGGCTCCCTTTCGTATTCTCTTCATAGATTCTATCTTGGAAGAAGTCGTAAGACACGAGATCTATTCATTCTTGAATTGGTTCTCGGGATATAATAAAATTAGTATAGCCGAGGAGGATAAGCTGAAGACCACATTTATTATGGAGAATGGCATCTATGCATACAATCAAATGCAATTCAGGATCTGTAATGCCCCAACTACATTTCAGTGTATCATATTGTATATATTTGATCAGTTTGCAATAGGGAACTTTAAAGCATTTCTGGATGACTGGTCCATTTACAAGAAGATCAAGGAACATCTTCCTACCATTAGTGAATGTATGAGCAGGTGTAGAAATGCATAGATATCATTAAATCCTAGGAAATGCTATGTGATGGTACCATATGGGAAACTGTTAGGACACATTATGTGCAGTGAAATATTAAAGACAGATCTTGATAAGATCCGTGTGATATTGCACATGGAAGAACCATTTGATGTGAGTTCACTTAAAACCTTCCTTGGATCGACGAGTTACTATCGAAGGTTTATCAAGAATTATGCACATGTATCCTACCCATTAGATTTATTGACGAAGAAAAATGTTCCTTACAGATGGACAGAGGAACACAGAGGAGCCTTCGAGGATTCGAAGGTTAAGCTTTTGAGTAGATTGATTTTGGTGTTCCCAAACTAGGATAAGGAATTCCATGTCCATATTGATGCTTAAAATTTTTCAATTGGATGTGCTTTAGCACAAGAAGGGCAATTTAGGTTAGACCAGAATATTTTCTTTTCTAGTCGCCTTTTGTCAAGGCCAACGAGAAATTATAGTCCAACATAAAGAGAAGCTATGGGAATGGTATATGCAGTTCAAAAGTTTAGACATTACCTATTGGTAAATCCCTTTGCCTTCTATGTTGATCACCAAGCCTTGTTGTACTTGATAAATAAACCAGTGATACAAGGATGAGTCAGTAGGTGGCTCATCACCCTTCAGGATTTTGTATTATGAGTAGTGGTGAGGCCTAGTAAGAAGCACATGATTGTAGATTAGTTGTCTCGGATACGATCAGGGGAACCCACAAAAACAAGAGTTCCTAATGAATTTCTAGATGCATAATTATTTTCCATCAATGTTTTTCCATCATGGTACAAGTTGGTTGGCCAGTACCTATCCATAGGATATTTGCCACAAGAAATTATGACAACCGAGGAAAATAAAGTAATAATGAAGTTAGCACCTTTCCAGATAATAGCAGGATTGTTGTATAAAATGGGAAGTGATGGTATCCTACAAAGATGTGTGATGGAGGAAGAAGTCAAAGCAAAATTTAAATATGCTCATGTAGGCTTAGTAGGAGGGCATATGAGACCATATGCGATTGCTAGAAAGATATTTCTAGTAGGACTATGGTGGCCCACATTATATAATTATGCAAAGGAGTATGTGAAAGCATGCGATATGTGCCAAAGGGCAAGAAAGCTAGTCAAGAGGGACTTTATGCCCTTGCATCCATCGCAACAACAAGATTTATTTGAACGATGGGGATTGGAATTTGTAGAACCATTAAAGACATATCGGAGAAGGAAGTGTAGATACATCGTAGTAGCAAAAAAAACCTGACAAAATGGGTGGAAGCAAGAGCATTACTGAATAACTCAGCAAAAAGTACAATGAGATTCTTGTATGAAAAGGTAATCACGAGGTTTGGTATTCCACTACAAATAACAAGTGATTTAGGAGGACACTTTGTTAATGATATCATAAATACGCTAACCATAAATTTTAGGATTTGACACTCACTATCTAGTCTGTACTATGCGAATGGGCAGGTAGAAGCAAAAAATAAAGTCCTCGTATCTACTCTGTATAAAACCTGTGGAATAAAGGGATCATATTGGGAGGAAAGGCTACCATCTATTTTGTGGGCATATAGAACAAATTTTAAACCTACAATAGAGCATACACCTTTTTAATTAATGTATGGACAAGAAGTAGTAGTACCAGTTGAATTCTTAATACCAAGTTTGAGAGTCGCGGTAGAGCATTGCTTGGGTGATCAAGAAATTTTGGAAGAGTGACTGACAACACTGATCAAGTTGGATGAAAAAAGAGTCATGATGCAATGGGTGATTGAGGTAGCTCAAAAAATATAGAAGGCATGGCATGGCAAACATTTGAGAAAGTTAGAACTTAGTCCAGGCGACTTGGTTCTAAAGTTTAACAAGAAGTGGGAAATCAATCCCAGTAAGCTGAAGATGTTATGGCTTGGTCCCTATAAATTAGTTGAAGTAATGAATAATGGAGTAGCCAAGTTATAAAAATTGAATGGGACAGATGTGCTCGATACTGTAAATGGATAAAAGTTGAAGTCTTACAAGGTACAATGCTTATTCATTTCTTTAGAAGAAATTGAATGACGAAGACGAGCAAAAGCTCAAATAGAAGCTTAGAGTGAGCTAGGTCCATCATAGGAGGAGCCTAACACAAGACCCACACACTTATTTTTATAAGAGGAGGAACTACGAACAACCATATAATAGTAAGAGTTGGCACCTCGGCCTAGAGAAAGAAGAATATTACGAGTACATGTCAGATTTGTTGATGGGACCAAGCAAGTAGAAGAAGAAGATTAATATTGGATTCCTCAAAATGAAAGAGAACATCAGGAGATAGTAATGTTACCTAGGAATAGGGGAAGGTAGGAAAAAGCAACCCCAGTAAGTAGAAATAGGATGTATCCTCAGGTAGAACAAAGGGAACTATCCAGCAAGTGGAAGGACAAAGAAGGATATGGCTAATAGTACGGTATAAAGATAGAGTGTACATATTTGAAATAGAAGTTCTAGAGGAAGACAGGAATGATACCATTGATCAATATTTGGTTGGACTTACTCCATTGGCTTAGATAGGGCTGTTACAACATAGAATACGATTATAGACTCAAAAACAGTAAGAAGAATATCAAATGCTGTGAGGTCATAATGTAATGTTGAGAGAGAAAATCATCAACGAATTGGATGGCACAATACTAAGGTTGGATGAACAATGGGTAGCTAGGCTACAAGAGCTCAAAAGAGAACCTAAGGAGGTTTAGGGACTAACTCCAAGAATTAGTGGATGGAATGATGGCATAAGCACAAGCTCACAAGTACCACTGAGTGATCTACCAATGATAAAATAAGATGCATATATGCTTTGGTAAGACATTGAAGAGGCAACTACATCACCTAAATCACAAGTAAATATACAATTGGATTTGAGTGACTCCAGTAATGAAGGAATGCCTTGGCTAGTAATGTAACCTAGTACAAAAAATAGTGACAAGGATGATTGTTCAAATATTACTCAGATCCTCGAGGTAATTGTAATCCCAAAGCATGTCCAACAACACAATGACAACTAGGGAGACCACATGGATAGAAAACCAACCTTGACCCACAAGAATTTATAATAGCCTATCGATAGTTGAGAAGACAAAGGAGAGAAGTATGGATATTGGAGAGAATGATGAGTTTATCAACAGATTGAGCAGAATAGAGAGAAGAGAATCAGAATCACTCAAGTTCTGAGACAAACTTTTTTGACACATATAGATAGGTTTTGGGAACATCATATCCACAAAGAAACTTTGAGGAAAGAATATGGAGACATCGCCTAGCACGTACAGATCATAGAATAAGATCACTACAACTATCACCAAATACAAGAAGAAGAAGTCCACTAGCCAACATTGAGTTGGTAGAGATAACTCCTGATACCTGAACAATGGGAGGAAGAAACAAAGAAAGACCCCTAAGGATTTAGCTAGGAAGGGGAGGAGGTATTTGACTAAGACAGGGTGATGTTATAATTAGAGGAGGAAGAGGAAAAGGAAGTTTATGACCCCCTACTCCTAGATGACCAAGAGATACACCATTAGCCTGTATAAACTGGACAAGGAATCTACGAGGGCTACCAAGAATGAGGGGAATCTTAAAAACCCTACAAGGCGATGTACATGGGGATAACCATCCTTAATATGACAAGGACCTCAATAAGTGATGGGTGGTAGAGAATTACTCCAAGAAAGGGAGGAATCACCATTAGCATAGAGAAACCCAATGTCAAGAGGAATAGGATGGGGGAGAAACTCGTGCGAAAGAGGCATTGCTGGTAGAGGAAGAGTGCACTTTGCAAATAAAAGAAACTAGGGATAACTACGAATTTTATCACCAAGTTTGGAGTCAAAATTGATCCGAGGGGATAGATGAATAAGTCACTCGAATGATAGTAGAGTAGTAAGGACACTGCTACCAAGGGACCAATCATCTATGCGACAAGGAGAAAGGACACCAGGTAAAGATACTCCAACTTGCAATTGTACAATTCCAAATTGTACACATGAAAGGGGAAGTCCAGGAAATTCAAAAACATCACAAGTGGATATGAATCGACCTAGGGAACAAGTATCAACAATGACACAACCACTCAAAATATTATAGTTGAACCTCCAAGAGAAGAATTCGATGGTATCATACAAGTGAATGTCACTATACGGCTGCCAAGACTGTAAGTGTAAATAGACTAGGATAGAAAAGAAAAAGAAAAGAAAAAGAAAAAAAGAAAGAAAAAGAAAGTGCCTTAATTGTGAAAATCCCTTGGGACACAATTAATAAGGAAGTGGGTTGAAAACCAGAAATGGTGGCCTCTTTAGAGAGAAAGAAAATTAAAAATTTCTCTAAGTATAAGATCATACAAAGAAAAATGGAAGAGCAAAAAGGTATAATTATGAGATCGTACAAGTCAATTTGGCAAAATAACATGGGAAATCGTACTAAGAGATAGGTTGTATGATTAAGATCATACATCGTATGATTTTGGGCATGTTGTACGATTTTAAACTACCCCATTTAATGTGGCATGCACGGGAAAAAGCAACAGTTAGAGGAAAAAGTAGGAAAAGGATAAAATTTTTCAAAAGCATGTTGAGTTGTCAATCATCCATGCAAGGAGGATGGAAAACATGCAAAGTGGCACAATTTATGAATTAAATTGGTTAGGGTTTAGTTAGGGTTTGAGAAATGATTTAAATAGAAGGTAAATTTACAATTTTCTTAAAACTTTACAAGGAGAATTTGAATTTTTTCAAGAGGACGAAGGTGGAAAGTGTGCAATTGAACGGAGAAGAATACATGGGCAGAAAACTTCATCAATAATCTGAAATAATGATGACCCATTTTAATTAGCACCAAGGAGAACTTTTCACATTCGAAGAAATCAAATAGGAGAAGGGAAGGAAGAGAAAAATTAGGGTTTGACTTCATGAAAGGAAAAATTTGAAGTGCAACCAGGAAGTAAGGAGGAATAGCAGTAGAAGACAACCAAGTATGAACTAGGAGGTGAAAAATTGCATATTAGGGTTCGTAGCAGTGATAACTTGGAGCCGGAGTGGAAGATTTGCAAGGAAAGTAAAATATAAACCCTAAAATCAAAAAAATCAAGAAAAATCGAGCTGGAAAAGGTAAGGGAAGGAAGGAGATGTCCATACAACCATAGAGTATAGTGCACCAAGGGTGGAAAAGTTGAAAAATTGCTCTCGAAAATCACTGAAAAGGAAGATCAGGGCAATACAACAAATGGGTTGGTGAAATATTCAGAAAATGAGGACAAAATTATGATTTTTTTACAACCTATGATTTGAAAATACGTACTATATGATTTTGGGAGTAAGGCGTACGATTTCAGGAAGAAGATAGTATAGTTCTTGGCAATTTTTAAGTCGTTTTAGGTAGTTTTCAACAACTCGTACGAAATCGTACATAAGTATACGGATTCCATAAAGGTAGGTAGCCAAAAAGTGACATTGTATGGAGTAGTACCACCCTGTATGATTTCAGGCTACATAAGTATGATTTAAGGAAGTTATGGCAGTTTGAAGACTAAACAAGCTGAAAATTGAACTATGAAAAAGGGGTATTGTACGATCTAGAAAGTGGCTACTGAAGGTGAAACCATATGGGCATACAAGGAAGAGCATATTGTATGATTTATAGTAAATCATATGATTTTAGGAGTACTTACAATTGCGGAAATGGTGATGTTTGGATAGTAAGTTAACCAGGAGAGTGGCAAAAGAATGATCTTAGTAGAAGATTTTGGATACTGGTTAAGGTGGATTGCATTCAATAGGGTGGAAAGGTCACCAAGACCCCTACATGAGAGATAAGTATATTCATGACAATACCAAGGGTGACATTTTTAGTCCCATTATTGATGTGGTACTCGTCCTTGGAGGAGAGGAGGATATAGGTCGTGGAGAAGGCAAAACTATTGGCATACTGATCGAAGAAGAACACCACCTAGGTATCGAGAGGAGAGAATGGCACATGAAAGAACCTCGAGGAGGGAGCTAATAAGAAAATTCCATATTCTAGATAAGGATGATGATTTGAGTAGCGGACCTAAGAAAGGGTAGGTGGAGAACAAATATTGCATTTGTACAACATGGAGTGGACACACGCAGGTGATGGTGGAATGATAAAAGAAACAAGAACCATCCATGGATGAACTAGTTTGAGGATATTGGTGTAGATATCATAGCACAAGTACAACCACACTAGAAAACCTTCTATAATTACCTATTGTAGATGGTCCAAGCGTACAATCCTGTGACCAGAACTGCTTTTGTCAATGTGGACAAGAGGTCGGTGAAAATAGAAGTGATAGCATATGCATTCAGGAAGAAATTCAGATTGCTAGTATACAACACAAATATGGTTAAGAAGTTGGTTGATATGATTGAGTCATATCGTATCATCACTTCATTGACTAATGTGAAGTCATCGATTGCTACAAATATCTCGGCTGCGGGAACTCGAGGGTTCAAATAGAGCCAATTGAAAGAAGATGATTGACCATGTGCGATGAATACAGTAATGGATCGATTGTCAGGTGATATAATATCCATAGAGATGCCAATTTGGATGGCTCAATATGTAGAAGGTATCACCCAAGGAATCTACTATGATTGGGGTACCTATATAGAAAGGAAAATGCACAAAGTATTGAAAAAGATATCAAAGAATTTTGGAATGAATTTCCATGCAATTGGACTATTATTGAATGCTTTCTTGGAGTTGGGAATCTATTTTCCAGGTTTGACAGAACCTCAGGAAGTTGGGGAAATACAACCAACCATTTTGAGATGGGAAAAGTTAGTACCTATTAAGAAGGGGACTCCAGAGAAGCCTCAAAAAAAGAGGGAACAATATGCCATGGAGGTACTAGAGGAAACTCATTCGGATGATGAGGATGTACATCATCGAAGGAAAAGAACAAGGATATTAGAACCTAAACTAGAACAACAAGTAATGTAGCAACAATAGCAGGAGCAACCATCATTTTAGGAAATGGAGGAAAATGTGGAGAGACAAATAAGCCCAATTCAAATAAGAACAAGATGACAATAGGAAATAATGGTAAAGAACCCTGTTTTAAATAAACAAGATGAACCTGCACAAAATGATCAGCACGAGGAAGAAAATTTAGGTTCAAAATAGATAGATCTGGAGGACTGGAGTTGGGCAATAGTAGAGAAAATTGTGGTATCTCCACAAATTTTCCAACGGGATGAATTTGAAATCTTAGACGCTTTAAAATTTTTAAAGGATATAGAGGTGGGGGAGATAGTACAGGAAGTAGAAGCCACCTCTCAGGAGAAAAAAGATGACACTAAAGTGAGAGTGGAAGCCCCAAAGGAAGAGTCTAGGAAAAATAAGAAGCCCCATTACAAATTCATGATGGGAGGAAGTTCAAAACAAAATAACCCAAGTGATGCACAAGAAGAGACAAAAGCATCACAAGAACAAAAGAAACTAGTTGTTGAACAAATCACAATGATGGAAATCCAACATAATCAGGAGAAATAACAGGTGATGGAAGAACAACAAGTGGGCAGTGTGGAACAAGAAGTAGCCCAAAAAGTAACTGAAGAGCAACAGGTGGGCTCTACTGAACAGGAAGAAGCCCAAGAATAGATGGAGCAGCAACAATATCAGTAGGAGATTGTGAAGATAGAAGATGACGAGGAGGAGGAGAAGATTGTAGAACAAACTCCATCTTGAGAAAATATAGACACAAAGAGAGCACTTCAAGAGCTTGGGGGAAGATCTTGCCACCACATGGAGGAAGAGGAAGAATGAACTCCTACATAAGAAGAATGGCGGAGAATGAGAACAAGTTACCTTTTGAAGGTACCTCAGTTCGACAAGATAAATGGAAGAGAAGGCGAGAGGAGTAGAAGATGATATGGAACATTTCTTCTCATAGATAGACGATGCCATTGCCAGAACCAAATTATAGTTTTATATTGGATGCATGGGAGAATTAAAGTTGTGGGAGGAACAAGTGTCTCTCGAGTTGGAAAATATAACAGAATGGGTGAGCAATAAGGAGCATACAAGGATAATCATAGATATTCATGTACAACACCCATGGAAGTTACCTAGGGAAGAGGTAACCACAATGTTGGGAAGATATGACTTTCTAGGAGTGATAACCAACTATAGGCAGTATCCGAGGTTGTACTTGGATAGAATTAATCACCCGACTTGTCCAATGAACACAAGAGAATTGGAGTACAAGAGGGTCACTATAAATTTGGCTATCACTTTGAGGAAGTTGAACTTTCTCACACATTGGATAGAGTGGTTGAGCATTGGATTGGATAAAATTTATTAGCTCAAGGAATCTTAGAAGAAGGAAACGGAGGCTACTCAAACATAAATTATTGCAATGGAGGAAGAGTTGCAAAAGTGTAAGGCTACAATAGAAGAGAAAATAAAGAAATTGGAGGAAGATATGACATGCATAAATACCGAGTTTGAAACTAAATTTAATTTGCTTGAAGAAGAGAAGTGATAGATCTCCCAGATAGCAGAAGATAATATTAATGAGTTGGAGGTACAACTCAAGGTAAAGGATGAACATATGGTAGCACAACTAGCCGAGAAAAATGAGAAAGTGGCAACACAAGCCAAGAAGATAGAAGAACTTCAAAAGGATAAAAAGGATACAATGAATTTTTCCTGGAGAAGCAAGCACAGTTGAAGGCTAGGGAAGAGACTGTTCATGCCTTGGAGGTAGATATTCATCACCGCTTAGAGACCATTGCTGAGAATAATGAAGAACTTCAGGTGGAAACTCGAAAAAAACCCACTTGTAAGAAATGTTGAAGAGGAGTGCCATTAACTAAGAAAATAAAATTATGGAATTCTTGAATACTGTTGAAGATAAGGCTAATTTCCATGGGGCAAAAGTAGTGGAATTGGTAAGCTACACAGCCAAGTTGAAGAATGAACGTGCAATTATTCAATCCAAAGTGACTGAATTGTAGGAGATAATTGCAGACTACAAAGCACAACTAAAGAAGAAATGTCAGTCAGTGAGGACATCAACCAAAGTAAAGGGAGGGAAGATGTAGGCAAAAATTCCACCTCCTAGAAGAAGAGAAAGTGATCAAATGGATTTGCTCAATTTTGATAGTTTTGATAGTTTACCCAAGTTTTGTAAATTGTACAACTAGGAGCAAACCATACAACCAGGAATTCAAACCATACAATGCAAGGGCAAATCGTACAAGGCACACTGAAATGCAATGAAATGCATGGCAAATGTAATTTCAGGATAAAATGGCGCATAAGTTTGCTAATTAAAGTTTTAGACTTAGTAAAAATCTAAATTTATGCATTCTATTATGGGTGGGAAGTTGTAAAAAATTAATTGCCTCAGGAACCACTTTGGAATGGCCTAGGAAATGTTATATAAGGTCCCATTTTCAAATTTTTAGGTCTAGTTGTTGTGGGATATGTATTGAGTATTTATTGGTTAGAATCCAATGAGATAGATTGTTAACCTCTGAGTTATTGTAGTAGATTGATAGAACAACCATGTTGTAATAAAATTTATGACATAATAATACAAAAATTATTATGGATATGTTTTTTATAGGTTGTGTATGATTCTGGCATTGATGGATGAGGATTTATGGTTTACTCTTGATGCATGTGTTTTTTGGTGAATATTTGGCTTAGTTTTATGCATTCTTGCAACATATGGTAAGGATCTATCACTGGTGAGGCTTGAGGAATGATATATGAGTATGATACCACTTAGGAGGATTTCATGAACCCTACTGTATGATTTTTGGATGTAGCCAGTGGAATTGAATCTCTCACAAGCTCCGTTAAGATGTGTTGCATGTTGTTGAGAATGGATTAATTGACATATTAAACCTTTGCAAAACATACCTGAGAGAGATTGGGCTAGTAGAGTATATGATTTGGCACCTGATTGTACCTTCAATTTGTACAAATCATACACCAGAGTTTGTACAATCATACAAGGAGAAATTTACATGATTTGGCAAACCAAGCAACGAAGAGAAATTTACCCGATTTGGTAGTTTAAGGGAATCGACTTGAACGATTATAAAACTGTGTATGATAGCCTCTAAAACTGAGTTTAATAGTTTGGATGAGTATAAAAGTGTACAAAACTTACCACTATATGATTTGAAATCATACAGTGTGTGAAATTGACTTCTGTACAAGCTCTTCATTAGGCATAAAAGGGTAGTTTGAAGGATTGTACGGTTGTACAATTTGGCAATAGAGTTAGGACTTGTATATTTATCATTTAAAGCCTTATAAAATCACCTCCTGACCAAGAATACTACACCCATGTGCTACACAATTTGTTACACAAGGGGGTCACATTTAAGTGGGATGATGAGTGTCAAGCCGCATTTGACAAAATTAAACAATATCTGGCTTTGCCTCCAGTATTGGCTCCTTATCGACTAGGAGTGTAATTCTATCTATACATCTCAACTATTGAGCTTGCATTGGGCACCATGTTGGCCCAAAATAATGAAGTGCACAAAGAATAGGCTACATACTATATTCGCCACACCCTAGTTAGTTATGAAATTAATTATGCATACATTGAGAAGCTATGCTTAGCAGTGGTTTTTACCACTAAAAAGCTATGCCATTACATGATCAATCATACCATGTATGTAGTATCCAAAGAGAATACATTATGATATATGATGAGTCAAACTTACCATAATAGTCACACGATAAAATGGATTATATTGTTGATGGAATTTGACCTCAAATTCATTGAATAAAAATCAATTAAAGGTCAGGTCATAGCTGATTAACTCATAGAGGCTCCCCTCTAGGATGACCAGCCTTTGAGCATAGAGCTTCCTGATGATGGATTTTTTCAGGTGTTATAATCACCTGATCCTAAAGAGCCTGAAGCAAAGGCTGACATAAATCTATTTTTCAATGGCTCTAAGTGTGAGCAAGGCGGTGGCACAAGAATTGTATTTTTCACACCATAAGGGGCTCTAATACCCTTATCATTAAAACTTGATTTCTCATGCACCAATAATAATTCCAAGTATGAAGCTCTCCTCATAGGCCTTCAAATGGCAATCACCATGAAAATAACAAAAATCAACATTTTTGGCAATTCCTTGCTCATAGTGAATCAGGTCAAGGGAATATTCCAATGTAGATGTCCAATATTGCAAGCCTACAAAGCCCTAGTGGATAAGATTTTGGAAAAAATTGAATGGTATGATATTGAGGCATTCCCTCATTCATATAATCATTTTGCAGATACAATGGCCTCCTTAGGGTATTTAATCTCACAAAACCATTCTGATGATATAACAACCATTCAAGTTAAAATACTATCACACTCTGTGACTAAGTGTGAGGAGGTCAAATCCATTCCAGAAGTCCACATGATTCAAATTGAACCTTCTCATGAATGGTTCTCTCAACTTCACAATTGCTTGAATAATGCTACTTGGGGGACTTTATTCCCTCAAATCCCTTTTGATACTAGCATAATGATATATTTACAAGTTCTCTCCCAATCAGAATTTGTGAGGGATGAAATCCAAAAGGATCACGTGATTCATGCAATTGAGGCTTCTTCAAAGCAAGATTGGTCCATCCAGCTAAAATATTACCTAAAGATTGGTAATCCCCCTTCTAGATTATCACATGGTGTAAAATGCTCATTAAAGCAAAAAGTGGTAAAATATGTCTTACTTGGAGACATATTGTATCATAGAAGCTACGAAGGTATTATCCTTTATTTCTTAGAGCATCAAGAGTCAATTTGGGCAATCGCCCGAGCTCATAATGGTACATGTGGTGGCCATTTTAGTGACATGGTCATCGCCAAGTGCATTCTTTGCATGGGATATTATTGGCCAAAATTAGAGTAATATTTTTGTGTTTATGTTAAGAAGTGCATAAAGTGTCAACACCATGCTAATTTGACACGCGTACCTTCTCAGGCCTTACAACCGATTCAATCGGTTTGGCTATTTTTGTAATGGGGGTTTGACTTAATCAAGAAAATATCACCCTCTTCCTCCAACCATCATATGTTCATCATTACAGCCACTGAGTACTTCAAAAAATGGGTGGAGGCAATTTTCGTTACCACTATGACTGGGCCTCACATTGTAGAGTTCATGTTACATAATATCATTTTTTGTTTTGGTATCTCATCCAAAATAATTTTAGATAATGGGCCACATTTCAATAATAAGGATGTGCATGCTTTAATAGCTAAATATAACATCCAACACAATTTTTATACACCTATTATCCACAAGCCAATGGGTAAGTGTTGGAACAAAATCTGCCTTCGGTTAATAGTGTTGCGCCTTAGACTTTGCCAACATTGAATAGACAGATCTTGCTTGAGATCATCTGTCTAGTCTCCAGAGAAGGCTGGTTCCTTTGAGTTTTTTAGAGAAAAGGGGAACAAGAGATAAGGGAAATATAGCCTAAGCTAGAAACTTTTCTCACGGTACAGATTGGACAACAACAAACATTGATGATGCAGATTACTACTTTCAGAGTTTTCTTTATATCTTCTTTATAGAAAACATGAATTCCTGAGTGTGACTTTTAGATGTTCGTCTAAAAGCATGTAACTATCTTTTAATGTTCAACTCTAGAAACAAGATTTATACGTGCACAGTCCAGATTTCAGAACAGATACATTATAAAACTTAGAGTGAATAAAAGTTAAAACACCAGATACATACACTTGCACACAGAAGTTTCGAAAGCCAGAAGAAGAAATCTTTTATTGCTTGTAATCCAGTACATGTACATCAAGCTTGTAAACGTCCAAGAGCCGACCTTTTTTCATGGTCGACTCACTCCTATTTATACCCTAAAAAGAGTATCTTCTACTACGTACATTTAATTTCTTCAATCAATTACAAGTAATTGTCTACAGTTTCTAATAATATACAATGGATTTCCCGTAGATTGGATAGATTTCCTTCTGGCTAATTTTAGATGAGCCTGTTATTCTACAATCATCCAGTGGACCTGCCAAGTTATAATCAATAGACCATTCTTCAAAAATCAGCACCCTGATGTCAGTGCATGTCCCCAGTTGCCAAAAATATACTTTATTCCTTTACAGCTGGCGTGTCGCAAAATCGTGACATTCTTTCCTTGCTTTGCTCTTTTGCCGCCTCCAACCACGAAAATGAGACATGTCACGAAATCATGACATTCTTTCCTTGCTTTGCTCTTCTGTCGCTTCCACGAAAATGAGACATGTCACGAAATCGTGACATTCTTTCCTTGCTTTGCTCTTTTACGCTTCCAGCTACGAAAATGAGACATGTCGCGAAATCGTGACATTCTTTCCTTGCTTTGCTCTTTTCCAGCTTCCATAAAATGAGACATGTCACGAAATCACGACATTCTTTCCTTGCTTTGCTCTTCTGTCGCTTCCAACGAAAATGAGACATGTCATGAAATCATGACATTCTTTCCTTGCTTTGCTTTTTTACCGCTTTCAGCCATGAAAATGAGACATGTCACGAAATCGTGACATATTTATGTCTTTTCCTTCATTTCTTCTGGGCAGTCGCGAAAATGAGACATGTCACGAAATCGTGACATTCCTTACCTTCTCAGTCTCCTCTTGCTATTTTCTAGCGAAAATAAGACATGTCACGAAATCATGACATTCCTGTCTTTCCTTTATTTCCTTTTGGATGGCCGCAAAAATGTGACATGTCACGAAATCGTGACACTCCTCCTTTGCATTGCTCTTTTGCTGCCTTCAACCATGAAAATGCGACATGTCACGAAATCGCGACATTCTTTCCCGCTTGGACTCTTTTGCCACCTTCAGCCGCGAAAATGCGACATGTCACGAAATCGTGACATTCTTTCCCGCTTGGACTCTTTTTCTCGCCTTCAACCGCGAAAATGCGACATGTCACGATATCGCGACATTCTTTCCCTCTTGACTCTTTCTCTTTGCCTTCAGCAGAAAATGCAACATGTCATGATATCGCGACACTTTTTCCTCACTTGCTCTTTTCTTCTTGACCTGAAAATGCAACATGTCGCGATATCGTGACACTTTTTCCTCCTTGCTCTTTCTCTTTGCTTTTGACCGCGAAAATGCAACATGTCGCGATATCGTGACACTTTTTCCTCCTTGCTCTTTCTCTTTGCTTTGGCCATGAAAATGCAACATGTCGCGATATCGCGACACTTTTTCCTCTTTGCTCTTTCTCTTTGCTCTTAGTCATGAAAATGCAACATGTCGCGATATCGCGACACTTTTTCCTCCTTGCTCTCTTTTTTTGCTCTTAGCCGCGAAAATGCAACATGTCGCGATATCGCGACACTTTTTCCTCCTTGCTCTCTTTTCTTGCTCTTAGCCGCGAAAATGCAACATGTCGCGATATCGTGACACTTTTGCCTCCTTGCTCCCTTTTGTTGCTCTTAGCCATGAAAATGCAACATGTCGCGATATCGCGACACTTTTGCCTCCTTGCGGTGTTTTGCTTTTTCTTTGATCTTTAGCATATGGGCCACTTCGGTCTTCTTGGAAAATATGCAAAAAGGTGCATCAGCTATTTTTCTGTAGTTAGTCACTTTTTGACTAACATTCTTGGTGCCTTCCGGGGGAATTTTTTGCTTGCAAAAATTTTGAACTAGGCCTTTATCCATTGGGAAACGGAGTCAACAACGTAGTTGTAAAAAGAATCTTTTAGAGAAAGACAAAGAAAATAGGAAAATGCACTTAGATAAAAAGTGAACATTACCTCGTCAAAACTCCCTCTATACCTTAGTATCTCTATTCAAAAAAAAATGTCGACTTTTGATTGGCTGCGACTAAAATTTTTTGTTAAGGCCAAAAAAATGGTAATATTTACAAATATTGTCTGAATATACTTATATTATACTGTACATATAATTCCTTTTCTGCTTTCTCAATAGAAATATAACTTTAGGTGAAATGCATTCACCGTGATAGGAAGAACCAATCCATCTTGATCTTTCAACTCAAAAGCATTGAATTGTTTCTCTGAAACAATTTCAAATGGTCCCTCCCAGAAAGCATCGAATTTATCATGGTTACCTGGCTTAGCTTTCTTTACATTCCATTTCAAAACCAAGTCTCCCACTCTAAATTTTTTGGCAGTTGTCTTTTTGTTGAACCATCCTTCAGTATCTGCCATATGCTTCGGATTGTGATTGTATGATTGCTCTCTTTGTTCTTCTAACTGTAAGAGCTGCATTGCTCCTGCAACTGTGTGTAGAATTTGGTCAATCCGAGGTAGCGAGTAATGATCTTTGAGTGATGCTCTGTTCAGATTTCTGAAATCTACACACAATCTGATATCTCCATTTTTCTTCCTGACTGGTACCAAGTTTGCCACCCAGGTGGAGTGTTTAACAGGGTATACTATTTTAGCTTGAAGGATTTTTAGCAGTTCTTGTTTCATCAAAGATTCTACCTTCGGATTCACTGGTCTTTGCTTTTGCCTAAAAGGCTTAGCTCCTTCTTCTGATTCTATGGTATGTTGAATAACATCTTTATTGTACACTTTTAGATCACTATACACCCAAGCTATGATGTCAGGGATTTTTTACACAATTCTCTGATCTGGTTCACTTCCTCTTCTGTACAACTGATTCCAACCTTAATCATTTTGCCTGGCTCCAACTCTACATCTTTGTATCTTCGTTTATCGACCTTGATTTTTTGGCCAACTGCTCTATCATTGTTATCAAACAGGCTTTCAAGGGTGATGAGACCCTTAGGAATATGATTGTTTTTTAACTGAATAATGTCCTCTTCCTCTTCATCCTACAGATCCCGGTTGGCTGAGCAATTCATTTCATGGATTAAGAAATCCAATATCTGTTCATCATTTTCAAAAACTTGCCAGAAAATATTTTTATCAGGCACTGAAGGCCTGTATATAAGTCTAACAGTTTTAGACTTCTGAATAACATTACTTACGGGACAAAAATTAGCTCCCACTGAAGCTAACAAATCTGCGTGGGTATTCTGTTCTCTAGGGATAAACTTTATATTTAGGGCCTCAAAGGCCTCTAAGAGATCCCACACTTTGTTCCTGTAAGCCTTCAAATAATGTTGTTTACTTATACATTTTTTGGTGACTTGATTCACAATAAGTTCTGAATCTCCATAGATGAGTAACTGTTTGATTCCCAATTTCTCAACCCTTCTTAACCCTAAGCACAGGGCCTCATATTCTGCTACGTTATTGGAGCAACTCCAAGTCAACCTGTAAGAGAAAACCTTTTCCTCTCCGGTGGGAGAAATCAAAACTATTCCGGCACCAGCTCCATTCTTGCACCTAGCCCCATCAAAGAAAAGCTTCCACAATTGATTCACAGAACCATCCTTTTCTAGGGAGGGTATCAATTTTCATTTTGGTTTCTCAATAGAATAGTTTCCTATTTTTGTTTCTATCATGGCATTAAAATTCTGTAGAGAAAACTCGTCCTCAGCTTGGAGCTCTTCTAATGTTTCTTCCATTAGATCTTCTTCTATTGTTTCTTCAGTCATCATATTTACACGGTCAGTTTCACCAATATTTTCTACATGAAACGTAGATGGTTTCTCATTAAAAATCTTGACCCTTCTACCTTTGAAAGGTATCTCCAAATGAGAATAATCTAAGGATAAGTATCCTCCCATATTTGCTGTGAACTCTCTGGATAGACACATACCAAAATAGGGCTCCAAGTCTACGACTACTACCTCTTGTATGACTGTCATCTGAGGCATTTTATGCAGCCGTATGGGAATATCCTTTATCACTCCTATAGTTTTTACTGGAGTACCATCTAACTGTAGGATGCCTGTGCTGCTCCTAGTGTACTCCATTCCCATAATATCACATACTGCTTTGGGTATCACAGTGGTAGCAGCGCCTGAATCTATCATGCAGTTGTGGACAACCCATCCTTCCATTTGAAGGGACAAATAAAAGGGTGGTGGCCTGTTCTTACCAGTGGCAGACGTCAAGTTCGTTAGAACCATTTTTGAAGATGATGCAGTCCCATCTCCATTTTCCACTGTTCTTAGGGATTCCTGTAGGAGATCGATTTGACCCAGGATTTGAAGAGCATCATACATACTTGCCTTAGAAGGAGTCTTTTTCATTTCCTCTACTATACTTGAATGTAGGTGAATCAACTATTCTTTCTCTTTCTTTGGCAAAAGTTTCATATTTATTTTTGTATCCCTGGGTAGCTTCAGTTCTTTGCCTTTTTGTCAGCGAGGGGAATCTCAACCTTTCCCTAGCCTGTTCTTGGGTTTCATTTTCCCCCGAGGAATAAATTCTTTGTGTGTTTCTTGCCCTTGAATTTTGGCTGGAAACTGATATTTTCTTTCCTGAGGGAGACTTCCCTTAGGAGTTTCTTTGGGAACTTCCTTGGGAGCAGGGGAAACATTTAATGGCTGAAGCTCTTTAGGGTCTACTTGCAGTGGTTTCTTACCTGATCTTGTCAAAACTGAAACCTGTTCTACTGTAGGCATCATGAAGTTGTGGTCCTTCTCTCTAATTATATTTACATGGCCTTTCATTCTTTCTTTACTCTTTTCAACTGCTATACTTTGTACATAATGTTGGTGTATCATACATGAACTTTCCCCATGTGGATCGTTACATGTAGTACACCAAAAGTTAGAATCAGTGGGAGGCTCTTCGGCCTCCACTGTCTCATTTGTATATACCGTGCTCGGTCTCTCTTGTCCCCTATTGCTTGTCGAAGCACCTTCCTTTTGTATCTGTGGAAATCTTCTTGCTTGGATATTCCGTTCAGCCTCTCTCTTTTTCATGGATGCCATTTCATTTGACAATGTCTTCATTGTATCAATTATGGTCGTGTATTGATCATTGGGGGGAGCTGATGCAAGGGGTGTGGCTGGTAATGCAAGGAATGTAGGAGGTGTAGCTATAGATGGGAGGGCATATGTTGATGGGAGTACAAGCAGTTTAGAAATTGATGCTTGGGAAAGCTCCGGTAAAATTGGCAATAGACTTTTTGATGGATATCTTTTTGTAGCGATGAGATCAGCTTCAGCCCTTTGCTGCCTCTACATAGATCCCAGGAAAAGTGGTTACACGGGATTGCCTTATTATCATACTGAGATCTGAATCAAAAGCCCTTAAATAATAGCATATAGCTTGTTCTTCCGTGGGCTTTAGGCCTTGCGGTACTCTATCACGAGTTCTGGTAAAATCGATGTTGAAATCTTGGATTTCTTCTTGTGGATGCCTCTCAATGATAGTGAATTGATTCAACAATGTGAAAGGATCCGCATGTATATTAAATTCATCGACCAGACGGTCGGCAAGTACTGCCCAAGAAGTAATGGATCCAGTGGGAAGCGCTCTGTACCAATAGAGCATCTTTCCTTTCAAAGATATAATCAACAATCTGACCATTACATCTTCCTGAGTGATGTTGTAAATAGATGCTAGCGATGATACATCTAAACAGTGCTCATCTACTATTTTGCCTGTTCCGTCAAAGGTCGGTAATGCTTTTAGTGCAGCTTGTGGAATTTGGTGGTGTGTTCCCAAGTTCAAAGGGCCAGTTTGATTCCACACAAGATGCGTTGGGGCAGGGGCGGCTACCATGATTGCTAAAGGAGTTACAACCGCTATGGGATTGCTTGCAGATGCTCCTACAATGGGTGTTAAAGAGGTGCTAATGGTGTCGGGTGGATTTGATCGTGCGGCTAGCACAGGGTGTGCTTTTAGGCTTTCGAGATGTAGTTCAAAGAACTCGATAGGTTCTTCAGAGTTTCTAGCTCGGGATCTGGTTATCATATGGCTATATAACCAGAAGGTTTCTAGACAAGGTCTTTCTTTTATGGTCTAAATTGCAACGGAGTCGCCAGGTGGTTTTTCTTGAGATTTTTAAACAAAAAGGCTCTTAAGGTAAAACACCAAAACTTATACAATACTGTGGGATTGTTGGTCCCATCGGGCATGCCAAAAACTATTGGAACAAAATCTGCCTTCGGTTAATAGTGTTGCACCTTAGACTTTGCCAACATTGAATAGACAGATCTTGCTTGAGATCATCTGTCTAGTCTCTAGAGAAGGCTGGTTCCTTTGAGTTTTTTAGAGAAAAGGGGAACAAGAGATAAGGGAAATATAGCCTAAGCTAGAAACTTTTCTCATGGTATAGATTGGACAACAGCAAACATTGATGATGCAGATTACTACTTTCAGAGTTTTCTTTATATCTTCTTTATAGAAAACATGAATTCTTGAGTGTGACTTTTAGATGTTCGTCTAAAAGCATGTAACTATATTTTAATGTTCAACTCTAGAAACAAGATTTATACGTGCACAGTCCAGATTTTAGAATAGATACATTATAAAACTTAGAGTGAATAAAAGTTAAAACACCGAGATACATACACTTGCACACAGAAGTTTCGAAAGCCGAGAAGAAGAAATCTTTTATTGCTTGTAATCCAAGTACATGTACATCAAGCTTGTAAACGTCCAAGAGCCGACCTTTTTTCATGGTCGACTCACTCCTATTTATACCCTAAAAAGAGTATCTTCTACTACGTACATTTAATTTCTTCAATCAATTACAAGTAATTGTCTGCAGTTTCTAATAATATACAAAGGATTTCTCGTAGATTGGATAGATTTCCTTCTGGCTAATTTTAGATGAGCTTGTTATTCTGCAATCATCCAGTGGACCTGCCAGGTTATAATCAATAGACCATTCTTCAAAAATCAGCACCTGATGTCAGTGCATGTCCCCAGTTGCCAAAAATATACTTTATTCCTTTACAACTGGCGTGTCACGAAATCATGACATTCTTTCCTTGCTTTGCTCTTTTGTCGCCTCCAACCGCGAAAATGAGACATGTCACAAAATCATGACATTCTTTCCTTGCTTTGCTCTTCTATCACTTCCAGTGAAAATGAGACATGTCACGAAATCATGACATTCTTTCCTTGCTTTGCTTTTCTACCGCTTCCAACCACGAAAATGAGACATGTCACGAAATCGTGACATTCTTTCCTTGCTTTGCTCTTTTGTCGCCTCCAGCCATGAAAATGAGACATGTCACGAAATCGTGACATTCTTTCCTTGCTTTGCTCTTCTATCGCTTCCAGCAAAAATGAGACATGTCATGAAATCATGACATTCTTTCCTTGCTTTGCTTTTCTGCCGCTTCCAAAAATGAGACATGTCACGAAATCATGACATTCTTTATGTCTTTTCCTTCATTTCTTCGTCTCGAAAATGAGACATGTCACGAAATCATGACATTCCTTACCTTCTTAGTCTCCTCTTGCTTTCAAACTTCTCTCTTAAAAATGTGACATGTCGAAATCGCGACATCCTCCTTCCTTGCTCTTTCCTTAAAATGAGACATGTCACGAAATCGTGACATTCTTTCCCTTGACTCTTTTCGCCTTCACCAAAAATGTGACATGTCATGAAATCATGACATTCTTTCCCGCTTGGACTCTTTTTCCGCCTTCAGCCGCAAAAATGCGACATGTCATGAAATCGTGACATTCTTTCCCGCTTGGACTTTTTTTTTGCCTTCAGCCATGAAAATGCGACATGTCACGATATCACGACATTCTTTCCTCCTTGGACTCTTTTGCCGCCTTCAGCTATGAAAATGCAACATGTCACGATATCGTGACATTCTTTCCCTCTTGCTCTTTCTCTTGCCTTTAGCCATGAAAATGCAACATGTCGCGATATCGCGACACTTTTTCCTCCTTGCTCTTTCTCTTTGCTTTTGACCGTGAAAATGCAACATGTCACGATATCGTGACACTTTTTCCTCTTTGCTCTTTCTCTTTGCTTTTGACCGCGAAAATGCAACATGTCGCGATATCGTGACACTTTTCCTCCTTGCTCTCTTTTTTTGCTCTTAGCCGTGAAAATGCAACATGTCGCGATATCGTGACACTTTTTCCTCTTTGCTCTCTTTTTTTGCTCTTAGCCATGAAAATGCAACATGTCGCGATATCGCGACACTTTTGCCTCCTTGCTCCCTTTTGTTGCTCTTAGCCGCGAAAATGCAACATGTCGCGATATCGCGACACTTTTGCCTCCTTGCTCCCTTTTGTTGCTCTTAGCCGCGAAAATGCAACATGTCGCGATATCGCGACACTTTTGCCTCCTTGCGGTATTTTGCTTTTTCTTTGATCTTTAGCATATGGGCCACTTCGGTCTTCTTGGAAAATATGCAAAAAGGTGCATCAACTATTTTTCTGTAGTTAGTCACTTTTTGACTAACAGTAAGCTGAGGCATAAAAAAAAATAGTAGTTGCAATCTTAAAGAAAACCATTAATGATAATCACAAATATTGGCATTATCAATTACCTCTAGCCCTTTGGGCTTATTGTACTAGTATTCAGACACCCACTGGGGCAACCCCATTTTCACTACTATATGGTGCTGAGGTTGTCATGCCCTTAGAATTGGAAATCCTATGGTTGCACATATCCATGCAAAAGTTCATCGATGATGACACTGTGCAACAAGCTTACATGGACCAATTAACTTTGCTTGATGAACAATGCATTAATGCTCTTGAGAACCTACGTGTTTATAAAGAGAATCTTAAGAGAGCCTATAACATGAAAATCCATCCTAAATATTTTTAGGTGGGCGATCTTGTTATAAAATATAACCAACAAAACTCTAACTTACCACCCCATCTATGGGACAAATTTACGATAAAATGGTTAGGTTTTTACATTATCACTAGTCAAATTGGACCTAGAACTTATCACCTAGATTCCATTGAAGGATGTGAGGAGCCTGAGCCCTTGAATATCCTTCACCTATGACCTTTTCATGCTTAAAGCATCGTTCCCTAAAATGCTCCAAAGGTGTCTACGAACCCTTTGATCACCCTAAAACACTACAAATGTGTCTAGAAACCCTTTGGTCACCCTAAAATTATCTAAAGGTGTCTACGAACCCTTTGGTCATCCTAAAACACTCCAAAGGTGTCTACGAATCCTTTGGTCACTCTAAAATGCTCCAAAGGTGTCTACAAAATCTTTGGTCACCCTAAAATTCTCCAAAGGTATCTACAAACACTTTGGTCACCCTAAAATGCTCCAAAGGTGTCTACGAACCCTTTGGTCACCCTAAAATGCTCCAAAGATTTCTACAAACCATTTGGTCACTCTAAAATACTCCAAAGGTGTCTACGAACCCTTTGGTCACCCTAAAACACTCCAAAGGTGTCTACGAACTCTTTGGTCACCCTAAAACACTCCAAAGGTGTCTACAAACCCTTTGGTCACCCTAAAATGATCCAAATGTGTCTACGAACCTTTTGGTCACCCTAAAATGATCCAAAGGTATCTACAAACCCTTTGGTCACCCTAAAACACTCCAAAGGTGTCTACAAACCCTTTGGTCATCCTAAAATGCTCCAAAGGTGTCTATAAACCCTTTTTTCATCCTAAAATACTCCAAAGGTTTCTACAAACTCTTTGGTCACCCTAAAACACTCTAAAGGTGTTTACGATGAAGAACACAAGCTTATCCTAAGAGGGGGGTGAACAGTATTAGACAATTTTTTACTTTTCTTTCTCAAACAATATTATCCAATATATCAATGGCAATATCAATAGCAATAATCAAATCAATGCACAAATTATCACACACAATAGAGACACCAATTTAACATGGTTCACCCAATGTGGGCTACTCCACGAATAAAATATTTCACTAAAATTTTCTCAACAATTCTCTTGGGAATCCTTCCCTATTACAATATTTATGGACCTCTGTCCAAAGGAGACACCAATCCCCTAATAAATTTTATGGATACCTATCCATAGGAGACGCCAAAACCCTCAGTTGGTTTATGGATATCTATCCACAAGAGAACTCCTTCTCCAATGCTATGGCTGGTGATCCTCTAGAAGACTACTACATCCACTGCATTGGCTTGTGAATATCTCTCCACTAAAGACCACTATCCTCACTCATAAGACCTCTGTCCTCACTACCCTATCTAATGGATATCTATCCACTAGAGACTAATATCCTATGCTCTATCACCTCCATAGCTTACTCTTAGATCTGCTAAATCTTTGTATCAAATCTACACTAAACATAGTCCTTCAGTATAGCACAAGTTTTCTCAATATTTGTATCAAATATGCACTAAACACAGTCATTTGATCCAACATAAATTTGCTCAATATCTATCTCAAATTTGTCCTCAAGCCTTAACACAAAACTTGATCCAATCACAAATCAACTCTGCTAGATCTGCTCCAAGACTTAACTCAAAGCTTGAACAAATCAATCAATCAACTCTGCTCTCAAGTCTTCACAAAGACTTACCTCAAATCTATCCATAATTCCTCTCAAGAACTTGCTCAATCTTCTCAAAAAGTCTTCACCAATACTTACCTCAAATATGCTCAACAAGTTCTCTCTAGAACTTTTCCAATATGCTCAACAAGTCTTCACTAAGACTTACCTCAAATTTTCTTAACAAGTTATTTCTAGAACTTGTCCAATATGATAAGCTTACACAATAGCTCACACAACTTTGTTCTTAAGCTTTCACAAAATCTTACTCAACTCTATCCTTAAGGCCCCTCTAGGACTTACTCAAATCTTCTTACTAACTTTCACAAAAGCTTATTCAAATCAATTTTAAAACTTGCATACAAAACTCAACTTAATATTTTCAAAAACCCTATTCAATCACACAAACAAGCTTCACTCAGAATATTGTTCAACCTCAGAAACATATAGATAATGGTTAGAGAATCAATATGTTTCACACTCACAAAAATCAACTTAATCTCTTTCAGAAAACCTCTTCAATCACACAAAAAAAATTCACTCAAAATTTTGTTTAACCACAGAAACATGTAGATAATGGTAAGAGACTCAATATGTTTCACACTCACAAATCACTCTATCACTTTCAAACTCCTTTTCAAATCAATTTAGAATAAAGATTTTTTTTTTCATAGAATTTGAACTATCACTCCAATGTTCTGAATCAATAATGCTCATCCAATTCTACTCAACCATTCACTCAATGAACACAAATAGCTTACAAACCTAAACAAGTGTTTCATAATGCTTCCAATAACTCACACTTTAGAACTTAAACCTTAACTCAAGATGATTCCAAATTCACATAACAATGATATTCATGATATTTCACAAACCCTAATCATGCACATGAAAGTTCATTCAAATACTTCCAACAATTCTTATCAAAAAATCTCACATAACAATGCTACTCATGATATTTCACAAACCCTAGTTCAAGATAGTTCTTAATTTCACACTCAATTGTTCTCACAAATATTCACCAATCATGTATATGATAACTCACTCAACAATGCTTATCAAACAAACCTTTTCACTCCAAATTTGTATTTCACAACATTCAAAAAAACAATATTTCACTCACAAGGATGATATGCCCATACCTTTTATTTTGATGAATATTTGACCTCAAAACCTGTCTCAATCACAATCACTCTCTTTGCCAATCTCAAAGGTTAGATAGCAAAAATCTTCTCAAAATTTTCATCCAATTATTTTCCTCAAAAATATTTCACCATACAAAAATATTAAATCTTAATTACACCTTATTTCTCCTCCTTTATAAATTCTAACCACCAAAATTAAAATAAAATATTTTAACTTTATTTTCCCTTTTATCTCCCTCAATAACTCATAAACACCTTTTAATTTTTCCCACTATGCAATTTCCAAATTATCAAAACCTTGGGCAAAATAAAATATTTCCACACTATGCAATTTCAGATTATCAAAACCTTGGAAAATAATAATGTGAGCGCATACCTTTTATTCTTCCCAACAAAAACCTTCAACGATATTTAAACACCCAACCTTGCATCACCAAGTTGCTTTATGCAAAGCACCTCTACCACTTGGGCCACGTACCCACTATGCCTTAAACCTTATGCTTTCCATGATTCAGTGCAAATGAAAATAAACCTTCTTTGTTGCAAAAGTCGATCACATGGATTGAACCCACAACCTTGTGCCTACAAATTCCTTAACACAGCCCTCAACTACCACTTGCACTACCTAGCAACTTGGAACCTTCGTGGTGATTCCCTTCTTATTGCTGCGTCTGCCCACATAAACTTAAAACACATGCAAATTATCTTAATCTTAGGTGCTCAAAATACTTTAGACTTCGGGATCTCACAAATCGCATGGATTATTTCTTGATTAAAAACTTGCCCCTTTATAATGTTTTCCATGTTTTCTAACATGTCGACGAAGATAGAGAATTCAAATTTAAACTTTTGGCACCATAACTGATTTAAATTTAAATTTAACCTTACGGTTAAAATATTTAAATTAAAATAATTTAAACCTTAATCATCAAAATATGCCAAATGGGTTTTAGGAAGATTTAAAATGTGATAACTCCTTGGCCCTCGTTTTTCTTCAAACCAACCTGTATCCTGAAATATTATAATATTAAATATTATAATATTATTATTTCATTTTCACTTGCTCCACCTTCCTTGGATATTTAATATGTTTAGGCCTTTTTCGGCATATAATATTTAAAATAAATATTATATCTCGTTCCTTTGAACCTATTCCTTGCCTTGTGGAAAAACCATTTGATGATATTAATGATGACGAAACTTGAAAAACAATATCTTGACATCAATGACAACAAAAATTTCTCATATTTCTAACAATATTCCCCTTTTTCATTGGCAACCCACTTTCATTTTACCATTTACTTTACCTCTTTTAGTTCTGCTCCCCCTAAGAAAATGCTCCCCTAACTGAATGCTCTCCCACTAACTCAAATCTCTACCCCTTTGACATCAATGGCAAAGGGTCACCTTTGGGACTTGGGGCTAAGAATGAGACTCTTAGCTTAGCCCCTCCCCCAAATCCTCTCTTGAGGTGGTTAATCTTGGGGTGGGAGTATCTATACTCCCAGCATACACTGATCTTTACCTTTGTCCACCTTATACCTTAATTGATCCTTCTGATTACTCTGAATGTTCTTGCTCCTGTTTGGCTCTGGAAGTTCTGCTCTACACCACTTGGCTATATGCCCAATATTATTGCACTTATAACACTTAATGTTGCAATTCCTTGAAGGTTCAACTATCTTGAATTTTCTCCTGGTGAAGCCATATCCATTCCTGTCATGAACCCTACAATTTATTGCCTTCTGACCAAACTGATTACAAGAGTAGCAATACCCTTGAAAGAGCTGCCTATTTCTGAAATTTCTATATTCCTATCTTTCATGTGTCCTACACTATGTAGCCTTCTGATCAAACCTGTGACATGAGAAGCATCTTCCATTGAAGAAACCTTGCCTTGATCCCATTGGTCTCTTAGGCTGTTCTACCCTATCATGTTTCTTGTTCCATCTATTCCTCATTTGTGTAGTATTCCTTTCCTTGTTAAACTTTCTATTGTCCACCTTATCCTCAGAAGTCTCACTCTATCTTACACTCTCTTCTTCTAAATCTTCTCCATCCTTGGAGCTTGATATTGACCCCTCTCCTTGTTCTCTTTGTACATGTTCAAAACCAAGACCTGTCTTGTTTGATGAAGATCTTTGTACCTTTATAATCTTATCCAAGGTCTTTGAGCTTCTACCAAACCTATGTAGCTTGTTTTTAGACTCTCTTAGTTCCTTCCTTAGTGAAGCTACTTCATGTTTTAACCTTTCACACTCTATAAAATTTGCATCTAACTTCTCTTTAAATCTCCTTGTCTTAGCTATTGAGTTGGTTAGGTATTCTATAATCTTTCATTTCTCTTCATCACATTCTTGAAATTGAAGCTTGAGTTTTATGTTCTACTTTATTACCTTCCTTAATTCCTCTAGAGCATAAATAAGCTCACCCTCAATATCAACTTCTCCTTCCTATGATTCTTCCTCTATTCCTTTGCCTTTAGAATCATCTTCATTCCTTTCTAATTTATCTTCAATAGGAGAATTTCCTTCTTCTATGGCCATAATAAGACTTTCTTCTTTTGGACCTCCAAGAGCATCTTCATATTCATAATCACTAAAACTGAATCCATTCCTTGTACAACTATCTTCAATATGACCAAAGTTACCACACCTAAAACACTTGAGAATCATTGGTGCCCTTTTTCTACCATCAAATTTTTTTTCTGCCATAAATAGAATTTCTTCTTATTCATTATCTAAAGATCTTCCATAACTATCAATAGAACTCTTACCTACCTTGTCTGCATAAAACTCTTATTATGCCTTTGGAAAAACTTCTTTCCTTGCTTACTTTGTTCATCCTTGCTTTTATTTTGGTACCTATGTTTTCCTATTTCCCTATTGTTATGATCCTGTTTCTCATCACCACTGCTATTTCTAGATTCTAGAAAATCAGTTGCATAGCGACCATATTTATGATAATTAAAGCACGTAACTGATTTCGTACCTTTATACTTTCTTATATCCTTGTTCCTTATGCCATAGTTTGCTTCTTCATCACTGGATAACTCATTGCTTGAATCTAACCTCTTACCCTTTGTCTTATTTGTAACTTTGAAGGCTTCTTCCTTTTGGGGAATAGGATCCTCTTTTATTCTCATATCAAAATTTGTGAGATTTCCATGTAACTCATCCCTTGTCAAAAATTCAATATATTTTGACTCTTCTATGGATGAAATATTTTCATTATATCTCTTGGGAAGTGACCTTAAAATCTTGTGACAAACATCGATTTCTTCAAATTTGAACCCAAGTCCTTACATGGATTTAACAACCTCATCCACATGAAGTAGGTATGCAACAACGTTTTCCTCATCCTTCATCTTTAGGTCTTCAAATTTTTTCTTGTGATTTAGTAATTTTGCCATCTTGACCTTTTTGTCTCCCTCATATATACCTTTTAGCTTATCCCAAATCTCTTTTGCTGATGTGCAATGCATAACTTTTATAAACTCTATTTCATGTAAACATTTTAAAATTCCATTCATTGCATTTGAATTATTTAGTTGTAGGAGCTTACCATATTTATTTGTAGGTGGAGTAGCTGGCAATATGTATCCATCCTCAAATTCTTGCCATATTTCATTACCTAGTGACATTATGTGAACCTTCATTCTCACACTCCAAAGTGCATAATTGTTTCCATCAAACAATGGTGTCGTATTCCCTGAAGATCCATTCTAAAAATCCATGTGTGTTCTTGTGAGATTTTTCTTCAAGATGTTAAAATCTTTCGAAGGAACCCGCTCTGATACCAATTGAAGAACACAAGCTTATACTGAGAGGGGGGTGAACAGTATAATATCACTTTTTACTTTTATTTCTCAAATAATATTATTCAATATATCAATGGTAATATCAATAGAAGTAACCAAAGTAATGCATAAATCATCACACACAATAGAGACACCAATTTAACGTGGTTCACCCAATGTGGGCTACTCCACGGAGAAAATATTTCACTAAAATTTTCTCAACAATTATCTTGAGAATCCTTCCCTATTACAATATTTATGGACCTTTGTCCAAAGGAGACACCAATCCCCTAATAAATTTCATGGATACCTATCCATAGGAGACACCAATCCTCTCAACTAGTTTGTGGATCTCTATCCATAGGAGAACTCCTTATCCTATGCTTTGGTTGGTGATCCTTTAAAATACTACTACCTCCACTGCACTGGCTTGTGGATCTCTCTCCACTGAAGAGCACTATCCTCACTCAGAATACCTCTATCATTACTACCCTATCTAATGGATATCTATCCATTGGAGACTATGTTCCTCTACTCTGTCACCTCCAAAGCTTACTCTCAGATTTTCTCAATATCTGTCTCAAATTTTCACTAAATATAGTCCTTCAATCTAGCACAAATCTCCTCAATATATGTCTCAAATCTGCATTAAACATAGTCCTTCAATATAGCAAAAATATTCTCAATATCTATCTCAAATATATCCTCAATCCTTAACACAAAGCTTGATCCAATCACAAATCAACTATTTTAGGTCTGCTCCAAGACTTAACTCAAAGCTTGAACAAATCAATCAATTAACTCTACTCTCAAGTCTTCTCAAATAATTTCCTCAAAAATGTCCACAAGTCCTCTTAAGAACTTTCTCAATCTACTCAACAAGTCTTCACCAAGACTTACCTTAAATCTGCTCAACAAGTCTTCACTAAGACTTACCTCAAATCTTCTCAATAAGTTCTCTCTAGAACTTGTCCAATATGATTGTAAGATTCCACGAAAGCTCACATAAATCTATCCTTAATATTTCACAAAATCTTACTCAAATCTATCCTTAAGTCACCTCTAGGACTTACTCAAATATGCTTACTAGGTTTCACAAAATCTTATTCAAATCAATTGCAAAACTTGCATACAAAACTCAATTCAATATTTTTTAGAAACCCTCTTCAATCACATAAAAGAGTTTCACTCAAAATCGTGTTCAACCTTGGAAACATATAGAGAATGGTTAGAGACTCAATATGTTTCACACTCACAAAACTCAACTTAATCTCTTTCAAAAAACCTCTTCAATCACACAAAAAAAATTCACTTAGAATTTCATTTAATCATAGAAACATATAGAGAATGGTAAGAGACTCAATATGTTTCATGTTAGAAGTTAAAGCAGTAAAAGGTAAAAATTTTGTTTGACAATGGTAAGCTTTGGACATTACCCTTTTACCTCCTTGGATGACAGCTGACTGGGCAGATTGGATGGCTTGGGCGACAGTTGACTAGGTAGATTGAACGACATGGACGACAGGGAGTTCAAATCCTATTTTCTTTCCTCCTTTCCTCCCTATTTTTCTTCTTCCCTATCTATTCCCTAAGTTTTCTAAGGCAGTTAATTCTCCTATTATTTAAGAATTGTAAACACTGCATTTTTGTGAATTAATAATACTTTACATTTTTTCTATTGCTCCACCTAACTACCGTGCCACATCTAGTATCAGAGCAAGGTCAAATAGAGCCCACAAATCAAGGTTGAAGGAGACCAGCATCATGTAAACCAAGGTAAGGTTGATAGGGTCCATAGCATGTGAACTGAGGCAAGGTCAGGAGAAGGCCTGCATAGAGAGCACACGATGAGGAGGAGCAAACCATAGGAGAACCCAACCAGACATCGATATGTGGCGAGGAGAGAGCAAGGCCAACACAGACCAGAGACCAGAAGACATGCTACGTGGCGAGCAAAGGCAACAGGCGATGTGGCAAGGAAATACATGCTTAAGAAGGAGGCAAAAGGATAGTCACTAATTTCTCAAAGACAATCGAGTGGCATTGTGTGCGTTGAGGGTTTTAAACACCTCAAAAGACATTGCACAGTGGATGTGGGACTAAAGTCCCTTTTATTTTTTTTGTCTTGTGTACAGCCGTGACAAGATAAAGGAGGCAAGCCTCATTTTCCTTCCCATTGGGCCATGCAGCTCGACTGGCTCGAGGAGCCAGCCTTAAGGCGCTCGTCCTTGGCAGATCGCAGGTTTGAAACCTGGCGGTAATATTTTTTCATTATTTTTTTATGAAAGCAAAATTCAAAATTCCTTAAATTGATGTTCTTTGCCTTTGGTTCTCATTGAAAATGGTGGCTGAGTTGGTAAGCATGATTTGTTGAAGGAGATAGGTTGCGGGTTCGATTCCTGCAAGGGTTTAAATTTTTTTTAAGTTTTTTTTTGAAAATTTTCTTTATATTATTAAATTAATTATTTATATTATATTTAATAAATTAAATATAGTTGTTTAAAAAAAATTGTTTTTTAAAGGGCAATTATTATTTTTATTAAATAGCAATATAGATTTTTTTTTTAATACTATAAAAGAAGGAGAATATATATATATTTTTATTTGTGGAAAACATCCCAAAAGGGATGCCACTTTCGGGTAAGACCCAAGGAGGCAGGGGTATCCATTCCATAAAAAATTCCCAGGACTCGGACCTAGCCTACCACCTTTGACACACTCAAGGAGCAAAAAAACACACAAACCCAATTAAAAAAAAGCAGATAACAACAAAAATAATAAAATAAAATAAAAAACATGCTCCTTGAGTGTGTCAAAAACAAAAGCACAACCAAACACACATAATAAGATAAAAGAAACCACAACACAAACCACATAGAAAAACACAAGAAAAACATAACAAAACACAAACAAGACAAAAAAAACAGAACACTACAAAGACAACCCAAAAAAAAACAAGAAAAATAAACACAACCAAAACCTAAAAAATTAAAAAATAAAACAAAAATAAAAATAAAAAACAACCAACAACAGACAATAAAAAAAAACAAAAATTATAGAAAACACTCACCCATAAAAACACGAAATAACACAAACAAAGAGAAACCCAAGAACAAGAACGAAAAAAAACACAAGAACAATAACAAAAAACATAAAAAAAAAAAAAACAACAAAAACACAAGAACAACAAAAAACAACACAAAGAACACAAAAATAGAACAAAACAAAAGAACCCACCCACCGTAAAAAACTAAACAAAAAAAAGAAAAAAGAAAAAAGAAAAAAAATGAACAAAACAAAGACCTATCTAGACCAGAAGACTATTAAGGCAAAGTCAATAGAGGAAACAAAATAAAGAATAGAATGAGCTAGGGAACTAAAAAAACTGAATGAACCAAAGAGAAGCAAAAAAAAAAAAAACAAGAAGAAACTAGGGACCTTCAAAACTGGAGCCATCCAAAGAAATGATAGAAAGAAGAGCTTCCCTAATTTGAGAAGCCCACCATATAGGAGTGTGGCCATAACAAGTAAGATCACCTTTGTCCAAAGCCCAATTAGCTAAAGCATCAAAACTCTTGTTTTGATCTCTGACCACATGATTGTAATCAACTTTCAAAAATTCCATCTGGATTAACTGAATCTTCTCAATAATTCTTTTTATTCTCCAATCCACCTTATGATTCTTAGAAGGATTCTTCAAGAGATTCATAAGTTGAGATTCAGACTCAAATATCACCTTTTCCCATCCAACCTTAGTAGCCTCCTAAAGACCTCTGAGGATACCATACCCCTCAGCAAGGTTATTGGAAAGAATACCCAAATTCTCAGCAAAAGTAAAAAAAGAAGGAGAATATTGCTTAAGAGGCAATTCATTGTAATAGAAGGGTTCATTTTTCACTTGATTTGAGGAATCACAAACTATAGAAATCTTGTGTAATAAGCGTAAGAGGCTTAGTTTTTTTTGTAAAAGAGATAAAGGATCAAAATTGTAAAATTGTAAAGAGGCATTGATGATAAGACCAAATGGTTGTTATCATGCCTTATGTGCAATTTTAGCAAGAGAAGGTGCAGAGAGATTCGATGAAAAAGTAAGAGGTTATGGGCTCAACATTGTGTTTAGCCAACTTCGGAATGTAGTAATTGCACATCAAAGGCATCCTGACTCAGGGTACAAGGCAGACTTTGAAGATAACTCTTTCAGGAGTCAATTTCAACAATCGGAATCCGTATAAGCTGCACCACAAGAATAAGAATATACACACTACAATATTTCAATGGAAATTTTAGAACCAGAATCACCATAAATAATATTGATAAGTGACGACGAAGAAGAAGTAGCAGATAATTTTGTGAATCAAGATATATCATCCCCACAACAAGAGGAACAAGCAATCAATGATAGAGTAAATCAAGTCAAATTTGACTTAAATTTGTAATCTCTTCTTTCTTGTTTCTTCTTCCTTCCTTCTTTGAAAAATTAGAGTGCTTTATTGTAACCGTGAAATAAAAAGAGTTTTTTAGTAACTATGGCCTCACACAACATTTCACACTAAAAAATCACTCTATCACTTTCAAACTCCTTTTCAAATCAATTTATAATAAATAAAATTTTGTTTCACAGAATTTGAACTATCACTCCAATGTTCTCAATCAATAATGCTCATCCAATTTTACTCAACCATTCACTCAATGAAAAACAACTTGCTTACAAACCCTAAACAAGTGTTTCACAATGCTTCCAACAACTCACACTTTGGAACTTAAACCTTAACTCAAGATGATTCCAAATTTACATAACAATGATATTCATGATCTTTCACAAACCCTAATCATGCACATGAAAGTTCACTCAAATATTTCCAACAATGATTTTCAAACAATCTCACATAACACCAATCATGTATATGATAAGTCACTCAACGATGCTTATCAAACAAACCTTGTCACTTCAAATTTGCATTTCACAACATTCAACAAAACAATATTTCACTCACAAGGATGATATGCCCATACCTTTTGTTTTGATGAATATTTGACCTCAAAACCTGTCTCAATCACAATCACTCTCTTTTCCAATCTCAAAGGTTAGATAGCAAAAATATTCTCAAATTTTCACTCAATTATTTTCCTCAAAAATATTTCACCATACAAAAATATTAAATCTCAATTACACCTTATTTCTCCTCTATAAATTCTAACCACCAAAATTAAAATGAAATATTTTAACTTTATTTTCCCTTTTATCTCCCTCAATAAATCATAAACATCTTTTAATTTCTCCCACTACGCAATTTCCAAATTATTAGAACCTTGGGAAAAATAAAATATTTCCACACTATGCAATTTCATATTATCAAAATCTTGGCAAATAATAATGTGAGCGCATACCTTTTATTCTTCCCAACAAAAGTCTTTGGCAAGATTCGAACACCCAACCTTGCCTCACCAAGCACCTTTATGCAAAGCATTTCCACCACTTAGACTACATGCCCTCACAAAAATGGAAGGCACACAACTATGCCTTAAACCTTATATTTTCCCTGATTCGGTGCAAATGAAAATGAACCTTCTCCATTGCAAAAGTCGATAATGTGGATCGAACCCATAACCTTGCACCCGCAAATACCTTAATGCATCCCTTGACTGCCACTTGTGCTACCAAGCACCTTGGAACCTTCATGGCACTTCCCTTCTCCTTATTGTTGCATCTTCCCACATAAACTTAAAACACATGTAAATTATCTTAATCTTCGGTGCTCGAAATACTTTAGACTTTAGGATCTCGCAAATCGCATGGATTATTTTTTGATTAAAATCTTGCCCCCTTTTATAATGTTTGTCATGTTGTCTAATATGTTAGCAGAGATAGAGAATTCAAATTTAAACTTTTGGCGCCATAATTGATTTAAATTTTAATTTTAACCTAATGGTTAAAATATTTAAATTTAAATAATTTAAACCTTAGTCCTCAAAATCTTCCAAATGGGTTTTTAGGAAGATTTAAAATGTGATAAATAGTTGGCCCTCATTTTTCTTCAAAACAACCTATATCTTGAAATATTATAAAATTAAATATTATAATATTATTATTTCCTTTTAACCTGCTCCACCTTCCTTGGATCTTTAATATTTTTAGGCCTTTTTAGGCATATAATAATTTAAAATAAATATGATATCCTATTCATTTGAACCTTTTCCTTGCCTTGTGGAAAAATCATGTGATGACATTAATGATGACAAAACTTGAACAACAATATCTTGACATCAATGACAACAAAACTTGCTCATATTTCCAATATATGAACACTTTGGTCACCCTAAAATGATCTAAAAGTGTCTATGAACCCTTTGGTCACCCTAAAATGCTCCAAATGTGTCTACGAACCCTTTGGTCACCCCAAAAAGGTCCAAAGGTATCTACGAATCCATTGGTCACCCCAAAAATCCCCAAAGGTATCTATAAATCCTTTGGTCACCCCAAAATGCTCCAAAGGTAGATATAAACCCTTTGGTCACTCCAAAATCCTCCAAAGGTATCTATGAACTCTTTGGTCACCCCAAAATGCTCCAAAGATGTCTACGAACCCTTTTATCACAACAAAGAGGCCCAAAGGTATCTATAAACCCTTTGGTCAACCCAAAAAGCCCCAAAGGTGTCTAAGAACCCTTTGGTCAACCCAAAATGCTCCAGAGGTGTCTACAAACCCTTTGGTCACCCCAAAATGCTTCAAAGGTGTCTACAAACCTTTTGGTCAACCCAAAAATCCCCAAAGGTGTTTAAGAGCCCTTTGGTCAATCCAAAATTCTCATGAGGTGTCTATAAACCCTTTGGTCACCCTAAAAATCCCAAAGGTATCTATAAATCCTTTGGTCAACCCAAAAATCTCCAAATATGTCTACAAATGCTTTGGTCACCCAAAAATATCCAAAGGTATCTACGAGCCCTTTGATCAACCCAAAAAGCTCTAAAGGTGTCTACAAATCCTTTGGTCACCCAAAAAACACCGAAGGTGTCTACGAGCCCTTTGGTCAATCCAAAAAGCTCCAAAGGTGTCTACGAACCCTTTGGTCACCCAAAAACCCCCAAATGTGTCTATGAACCCTTTGGTCAACCCAAAATGCTCCAAAGGTATATTTAAACCCTTTGGTCAACCCAAAATATCCCAAAGACATCTATAAGCCCTTTGGTCAACCCAAAAATCCCCAAAGGTGTCTATGAACTCTTTGGTCACCAAAACTCTCCAAAGGTATCTATAAACCCTTTAGTCACCCCAAAACACTCCAAAGGTATCTATAAACCCTTTGGTCATCCTAAAAAGCTCCAAAGGTTTCTACGAACCCTTTGGTCACCCCAAAATGCTCCAAAGGTATCTATAAACCCTTTGGTCACCCTAAAAATATCCAAAGGTGTCTACGAACCCTTTGGTCACCCCAAAATACTACAAAGGTATCTATAAACCCTTTGGTCACCCCAAAAAGCTCCAAATGTATCTATAAACCCTTTGGTCACACCAAAAATCCCCAAAGGTATCTATAAACCCTTTGGTCCACCCAAAAATCCCCAAAGGTATCTATAAACCCTTTGGTCACCCAAAACACCCCAATGCTATCCATTAATCCCATTGGTCAAATGTATATATATCTTTATCAAAATCCAAAAACATCATTAAAATATCAAAAACACAAAAATATTGCATCACATTACATTTTATATATTTTCATTATACAATCACTTGCATTATGCATACTCATCATTGTAGTTTGCATTATAGAGTTGATCATACATGTCTAGCACCAGGTCTGTACATTAGGTATCTTTCAAAATCAACATTGTCATTATTCACACACATCTACATTTTCCACCTTTCATATGTGTGTTTGTTTCCCTTCACCTAGGCCATTGGTTATAAGGTATATTTAGGAATTTCTATCACTCAAAAATCTACAGTTTCCTTTTTATATTTTGTAGAAAGCTATATTGACTTTTAGAAGGTAGAATCATGCTTTGATTTTACCTTGTATATGTCATAATCCCAATACAGTTTCACACTAATAAATCCAAGTTTTGATACAAGGAAAGATGAAACCTACAAAGTGGTTCATGTTACCATAAGCAAAAAATTTACCTCACTCATTCCCCTGTGCGAATGGTTCAAAAATATTGAGAATTAACAAAAGTACAAGCCCTCCTTACCCAAAATAATCAAACCCCTTGCTTCATGCCAAATGGAGCAATTATACAAAAAGAAAAATAAATAGTGGTTGTTACCACTAAAAATATTCAAAAGAAACAATGGCTTTCACCATAAGTAAAATAAAAAAGAAAAATAAATAGTGGTTATCACCGCTACGAAAACCCCTTGCTCACTAAACAAAAAGGAGAAAATCCCTAAAGCAATTCAAAAGTAAAAGAAAATAAGGGGGTATTGAACTTGAATCCCTGGAATTATCAGTATTTGACAACCATAAGGTGATCCTCATTACAGGTTGGGTGGCATCAAGCCTTCCCAGCAATGGTGGTATCCTTACGCATGATGATATATCTATCACATTAGCGACTTGCTTTTGTATAGACCAATATTTACATGCATATGGGCTAGATTTTAGTAGCATGTATTGCCTAATGGTCTAATCCAACTACATAAAAAACTTAAGATAATGATACTCGTAGGGTGATATTTAGTACAAATGGATTGCATCGATTTTTTTTGGTACTGGGGTAACTTTATGTGTTATCATAGCAATGAACTCACATGCACACACAGGGATATTGAATATATTGGTCATCCTAGCAGATTTATACCTTGCCAAAAACTCTTGCATAGCTACTATACAACTTTTGACTAGATCACTAGAGTGTTTGAGTCTCATGAAAATCTCAAGGACATAATATAATATCATATTATGCACTCCATGCCATATCATTTTATCACATGTTTGTCACTTCACATGTTCACAATCCATTTCATAGTCTGATGATAAAATTAAAATGAATCAATGAATTTGGTACAAACTATGGTACTAGCATCTAGTGTGTCAAACAGTATTCATAACTCATCAATAAAGATTAACAAATCATCCATTTCATTTTGGATATACTCATACACATATCATCAAAACACATCATATTGTAATACATACATCCATGATAAGCATCAGTAAAGAAAATATAAGCATTGCATACATCTAATAAAGTAGTAAGGAAACACATCATGACAACAAAAAAAATCATGTATATATGGGACAAAAAGATACATCATCATCCAAAAGATACCCATAGGCTACAACAAAGTGGGTCCTCAAACCTCACATTACCAAAAATCCAAAAAGAACCATATAGTCTCAAAGCCATGGTCATGCAGGATCGACATTATGACTCTCACCCCCATCCTTAGTCAATGTGCATTGATAGCTCCCAAATTTACTTTCCTTGGCCCTATTTGCTCTCCCCCTAGAGATAGGTGCCCCCAAAAAGCTCCAAAGGTGTCTACAAATCCTTTGGTCACCCAAAAAGCACCGAAGGTGTCTACGAGCCCTTTGGTCAATCCAAAAAGCTTCAAAGGTGTCTACGAACCCTTTGGTCATCCAAAAACCCCCAAAGGTGTCTACGAACCCTTTGGTCAACCCAAAATGCTCCAAAGGTATCTTTAAACCCTTTGGTCAAACCAAAATATCCCAAAGACTTCTATAAGCCCTTTGGTCAACCCAAAAATCCCCAAATGTGTCTACGAACTCTTTGGTCACCAAAACTCTCCAAAGGTATCTATAAACCCTTTTGTCATGCCAAAATTCTCCAAAGGTATCTATAAACCCTTTAGTCACCCCAAAACACTCCAAAGGTATCTATAAACCCTTTGGTCATCCTAAAAATCTCCAAACGAACCCTTTGGTCACCCCAAAATGCTCCAAAGGTATCTATAAACCCTTTGGTCATCCTAAAAATCTCCAAAGGTGTCTACGAACCCTTTGGTCACCCCAAAATACTGCAAAGGTATCTATAAACCCTTTGGTAACCCCCAAAAGCTCCAAATGTATCTATAAACCCTTTGGTCACACCAAAAATCCCCAAAGGTATCTATAAACCCTTTAGTCAACCCAAAAATCCCCAAAGGTATCTATAAACCCTTTGGTCACCCAAAACACCCCAATGCTATCCATTAATCCCATTGGTCAAATGTATATATATCTTTATCAAAATCCAAAAACATCATTAAAATATCAAAAACACAAAAATATTGCATCACATTATATTTTATATATTTTCATTATACAATCACTTGCATTATGCATACTCATCATTGTAGTTTGCATTATAGAGTTGATCATACATGTCTAGCACCAGGTCTGTACATTAGGTATCTTTCAAAATCAACATTGTCATTATTCACACACATCTACATTTTCCACCTTTCATATGTGTGTTTGTTTCCCTTCACCTAGGCCATTGGTTATAAGGTATATTTAGGAATTTCTATCACTCAAACATCTACAGTTTCCTTTTTATATTTTGTAGAAAGCTATATTGACTTTTAGAAGGTAGAATCATGCTTTGATTTTACCTTGTATATGTCATAATCCCAATATAGTTTCACACTAATAAATCCAAGTTTTGCACAAGGAAAGATGAAACCTACAAAGTGGTTCATGTTACCATAAGCAAAAAATTTACCTCACTCATTCCCTTGTGTGAATGGTTCAAAAATACTGAGAATTAACAAAAGTACAAGCTCCTCCTTACCCAAAATAATCAAACCCCTTGCTTCATGCCAAATGGAGCAATTATACAAAAAGAAAAATAAACAGTGGTTGTTACCACTAAAAATATTCAAAAGAAACAATGGCTTTCACCATAAGTAAAAGGAAAAAGAAAAATAAACAATGGTTCTCACCGCTACAAAAACCCCTTGCTCACTAAACAAAAAGGAGAAAATCCCTAAAGCAATTCAAAAGTAAAAGAAAATAAGGGGGTATTGAACTTGAATCCCTGGAATTATCAGTATTTGACAACCATAAGGTGATCCTCATTACAGGTTGGGTGGCATCAAGCCTACCCAACAATGGTGGTATCCTTACGCATGATGATATATCTATCATATTAGCGACTTGCTTTTGTAAAGACCAATATTTGCATGCAGATGAGCTAGCTTTTAGTAGCATGTATTGCCTAATGGTCTAATCCAACTACATAAAAAACCCAAGATAATGATACTCGTAGGGTGATATTTAGTACAAATGGATTGCATCAATTTTGTTTGGTATTGGGGTAACTTTATGTGTTATCATAGCAATGAAATCACATACACACACAGGGATATTGAATATATTGGTCATCTTAGCAGATTTATACCTTGCCAAAAATTCTTGCATAGCTACTATACAACTTTTGACTAGATCACTAGAGTGTTTGAGTCTCATGAAAATCTCAAGGACATAATATAATATCATATTATGCACCCCATGCCATATCATTTTATCACATGTTTGCCACTTCACATGTTCACAATCCATTTCATAGTCTAATGTTAACATTAAAATGAATCGATGAATTTGGTACAAACTATGGTACTAACATCTAGTGTGTCAAACAATATTCATTACTCATCAATAAAGATTAACAAATCATCCATTTCATTTTGCATATACTCATACACATATCATCAAAACACATCATATTTTAATACATACATCCATAATAAGCATCAGTAAATAAAATATAAGCATTGCATACATCTAATAAAGTAGTAAGGAAACACGTCATGAAAACAAAAAAAATCATATATATATGGGACAAAAAGATACATCATCATCCAAAAGATACCCATAGGCTACAATAAAGTGGGTCCTCAAATCCCACACTACCAAAAATCCAAAAAGAACCATGTAGTCTCAAAGCCATGGTCATGCAGGATCGACACTATGACTCTCACCCCCATCCTCAGTCAATGTGCATTGAGAGCTCCTAAATTTGCTCTCCTTGGACCTATTTGCTCTCCCCCTAGAGATAGGTGTCCCCATCATAGTTGATGACTATCTTGTACCACTCCTACTCTACTGGGACCCACTAGCAGTAAAACAAGCAGGTAAGTGCCCTCTACGGAATGCTATCTCATCTTACAAATCTTATGTGTAGGTGGTACCATTTCAGTAATGTACCTGGTACTCACTTAGTAAATTATGGAGTTTCATCATCTCCTCTCGTAGCTTGGCGATATCACCATTGCTAGATCCCCCATGGCTAGGTATCCCTACCCTAACCTATGAATGAAGGATATATAATTCTACTGCATGTCTATTATTCTTAGCCTATGCACTCTGCACCTATACCTATAGAAGATCCCTCTCCTCTACGTGCTCTCATCTAACTCTAATCAAATCGCCCTGTATCTCAATAATAGTAGCATATTGTGCTACCAACTATACCTGCACTTCCTGCTCATTAGAGTCATCCTCACCATAGTCATCCTTTGGATCCTCACATTAATGGTATCTATCTATTCATCCTATACCCGATGACACACATGTTGCTCACCTAAGTCTAGCTCCTCCTCATCTGGATCCTCATCATGTTCCTCATCTGGAGCATCCTTGTGAGCCTCCCTTGTCATAAATTTACCACCTCCTAAAGGTCGCTCACCCCACCATTGGTACATCACCCACCAAGAATCATACTTTGTTTTAGTCCCTACATCATCTAGCTCAGAGACATCTATCGTAGGATCTTCCTCCTCTTCGACTACCTCAATTGGAGACCAAGTGAGCACCCTATAATCTCTACGATGTTGATAGATAACTAGCTCGCTAGGAAACCCCTGGCATAACCCAAAATACAATAGTATTTGAGAATATAAGAAGTACTCTCGCTCGGTATTGTGTCTACCAACTAACCATCTCCTTCATCTCACTCGATGAAGCTGCACCTCAGCCTCATGCCATGCTAGACAATCCATGTAGGATATCCAAGTAACCTCCTCTATATTGAGCAGTGCAAATGACTATGCATAATGATAAATCTTGCCTGCATAGGGATGGCTCCAATACCTCTCCTGGTCTCATTTCCATAGGATCCCATAGCCTATCTTCCTATCTGTAAGCTATGCTTGGGTTGTTAAGGTAGACCCTGTGGTCGATCCACAAAAATGTGTTGCCATACCCACACCTGCTATAGAAAGATGCATCCCAATAATTTTCACCCATGGGAGTGGATCTCATACAACTCATCATATAGTTGTACCAATAAAGTAGTACCCCAAGCCATCACTAGCGGCCTCTCTATGGTGCACTCCACAAGTGAAAATGCCAACTCCAAAAGGTTCTAGGGGAACCTGGAACCTAACGAGTCTAGTAGAAACATGTTGGAGATTCAAATCATTAGTAAGGTTTTTCTCGTAGTTAATACCTTTGTTTCATACCATAACTCCACTAGGATACCCCTGCTAGGAAGGTCTCATAGTGCCTCTAGAAAGTCCGCTCTAAAGTATCTCTGTAAAATTTGATCTTTAAGATCATGATGAGTAGATACAATCAGACGTCCCTCTATCAAAATGTGAAAAATTTGGTAGACGTCCTCTAAAATCACTGTTATATCCCTAGTCGATAAGTGAAAGGTGTTGGTGTGAGTGTCCCACAGATCTATCAACATTGTCAGATAGGCTATGTCACCCACCACTAGCTCTAATCATGTCACTTACTTGAGACCAATGGCGTCAAGCCATTTCCAGTCAGCATCTGTCAATGAGTCTCTCGTAGTCTAAAAAAGCATCAAAAATTGATACCGACTCTTGACGACCTGACAAAGGCAAGCAAGTTTGACAAAAATGCACTAAGAATGCAATAAAATTCTCCAAAAAAGGCATAAAACAACATAAAAAAACAAAAAACATGGCATAAAGTTGCACACAAACCAGGAATAAAAGCACAAATTCCTAAATGCTATCACTAATATGGTTCATTTACCAAGATTTAGTGTGTGTGGTTGGAAAATGTAAAAATAATTACGTCTCTAATTTCAATAAAATATAGGATCAAATACAGTCCTTACCCATATCACACTGGCTCCTTCACTCATCGAATCCTATGGCTGGCTCATGGTGACTGTAGGATGGTTTCAGTAGTGTTCCGCTCTGTCCAATCACTCTCCTACTCCTCACATCTCAATTTTCCAAGTTAAAAGTGTGAAAATTAGTTAATTTTCATAATTTTGAGCTTAAAAATCACTAGGGTGAGCATGGCCATCCTAGGGTGGGACATGAAGAGCATGAAAAATGGTGCACCTAGCAAATGAAATTGAAATGCATCTAATGTTCTATTCTAGCATGCAAAAGAGATGATAAAGTAAGAAAATAAGTGACAAATAAGTTAAGAAAATGGGGGGTTCTCCTTGTATTTATTAATTTTTCAAATAGGAGGTTACAATACATCCCCTTGAGGGCTTTCAATTTGATACATTTCAAGTTACAAAGTTTGAAGGATCCAATCCCTCCATGAACTTATGGTGCACTTTCAATGTTCCTCTCGCACTCACGATTAGAAGTAGGCTTGTGTTGCTACTGCTTTGAGCTATATTTCTTCTACTCTTTAGCTCCTCCCTCATGCACTGGAATATCTGTACCTACACACAAGGAATTGAAATATGTTAATAGCATATGCGTATGATGATAAAATCTATGAAATGCATGCAGTATTGAATGTAAAAAGTGTAATCGATATATCTAAACTACTCCAAATGACATGAAAACTTAGCATGATGTATATTATATGATTTTGTAATGATCTGAGTAGAAATTGAAGTGATATTATGAGTAGAACCTATGGCCATCCCTAAGAGGGCCAACTAGGACTGTAATCACAAAAACCATAATTAACAAATCAAAACCACTCCAAACTTCACCAAAATTAAATATGATGCTAATATAATGCTATAAAATTGATCTATACTAAAATTGAATCAAAATTGTGGGCCAATTCATGGTCATCCCTGAGAGTTCCAATTAGGACTATTAACCATCCCTAGTGGGGATGACCACAAAATAGGGTGGTTTTTACCACCAATTCCACTTGGATCTGGTCTAGAATCCTCCTAGGGGTGTTGTCATCAAATTTGGTAAATTAACTCATAGGAATTGATAGGTTTTGAAAAGGATGAGCATATTTGGGGATGCCTTGAAAATACCTTCGATTGATGAGGTTTCCAAGGGTAAATACGAGGGCAAAAGGTGAGGGGAAATATCGATAGCACTTCATGGTCAATAATTGCAAAGGTCTCTCTCTAAAATTGAGTGGAAAAACTCCAATTTATAGCCCAAGAGGGCAAAGGGGGAAAAGGGGCAAGTTTGGGCATGCAAGGTAGGTGCCGCCACTTGTCAATACCTTTGCCATGCATAGGGTGGAAGAGGCTTCCCATTTGGGCCTCCAATTTGTAGTCCCTAATGGCCATGATAGTCTCCCAATCTATCATGAGTGATTGGGTGGGATAAATGGTAGAAATTGATTGCCATTTATCCCACCCTTTGAATTTTTAGGGGTCTAGACCATGGCCATCCCACCCAGGGATGGTTTCTTGTGGCCATCCTTGGGTGGGACGACCATGAACTATGGTCATCCTGGGGTGGGACGACCATGGCTACATGGCCCAAAACCTCCCAAAAGTGGGGTAAACCTTCCCAAAAGTGGTTAGGACCCCTAATTAACCCCTGAGGGTTGCCCAATGGGGCCATATGGTGTCGATAAGAGTGGTGCCTTGGCAGTCTTATCCGATTTACATGATTTTAGTGTCTACAGATACCCCTTTTTGAGATGCATTATGTGAAATAGAGTGCTAAGCAAAAATAGATGACTAAATCATTAAATGATTAAGGTTATTCAGTAACCTAACCAAATTTAGATGCCTCCATTGTGGAAAGAGCATACATTCTTGGAATCCTTACTTTTGACATAATTGAAGGATTGATTTTGGTATACCTTTCAACCACTCTACAATGGCAGTCATAGGGGCTTAGGGTATACTTGGTCTTGGTTCCTTGTTTCACTTATAAGCCTTTATATGGGTAAATTCCCAAGGCTTCAAGGAGACCAAGACTTTGTTTTGTTGAATTTGCTTATTTTCCCTAGCATAGGCTTGAAAATTTATCTTTGGCAATGATTCTTTTGAATGTATGCAAGTTGCACTTTTGAGTGTTTAAGTGTTGATTTTGATTGTGAATTCATTATTATGACTACCCCCTCAAGAGATGAGTCGATGAGGGCATGAAAAATGATGAAAGTGATGAGTTTCTTGACCCATATGACTTGATTGGGATAACCATCAATTTTACCCATTATAAGATTTATCAATTTTGTGAGGATTTTGATCGTTTTGTTGATATTTCATGGAAGAAAAGGACTGAATACCTCATTCCCATGGAGTGGTCCAGCCACAATGGCCTTATTGGGGAGTTAAGTAGATAATTTTCAATTCATCCATGAACAATTTGAATGCAATCTTGATCCTTTGTGAAATTCATCAATTTTGACCTATTTTTGGTGGCTTTTAGGCCATTTTTTGATCTTTTTTAGCTATTTTTGTGGGATTTTTTGTGGCCATCCTAGGGTGGGATGGATGCATATTTTATGGCCATCCTAGGGTGGGATAGTTAGCCAATTTTCTGGCCATCCCACCCTAGGATGGCCATGCTCATTCTAGTGCTTTTTAAGCCCAAAATTGGGCAAATGAGCTCATTTTCACATTTCTAACTTGGAAAACTGAGAGGTGAAGAGTAGGAGGTTGATTTTTCAAAGTGGAGTACTATATATAACATCCCAAAATCACCATGAGCCAGCCATAGGACTCGACGAGCGATAAAGATGATGCGAGATGGGTAAGGGCTGCATTTTCTCCTATTCTTTATTGAACTTGAAATTGTAATTAATTGCACATTTTTCCAACAAAAACACACTAATTCTTGGTTAATGAACCATAGTAGTGATAAAATTTAGGAATGTAGACTTTATTTATGGTTTAGATGCATTTTTATTCCATTTTTTTGTGTTTTCTTGCTATTTTATGGCTATTTTGGGGGTCAAAATGACCCATTTTTAAGCATTTTTGGGGGCCATCCCTAGGTGGGAGGGCCACTGGTGGCCATCCCTGGGTGGGAAGGCTACAAATTGGGGGCCATACCTAGGTGGGATGGCCACAAAATTAGGGCAAAAAGATCCCTTTTTGAGTATTTTTTGGTATTTTTGGGCAATTTTGATGCATTTTTGTTAACTTGCTTACCTCTGCCAGGTGGTTAAGAGTCGATATCAATTTTTGACTCTCTTTCAGACCACTAGGGACTTATTGATAGAGGAGGACTGGAAATGGCTTGATGCCATTGGTCTTAAGCAAGTGACACGGTTAGAGCCCATGGTGGGTGACCGAGCTTATTTGACTACTTTGATAGACTTATGGGATCCTCGCACCAACACCTTCCACCTACCTATAGGGGAGATGATAGTGAATCTAGAGGATATCTATCAGATTTTGTACATTTTGATAGAGGGGTGACCTATTGTATCTACTCACCGAGATCTGAGAGATACGATTATGCAGAGATACTTTGATAAGGACTGGTAGGAGGTCATACGAGACTTACTTAGCGGAGGTATATTAGTGGAGTTATGGTATGAGGCTAGAGGTATTGACCATGAGATATGCCTTACTGATGATACTGATCTCCAACATGTTGCTACCAGACTCATCAGGAGCTAGGTTCCCTGGAACCTTTTGGAGTTGGTATTTAATTAGACACACTTGACACCATAGAGAGCGCTAGTGATGGCTTGGGGTACTACTTTACTAGCACAATTGTATGATGAGTTATATGAGATCCGCTCCCATGGGTGGAAGGGCTTAGGATGTAGATTTCTACTATAGGTGTGGGGATGGTAGCATATTATTATGGATCGACCATGAGGACTACCTTGGATGACACGAGCACAACTTATAGATAGGGAGATAGGTTATGGGATTCTATGGTAGTGAGACTAGGAGATAGGTCAGAGCCATCCCTTTGTAGGTATGATTGACCATTACACATAGTCCTTTGCATGACTCAGGGTAGAGGAGGTGACTTGGAGACCCTATAGGGATTGTCCAACATGGCTTGAGGTTGAGGCACAACTTCATCAAGTGAGGTGAGGGAGATGGTTAGTTGGGTGACATGGGACTGAGTGAGAGTACTTCCTATATGCTCAAGTCTTATGGTAGTTTGGGCTATGCCAGGGGTTTCCTAGTGAGCCAGTGATCTACCAATATCATGGGGATGAGAGGACACTTGGTTGGCCTATAATTGAGGTAGTGGGAGAGGAGGTAGATCCTATAGTGGACATTTTTGATCTAGATGATGCAAAGACTACAAAAGAGTATGACTCTTGGTGGGTGATGCACCAGTGGTGAGGAGAGGGGCCACTAGGAGGTGATACATCTATGGTGATAGAGGAGGCTCATAAGGATGCTCTAGATGAGGGTCATGATGAGGCTCTAAATGAGGAGGAGCTAGACATAGAAGCGACATGTGCATCATCGAGTAGAGGATGAGTGGATAGATCTCATTGATGTAGGGGATCCATAGGATGACTTTGGTGAGGATTAATTTGATGAGTAGGGAGTGTAGGTACAACTGGTAGCATGAGATGCTACTATTATTGAGCTATAGGGTGAGCTGATCAGAGGTATATGGGAGCATATAGAGGAGAGAGCTCTCCTATAGGTATAGGTGTAGAGTGCATAGGCTAATATTGATAGGTAGGTAGTAGAGATAGCTACTCTTTAGGCATAGGTTAGAGCATGGAGCCCTAGCCATGGGGGATCTAGTAGTGGTAAGATGACTAGGCTATAAGAGGAGGTGACATAGCTCTAGGCCTTAGTGGGGGACTTCTAGGCTCATTATCGAGAGGAGCGAGCATACACCAAGGATTTGGAGGATGAGATAGTGTACCTTAGGGGGTACTTACCAGCCTATCCTTCTACTAGTGGGTCACACCAGAGTCGGAGGAGTGGTACAGGATAGTCTTCTATGAGGATGGGGACTCCCAATATCACATAAAGGTCAGAAAAGGTAGGGAGTAGCAGATCTAGGAGTTCTCGATGGACTCCAATTGAGGGTAGGGGTGAGAGTCATAGTGTCGATCCTATATGACCATGGCTTTTGAGACTCTATGGTTATTTTTGGATTTTGGGAGTGTGAGGTCTAAGGACCCACTTTATTGTAGCCTATGAGCAATTTATGGATTATGATGTATCTTTTGGTTCCAATATATATATATATATATTTTTTATTATCATCATGTGTTTCCTTACTACTTTATGAGATGTATGCAATGCTTATATTTGCTTTATTGATGCTTTTATGGATGCTTATCATGTATGCATGTATTGTAATATGATGTGATTTGATGATATGTATATGTGTGTATGCATAATGAAATGGATGATTTATTAATATGTACTAATGAGATATGAATACTATTTGACATACTAGATGCTAGCACCATAGACTGTACAAAATTTATCTCATCATTTTAATGTTATCATGACACTATGTAATGGCTTGTGTAATGTAATGTAACAAACATGTGATAGCATGATATGAAATGAAATGAATAATATAATGTTATATGATGTGTTTGGGATTTTTAGGAGACTCAAACACTCTAGTTACCTAATCAAAAGTTGTATATTAACCATGCAAGACTTTTTGGCAAGGTATAAATCTGCTAGGATGACCAAGATATTCAATATCCCTGTGTGTGCATGTGAGTTCATTGCTATGATAATGCATAAAGTTACCCCAGTGCCAAACAGGATTGATGCAGCCCATATGTACTGAAGATCACCCTATGAGTATCATTATCCTAAGTTTTGTACGTAGTTGGATTAGACCACTAGGCAATACAGGCTACCAAAAGCTAGCTCATCCGCATGCAAACATTGGTCTATACAAAATCAAGTTGCTTATGTGATAGACATATCATCATGCGTAAGGATACCACCATTTCCAGGTAGGCTTGATGCCACCTAACCTATAATGAGGATCACCTTATGGTTGTCAAATGCTAAGAATTCTAAGGATTCAAGTTCAATACTCCCTTATTTTATTTATTATTTGAATTGCTCTAGGGATTTGCTCATTTTTATTTTGGTGAGCAAGGGATTTTGGTAGTGGTGAGAACCACTATTTATTTTACTTTTTGTTAATGGCAAAAACCACTTTTTCTTTTGAATATTATTAAGTGGTAACAACCACTATTTATTTTTCTCTTTTGGATACTTGCCCCAATTTGGCATGAAGCAAGGGATTTTGATTATTTTGGGTAAGGAGGAACTTGTCCTTTTGTCAATTCTCAACATTTTTGAACCATTCACACAAGGGGATGAGTGAGGTAAAATTTTTACTTAAGGTAACATATACCACTTTGTAGGTTTCATATTTCCTTGTGCAATACTTGGATTTATTAGTGTGAAAATGTGTTGGGATTTTGATATATACAAGGTACAATCTAAGTAAGATTCTACCTTCTAAAAATCATGATAGCTTTCTACAAAATATGAAAAGAAAACTAGAGATGGTTGAGTGATCAAAAACCCTAAATATACCTTATGAACAATGGCTAAGTGAAGGGAAATAGACACACAATATGGAATGTGGATGGAAATGATAAATATAATGTAAACAGGTGGTAAAACTGACCTTTGACAACATTGATTTTGATAGATGCCTAGTGTACATACTTGGTGCTAGACATGTATGATCAACTCTAAAATGCAAAATGTAATGATGGGTATGCCTAATGCAAGTGATGTTATAATGCAATGATATGAAATGTAATGCAATGCAATATTTTTGTATTTTTGATATTTTAATGATGTTTTTAGATTTTGATACATATGTATATACATTTGACCAATGGGCTTAATGGATGCCATTGGGGTTTTTGGTGACCAAGGGGTTTATAAATACCTTTGGGGCTTTTGGAGTGACCAAAGGGTTTATAGATACCTTTGGAGTATTTTAGGGTGACCAAAGGGATTATAGATACCTTTGGAGCATTTTAGGGTGACCAAAGGGGTTATAGACACCTTTGGAGCATTTTAGGGTGACCAAAGGGGTTATAGATACCTTTGGAGCATTTTAGGGTGACCAAAGGGTTATAGATACCTTTGGAGCATTTTAGGGTGACCAAAGGGATCATAGACACCTTTGGAGCATTTTAGGTTGACCAAAGGGGTCATAGATCACCTTGGAGCATTTTAGGTTGACCAAAGGGATCATAGACCACCTTGGAGCATTTTAGGTTGACCAAAGGGATTGTAGACCACCTTGGAGCATTTTAGGGTGACCAAAGGGATCGTAGACCACCTTGGAGAATTTTAGGTTGACCAAAGGGGTCATAGACTACCTTGGAGCATTTTAGGTTGACCAAAGGGGTCATAGACCACCTTGGAGCATTTTAGGTTGACCAAAGGGGTCATAGACCATCTTGGAGCATTTTAGGTTGACCAAAGGGGTTGTAGACCACCTTGGAGAATTTTAGGTTGACCAAAGGGTTCATAGACCACTTAATTTTAGGTTACCAAAGTCTAGACCTTGGAGCATTTTAGGTTGACCAAAGGGATCATAGACACCTTTGGAGCATTTTAGGTTGACCAAAGGGGTCATAGACCACCTTGGAGCATTTTAGGTTGACCAAAGGGGTCATAGACCACCTTAGAGCATTTTAGGTTGACCAAAGGGATCATAGACCATCTTGGAGCATTTTAGGGTGACCAAAGGGATCATAGACCACCTTGGAGCATTTTAGGTTTACCAAAGGGGTCATAGACCACCTTGGAGCATTTTAGGTTGACCAAAGGGGTCGTAGACAACTTTGGAGCATTTTAGGTTGACCAAAGGGGTCATAGACAACCTTGGAGAATTTTAGGTAGGGCATGATGCTCTAAGCATGGAAAGGTCATAGGTGAAGGATATTCAAGGGTTCAGGCTCCTCACATCCTTCAATGGAAGCTAAGAGATAAGTTCCAGGTCCAATATGACTAGTAATAATGTATGGACCTAACCAGTTTACCATAAATTTATCTCATAGATGGGGTGGCAAATTAGAATTTTGTTGGTTCTCTTTTAGAACTAGATCACCAACCTAAAAGTCTCTAGGGTGGACTTTCATGTTATAAGCTCTCTTAAGGTACTCTTGATAAACACGTAGATTCTCAAGAGCATTAACGCATCACTCATCAAGAAAAGTTAATTGGTCTAGATGAGCTTGTCACATGGTATCATCATCGATGAACTCTTGCATGGATATGCACAACGACAGGATTTCCAACTCTAAAGGTATGATAGCCTCAGCACCATACACTAGTGAAAATGGAGTTGCCCTAATGGGAGTCCGAATACTAGTGTGATAGGCCCAAAGGGCAAGAGGTAATTGATTATGCCAATCTTTATGATTATCCTTAATAATTTTCTTTAAGATTGCAATTACTATTTTATTTGATGCCTCAGCTTACCCATTAGCTTGTGGATAATAGGGCATAGAAAAGTTATGTTGTATGTTATATTTAGTTGTTAAAGCATGCACATCCTTATTCTTAAAAGGTGGCCCATTATCTAAAATTATCTTGGATGGAATACCAAAATGACAAATGATATTATGTAACATGAACTCCATGATGCGAGGTCCAATCATAGTGGTAAGGGGAATTGCTTCCACCCATTTTGTAAAGTACTCAGTAGCCATAATGATGAATGTGTGATGGCCTGAGGAAGCGGGTGAGATTTTTTTGATTAAATCAAACCCCCATTGTGAAAATGGCCAAACCGATTGAATCGGTTGTAAGGCCTGAGAAGGTACATGTGTCAAATTAGCATGGTGTTGACACTTTATACACTTCTTGACATAAGTGCAACAATATTGCTCTAAAGTTGGCCAATAATAGCCCATGCGAAGAATGCACTTTGTGATGGCCATGCCACTGAAATGGCCACCACATGTACCATCATGTGCTTGGGAGATTGCCCAAACTGACTCTTGATGGTCTAAGAAATGAAGGAGGATACCCTCATAGCTTCGATGATACATTATATCTCCAAGTAAGACATACTTTGCCACTTTTTTCTTGAATGCTCATTTTGTAGCATGCGACAATCCAGAAGGAATACTTCCAAGTTTTAAATAATATTTTATTTGGATGGACCAATATTGCTTTGAAGAAGCCTCAATTGCATGAATTGCTTGATCCTTTTGAAGTTCATCTCTCACAAATTTTGATTGAGAGAGAACTTGTAGATATAGCATTGTGCTAGTATCAAAAGGATTTTGAGGGAACAAAGTCCCCCAAGTGGCATTATTCAAATAATTGTGAATTTGAGAGAACCGTTCATGAGAAGGTTCAATTTGAATCATGTGGAATTATAGCATGGAGTTAAGCTCATCATGCTTAGTCATAGATTGTGATAGCATTTTGACTTGAATGGTTGTGATATCATTAGATGGGTTCTACGGGATTAAAGACCCTAAGGAGGCCATTATATCTGCAAAATGATTAGATGAATGAGGGAGTGCCTCAATATCATACCATTCAAATTTTTCCAAAATTTTATCCACTAGGGCTTTATAGGCTTGCAATATTGGGCATCTACATTAGAATATTCCCTTGACCTAATTCACTATGAGCAAGGAATCACCAAAAATGTTGAGCTTGGTTATTTTCATGGTGATTATCATTTGAAGGCCTATGAGAAGGGCTTCATACTCGAAATTATTATTGGTGCATAGGAAATCAAGTTTAAATGATAGGGGTATGGGAGCCCCTTATGGTGTGAAAAATACAATTCCTATACCACCCCCTTGCTCACATTTAGAGCCATCAAAAAATAGAGTTATATCAGCCTTTTCTTCAGGCTCTTCAAGATCAAGTGATTATGACACCTGAGGTTGGTCATCCTAGAGGGGAGCCTCTACTAGTTGATCAGCTATGACCTAACCTTTAATTGATTTTTTTCCTATGAACTCTAGGTCAAATTCTATCAACAACATAATCCATTTTATCATGTGACTATTATGGTAAGTTTGACTCATCATGTATCACAATGGATTCTCTTTTGATACTACATACGTGGTATGATTGAGCATGTAATGGCATAGATTTTTAGTGGTAAAAACCATTGCTAAGCATAGCTTCTCAATGTATGCATAATTTATTTCATAGCTGACCAGGGTGCGACTAATATAATATGTAGCTTGTTCTTTATGCAATTCATTCTTTTGGGCCAACATGGTGCCCAATGCAAGCTCAATAGCTGAGATGTAAAGATAGAATGACACTCCTAGTTGGGGAGGAGCCAATACTAGTGATGAAGCTAGATATTATTTAATCTCATCAAAGGTAGCTTGACACTCATCATCCCAATGAAATGTGACCCCCTTGTGTAACAACTTGTTCATAGGTCGACACTTATCCGATAATTGTGCTATGAAGCACTTTATGGATGTGACCTTTCCTTGTAGACTATGTAGCTGCTTGATAGTAGTGGGGGAGGCATTTCTAGGATTACCTTGACTTTATTTGGGTCTACTTCTATGCCTCATTTAGAGACTATGAATCCCAAGAGTTTTCTATATGTGACATCGAATACACACTTCTTGGGATTTAGCCTAACATTATGTTCAATGAGGTGATCTAAAACCTTGTGCAATACATCAATATGCTCATGGCATAATAGATATTTGGCCAATAAGTCATCTATGTAATATTCCAAAATTTTATGCATGTAGTCATGGAAGATATAGGTCATAGCTCATTGGTAGGTGGCACCAATATTTTTGAGGCCAAAAGGCATGACCTTGTAACAAAATGTCCCCCAAGGCATTGTGAATGCCATTTTGAGTTGGTCTTCTAGATTAATGTGAATTTGATTATATCCAGAGAAACCATCCATGAGGGATAACATTTCATGTCCTATTGTGGCATCTACCAATGCATCAATTTTTGGCAAAGGAAACTCATCCTTAGGACTCACTTTATTGAGATCTCTAAAATCAGTGCAAATGTGAATCCTCCCATCGGGTTTCTTGATAGGTACCATGTTGGAAACCCATGGTGGATAATCAACTGATATAATAAATTTGGCATCCAATAGTTTTTGCAATTCATATTTTACCATTAAGGCGACTATTGGATGCATCTTGCGCAGATTTTGCTTAACTGGTTTGGCATTTGGATCAATTGTAAGATTATGCATGACTAAATTGGGATCTAGTCCTGGCATATCTTTATAAGACCAAGCAAAATTTTTCTTCTTCTCTTTTAAAAACTTTATATAATCAGATTGCTTAGTAGGGGATAAACCTTCCCCTAGCTTGATGTTTTGGGGATTATCAGGATCTATGTCGATATCCCTATCAATTATTGGCTCAATTGACATATGGGATCCCTCTTCCAACTAATGTGGAGTAGGAATCAAATGAATGTCATCAATTGGGTTTACATCATCAATTGGAAACTCATGCTCAACCTCAATGTGAAAGACATTTTGAGTAGATCTTGGAGAAAAATGAAATGGTTGTAACATTTCATCACAAGCAATACTCAGATGGATATGGGGGAGAATATCCCTAATCAAATTCAATTACCTCAAGGTCGAGGTGCAATGGCTTTGATGGGTTATTCAAATCATGCAATGGTGTAGTAAGATCTATGGAAATCATGTTGATGGATGGATGATTTCCATTGGATGGGCCATTAGGTCTAGAGAAAAATGGTTGTCTCATGACTCATGGGGGTGGTTGCGGTGGTGGTGGAATGACCGATGGTGGTCGATGTGGTAGGTGATGAGCTTGCTCTTCAAGTGGTAAAAGTTATCACCAGATGGGATGTTGTACTAGGAACATACGTAGATAGAACTCTTCTTCATCATCCAATGGGATGACCTACTCATGTTCCTCATATGAACTAGGGTAATTGATGGGTGCTATACCATAGTCTGATTCATCATCTATTGTCCATTCATGAGGAGGACCTTGATCCTCTTCCTCACTATCATATGGAAGGGTATGTGAACCTTCACCCACTTCCTGAGATTGGGTGAAATCATGAGATAACCCTTGATCTATCATATTTATGGGAAAGTAATCTCCCAATGAGTAGACATGATTTGGATTAGCATAGGGATCACGTGCAAGCTCATCCCTGTAGTTCAGACCTAGGCATTCTAAACTCTCTATGAGGACATCTAAAGGTACCAAATTATTGTGTCCCAAACCAGATTTATCATATGGTAATTGATATTGTGGCTGGCAAGGAACATGAGTACCTTGTTCATATAACCCTAGACCATAGCCATGCCAATGGTAGTGATGTAGATATCACAAGGCGTAGTCAAGATTTGACATGTAATTTATATCCTCAGAGAAAGGTTCCTCATATTCTTCTTGTTGAGGAGATGGCAATGTTCCATATTCAATACCCCCATATATAAAATTTATTTTATTGGGTGGTATACCTAGAGGTACGATGCTACCTATGGGGAGATGAGGTCATCCCATATCTTGCACCATCTCAATGGCTGGAACTATTGTGATGTTTCTCACTAGGTACTCTCCTAGACCTGTATTAGCTAAATGGATTGTAACCTAGGATGATGAAGGTGGAGGAGATGGAAGTGAGGCTTGAGATGACTCAATGTGTACCTCATGAGATGGTTCCTCATATACTAGACTAGGAATATCTTTCATAGAAATGGTGGAAATTATGGGAGGGATCTCATCAATTGGCCTCTTCGACATATTCCTCTATGGAGGATTGGATGATGATGAAGGTGTTTATGAAGTTGCCAATGATGATGATGGTATGGAGGAAGATGGTAATGGGGTAATGGAAGGTGATGGTGATGGAAGTGGACCCTGAATAGATGTGTTTAGTTGGAAGTCCACATGAGTCGATGGTAAGGTCGACTCAAGGATTTGCTACACCAAGTTGCAGTACTTAAAGGGCTCAAGGTCTACAGAGATGATGTGTACCTACCCTTCATAAGTATACTTTAGACATTGGTGAGTGATGGAGGGGACACACTTCATGTCCTGGATCCAAGGTCTACCTAGCAATATGTTGTAGGCCATTACACCCTCCAAAACATGACATAATATCGGTATAGTTTTGCATCCCACCTAAATGGGTAGGACTATAGTGCTGATTATGGAGCATATCATATCATTGAATGCTCAGAGGGTGTAGGTAGATGCAACAACATGGGATGCTAGAAGTCCTAGATGTTTGAGAGCACTAGTGGTTATTATGTTACTTGATGAACTAGTGTCAATTAAAACTCTCTTATATGGTGTTCCATTCACACATGCAATGATGTGTAGAGGAGGATCAACCACATCACTCGCTATCAGTTTGAGTTCATGCTCATGGAACGTGATCACTAGTTCCTTACACTACTGCACATGCCCCACAAAATTGATAAAGGAGTTAGAATCCTAGGGTTGCAACTCAATCGACTTAAGAATGTCCATAAGAGCTTCTCTATGAGGTGGAGATTGTTGAATAAGCTCGTATATGGAAAGTCTAGCCGATGTTGTTCGTAAGATTTGAGCAAGATTACTTTTTATTATCACCATTGGATGAGGTGGAAGGCTTTGCACTGGAGGTGGTGGAGGTTATGATGTTGATGGAATATCGCTTGAAGCTGTAGGTGGTGCAACTTGACTTGGGTAGCATCTATTCCTGGTCACAATACTAACCATCCCGATGAACCCTTGTAGAGGGGGTGCCACCTTGACCTCATTCATTTGTTTGGTAGGAGCTACCTGTACCTCATGAGTGGGTAATGGGTCTTTGAAAACACCCATTTGTTGATTGCTTGTGGTGAGAGGATTATCCACTTGAAGGTCATTCCTCTCGATCATATCCTGCACTAGGTTTTTGAAACCATAGCACGTAGGCAAGTCATGCCCAATATGCCTATGATATCTACAAAATAGTTCTTCTCGACATCCCATAGGATTTTTTTTCCTATACTCAGGTCTATAGGCTTGATTTTTAGTAAAGTAATCACTTTGGCAGCCCATAGATGATCGAATAGGGAGTCCATTGATTCAGCGAAGGGCGTATACTATCGCCTAGGGTGACATTGCTAATTTTCCCCTGATTCGCTTGGGTATTATTATTGTAACTCGTAGGAGGAGGTTGGGCCTGATAATTTACCTTTTGAGGAGGCATTGTTTGTGCAGGCCCTAGGATATTGATGGCCACTTGATTGACCATTATCAACTTTGATGGTGTCAGATTTCCCTTTGGATTCTTAGTCCACTCCTTCTTGCAAGGTTTTGAGATCTCCCCCTCTTGAATCTTAATCTCTTCTATGGTTCTAGCTTATGCTAGAGCATATTCAAGAGTGGGATATTACTAGAGTTGTAACAATAATGATATTGGTTTTAGATAACTCTTTGAAAACATTCGAGTCAACTCGAACACTAGCAATAGGTAGGGTAGCTTAGCTAGAAGTATTCACCACCTATTACCATAGTCTATGATAGACTCATCTTCATATTGTTTTAACCTCATAAGGTCGATTAAGGTCACCTTTATCTTGGTATTGAAGGTGAAATATTCCAAGAATGCATCTACAAATTGTTCAAAGGTATAGACATTATGCCTTGGAAGTTGATTAAACCACTCAACGATTAGGCCAGAGAGGGTAATAAAAAATATTCTCAGGAGTAATGCATCATTCTCTTAGATGTTGAAGCACTGGTTCATGAACCTAGTGACGTGCTCCTGTGCATCTTCCTCTCCCTTAAATCTATCCAATTTGGGTATTTTAAAATGCTTAGGGTATGGAGGGGAAGGTATAGATGGATGTAGTGGTTGACTATACAACTAGTGCAAGGTGGGATTTTGAAGCCCAGTCCCAGCTGTCTTACTCTCTATAGTTTCCATGTGCTCAAGCAATGCTCGATACGCATCAGAGGATTTAATCTCCTCTTATTTATTTTGGACCCATGGAGGGGGGTAAGGAATGTTAAGCATATGTTGAGGTGGTTGATTGTCATCAACCATACCTCCAAAAGGTGCTTCTAGGTATTCCTCATCTTGTTCCAAATCATCATAAGCCCCGTAAGGTGTTTCTTGAATGGGCCTACAAGGAGGAACTAATGCTTGCTGAAGGTGATCTATGTTAGGCCTAGTAGGTAAGTTCTGATCAGGCCTAGGAGGTCGAGGTGGCAACATTTTATTAGGCCTAGGAGACCTATTTTGATGGAAAGTGGGTTGCCTCTGATGAGCCTCCTATCTATGCGTGCTTGGGGTAGGAACCCCATTGCACAATGTTTCTTGAATCTATTATTCAAGTCTTTGTCTTTCTAAATATTGTTGATGATCTAAGAGATCCAAGCATTGTTTATCTAACCAAAGTTGATTAAACTTAGCTTGATGATCAACATACCTTTTGACTAGTTGGTTTATTTGTTCAACTATGTGAGGCCTATGTGCCCTAGCACTATTGCCCTGATACCTATCATATTCAAGAGGATTTGTGAGATCTACTACGAGTTTCCCTTGATTGAGAGAAGTCACATTTACTTGAGGCTCACTCCTAAACATATGTTCTTGGTACTCCACTAGCGTAGAGGCACATCATGCTTGCATGGAGTAATTATGTTGAGGATAGTCAAGACTTTCCTCATGTTTCTCTTTATCAACAAGGAAGTTAGTGATAGAATTGGCTCACCCCATGTGATGAGTATCATACTCATATTGATATTTATACTTTGGATAAGGGTGATTTGAGAGTGTAATATGATCATTTAGCCCTACCCTTGGTGTATAGTCTTGATCCTGCACACAAGTGTGTGAGGTAGATCGAGCAAGCATGTGAATGTATGGTATTGCTCTATGTGTAGGTGCCTCATTGCATGGTTGCCTTTCTTGAAAGAAGGTATTTGAAGTGTCTATACTTGGAAAGTAATTTCCCAGATTAGGACTATGACCTATAGGGGTACCTCATGTAGGGGTCCCTTGTAGGCTAGGTCCCTTATCTGACACTCTAGGACTTGGGAGAGTAGGAGGCCACCAAGGAGGTATAACCATGTCCTTGGGGTCAAATCAGAGATGATCCATGTCTCCTTGCCTACTCCCCGTAGCATCAGCCCTTAAGTGGGCTTGGCTATGGGTATATACCATGACTACTTTTTCTAAACCCCTACATGATTATCTCCTTTACAAATTTTAATGATTCAAACACACAAAAATAGAAACACACAAGAATACAAATGTTTATCTCTTTTAAATATTGATATGTGTTCCTAAACTATTTAGTGTGTTTTTGATTTGTTGTTTTGTAAAGAATCTCTTTCATGTGTTTGAATGTTGTTGATGTAATTCTCAATTGTTTAAAGGATTTCACTTGTATACTCATAGCTCGACAACCGATAATGAAATTTTAATCATGTAAACCAACCAAAGTATGGAGATGAAGCCCATACCCGATCAAGGAGCACAGGTCCTACCAGTCCTCACCCATAGTTCATCATGGGTAGTGATACACCTCTTTGAAGAGGAGTGCATGCTCTATTCCACAAGCTATGATAGTTCTTGGAGCTGGTTTTGGCCAAAAATAGGGTTCGTAGGATTTGAGCCAATGGGTGGAGATGAAACCCACCATCGTTGAACTCTATTAGTGGTTGGGGATGAATTCCAACTCACTAACATTTAAAAGTGACGTGGTGTGTGTGGTTCCTTTTATAATTAATGAAAGTAAACAAAGTAGCATTCAATGAATTTTCACTAAATGCATAAGAAGAATTTTACTTTCAGAATTAGATGCATAAAAAAATAAGGAACCTACAAAATATTTAGCCTATATGAAAACCTAACCCTTAGGTAGGTCACACGTAGGAAAACCACTCAAATGCATATCTAAGATTATTCTTTTTCCTATTTTTATTTTATTCATTACTTAGGAATTTAAGAAAGGGGAAATATAGATTTCAATCAACTAAGAAAGACATGAAAAACTTCAATTTACCCTTTTATGAACAACCTTAATGCAAATTGAAGGTTTAGGTACTTACCTTATCTATTCTAGAAGTTGTTATTTCTAGAAATTTGAGTAGAAAACCCCTAGTTTTGTGGCCATCCCTAGGTGGGATGACTACAAATTTTGGGGCCATCCTTAGGTGGGATGGTTGTTGTGGCCATCCCTGAGAGTTCCAATTAGGAATTCAGGGGTCATTTCAGCTCAGAATGACTAGAACCTGCAACATACAAAGTGCAAAAACAAGGTTAAAAATAGTAAAATTGAAAAGGGACAAGGGTCCCACCATGATCACCACTAAAGAGCATGAAAAATGGTGCACCTAGAAAATGAAATTGAAATGCATCTAATGTTCTATTCAAGCATTCAAAAGAGATGATAAAGTAAGCAAGTAAATGACAAATAAGTTAAGAAAAAGGGGGGTTCTCTTTGTATTTATTAATTTTTAAAATAAGAGGTTACAATACATCCCCTTGAGGGCTTTCAATTTGATACATTTCAAGTTACAAAGTTTGAAGGATCCAATCCCTCCATGAACCTATGGTGCACTTTCAATGTTCCTCTCGCACTCACGATTGTAGAGTGGGCTTGTGCTACCACTGCTTTGAGCTATATTTCTTCTACTCTTTAGCTCCTCCCTCATGCACTGGAATATTTGTACCTACACACAAGGAATTGAAATATGTTAATAGCATATGTGTATGATGATAAAATCTATGAAATGCATGTAGTATTGAATGTAAAAAGTGTAATCGATATATCTAAACTACTCCAAATGACATGAAAACTTAGTATGATGTATATAATATGATTTTGTAAAGATCTGAGTAGAAATTGAAGTGATATTATGAGCAGAACCTATGGCCATCCCTGAGAGGGCCAACTAGGACTGTAATCACAAAAACCATAATTAACAAATCAAAACCACTCCAAACTTCACCAAAATTGAATATGATGCTAATATAATGCTATAAAATTGATCTATACTAAAATTGGATCAAAATTGTGGGCCAATTCATGGCCATCCTTGAGAGTTCCAATTGGGACTATTAACCATCCCAGGTGGGGACGACCACAAAATAGGGTGGTTTTTACCACCAATTCCACTTGGATCTGGTCTAGAATCCTCCTAGGGGTGTTGTCATCAAATTTGGTAAATTAAATCATAGGAATTGATAGGTTTTGAAAAGGATGAGCATATTTGGGGATGCCTTGAAAATACCTTCGATTGATGAGGTTTCCAAGGGCAAATACGAGGGCAAAAGGTGAGGGAAAATATCGATAGCACTTCGTGGTCAATAATTGCAAAAGTATCTCTCTAAAATTGAGTGAAAACACTCCAATTTATAGCCCAAGAGGGCAAAGGGGGCAAAGGGGCAAGTTTGGGCATGCAAGGTAGGTGTCGCCACTTGTCAATGCCTTTGCCATGCATAGGGTGGAAGAGGCTTCCCATTTGGGCCTCCAATTTGTAGTCCCTAATGGCCATGACAGTCTCCCAATCTATCATGAGTGATTGGGTGGGATAAATGGTAGAAATTGATTGCCATTTGTCCCACCCTTTGACTTTTGAGGGGTCTGGACCATGGTCATCCCACCCAGGGATGGTTGCTTGTGGTCGTCCCTGGGTGGGACGACCATGAACTGTGGTCATCCTAGGGTGGGACGACCATGGCTACATGGCCCAAAACCTCCCAAAAGTGGGGTAAACCTTCCCAAAAGTGGTTAGGACCCCTAATTAACCCCTGAGGGTTGCCCAATGGGGCCATATGGTGTCGATAAGAGTGGCACCTTGGTAGTCTTATCCGATTTACATGATTTTAGTGTCTCACAGGATGGCTGGCCAATTGTATGACCATACCACCTTGGTATGACCATAAACTATGTAGTCGTACCACCCTAGTATGGCCACCAAAAAATTCCACAAAAATAGCTAAAAAATATCAAGAAAATGGCCTAAACACCATAAAAAAAATAGGTCAAAATTGATAAAAATTTACAAAGGATCAATATTGTAGTCAAATTATTCATGGATGAATTGAAAAGTATCTACTTAAATATCTAATAAGGGCATTATTTCTGTAACACTCTATGGGAAGGAGGTATTCAGTTCTATTCTGCCATGAAATATCACAAAAACCATCAAAATCCTCATAAAATTGATAAATATTACAATGGATAAAACTGAAGGTAATCCCAATCCAATCATATGGGTCAAGTGAATCATCACTTTCATCATTGGTCATGCCCTAATCTACTCGTTGCTTGAGGGGGTAGTCATAATAATGAATTCATAATCAAAATCAACACTTAAACACTCAAAAGTGCAACTTGCATACATTCAAAAGAATCATTGCCAAAGATAAATTTTAAGCCTATGATGGGCAAATAATTCAGCACCAATTCAACAAAACAAATTCTTGGTATACTTTAAACCTTGGGACACATATCCCAAAATAGGCAAAATAAGGAACCAAGACCAAGTATACCCTAAGCCCCAAAATTGTTATTATAGGGTGGCTGAAAGGTATACCAAAATCAATCTTTCAATTATTTCAAAAGTAAATATTCCAATAATGTATGCTATTTCAAAAATAGAGGCATTTAAATTTGGTTAGGTTATTTAATAACCTTAATCATTTGACAATCTAGTCATCTATTTTTGCTCAACGCTTTGTTGCACACAATGCATCTCAAAAATGGCATCTGTAGACACTAAAATTATAAAAATCAGATAATATTTCAATAATGCCACTCTTATGACACCATATGGCTCCATTGGGAAACCCTCAAGGGTTAATTATAGGTCCTAAGCACTTTTGGGAATGTTTACCCCACTTTTGGAAGGTTTTGGGCCATGTAGCCATGGTTTTCCCACCCTAGGATGACCACAGTTCATGGTCGTCCCACCTAGGGATGACCACAAAAAACCATCCTTGGGTGGGATGACCATGGTCCAAACCCCAAAAACATTCAAGGGTGGGACAAATGGCTATCAATTTTTACCATTTATCCTACCCAAAGAATTATGATAGATTAGGAGATTATCTAGGCCATTAGAAACTACAAATTGGAGGCCCAAATTGGAGGTCTCTTCCTCCAAATGCATGGCAAGGGCTTTAACAAGTTGCAGCACCTGCATTGCATGCCCCAAATTGCCCTATTTTCCCTCTTGGGCTATAAATTTGAGTGTTTCCACTCAATTTTAGAGAGATCTCTTTGCAAGTATTTGCCACAAAGTGCTACCAAGATTCCCTTTCACCTTTTTCCCTCGTATTTGCCCTTGGAAACTTCATCAATTGAGGATGTTTTCAAGGCATCCCAAAATACGTACATTCCTTCCAAAATTTATTGAAAATCAAGATATAATCCACAAAGTTGTGACCTCACATTGGGTGTTGCATGCTTTAATTTGTGGTCTCTATTAACCCTTTAACCTATGTTTTTGTCTATAGACATGAACATATACCCACATTTAATCTTGACATGGATCCCATAATTATGGCTGAAAGGAAGTTCAAAACATTTTTTCTATTCTGCTAGATCACAATCCAAAGCAAAAGAATTTTTTTGTTGGCAATTAATACTTAATATCTCATAGGTAAATTTCTCCAAAATCAAATATGACTAACATAAAAACACATCCATAATTAACACAAATATTTCTCATAATATAAAACTCATTTCATTACTTTTAAAAGAGATTACATAGCATGGAGCATTGTCTCCAATATATAACTTTACATAAACTCTTCAATATTCCTGACTATTACTCACCTCAAACTCCTAAGAGATGCAACCTTTCACATGCCTTACATTATGACAAAACTCTCATGATTACATAACCTCCTACTTCACATATTGATACATCTCATATGAATCTTCATTTCATACTTAACATCTGATAGTTATGACTCTTCACCTGCATAACTCACAATTTCACTCTTGACACCTATCACACTTTATTACATAACACATAACACTCTTTACATTTTGATACATACTTTAGACATACACTTCCTAATCTAATATTTATAATAGTACTCCATGCTACTTAAATGTACCAAATAATGTAATATCTCAAAATTTTTTATGTTTTATTTGTAGACTTAACCTGCATGTGCATCAATATATCCACAACTTCATAATCAAATGCTCACGAGAATCATAGAAGCATGATTTTTCCCTTTGTTAATGCAATTCACCATTGTTCCTCCAATAGAGTGATGTTGTTCTCTCTCTATCTCTCTCTACATGTTTTAATAGATATATTAATATATAGATAGCTACTATCATAACATAAATATATTATTGTCATATTTGAATGCCATGGTGACCCATTACAATAGTCAGGTGCACTTGACACTCATGCCTCACATGGAGTACAATAGTGTCAAAGTATTGAGAGAGCAAGATATGGCTTAAAGGGAAATCTTCAAGGTTTTTAACAAGTTTGAATCCTTGTTAAGATGACATATTGAAGCTCACCTTCCTAAAATAGCCTAATTTAATTGCATTTCATAGGGAAAAGGGGAAAGATAAATATGAAAAATAAATAAATAATAGAAAATTCAAAACCTATGTTATGAGAGGAGATGTTCCAAGATCCTAAGGCTCTTCTACACAACAATGGAATTACCAAATATATGCATCATTCATCAACAACATAAACTTAACACAATTTCATCCAACATGAAGATTCATGTACAACGTATACACATAAGAACCAAGATAAAATATTGAATAACCACAACTTCTCATATATATATATATATATATATATATATATATATATATATATATATATATATATATATATATATATATATATATCATGGTACACTTATAGTCACGCTAGAGAAAATGGATCAATAACTAATTGAGGAAATGAACCCACGCTTGAGCATGATTGTTACATAGAAAATAAGTGAAAGAAATATTATATACAATGCTAGATAATAGGCACGAATAAGCAACTTTTGATCCTTTACAATGAAGAGAAGATTACTAATAAACAAAAATTGAGAAAATTTTCCCTCCCAAATCTATGTTGGAAAATCAAAATATCCTTTCAATTTTTTTTCACAGATCCATTGCATTAATTGTAAACAATATCTATGTCTATGGGTCTCAAGCCATTAATGCTATAGTTTTCTAGTTCTCTAGATGTGAAGTCTCTACCACCTACACTGAATACCCATGCTAGAAATTGTTGGGGATTAGATGTGGAGATATCCTACAATTAATACCATCAAGCTCAAGGTTACTTCTTTTTAGCCTCTATGTTGATGCCTTTAAGTCATCAATCATTTGATTGGAAGACCATGTCCAGGTGGTGAAGGTATCCTTATCAAGATCTAGTCACTACATTTTTGCATATGACCATTTCTCTAATTCTTGTGACAACTTTTATTAGCACTATTTTGCATGGATTATTTTTAACTTTAGTCAAAGTTCCATTTTATATCTCTTTTGCACATTCCATAGTTTAGTTGGTGCTTCTTTGCAATTATCTTCACCTTGGATCCTTCTAAGAGTTCTGGTTAAATTCTACCAAATTTTGATTATGAGACATTTCAAAATCATAGGCATACCTAGCTTCCTTCCCTTTCAGTCTTAGTTTTTTTACACTTTAGCTTCCTTGCACTTTGTCAAATTTTTACTAAGGGAGGGTACTAGCTTCTACATGTAGTAAGAATTCACTACAACTTTGAAAACTCACAGGGATATCTAGCCTATTGGAGATTGAAAACACAAAAAATGGTTACCTTATTCATTAGCTATGGAGTCAAAATATCAAATAAAAAATGGGAAATGAGCTACTAGAGTTTGCTTATCATATTTTAGATTTCCTCCCATTTTATTTTTGAGAGTAGCCTTATTTCCTTAAATAAAATAAAATTCCTTTCAAGCTCCTATCGATCATCATGCAAGATGTGGGAACCTTACCTAGAACCTATCAGAGATGCACTTCAAGCTTGAAGATTGGCTTAATCGCTTGAGCCCTTTATCTTTGATGGAGTAATATGGACACATGAAAATTCCTCATTTTTTTCAATAATTGCAAAGTTCTTGTTCTGGTAGAAGTTTACTTTCTAGAGTCAAAGGGGTAGAGGAGGGCATTTTGTATCAAAGAGGTAACATGCCCCTTCCATTCCCCCACTAACTATGTTATAGCATCGAGTTGGGTCATGCATTGACATGTGACTTGATCTGCTTCAAGGATTTCCATAATTAGAATAATTGCTTCTTCTTGATGGACAAAGCCTATGACCACTCTTTGCTGATTACTAAAGCTAGTTAGCTGAATATTATACTCCTATACATCAATACACTTAGGGACGGTCTTTGCCAAAACTTACTCCACAATTTTGCTAAATTTGATGCTTTGTGAGATAATAGCCTAAATGAACTCTAACACTAGAATCAAATCATCAACTTATTCAGTAAATTCATCCCAAAGGGCCTACTTTATTTTAGATATTTGGTCTATGTTATCTACCTTTTACTTCAGTATAGCAATCTCTTCTTTGTTCTCCCAACTCCTACCTTAAATATTTTATTTCTTCCAATTGAGACATGAGATTTTCCATCTAATATTTTAATGCATGGACCTTAGCATGAGAATCTCTAAGGGTGTGTCTCATATTTCTTATCTCATCATTTCTTGCTAGCCTCATCACATTGTTAGCTTTTGAGGATATATGCAGTGGGAGAGATATAACATAGGTCCTAATAAGATGCATAAAATATGAGAGAGAGTGATTTTGCAATATGATTGAAATATACTATAAATAGAAAGTGGTGAAAATACAATGCAGTATGGAGGTAATGGTCACTTCATTAATATAAGCTAAAGAACTACATTGTACTCCATACATGAGTTCTACAACTATCTACTACTCTATACTATGATGCATTTGATATGCTTGATCTCTATATGAGGCCCTTTATATAGGAAGATCGATTCCTTAGCAAACACTCTACCTAGCTATACAAGGGGACACCTTGCACATTGATACTTGTACATTTATTACATTGCTTAAAGTAAGTAGCTAACTTCCCCCTAAAGTAATATCCTACTCTAACTATGTACCATAGGTGGTACGTTTACATGACCAAAATGATGTAATATACTCTAATTCTAACAACCCCTGTATTACATTATTTGGGTTTCAATATGGATCTTCTTCTAGGTCTTGGAGTTTGTATTCACCTTCTCTGTTTTCTATAACATGTTCAAGCAAGTAGTTAGTGTCTTTGTAACCTGTTGTTCTTGCTGAAAGAGATTTGACTTCATAACCATATGTAGGTTATTCTATTTCTTTGATTTATTCTATCCTTTGAGCTAGGTTCCCTTTTGGGTTTCCTTTTTGATACCTCAATTGGAAATAATTGGTTGGATGTTGAAATTATTGTTGATGAGGATTATTTTGATATTGTTGAGGTTGAAATCTACTTCCATTGTTCATCTAATTTCCTTGATTCTAATTTATGGGATTGAATATTTTTTTTTAAATAAAGGGGTAAAAATTTATTGATAAAAATTCTAGATTACAGAGTACAACTGAGCTTCCAACCAAGAATCAAATAAACAACCAAACAAGCTAAAACCACTAGACTAGAATGACACCCAAAAAAGAAAACAAGAACAAACCACATTAAGTTTGTACATCCTTGTGGACCAACTCCCACAGGCGTTGAGAGTCCCCAGATGAGAGACTCTCCCAATTATCGATACTCTAAGGATCCAGCAGCTCAGAAGCCTTTTTGACCAGGTAATCAGCAACCACGTTCCATTCCCTTGGAATGTGCACAAAGGATATAAATTCGAACTCTGCACTCATTCTAAGAATTTGAACGGCTACATAGGCCAACTACCAATTAAATTCCTCCATCATTTTAATATTTAAAATATTAACCATAATTTGAGAGTCAGACTCGCAAATAATCCTATGTTAGCCAAGATAAGAACCCCTCCGCAAGGCCTCAAGAATTGCAAGAGCTTCCATAAAATTGTTGGAGTGAACACCTTTATAAATGGAAAAGAAAAAGCTGACACCACCAGTAGAATCTCTCCCAACACCACCAATGCCAGCATGTCCAGGATTACCCATGGATGATCCATCAGTATTAATTTTTAAAACTCCTCTAGGGGGTGGCCTCCACCTACCATCTCTCCTAATCTTCTTGCTGAGTTGAGGAACCCTACTAGGGCTAGAAGAGTTCACACCATCCCCAAAGAGACCAAGGGCTTGTTGTACCTTCCTCTCCATAGAATCTAAAAGAGGGTCAAAATCACATTTGCTATGGATGGTTTCCTGAACCATATACAAGATCCTTTGCCAGATCTATTGAACATCCAAATAACTGCCCTGAAATATGCATCAATTTTGTTCGAGCCAAATTTGATAGATGATGCAAGAAGGGCTCAAATTCCAAGCCACCCAAAGGAAGGGGGCCTTGGCTGGAGGTTTGCCTAGACTACTCCAAAAATCCACTAGGGACAACACATAAAAACATGGATGGTTTTAGGCGCTCCACAAACGGTGCCAAATGTCTCTGGCAAAGGAGCATTGGAAAAATAAATGAGAAGAGTCATCCTCATTCTTATTTCAAAGGACACAAAAAGAGGGACCCTAAAATTCTCTCTTCCTTACATTATCCCAAGTGAGGCATTTATTATGAGCTACCAACTAAAGAAAGAAGTTACATTTTGGCCAGGCAAATTTGTTCCACACCTTTTTCCACCAAGTGATAGGAAGACTCCCATACTTTTTCTTATTAAGAACCTGATAACCATAGGCTACCGAGTAGGTTCCCTTAGGATCAGGGTTCCAAGCTAGAATATCTTTACCCCTCAATGAATAACAAGGCCTCCCCATAATAATAAGAGCAAGCACCTCTCTGTCCTTATCCAGTCCCCCCTGGGGCCATTCTTGTAGATCTTTCCACCTGTACATCTCCATATTTCCAAAAGACTAGATTTTTTTAAAGTCCTTCACACGAGACCAACTTGCTTCCAAGAAAAAATGCTTAGGGAACGTAACCTAGGATATTGATTCAATATAGGAGGGTGGCCATCCCAAGAATCCTCCCAAAAAATATCATTTGATCCCTGATTACAAATCCAAAACAAACCCTGCTTGATTAAATTAGCCCTTCTTTTTAGAGTGTCCCAGATAATAGAACCTTTCCCAACGAAGATGACTCTAGGGATCTCAGCCTCAGAAATACCTCTCAAGTATTTACAAGATAATATTTTAGCCCAAATATGATCTTGAGAGGTACACCATATCCAATAAATTTTTGTAGCCAAAGCCTTCCCAAAAAGAGTTGTCTATCGCAACCCAAGGCCTCCCTCTTGCACCGGACTACAAATAGAATCCCACCTAACCAAACTCAATTTAGATTGATCAAGTTTTCTAGACTATAAAAACTATCTTGACAAATCATACATGTCCTTGATGAAGTGAGAGGGAGCTATTTGTACAAAACATCTATAAATGGGTAAAGCTTGAACAACAAATTTTAAAAGCAACACTCTACCTGTAGTGGATAGCCATCTGAAAGTCCAGTGATTCACATTCCTTCTAAACTTATCAAGCATAGAATGCCAAGAAGATCTAGGTAGAGGATGAGATGAAATTGGAATACCAAGATAAATGAAGGGGGAGTCCCAACCTGGAATCTTAGAATACAAGAAATCCTAGCTTGAATAAGAGGAGGGGTATTGAAGAAGAAAATAGAAGACTTGTCCTCATTAATCAACTATCCAGAAGCACCAAGATATATGTCAAGAGACTGTCTAATATTTCCAGCTTCCATGATAGTGGAAACTCCCAACAAAGCAGTATCATCAACAAATTGAAGGTGGGAAAGAGGTGCCAAACTACTATCCCACTTCCACCCCTGAATGAGACCCTACTTGACTTGAGACTTGAGCAATCTTCCCAATCCTTTTGCCATAATGATAAACAAATAAGGAGATAAATGATCTCCTTGCATCAATCCACTTGAGGCCTCAAACAGCTCTGATGGCTCATTATTAACAAGAACAGAGAATGAGGAAGAATAAACACAACTCATCACCCATCTAATCCATTCCTCCTCAAATCCAAAATTAGCAAGAACTTTCTGAAGAAAGGACCATCTGACTCGATCATAGGCTTTAGCCATGTCCAACTTAATGAACATAGTTTTCTCCTTAGAATTTTCCATTGAGTGAATAACTTCTGTAGCAATAACAACCCCATCCAAGATTTTTCGGCCAACAACAAACCCTCCTTACTCCTCATAGATAATTTTTCTCAACCATATCTTCAGTCTCTTAGCAATAATTTTTGTGATGATCTTATACACAACATTGCAGAGAGCAATAGGCCTGAACATATCCAAGGAATTTACTCCCTATTTTTTGGGTATAAGCACCACAAAGGTAGCATTTAGGGCCCTTAGCATCTATTTGTTCTTTTGGGACTCATGGACCACCTCCAAAAGATCAAATTTGATTAAATCCCAAAACTCCTAATATAACTCAATTGGGAATTCATCTGGGCCTGGGAATTTTCCTTTTTTCATATTGAATGCAACATTTTCCAACTCCTCAAGGGAAATTGGACCCATCAAGTGCTCATTCATCTCTTTAGAAAAATCATTGGAATACAGTTTAGAATAAGCTTTTCATTCTCATCATCTGATAGGGAGTCCTCCTTGAAGAGAGAGGAAAAATACCTCGTAGTCTCTTCAGAAATATCCCTAAAAGAAGAAAGTAGGGCACCCTAAGAATTCACAAGAGAGGTAATCAGGTTACCATTATGGTGAGACTTAATTGAGTTATAAAAGAAGGCTATGTTCCTATCCCCTTCCTGAAGCCAATATACTCAAGCTTTTTATTTCCAAAAAAATTATTCTCTTAGTTCCCATTCAACAACATCTTTCGCAGCCTCAGATTCCTCAATAAGAAGCTTCTTCATGAATTCCTAATATTTAATCTTCCTTGAAGATTCTTCCATCCTCCTAAGAGCTTCCAGCTTAGCCAAGGAAAGGTTCCCAAAATTAGTCTATTCCATCTCTTCAATTTATGTTTTACAAATTGTAGTCGCTTCATAAAGGAATACATAGCAGTGCCATGAGGAGATTTTCCAGTGGTCCACCAGCCTTGATTGAAATCATGAGGCTTAGTATCACGAAGCCACATAAGTTGAAACTTAAAGGAGGGATTTTTTTTTAGCCCTAACTCCAAAGTAGAGAGTTTTATAGGCCAATGATCAGATCCCCTACCCTCCAGAATCACATAACTAGCACTTCATTATTACCCATCCAATAATTGGATATAAAAAACCTATCCAGTCTCTCTGAGATGGAAGATTCCCCACACCTTCTATTGTACCAAGTAAATATCCCATTATATGGCTTGATGTCAACCAAGTTTAGGGCCTGTATATGAGAACTGAAGATAGAATAACAAGGCTCGAGACGATCCACCCCACCACATTTCTCCTCCATACAAGTGATAGAGTTGAAGTCTCCAGCCAAAATCCATGGGTACAGGAGAACCAAACTTCTCACAAAGAAAATGTGCTTCCACAAATTCACTTTACCATTGTAATCAATAGGATCATACACATTTGTACGTAGGATGGTTTCACCAAATTCATTATCATGCTTGACCATCGAAATAGACCATCTTTTGGAAATCCAAGTAAGAGGGGATATCTTAACCGAATTCCATAAATAAGTGACGCCACCAGCATATCCACATGCACCAATACACTGGCATTACCCCCTTATCCACAAATTGGGAGTAATACTGAACATACTATCAATAGCCAATTTAGTCTCCTGAATAAACACCACATCCGAAGAATGCACACGAACGAAATCACGAACAACTTTTTGTCTAGGGATGCTGTTCAACCCCCTTAAATTCCATGAGAGGATAATAATTTTTGGGGGTTATAAAAATGGGAGTCCAATATTCTCACCAAGCCTGACTCCACCAAAGTCTCCCCCATTAACTTAATTTTATCCTGGTCCTTCTTCCAACCCACCTTCATATTCTTATCCGAAAAACTTTTTTAATTATTTTTTGCTGCAATCCCAACACCATAGGAGTTTTGTAGTCCAAGGATGACTGCATCAGTGCATGAGTAGAAGAGGACATAACTAAATCTGTACCACTTTCTAAAATAGTTTCCCTTATAGGGCTAGACCCATCCATGTCCCATATACTCAGATCCAAAGCCCTTTTTTCTTCATTTAAACCCCCTCGATCTGATTCCTTAAGTTCCCCCTCTAGAAGAGACATATGATTCAACCTTGTTATATTTGCATCAGGTAGTGACGTTTCAGGTATCTCCATGCATTGATCAAGATCATATAATATTTCAAAACAATTGAGTAGAGCATCTGGCTGGCTATACTTAAGGTCTTTGTTTGCCCTTCGTCCTCTATTTCGGGCTTTTACCAGAACAAAACCTTCCTTATCTCGTTCCCATTCCTTTATCGGGGCTTTTCCTTTATCCAAAATTTTTCTAGACCGAGAGGGCCCAGGATTTGAAGCCACATGCGGGAAAAACTTAGGGAATTTTCTTTGCAGGTGGCCATATTCACGGTAAATCCGACAATGAAATGGAAGAGCTTCATAGTTAAGTTTTTGAACCCATGTAGTTGATCCAATAGAATATGGAATAGGATTATTTAAGTCAATTTCAACACAAATACGAGCAACAGAGATTACCTTTTTATCCATTGTTTATTGTGATGGTCCAACCTGCTTCCCAAGCAGAAGGGCAATCTTATGCAAGATATCAGTTCTCCAAAATTCCAACGGGAGCCATAAAAGCCGCACCCATACTGGAACTCACGATGACTACTCCTTTGATGGGTTGAAACCCACATTCCAGGGTTTAAGAAAGAGTCCCACTTGGTTATAGAAATAAGGACCCCATTCAAATGCTTTGTTATGATCTGCAATACAAGAGAAAACCACCATAAAATAGTTGTTCGCACTCAGCATCACCTCCATATCACCTTCAGGATTCCAAGTTTTCCTGACCCAAGCCTCCACAAAGGGGAGAGAAATTTAGATGCCCAAAAATTTGCCAATAAGGGCATGTTTGGTTAGATACTCCACATCTTCCGCCATCGAGTCTAGTTGAACCACTAGAATTGGCCTGGCTTCACATCATTCCAAACATCCATTGTTCTTTAACAAGTGATTCTTGACATGCGCTGGAAAATCCTATTCCTTCCATTCATTTTCAAAAGAAAAAACATCACGAGCATGCACTCTGTGTCAGACCCAATGCCATCACGAAATTCCTCCAATTTTTTAGAACTCCTCTGGAAGCTGCTGCCATGCCCGCTAAGCAGTTTTTCTTCATCCAAAAGTACAACTGTTTTAGCTACCAATTTATAGGATTGAATCTTAAATAGCTAGTACTATGATCTTTTATCTTGCATATCCGACAATACTTGTTATACCACGGTCTTCATCCTTTTTATGATGAAACAATATTCCCCTATGGATTGTCTTTTGATGCAAATGCAGTGTTAGTCATTTCATCTTTAATTGTATTCTCTACCTCACATTATTGAAGAATATTTATTAGGTCATCAAAAGAAGTATATTTACTTAGGATTTGTAAAGATGTAACCAAATTTTTGTAGCAGTCTGGAAGTGCTCTAATGATCTTGAGTAAGAAATTCATCTTTAATTTCTTCTCCTAGGGTTAATAATTTCCCTTTAATATCTGCTACCTTTCTTAGGAAAAGTTCTATGCTCTCACCACTATTCATTTTTAGGGAATGTGGTTGAGTTTGAAGATGAAGAATAGTGACTTTATTTTTCCCTTCGAATATCTTCTCTAAGCTTTTCCAAGCTTATGTAGATGTCTTTGCTGAACAGATATAAGGTTGTATTTCATCAGTGATAGCAAAGGTTATTATCATTAGGGCTTTTGCAACATTTTCTTCAAAATTCTGAATCTTAGTATCACATGTGCTTGGTCATTTTGTTGTTCCTTGAGTTATCTCCCAAAGTTTTTCATATACTAAGATTGCTTTTATCTTATTTTTCTAGGAGAAATAATTTGGACCTTTAAGTAATTGGGATTCTGCAAGAAATAATTTGTTTGATGCCATGATGATCCTTGTGGTCCTCTTTTTAAATTCCCTAGTATTGATTTGATGATACCTTTATGTTTTGTAGAATACCTTATGACTCCCTAGTAATTTTGGATATGCTATATGACTGATAAAGTTTTTTTTGAGAATTATGGTTCAATTTTGAGTTGATTTTGTAATTATTTGTAAATAGAAAAAATCAAATTTAAAAAAGGTTCTTTGTAATAGTTAGATTTGCACCAATATGACAAACCTTTTTCTGAAATTGTTTTTTATTTTTACGAGATAGCTCCTTGCCTTCATAATTCTCTTCCTTGGATAATTTTAATCCATGCTAATAAGATGATTGTAAAGTAAGGATTTCTGCATTTTTCACTTAAATGAAACCCTTATATATTAATTGAATCTTGAGACTCATCAAGTCTCGATTTGAGGCTTCCTTTAAGGACTTTAATGGTGGATTCCTTATCCACATTTTGACTTGTATTGGTGGCTTCTTTTGGCCACGAAATACTACAAATTTTGTGCTAGTTTTGTGCTTTTAACAATCAACACACAAACTAATTTCTTGAGAGTAACTAGTTAAAGATCAACTAGTATAGTGCTAATGGATTAGTAATGCACTTTAATGGTAACAATAATCTCACCTTATTGCTCTTGTAAATAAACTCTCAAACTAATTTCAAATTCACTTAATAATTTCTACAACTTTTAAGAGTGATCTGTAAAGAACCCTTAATGAATAATCTATAAATTTCACTACAATCAATATTGTAGGATGTAGTCTTCTTGTTTTCTAGATAAATAATAGGTAGGTAATAATTTTATTTCTTTCGAAAATATCCAAATCCTATTTAATGTGTAAATATATCTTAAAATGAATTTTCCTTTTTGCACTTTCTTGAATACTATGATATTTCATCCAGATTTGGTACTTAATAGAATTTCATAATGAACCATAATTTGAAGTTCAACTAATTGCACCCTAGTTGCTTACCTTTAGTGAATTTTGTAGTAGATGTAGATATTGGTGTTTGATTCACCAAGTTGCTGCCTTGTAATGGATGAATGCACATCTTCTTGTCCAAAACAACTTCTTGCTTCACCAACCTATGGTTTTGAACTTTCTATCTTGAGCCTAGGGTTTGGTGGCCTGATCCTTCTAATGATATTCAGTTTTCTATAGTAGGTTCAAAAAGTCCTTACTTCTGAAATGGAAATTCTTGCTATGAGAGGCAATATCCAAATTTCTTAAATTTGATAGGCTTCTTCTATCTGATTATTTCTTCAATATTCTTGTTGAATTCTGACTTCAAACATGATCTTCTTATTCTCAAGATTTTTAATATCTTGAGGCTTTCACTAGATTCTTCTTCTATATTTGGTACTCTTTACTAAATTCTTCTTCTCTTGGGCTTCTTGTCAGATGGTGATAATTATCCCAAGTCCTTCACTATCAGGTTCTTCTTCTTGGTAGTGTATTTCTCTAGTAAGTTCTTCTAGGAACTCTTTTGATGATGTTTTTATGAGCTCTGCAACAAGGCTCTCCAAGCCTTCTTCTTGTTTCTCCTTGAGACCTCTCCGAGATCTTTTCTTCAACCTTTTACTTCTATAAGTGTTAGTGATGAGATCTTCTTCTCGAATCTCTTAAATTTGCTACTTCTAAATTTTGGAATGGGACCTTGCTAGTCCTTTTCTTCTGTAGTTTACAGGTTTTAATGGAGATCACCAATCTCCTATTTCATGGACTCTTCTCTAGAGTATATTTTAGGAACTCTTCTCTGGAGTTTTTTTCTAAACACTTCTTTGCAGTCTTCTTTTGAATCAGGAACTTCTTCTTCTAAATTAGGAGTATATTTTGGGATCTCTTCTTCTAAAACTCTTATATGGAGCTCTTCTTCTAGAGTCTTCTTCTTGTGAATCAGAAACTCTTATTCTGAATCAAGAACTCTTCTCTGAAGTCGTCTTCAAAATTAAGGGTTTTGTGGCCTTCTCTTATGTATCAAGGCTTCTATAGCCCTTTCTTCTAGATCAAGGTTTTTATGGCTTTTTATGCTTCTACAATGTGAAGTTTTTTAATCTTGCAATTAAGATCTCCAATATTTAAACTTCACCACGACTCTTCTCTTAGAGTCTTTTTTTGCAACAAAGAACTAATCTCTGCACAAGAAAAGCACATAGACTTTCATGCAACAAAGGTGAAATCCTTCTCTATCTATTGTAGGAAGTTTCCCAACTTTGAGAGTTAATGTTTTGCAAAAAAAAACTTTAGACAATAGTTAACAATAAAAAATCCAAATCCTTAAATAGTCTTCACTAGTTGATTTGTCAAACTAGTGGAATGAATGTTGAGTCCTAGTCTTCACGAGTTTTATTGCAACTCTATGGAAAGACTCTACCCAAATGTAATCTCAGAATTTCTGTAACTGAGATTTATTTTAGTCCTTTCAATTTTTCCTATGACTTTACCTAATCCTATCTGGATTCACCATGGCCCTGATACCACTGTTAGCTTTTGAGGATATATGCAGTGAGAGAGATCTAACATAGGTCCTAATAAGATGTAAAAAATATGAGAGAGAGTGATTCTGCAATATGATTGAAATATACTATAAATTTAAAATGACGAAAATAAAATGCAATATGGAGGTAATGGTCACTCCATTAATATAAGCTAAAGAACTACATTGTACTCCATACATGAGTTCTACCACTATCTACTACTCTCTACTAGGATGCACTTGATATGCTTGATCTCTATATAAGACCCTTTATATAAGAAGATAGATTATTTGACCAACACTTTATCTAGTTGTACAAGGGTACATCTTGCACATTGACAATTGTGCATTTATTACATTGCTTAAAGTAACTAACTTCTCCCTAAAGTAATCTCCTACTCTAACTATGTATCATAGATGGTACATTTACATGACCCAAATGATGTAATATACTCTAACTCTAACATACATAACTTATGTATTCCTAAATCCTTTACTTTTTGAATTTCTTTTAAAATTGAAACAAAAAATATTATTTTTTTGATCGCATACTTTACTTCTACGTCTTGGTCATGCTTCCTCCTCACTTTTATCTTTATGTGAACAATATATTACCAAAAGTAATCATAATATTATAAATATATTGTATATCTGTAAATTTAAATATCCTCTTTTAATAAGTAATTCTTATATTATTTCATTCCCTCACGTATAAGCAGATTGACTAATTCAATATAATCAATATTTATAAATTATAATAAAGACGAATACCATATTTTAGTGGCATCCTACTATCAATTTTATATCTTATATCCGAAATTGATAGTTTTGTAATTGTTATGTGAGAAGATTCATATTTCCAACAGTTTGAATAAAGTTTCATTCGTTAATAAATGTGTATATGCCACTGTTGAAATTCCATGGACTGTTTTGTCTGGTTGTGATGAATAAAATTATTTTATTTGATAAGATACATTTCTTTTTTAAAGTGAACTTTACCTCGTGGCCAGCTTTTCCTGAGTCAATTGAGAAGTTTAAAGCTCCAATGGGAGCTAGCTAGGCTCTGTACACCAAACAGTGTAAAGTCTGGCCTACTCAACGTTAAAATTATTCTAAAAAATACTACCAAACCAGAGAGAATCTGTAAGTTTTATCGCATCTTTATGGAGCTGAAAATGAAAAGTTTTATCAATGGAGATATTTCATTACTAGTAATTTTAATTTTCTAATTTCAAATAAGAGGTTTGGTTTTCCTATGCTTATCAAAAGAGTGATCCAGTTATGGTTTTGCTATGCTTATCAAAAGAGTGATCCAGTTATACCACTGTTTTTTTTTAATAACTTCAATTTTTTCAATTTAAATTATGGAAAAAGGTTTAATTTTACTATACTCTTTAAAAAATATGATCCAATTATACTACTAGGTTAAATTACTTTAACGAAAAAAAATCTATCTTATCCCTAAATATTGGATAGGATAAAAAGCAATCCAGAATAGAATAACATAAAGGGAATCAACTGGAAAAACTTTATGATTTCAGTTTCCTCAATTTAAATCGTGAAATATAACTCAATTATTATATCAACTAAAAAAAAGTTATCCCTAAATTGCCATAGGGTAAAAGCACAATCCACCTCCTAAATTTGCAGAATCGAATAACATAAAGGGAACCAACTGGAAAAGCTTTATCTATGATTTTAGTTTCTCATGGAGAGAAGGACCCATCTTGCTGAAAAAATATGACCCATTATATCACCATTGTAATTTGGGTTACTTAAAATAATGTTATCCTGAATTCGCCATAGCTTAAAATCACAATCCACCTCCTAAGTAGGCAGAATCGAATATCATAAGGGGAACCAACTAACTGGAAATAAAATGAAAAGCTTTATTTATGAAATGGCCCTCGCCTAGAAGAACAGTCCTCCTCCGGGGTATGCAAAATCAGAAAATATTAGGGCTATACTTGGAGAAGATATTTCAGACATGACCCGCCACATCATTCATAAAGGCCATCATAAAATAGTAATAACTAAATACAAACCTCCTTTCAAGTAGAGAGTAATAACTAAACACATTCTTGCGGTGTGTTTCTTTCTGCTTTCCTAACCTCGGACGATTCGAGCGCATCAATAAAGTTGAATTTGTACCATGAACCATAATATCGATGCGGACTTAACAGGAATCAAAATATTTATAAAAGAGGGTCTCATTATCAACGCACTCAGAGAGTGCTTTCACATCTTGCGTAAAGAAAGGACCAACAAATATTTAAATAAGTTTATCTTTTTAATTTTAGAAAGATGAAATTTTACAGCTTTTAATGTTTACGAGAATACTGAGATTATGTTTATCGAATTTAATTTCTATATCTAAAGCAGACAATGCCCGTCACTTTCCGACACTTCGTAGTTAGATTAAGATTCATAATGTCTGGCACACCCATCATGCAAATTTTATACCACAGCCCATCACAACCTCTTGGACACGCAAAATATGATGACGCATGATTGGAATTTTTTCAAAATAATTTATATAAATAAAATAATAAAATAAAATTATAAAAATATAAAAAATTGAAAATAAATCTATATCATTAAATTTTTATTTAAAATATTTAAGTTCTGTTATACTTTAATTATATCACACAAATTATACTTTGGTTACTTTAGCGACGGATTCTGAAAAACAAATAATTTTAACTTTATTCACACATATAAATCCAATCAATATGTAAAACATGCACATCAATTTGACAAGTTTAGTGAAATTATGTTATTTGGCTTGATAAACACTAGAATATTTGCATATAATTTATTGAGTAAATATGTTAGTGTTAATTGTTTAGTCTCCAAATTATTATTAATTTTTAAGGCTCGCTTGAGAGACTAGATAATAAAAATAATAATAATAATAAATATATATATATTTTTTTATAAAAAACATAATCATTAATTATAATAGAAATTCCTTGAAATATTTAATATATATATATAAAATAAAATTGTTTTATATAAATTATAAAATTGTATATTATAAGTTTAATGTTGGGAAAAAACGAAGGTGATTATTTAAATTTAAAAAAGGGAGAAAACATGTTACTTAATAAGATATAGTTTATTTGGATACAATAAAATTGTTAAGAATCTAAACCTTGCCTTGTCCAAAAGTTCAACAACAGGAAACTTCGTATTAGAGAGTTTGAAGAGATATATTAGATTAATAAATAAGGACGTTAGTCAAAGATTAAAAAAGAGAGGGGATAACATGATACTTCAAAATCTTCAAAATGATATAGGTTATATGGATGTAATAAAACTGTTAAGAATGTGAATCTTGTCTTGTCTAAGGGTTCAACAACATGGAACTTCATATTAGAGAATTTAAATGGATATATTAGATCAATGAATGATGATGATTATACAATTTTTTGGTTTGATGCTTGGTTGAAACCTTTCCCCCTTATTCCTAATCCAAAATAAAAACACATCATTTGTATTGTATATGTTCTAAAATGAAAACTTATGATGATGTGGGCCACAATTTTAGATGTTGGATTTCTATTCGTAATTTGATCAAGTGTGTCAGATTATTTGTTTTCATGTAAATGTAATTATTACATTTTGGGGTGTTAATTATTCCATCTCGTATGTGGGTGAATAAAAATTTCCCGTGAGAAAGAATGAGAAGATGAAAAGTTGGTTAAGGTGAAACATCTAAGGGTCTTTTAAAATTAAGAGACACCATTTTGTACAAGTAAAATGGTTGTATGTGTATTTCCTTTGGCAAAATATTGGTGAATAATAGTTGCAATATTGTTGTTTATTGTTTCTTGTTTCCTCCATTTTCAACTTTTCTTATTAGAGCCAAGCATGAAGAGTCTGCGTAATAAAGGATAATAATTTCCATATGATGACATGCCTTCAATATTTTTGTTTTTAAAGAATATTTGAGAAGAAAAATTCAGGGTTTTGCCTTTCCTATGATTTATTTTTTGAGAGAAACTTAGAAGATATTCTCGAAAGTAAATAATTTGTGAAATGCTACAAGTTGTAGTCTATTATTGAGTTATGAAAGTATGAGGAGTTTGTTGGTGAGGAATCTGTGGAAGGTCAAGTCAATGTATGTCATGTGGGTGTGTACAATATTTCCCTCTAAGATATTATTCTTGTTGTTATTGCAATCTTGGAAAATGGAGGCATAAATGAAGGATTTGATGTCTTGTAATTTCATTATATTCAAAATGGCGAGTGAAGAATTTTTAAGAAGTAAAGAGAGGGCTTCAAATTTTTAGAGAAAATGTGAAAGTTTTTGAGCAAAATATTTTTGTAGACATTAACGTATTCTGCTACCTGCTAACTATCATATTCAAAGAAACATGGCATGCATGCTTGAAGAAATGACAAGTAGTTAACGCAACCATGAATTTGTAAATAATAGAGCATAATTTTTTATGATATCGGTTAATATTTTTAAAAGAGAAGAAATTATTTTTGTATATTTCCTATAGCGTTTGTTTCTTCTCACTCTATGATATTGAAAACTACATATTATCTTATTAATTACCCGAGCAAAGTTGACACATGGCAATGTTGAGAAGATTGTGATAGTGTTCAAATATAAGTGTTATATGCATGTTCTCTATTTATAGAAGGAATACTCACATTAGCCTATGACCTATACATAATTTTCATGAAAGGTATTAATTATGTTGATGAGGATTCTTAGACATATGGACTAAACAATTAACAAACCTCCAGCTGATTGTTTTCATTTCAGAGGTGGCTATAGATAGTCAAATACATCTCCTGAACGAGTGGCCATGTACATGATATAAGTTTAGAAAATAGCAACATAGAGTGATTACATGGCCAACTACAAGGATGGCCATGGATAATTAAAAACTTAATAGGTGGCCATTTATATATGTTAAAAATATGGCCATTATATTATATTACAAAAAGGTGGCATGCCTTTTATTTTATATTATATAATATTATATATTATATATTATATTATTTCCTTATCAATCCTTCCCATCAAATAAGCGTACAAAAGGGGGAATAAAAGGAAGAAGGAATAGCTTGAACAAGAACAACAACTAGAACTAGAGTGACAATATTTATAGGAACTCAAATTTGTAGTAGCAATAGGAGCAACAACAACAACAAGAGTGATAACAAGTACAAAATCTACAACAATAATAATAAAAGCTAGAGCAGCTATTAGAAAAAAAACAACAACAAGATATCATAAAGTAGAAATTTGAGCAATAAGAACAAAAAAAATTGGAGCATCAATAGGAGCAGGAACTAAAACAACCAGAACTATAACTGAAGTAGAAGGAGCAACAAGAATAGTCAAAACAACAGGAGGAGGAGTACGAGCAATAATAGGAGGAGAAGGAATAGGAGGAACAACATAAATAGGTGCAATAATAAGTGATCTATGAGTATATACCTTCAAATGAGCAATATATTGATGGGACAAAAGAGCTTTTGCTTGGGAATGATGAGATTGTGTTTGACTAAAAACTAATGCAATCTTGTGTGTTTGATGTAAATATGGAGTGGATCATGTACTAAAAATGAGAAAAGAGTGATGCTCATGTTGGAAGGTATAATTATTATGATATACATCATACTAAACCCTATATTGATAAGGTTTACAACAATAGACCACAATAATCTATGGAAGTGACATCATAGGTAATAGTATCCACATACTTAGGGCCAAAAGCAAAAGACAAGGTGCAAGTGTGTGTGATCATGGAAGTAGTATCATGGTCCTTCCATACAAGTGGGTATGGTCGAGGATGAGGACATATATAAGCTACAATTTATCAATAATGGATTGCACAATCAAGTTTTTCTCTAATCTATTATCAATGATACAATCCATAAAGAAATTAGGTATAAGATGAGCATGAGTGACAAACAAATGATCATGACCTTCTACAAGAGAAATGAACCCTATAATGATTCTTCTAACAAGAACCCTAGAAAGGTTGGTGTAAGTGGTGTTCTTTGGTAAAATGAATGTAAAATTTTCCTTACTTATGAGAATCATATGGACTTAAAAAACTATGTAGATGTTAGGGAACCTATTATAGGGATCAAGATAGCCATAGAGAAATATTGAATCAATGAATATTGAAAAAATATTATTAATATTATAAAAAAAGGATGAAGGGATTATAACAAGAACAATTTTATTTATAAAGTTAAAATTTTAGAAATATCAACGTATCTATAAAGAAGGAAATAAGTGGTAGATAATTTAGTCAATCCTAACTTTGATCTTTATCAAGTGGTAAAATTCATAATTTAGAAGTAAACTAACAATATGAGATAGATGAAAAAAAATTGATAGAAAGGAAATATAGATATTATGTAATTGATCTACCAAAATATGTAATATTTTGTTGTTTTGATGGAAGTTCCCCCTAGTAAAAGCCGCATACATATTATTAAAAATTGTTAAACTAGGGCATTCTTATTTAATGGCTTATCACTATATATATATATATATAAATAATATATATATATATATATATATATATATATATATATATATATATATATAGAGAGAGAGAGAGAGAGAGAGAGAGAGATTCTTTTCACATTAACTCGTACATTCCATTTATAAACTATATATTTTGACTATTATTTTGTTAATATTAGCATCTTGTTTTTTGAGCTAAGCTTGAATGGTTGGGTTCTTTTCACATTAACTAGTACATTCCATTTATAAACTATATATTTTGACTATTATTTTGTTAATATTAGCATCTTATTTTTTGAGCTAAGCTTGTCTTTATAATTTAAATTTAAATTTTAGTAGTTAAAAATATGTGTGAATGATGAATGTTTCACCCTATACAAAATGCTATCATCTCACTTTAAAGTTTTAAACCAAAATACATTACAACATATAAAACATTTAAAAATCATAAAGTTCATGTAAATCATTTAAAAAATTTGTTTTCCCCTTTTGTAAAATAAAAATGAATATATGAGAAACCATTATAAAAGGGTAAGGGATTTTTTTTTAGGATGTCTCCAAAGTGTTGAAATAAATTTCAATTTGTGCAAAAACGAAGGTTTGTTAAAAAAAACCTATACCATGAATATTGGACCATTTTGTACATATTAGGCCTAGGTAAATTTAAAATGAAGGTTTAAGTGGGCATTAAGTAAGCTTAAAAATAAACGATTGTACATTTTTAATACATAAAAATGTTTACAACCTTAAAAATTTATTTAAGGTATTTTTTAAGAACAACAATCATTCATGCTAGAGATATAGGGGAGTTCACCTAATAAAATTTATAGCCTTAGTGTGAAAAAGGTGTGACATTTAGCACCTCATAACTTAAAATGTTTACAACCTTAAAAAATTATTTAAGGTATTTTTTTAAGAACAACAATCATTCATGCTAGAGAGATAGGGGACTTCACCTAATAAACTTTAGAGCCTTAGTGTGAAAAAGGTGTGACATTTAGAACCTCATAACTTCAATTGTGAATAGGTAATGTGGTTTCATCATAATAAAATTTCTTGAAAATCAAGACAATCCATAAAGTTGTGGCCTCACATTGGGTGTTGCATGCTTTAATTTGTGGTCTCTATTAAACCTTTAACCTATATTTTTGTTTGTAGACATGAACATATACCCACATTTCATCTTGACATGGATCCCATAATTATAGCCAAAAGGAAGTTCAAAGCATTTTTGCTATCCTCCTAGGTCACAATCCAAAGCAGATGCAATTTTTATTGGTAATTAAGACTTATTATATTATAGGTAAATTTCTCCAAAATAAAATATGACTCACATAAAATTAAATCCATAATTAACACAAATATTTCTCACATTATAAAACTCATTTAATTTCTTTCAAAAGAGACTACATAGCATGGAGAATTATTTCCAATATATAACTTTACATAAACTCTTCAATATTCCCAATTTTTACTCTCCTCAAACTCCCAAGAGATGCAATATTTCACATGCCTTACATTATGACAAAACTCTCATGATTACATAACCTCCTGCATATGACTCTTCAATTCCATACTTGACATCTAACACTTACGACTCTTCACTTGCACAACTCACAATTACACTCTTGAGACCTATCACATTTTATTACATAATACATAACACTGTTTACATCTTGACACATACTTTAGACACACACTTCCTAATATAATATTTATAATAGTACTCCACGGTACTTAAATGTATCAAATAATGTAATATCTCCAAAAATTTTATGTTTTATTTGTAGACTTAACCTACATGTGCATCAATATATCCACAACTTCATAATTAAATGCTCACAAGAATCATAGAAGCGTGATTTATTCCTTTGTTAATGCAATTCACCATTGTTCCTCCAATAGAGTGGTGATTTTTTCTCTCTCTCTACATGTTTTAATAGATATATGAATAGATAAATAGCTACTATTATATCATCAATATATATTATTGTCATATTTGAATGCCATGCTCACCCATTACAATAGTCAGGTGCACTTGACACTCATGCCTCACATGGAGTACACAAGTGTGGAAGTCTTGAGAGAGCAAGATATTGCTTATAGGGCAATCTTCAAGGATTTTTACAAGGCTGAATCCTTGTTAATATGAGATCTTGAAGCTCATCCTCCTAAACTAGCCTAATTTAATTGCATTTAATAGGGAGAAGGGGAAAGAGAAATATGAACAAAAATTAAATAACTGAAAAGTAAAAATCTATGTTATGAGAGGCAATGTGCCAAGATCCTAAGGCTCTTCTTCACAACAATGAGATTACTGAATACATGCATCATTCATCAATGACACAAAATGAATACAATTTCATCCAACATGAAGATTAATGCACAATGCATACACATAAGAACCAGGACAAAATATTGAACAACCACAACTTCTCATATATATATATGTATATTATGGTCCACGTATAACCATGCTAGAGAAAAAGGATCAAAAACTAATTAAGGAAATGACTCAAGTCTTGAGCACGACTATTACATAGAAAATAAGTGAAAGAGAGATTACATATAATGTTAGATACTAGGCACGAATAAGCAACTTTTGATCCTTTACAATGAAGAGAAGATTACTACTTATAAAAAAAATTTGGAAAACTTTTCCCTCCCAAATCTATGTTGGAAATTCAAAATATCCTTTCAAAATTTTGTTAGGGATCCATCACATTAATTGTAAACAATATTGAGGTCTCTAGATCTTAAGCCATTAATGTTATAGGGTTCTAGGTCTCTAGATGTGAAGATCTCTTTACCACCTACACTAACTGCCCATGCTAGAAATATTTGGAGATTAGATGTGGAGATCTCTTGCAATTAATAACATCAAGCTCAAGGTTACTTCTTGTTAACCTCTATGTCGATGTCTTTAAGGCATAAATCATTTTCTTGGAAGACCATACCCAGGTGGTGAAGGTAGCCTGCTCAAGATCTAATCGCTACCTTTTTGCATATGACCATTTCTCTACTTCTTATTACAACTTTGATTAGCACTATTTTGCATGCAATACTTCTTTGAACTTTAGTTGAAGTTCCACTTTCTATCCCTTTTACACATTCCATAGTTTGGTTGGTGCTTCTTTATAATTATCTTCACCTTGGATTCATTCAAAGAGTTCTAGTTAAATGCTACCAAATCATGATTATGAGATATTTTAAAATCATGGACATACCTAGCTTCCTTACCTTTCAATATTAGTTGTTTTATACTTTAGCTTCCTTGCACTTTGTTAATTTTTTGCTAAGAGAAGTTACTTGCTTCTACATGTAGTAAGAATTCACTACAACTTTGGAAACTCACAAGGATATCTAGCCTACTAGAGATTGAAAACCCAAAAAATGATTGCCTTATTCATTGGATATGGAGTCAAAATATTAAATCTAAAAATGACAAATGATCTATTGGAGTTTGCTCATCATATTTTAGATTTCCTCCCATTTTATTTTTGAGAGTAGCCTTATTTTCTTGAGTAAAATAAAATTCCTTTCAAGCTCCCATTAATCATCGTGCAGGATGTGGGTAACCTATCGGAGATGCACTTCAAGCTTGACCACTGGTTTAATCGCTTGAGCCCTTTATCTTTGATAAAGAAATCTAGACACATCAACACTCCTCCTTTGTTTCAATAATTATCAAAACTCTTGTTTTGGGAGAAGGTTGCCTTCTAGAGTCAAAGGGGAGAGGAGGGCATTTTGAATCAAATAGGTAACATGCCCATTCCATTCCCCCACTAACTATGTTAGAGCATCAATTTGGGTCATGCATTGGCACATGCCTTGATTTGCTTCAAGGATTTCCATAATTAGAATGATTGCTTCTTCCTGATGGACAATGCCTACGACTGCCCTTTGTTGATTACTCAAGCTAGTTAGTTGAACCTTATACTCCTATGCGTGAGTGAGCTTAGAGATGATCTTTGCCAAAAGTTGCTCCAGAGTTTTACTAATTTTGATGTTTTGTGAGGCAACAACCTAGATGAACTCTAAAACTAGAATCAAATCATCAACTGCTTTAGTAACTTCATCCCAAACTTTATTTTAGATATTTGGTCTATGCTACCTACCTTTTACTTCAGCCTAGCAATCTCTTCTTTGTTCTTCCAAATCCTACCTTAAAGATTTTATTTCTTCCAATTGAGACATGAGATTGTCCATCTAAGATTTTAATGCATGCACCTTAGCAGGAGAAGCTCTAAGGGTGTGTCTAATATTTCTTATCTCCTTCTCATTTCTTGTTAGCCTACTCACATGACTTTGGTATTCGTGAATCCTTTAGTTTTTAAGTTTATTTTAAAATTCAAACAAGAAGTGGTGCTCACTTCTTAATCACACACTTTACCTCCTACTTCTTGCTCATACTTCCTCTTCACTCTTGACTCTTATCTTTATATGAACAATATATTATTAAAACTATCATAGTATTATAAATATATTGTATCTGTAAATTTAAATATTCTCGTTTAGTAATTCTTATTCACTATAAGTATCTCATTCCTCACGTATAAGAAGATTGACGCATTCAATATAATCAATATATATATAAATTATAATAAATACAAATACCATATTTTAGTGGTATCATACTATCAATTTTATATCTTATATCCGAAATTGATAGTGTTGTTGCGTTTACCTTTTGTAATTCTTATGCCAGAAGATTCATATTTCCAACAGTTTGAACTAAGTGTCCTTTGTTAATAAATGTGTATATGCCAAAGTTGAAATTCCATGGACTGTTTTGTCTGGTAGTGATGATTAAAATTATTTTATTTGATAAGATACATTTCTTTTCGGTGTCAATTGAGAAGTTTAAAGCTCCAATGGGAGCTGGCTAGGCTCTGTACACCAGTGTAAAGTGTGACCAACTCAAAGTTAAAAGTATTCTTAAAAAATACTAGCAAACCCATTAACTATCACCAGAGAATGTCTATAAGTTTTATCACATCTTTAATGAAAAATCTTATCCACGGAGACAGTTTAGTAATTTCAATTTCCTTAATTCAAATTATTTGGAGAGGGGTTTTATGTTGGAAGACGGTTTTATGCTGTTATATTTTTAAAGAGTGCGATTCATTGTTTTTAATCTTAGTAACCTCAGTTCTCTTAGTTAAAAGAGTACGATGAGAAGACCTGTGTTATTATACCCTGAAAAAGTGTAATTCAATTATACTACACATTACACTTTAGTTAAGTCATCCGTTATAAGTTACTTAAAAAAAATTCTTATCCCTAAATTCCACATAGCTAAAAACACAATCCACCTCCCAAGTTTGCAAACAGTGCGACGCAGTTATTCATTAGTTTTAATCTTAGTAACCTCAGTTCCCTTTAAAATTACCTGGAGAAGACCGTATAACTTAATTATACTACACATTACACTTTACTTTAATTATGCCATTCATTATACCTTAAATTACTTCAACAAATTTTTTTTTAACCCGACATAACAAAAATAACAAAAGGAGCCAACTGGAAAAGCTTTATCTATGAATTCAATTCTTTATTACTATCCCTAAAAACATAAACCAATTATATTACTCATAAGTTTAAGTAATTTAAATTAGCCATAGTTTAAAAGCACAATCCACCTCTGGAGAGTATGGAAAATCGAATACCATAAGGGGGAACCAACTGGAAATAAAATGAAAAGCTTTATCTATGAAATCGCCCTCACCTAAAAGAACTGTCCTCCTCCGGGGTATGCAAAATCAGAAAATATTAGGGCTATACTTCTTCTAAGTATGGAAGATATTTCAGACATGAATCACCACATCATTCATAAAGGACATCATAAAATAATCACATCATTCATAAAGGCCATCATAAAATAGTAATAACTTACTCCAAACCTCCTTTTCAAGTAGAGGGTATTTACATGTCTCTTCACATAAAAAGCAAACACATTGATAAACAAAAACCCTTAAAAGACCAGCAAAGCATGTGTAAACACCACCATCCTAAATTATACTTAACACCCATCACCCTAATATTTTGTAAACTAAAAGTTATACTTATCAATAGAGAATTTAACACACAACCACCACACACCCACCCCACCTCGGATTTGAACCATGGACCTCCCAAAAAACCAAAACCCCAACCACACACCCACTCCTTCCGGGAATTGAACCTTGGACCTCCCAAAAAACCAAAACCCGAATTATTGCACTATCCCCTCTGAAACTTTTTTATCTTTCACTTTCCTTTTCACTTTCACTTCTCTTCTCTTCTCTTTATCTTTTTAATTTAAAAAAATGAAATTTTACAGCATCTAATGTTTACGAGAATTTAAAACAGGTTTGAGACAATGCCCGCCACTTTCCTGTCACTTCGTAGTTAGATTAAGATCCATAATCTCTGAGACACGCATCATGTAAATTTTATACACCTTTCACAATTTCACTCGTAGGACTTTTCTCTTTTTGCTAGAATCGGGTTTTCCTTATTTTAAAAGAAAAGAAAATGAAAAAGAAAAACAAAGTTTATTATCTGCTATAGTATATATGTCAAGTTGGAAAATGGTCTGAATAGGCAAAATGGTGAAATCAGATCATAAAAGTCTATGAATAGGTTTAATAATGGAAATTAAGAATAAGTTTAATGGAATATACGGTTAAATTTTCATTTAAAATATTAAAGTTTGAATATTTTTTTTAAACTCACAATCGAGTATACTTCGCTTACTTCGATAAATTAAAATTAAGATTATATGCATATTTCAACGAAGGAAGGTGAAATAACATCGTCCCTTTTAATCTTATAATCATTCTATAATGCCCCCCGTCGTTTGCAAATACTTGATATTCATTTAAGCATAAGATACACACAAGTATATATAGACATATAAACCTATGCTATTAGCATTAAAAAGTTAGTTATTATAACAACTATTGGTTAAGGTTTTAGATTTTTTTCTAAAAGATTTAGGTTTAAATTATAGTAAAATATGTTAAAGTTAAATTTGTAACTTTTGAGGTAACTTTTACGTAAGGGTTTACAATATAGATGCAAATATAGGTATAGGTACATGTGCAAGTACAAATGTAGGTGCAGGAAGGGGAAGAAGCTTGTTACCCTTAAAAATTGGGTAACTTTTATAAAAGGGTTTACAATATAGGTGCAGGTACAAGTATTATTTTTGGACAAAGTGTTGTGTAGGTTGTGGAGTGGTTTATGGGTGCTAATTGAAAGGAATGATAATCAGATCATTCTAAGCTGCAAGGATCTCAAGTGTTAACAGAACACCACATTGAACTAAAACAAGAATATGAAAGCAAATTGATAGCATAAGCTTCCAAATGGATATGCAAAACAATGAGCAAAAATTTCATATATTATACCTAAAAATAAATACAAAGTACAATGAGGGTGCCTTGCTTATAAAGGCAAGGATGATCAACCATAGCTGTAGGATTAAGCTAAGGACAAATATCCATCGTACAAAAGGAATATGTGATATGGTCCATAGATCTGTAACTGCTACAGGTAGAAAGAATCTCAACCCTCCAAATATAGCTAGGAATAGTCAAATCTAAAAATATCCCCATAATATCTAAGAAATAAATATGTAACATCTCATAATATCTATATAAGATAAATGAAAAATCCACAAATAAGTGGGTGAAAAAAATATGGAATAGCTAAATAAAAATGAAATAAATTACCTAGGTGAAAATGAGCTAAGGTAAACAACCTACTCTAACACCCCCCTCAAGTGAAGCTAGGTGCCAAAAAATAAAGTGGTATATCCACAATATGAGTCTCGACAACACGACCATATCAGATACTCATGTGCAATGTGTATCTAGAAGCTCTCAAAATAAAAGTGGGAAAAAAACCATCTTGTTAGAAAGAGAGAAGAAGTAAGAATAGAGCTAAGGAGTGCTCCCAACACCCCTAGGACGATGAGCTTCATGAACAAATCCTATGAAGAAGTGGATGCCTCTGCAATGAAAAATGTGTCTCCCACGAGGAAGAAATTAGCCATGAAGCATCCATCGAATGTATTCCCACTCCAAGTGAGTGTGAGAAGATGGGAATCAAATATATAATGATGACATAGAATCCTTCAAAAAAAGCTGAAGTGAAGAAGATGTCACCAATGAATTATGAAATGAATCTCCAAGAATGTAGAATCCCAAACCAACACCAAAATAGGGCAGAAGATAGTCCTAATCAACATTCAAAAGATCAATGTGCATAAAATCATGAGCGTACAAAAGTGGAAGAGATGTGTGAAGATAATCCATCAAGGAAGAATCACCAATGCCCTGTTGCATAAGTGATGAAGAGCCCATGGAAGCAACAAGAGAAAAAAGTGGAGGCTTAGAAACCTCAAAAGAATCAAAACAGTCTTTAGTATCTCCAAGTGAGAGTCCAACCGAAGATAAAATATTTGTATCCAACTCCTATAGGAGTACATCATCCAATGTGAAAGGAACAAGAGAAGAAAATGGTGGACAAGGTGGCTCACTCAAAGAAGAAGGACACACTAAAAAAGGGACCATAGAGGAAGAAGTACATGGAGGAGATACAATGTATACATCATCATAAAATAAATGAGTGAGCTCCTCATACATGTCAAGAAAATCAATTGTGTGACTCTCAATGAAGAGAGAGGCAACACCATCCAAGAATTAATCTATATGTAATGATGGAACATGTCATGAAATATCTATTATATATGCTGCAACATCAACATGATCATCCACATAAAACAAGTATGGATGTGTCCTGTAAAATATTTGAAGCAGGTACTACAACATCAACCTCATCATCCAAAACATCATGAGATAATGACTCCATAAACAAAGATGCAATGTCACAAATGATGTCCTCAATGCAAGCAATTGTAAGAGAAGGTGACTTGGGTTAAAACTTTCTTCTCAACATATGATAAGCAAGGTGAGGTGTGTTCTTATGAACTCTAATAATTTTTTTAAGCTCCCCATAAACTAAATAATAAAGCATACTAGAGATACTTAAATTGTTCATGAACCATGTCCTATACTCCATATATTTCACCATTGGTTTAGGTTTTGGAGTTATGAACAAAGGATCCAAACCTTTACTTTTACATAAAGAAAAAAGTATCTTAAACCATGCTTTAAATTTTCAGCATTTGCCTCTATGCTAAGTTAAAAAAATAAGTTTTGAAGATGTACTAAAAAGTAGAAAAGCCCTCCCAAAATCAAATGCCATCTAATGTGAGAGGTCTAGTGTGATGTCACAAGGTGGTGCAAAATACCACAAAATCACACCAATGAACAAATGAAGTTCCAAACTCTGAAATAATCTCTAAAGGAATTCCCAAAATAATCCCCTCCTTCAAACTAAGTGAGGAAGATTGACACGAGCATGCACCACAATAAAGCAAGGGAAGTCAAAGACAAAAGACTCCTCAAGTACAACAATGTGTAGGCTCCACAAATACTGAAAACCATGTAAGTTGATTACAAAGGTCTAAACTAAGTGGAAAAACAACAAATGAAGGAAGATGAAACTTTATAACAATAGTTCATATATCGATTTAAGTGCAAAAACCTTTTCACAATATAATATTGAGAGTGCAGTCATAAAATCATCATAAATATCTAAATACAAATCCAAACAATCTAAAATTTTAGAGATCTATTACAAACATGATTTTACAGTCGTAAAAAAAAATTTGTTGAGCAACTCCAAATATTTCGCCTAAAATAACGAGTTTACTAAAAATAGTAAAATTGTGGTAATGGTCTGAATATGGCTCCAAATGCTTTGTAATTTTATGGGAAGGTCTATCAGGTGAGTTTACAAATTCTATTAAAAAATTTGCAAAAAAATCATAGCTTTGATGAAGATATATGTAGCTTTATAATAAACTAAAAGTTTTCGTAAAATCACGATAACTTAAAGAATACTTATCCAAATGAGCTAAAATTTTGGGCACAAATCATATGAATGTATCTACAAAAATCCAAAAATTATCGTTGAAAAATTCACATTATATCAGGAGATATATGTAAAATACAAAAATAGACTGTATTGGTGACCCTATAAAAAAAGGAAAATGCTAAAAAAATTGCTTAAGACAGATCCAAGGGAATGAGGATTTTGTAGTATGGGCAGAAGAGAGTTCAGGAGGTCAATGATAATTTTAAAATGGAAGGAGAGACACAAACTAGCCAAAAAATCCACCAAGGACCTGATCACAAAATCAAGGATTCCACACCAATATTTAAACCTGTAAGAGAAACAACTACACAACACTCACAAATAGATGATTGCAACACCTATTGCCTTTATATCATGAAATAAATGATAATAAGATCATTCCAATATGTAAGTATTTCAAGTGTTAACATTTCACCACATTGAACCAAAACAAGAATCTGAAAGCAAATTGATAGCATAAGCTTACAAATGGATATGCAAAATAATGAGAAACAATATCATATATTATACCTAAAAAATGAATACAAAGTACAATGAGGGTGCCTTGCTTATAAAGAAAAGGATGATCAATCATAATTTATGATCAAGCTAAGGACAAATATCCACCATACAAAATTAATATGCGATATGGTCCATATATCTGTAACCTCTATTGGGAGAAAGATTCTCAACCCTTCAAATATACCTAGGAATCGTCAAACCTAAAAATATCCCCATAATATCTATGAAATAAATATATAACATCTCATAGTATCTAAATAAGATAAATGAAACATCCACACATAAGTGGATGGGAAAAGTATATGGAATAACTAAATACAAAGAAAATAAATTACCTAGGTGAACATGAGCTAAGGTAAACATCCTACTCTAACACTAATGAGGGCACTTCTGGATTCCCTCCTTAGCCCCTATCCCCTAAGAGATCATTTGTAGATACACTTAAAGGGAAACAAGACATATAATCCAATAATCCAAAGCAATAATTGTACCAAGTAAGGGTTAATGGATACCTCCCCTAGGCGGCCCTTGGTCCTAAACTAGTGATAGATCAAGCCTTAATGGTTGATAAGTTGATAACATTCTCTACAAAAGAAAGCATGAACTAATTTATAAGTTTATCGGCATAAGACCATAGTCAGAATTTATGTCATCTTGGATCCTAAATAATTAGGAGCCTCTTGGAGATACCTCAATATCTCTTATTAGCAGTGGATATTATATTGTGATTTTTTCTTCTCAAGTAGATAGAGACAAAGCATTTGAGTCGGTGAGGAGAACATATGGTATTACAAGTCTTTTTGTTAAACCATGGAAGCTGGGTTTTGACCCTTAGATGGAGCCCTCTGCGCTGATTGTTTGGATTCGTATTTATGCCCTATTCATGGAATACTGGTGTGAACTAATTTTTAATAAATCAAGTAACTTCTTGGGGTGCTATTTAGGAGTTGTTAGGGATACAATGAGGGATGAATCTCCTACTTATGCCTATATTTGTATGGATATGGATCTCAACCAACCTCTCCCAGCTAAAATAGAAATTAACATGGGGACTTATCTTGGATCCAACATGTAGACTATGAGGCAATCCCTTTTTGATGCATGATCTATCACAAACATGGTTATTTGACCTACTTTTTCCTAGAGGGCATCATGAAGAGCCCCATTGCTCCAAAGGAAATCATCACCAATAGAAATTTTACTTAGAAGAAAGAAGATAATTTTCCTACAACCTCAAATATTAATCCTTTTGAGGAGGGTTTTGAAGCTCCAAAGAGAAAGAAGAATAAAAAGAGGAAGATAACACACTCCAACCAGTCGATAGAAAGAAATTTTAACAGGTATGAAATTCTTAATTCTCTCTTGGATATGGAGAAGGAGATCACCATAAAAAATGAACCTTAGAAGGATAACCTTTCCCCTGTAATAGTTGAGGAAACCATACATCATGTTTCTTTGAATTCAAGCTTAGGGGCTAATCACTTAGCTCTGATAAATCCAGAGAGCCAAACCCTTGCAATAGTTGTGGTGGATAATTATATTTCAATGAAATATAGAGAAAATGATAGAGGAAAACATGACCTTGGGATCTAGCAAGCAGAGAAAAGGTTAAAAAACTCTCAATCCAAGAGCGTAGGAAGAAAATTGAACCAGGAGAAGTTGGCTAATGAGGGAGACCAGCTAGTCATCCAAATAAAGATCAAGAATATTGATACTTACTAGAATATAAGTTTTTATTGATTGTCCAATATTGGAATATAAGAGGTCTAAACATCAAATTGTTGTTCAAAGTTCAATTAGAAATCATCATTCTAACTTTATTATCCTTCAAGAGACTAAATATTCCATTTAAAATATGGATATTATTGTTAATAAAATTTGGAGACAGGCTTAGTAATGGCGGTTGGATCCCAAGGAGATTCAGGGGGAGTGGTGAATATATGGAATCCTCTTCTTTGGATGTCTTTAGATCACTCTACTGGTTGGGGTATCCTCGCTTCTCTCTTTAAGAGCAAGAACTCCAAGGAGCTTTTATTGGTTTCCAATTTCTATGGTACTACAAATTTTGTGGAGCAACAACACCAATGATCAATTTTATAGGATAATAGAATAAAAAAAGGAAGTGAATTGGATAGTGGTAGGGGATTTCAATGCTAAAATTGCTCTTAGGTATCAGGAAGGGGGGAGTCCTTCTTTGGACCAAGGGGATGGATTTATGATATCCAAAATTAATCAGCTCAATTTAATTGATATTCAGCACGTGGGATCTCCATATACTTGGACAAATAAACAAGTAGGGCTGGAAAGTAGGAAAGTCAAGCTTGATAAAATTTTAGTTTCTAAAGAGGTATTTATTCATTGGTATTTTAGGATGAAGATTCTTAATCGCATTGACTGATCATTTTTTATTCTTTCACAATGGAAGCTGGGCCACAATCCCCTCTAAGACCTTTTCATTTTGAGAATTACTAGCTAGAAAAGGAGGATCTAAAGAAATGAATCTCCTTATGATGGGAGGAAGGTCATCATTCCCATGGGAGAGCTATGTATGTTTTTTCCAAACAAATCCAACATGTCAAATATAATCTCAAATTCTAGAAAAGTAGTAGCAAATTTGATTTTTCAATCCTAAAAGACTTCTTTGTTGGTAAAGATGGAGGATTTGGCCACCGACTTCAGGACTGGAGTAATCATGGTTGGAAATATGTTGAATATTTTCCATGTTATTCAAGTTCGGGCTATTTTTAGAAAAGCTATTTATAGATATGCCATTTATTGACAAGCTATTTATAGACATGTACTGGACACTCCAAATGGTTTTAGGGTTTAAGCTATTTTTAGATAGACTATTTTTAGCTGTTCTATTTCTAGTTTTTTTCTTGGTTGCATTTCTTGTTTTAAAACCCCTTTTGTTTCTCTAAAGATCACATTACGACTGTAAACAACCTTATGTATTTATGGGTTCCACAACTTATATCCTTTAACACTAGTACTATAACCCACAAATATGCATTTTTTAGATTTATAGTCTAGCTTAGTCATTTTTCTCTTTTGGGACATACATATAAGCATCACAACCAAAAACCCTTAGATATCTGAGAGAGGGTTTCTTACCAGTCCATACTTCCTGTGGAGTCATGTCCACCAAAGCTGAGGTAGGAGACCTATTGATGAGATAACAAGTTGTTAACACAACTTCTACCCAAAAATTCTTTTCTAACCCTGCACTACTTAACATGCTTCTAGCCTTATCCATCAATGTCCCGTTCATCTGTTCTGCAATCCCATTCTGTTGTGGAGTATACAAAGTTATTTTTTGCCTTTCTATTCCATAGTCCTTGCAAAAATGTTCAAATTCATTAGAGCAATACTCACCACCATTATCACTTCTCAAAACCTTTATATTTTTCTCTATATGATTTTCTACAAGAGCCTTAAACTCTTTAAATTTATTAAAAACCTAAAATTTGTTCCATAGAAAATATACCCATGTATTTCTTGAGAAGTCATCTCTAAATGTAACAAAATAGATAGATTTACCTAATGATAGTACTTTTGCAGGTCCAAACACATCACTGTGAACTAGATGTAGAATTCCTTCAAACCTTGTAGCACTACTTGGAAACTTGAATCTAGTTTGTTTCCCGAAAACACAGTGCTCAAAAAAATCAAAATTTAATGGGCAATAAAAAATTCCTTCAGCCATACCTTTCCAAGGATCCAAATATAGTAACTCTAAAAGCCCATATGGGTCTAAAAATATGGACCTAGAATATGGAGATGAATTGGTCAAAAACAATTAGAGTCCAAAGAAAATTTATTTGAAATAAAGAGCAAGAAGTGCTTGGCTATTGGAGGGGGATCGAAATACAAATTTCTTTTATCACTCTGCATTAGCAAGTAGACAAAGGAATTATTTAACTTACCTTCAAGATGCCAATGTACATGTGATGAACACCATACCAAGTATGCAACATGCAAAAAATATTAAAAAAAAAAATATTTTTACTACCCCAACTATCCCTAATATTGTAATGCAACAAGAGATACTTAATTGTATCCCCCAAATTATTTTAGTCGAGCAAAACAAAGTCCTTTTCAGTCTAGTGGATAAAATGAGGTGAGGAGCATAATTTTCAATATGAAATCTAGGAAATCTCTAGGACCTAATGGTTTCCCAATTGAGTTCTTTAAGGCTTTCTAGGATGTCATAGGAGAGGATTTAACCAAGGCTATTGAAAAATCTCATTCAAACATAACTATGCTTCGAGCTCTAAATCATACTTTCCTCGCTTTGATTCCTAAAGTGGGACAAGTCGTCAACCTTGGAGATATTCACCCGATTGTTCTCTACAATGTGACCTACAAGATAATCACTAAGTTGATGGCTAAAAGGCTTAAGAATATTATGGACAACATAATATCCCAAGAAAAAGGAGGATTTGTGGAGGGGCATCAAATTTTGGATGAAGTTATTCTAGCCTAGGAGGCTATCCACTCAATGCAATTCTACTTGAAGAAACATGTTTATTAAATTAGAAATTTCTAAGACTTATGATAGAGTCCCTTAAGAGTTTTTGGATCAAATGTTTGAGAAAATTGGATTCTCTCAGGAGTGGAGGGAGTGAATCATGATTTGTGTCTCAATGGTTTCCTTCTTTGTTCTCATCAATGGATCCCCCTCAAACCCTTTCCTTACTTCTAGGGGCATTCATTAAGGAGATCATATTTCCCCATTTCATTTTATTATTCTAGCAGAAGGATTGGGTAAATTACTTCAAATAAATAAACAAGGTCTTTTGGAAGGTGTGCAACTAGGTGAGGAGATGTTAACTCATCTTCAATTTGTGGATGATACATGTCTCTTTGGGGAGGCCAACATTTGGGAGGCTAGAACGCTCAAAGCCATATTAAAAACCTACATGGATGCTACTAGTCAACAGGTGAATGTGGCCAAATTCAATGTTGTTTTCTTCCATGTGGATAAAAGAATCCAGGATCAGATTATATCCATTTTGAGCTTTGCCTAGGGTACCATTCCACTTGATTACTAGGAATTATCCTCCATTTTAGAGCCTAAGGGTGGCTGATTGGAAATATTTAATGGATATAATCGCTTCTAAAGTTAATCATTGGACTCACTACTCACTTACCTTCAGAGGAAGAATGGATCTCATCCAATTGATGATCCATAAATTCTCCATATTAGCTACCCCTATAAGAGTCCTTATAGAGTTGGATTCACTTATGAGAAATATTTTGTGGAATGGCCCAAGGATGGGTAAGAAGTGGGCTCTTGTTAGTTGGGATAAAATATGTTAGCCTAAAGCTTGAGGGGGTCTTGGTTTTCGTAAAGCAACTTTAAAAAATCAAGCTCTTGCTAAGAAACTTTATTGGAGATGGATCTCCAACAAAGAGGCTTTCCTCAATAGAGTCATCATTAGTAAGTATTTGAGTTCTATCCCTCATCAAGAAGCTGATCGCTTTCCTCTAAGGAGCCTTTGCTTTGTTATTTGGAAGGTCTTGAAAGTTGACGAACAATTGGTTAAATCTAGACTTTTATGGAAAGTAGGTACATGAGACAAAGCTAATTTTTAGAGTGATTCTTGGGATCAACATCCCCCTTTAATCTATGAGTTTCTAGATTTGTAGCCCTTGCAAAAAAGCCTCGAAGGTAGAGGGTGGATAAATATGGCTTCATATATTACTTCCAGGTAAATTGAAGATTTTTCTTTATTTTAGTGGAAGAGTTTAGAAGAATGGCCTATTATTATCCCTCTTCATCAAAATATTCTTATTGATAAGATCCTCAAGGAAAGGTGCCTTATAGGTAAATAGGAAGAGGATAGAATCGCCTGGGGCCTTGGCACTCTAGGTGTCTTCACTGTTCATGATGGTTATAATGCTTTGCTCCCTCCTCTGTTGATCCTATAGGATGTCCCATGGGATAAAGTTTGGGTGGCTAAGGGCTGGCCTAAAATAAATTTCTTTGCTTGGGAAGTGGTGCATAGGAGTTTTCTCACCCATGATAACCTTATGAAGAGAGATTTTTTATGGTCCTTCCAACTACATCATGTGTAACTCCTAGGAGGAGACACTTGATCATCTAATTTTCTAGTGTGCATTTGTAAGAGTTATGGAAAAGGTGGTTAGACCTCTTTAAGGCTCATCTAAAATTTCAGGTCGCTCTTTCTAATATATAGGAGATTTAGAAACAAAAAAAATTCAATAATACCTCTATTCACCTAGGTTGGTCCCTAGGCCCGATTTTTATCTGGTGGAACATTTGGTTGGAAAGAAATTCCAAAATTGTTAGAGAGGAGTTCAGTCCAATGGAGTTGGTTTAACATAAAATTGTTACCAAGGTTTCTAAAACTATAAAATATCACCTTAGGGACAAGAAAATTTAGGAGAATGAGGTGACCCCTAAGCCACAAAAGTTGAGACCATGACAACCTTCTCCCCTAGATTGGGAAAAGATTAATTCTAATGGTGCCACTAAGGATAACCTAGGGGTTGTAGGCATTGGTTTTCTCAGAAGAGATTTCAAGGGGAATATTCTCCATTGGGAGGTAGAGGATCTTGGAAGGACTACTAACAATGAAGCCGAATGACTGGCTATCAAATAAGTTCTCTCAATGCTTAGGAGAATGAGGTTAGAAATATCACAATTGAGTTTGACTCACAAATTTATGTGGGGCTTTTGGATTTATTAGAAATACCAAACCAAAGGCTTGGAAGATAATAAACATTGTGAGCCAAATTAAGTCTATTTAGCAGCAGTTCGAGGATGCCATCTCGGTCTATGTTGATAGATAAAATAATGCAACAACTCACTTTTTGGTTAAACATGGTAGTGAAAGTCCGATTCAATACATACTGAATTCTAATCAGGATAGGGACACTTCTGAATGGCTAAAGATGAACCAAATAGTTCTTAGTTTGGCCAATAAAGACTTAGGTAAGGATGAGGATAGGTCTAGAGTCCATTGAGCCTTGTGGATCAATGGAGGATGAACAATTATTTATTGAGTTTTTTGTTACCTCTTGCACCACTCTTTAGCTCTTTTTGGGATAGCACTGATAGTGTTTGCAAGATTGTCAAGCCTCCTAAGTTACTTAGAATCAATATAAAGCAAAAATAAAACTATGTTAAAAGTTTTTGCTTTTTAAATAATATTCAATTTTTTTGTTATTTTTGGAGATGTTAATCCAAATTTGATTCGAATTTTATAACTTGCCAAAAGTAAAAAACCTATAACTATAATTTAATTCTTATTCTATCGATAATTATTTTACCTTTTCAAAAAAACTTCGTTGAAAAAAATCTCTACTATACCTAAGTTGTATCACACCAATTATACTTCAATAAATTAAAATTTAATATTATATACGTATTTAATGAAGAAAGGTAAAATAACACCCTCCCTTTTAATCTTATTAGTCATTATAACAACTCCACTAGGATAGTGGAGTGAGCATTATGAAAGTAACACAATTATTTATAGCAGATATATATTATCTTAACATCCGTGAGGTCCCATGCACACCGAACTAAAATACAAAAATGATGGAAAAAAAAAGAGGAAGAATTCCCTTCCATGATCTTAAAAGCACAATATTTAAATGTAATGAAACTTTTCTTTTACAAGAACGATAAATATATTTCTATAATGGATTTTTTTTTATTTATTTAATTTTAGTTTTTAATATATGCAATTTAATAAAGTATATGTAAAAAATATTTAAAATTAAAAAAATATTAATAAATTTAATATATATTTATAGATTAAAAAATAATAAAGCAATTGTAAAGAAAATCTTGAATTAAAAAAATATTTATAAATTTAATTTATATTTATAAATAAAAAATAATTAATTAATAATTAAAATAAAGAAGTGTTTAATGATATAACAAACCTATTTAAATTTCACATTAGATTAATATCACGAATATTTAAAAGTAAAAAATAAAATATAAATTAAACAATACAAACTATATTACATAAAATATGTATATAAAAATTAAAATATATAAAAAATTTCAAATAAATTTTTTAATTAAGAGTATAAAATAGAAGATGATTTTTTTTATGAACACATTCATCTTCTCACACATACATCAGATATGTTTTTTTTTAAATTTATGATTTAAATTTTTAAATCCTAAATTTAATATTTAAATTTAATTATAATTTTAAGAAGAATATTTTAATATTTAATTTTAACTTTTTAATTAAAAAAAAAAAAAAATCTACAAAGTGTTCTTTTTACTTTTAACTTTTTATTAAAAAAAAAAAAAAAAAATCTACATTATATACATAATTATGTAAGTGTTCTTTTTACTTTTGTTTTTCTCATAAGCTTCACTATAGTCGACGGATTTTGAAAAGCAAATAATTTTAACTTTATTCACGCCTATATAAATCCAATCAATATGTACATTTATAAAACATGGACATCAATTTCACAAGTTCAATGAAATTATGTCCATTTTGCTTGATAAACACTCGGAAATTTTGCATATAATTTAATGAGTAAATATGTTAGTGTTAATTATTTATTCTTCAAATTATTATTAAGTTTGGTTGAAGAGATTAAATATTAAAATATTTTTTAATAAATGTTTTTATAGAACATAATTATTAATTATAATAGAATCTTATCAAAAAGTTTCATAAAATTAAAATATATATTTTTTGAACAAAATTATTTTTATACTAATTGTATATTTATAAGTTTAATGTTAGGTGTAGAACTTGGAGGGAGATTATTCAAATTAAAAATAAAATAAAAATGGAGAAAACATGTTACTTCAAAAAGATATAGGTTATTTGGATGCAATAAAATTGTTAAGAATCTAAACCTTACCTTGTCTAAAGGTTCAACAATAGGAAACTTCATATTAGAGAGTTTGAAGAGATATATTAGATTAATAAATGAGGGGGTTAGTCACAGATTTAAAAAAAAATGGGATAACATAAGGTTATATGGATGTAATAAAATTGTTAAGAATGTGAATCTTGCCTTGCCTAAGGGTTCAACAACATGGAACTTCATATTAGAGAGTTTAAATGGATATATTAGATCAATAAATGAGGAATATTATACATATTTTTGGTTTGATGCTTGGTTGAAACCTTTTCTTATTATTTCTAATCCAAAATGAAAACACATTATTTGTATTGTATAGGTTCTAAAATGAAAACTTATGATGATATAGGCAACAATTTTAGATGTTGGATTTATATTAGTAATTTTGTCAACGGTGTCAAATTATTTTCTTTCATGTAAATGTAATGATTACATTTTGAGGGATGTTAATTATTGGGTGAATAGAAATTTCTCAAGAGAAAAGTTAATGAAAGTGAAACGTTGAAGGGTCTCTTAAAATAAGAGACACCATTTTGTATAAGTATAATGGTTCTCTGCATATTTACTTTGGAAAAATATTGGTGAATAATAGTTGCAATATAATTGTTTATTGTTGCTTGTTTCCTCTGTTTTCAACATTTCTTGTTAGAGCCAAGCATGAAAAGTTTACGTGTGAAGGGATAATAATCATCATTTGATGACATACCTTGAGTATTTTTGTTTTCAAAGAATATTTGAGAAGGAAAAGTCAGGAGTTTGCCTTGCCTATGATTTCTTTTTTGGAGAGTAGCCCGAGAAGATATTCTCGAAGTAAATAATTTGTTGAAATGCTACACGTTGTAGCCTATTACTGAGTCATGAAAGCCTAAGGAGTCTATTGGTGAGGAATCTATGGAAGGTGAAGTCGATGTATACCATGTGGACATGTACAAGCTTTCCCTCCAACAACTCATTCTTGTTGTTACTGCACTCTTGCAAAATGAAGGTATAAATGAAGGATTTGATGTCCTCCCATTTCATTGTATTCAAAATGACGAGGGACGAAATTTGAGGAAGTAAAAAGAGAGCTTAAAATTTTTGAAGAAAAGGTGAAATTCGTTGAGCAAAATATTTTTGTAGACATTAACTTATTTTGTTACCTGATACCTATCATATCCAAAGAAACCTGGCACACATGCTTGAAGAAATGATGCGAAGTTAATGCAACCATGCATTTTCAAACAATAGAGCATAATTTTTTTATGATACAGACTAATATTTTTAAAAGAGAAGAAATTCTTTCAATATATTTTATGATTTCTTCCCACTCTGTGATATTAAAAATTACATATTAGATTATTAATTACCTGAGTAGAGTTGACACATGATAATTTTGAGAAGATTATGGTAGTTATGAAATCTAAGTGTGATATACATGTTTTATTTTTTATGAGAAAGACTCACATTAGCCTATGTCTTATACATAACTTATGTGAAAGGTATTAATTATGTTAATGAGGGTTCTCAGACACACAGACTAAAAAATTCATAAAACTCTAAATTGATTGTTTTCATTTCATAGGTGGCTATAAATAGCCAAACACATCTCCTAAATGAGTGGCCACATACATGATATAAGTTTAAAAAATAATCATATAGGCTGATTACATGACTAGCTACAAGGATGGCCATGGATAATAAAAAAATTTAATAGGTGGTCATATATATTAAAAGGTAGAAATTATCTTCTATTACAAAAATATGGTCTGTATTTCATTTTATATTATATAATATAATATATATTATATTATTCCTTATCATTCCTTCCCACCATAGAAGCATTGGACTCCAATGAGTACAAAAGGGAGAAAAAAAGGGAGAAGGAACAACTAAAACAAGAACAACAATTAGAACTGGAGTAGCAACCCCGATAGGAATAATCAGAGCTACAGTAACAACAAGAGCAATAACAACAATAGGAGAAATATTAGGTACAAGAGTAACAATTAGAGTTAGAGCAACTATCAAAACAACAAAAATAATAGGAGCTTGATATTGGAGCAACTTGAGCAACAAACATTGGAGCATCAATAGAAGTAGAAACTAAAAGAACCATGACTGCAACCGAAGCAGGAGGAGTAACAAGAATAGCCAAAATAATAGGAGTAGCAGCAAAAATAAGGGGATGAATAGGAGCAACAACAAAAATAGGAGCAAGAACAAGTGCTCTATGAGTATCTACCTACATAGGAGCAACATATTAATGGGACATAAGAGATGTTTCTTGGGAATGATGAGATTGTGTTTGACTGAAAACTAATGCAATCTTATGTGTTTGATGTAGATGTGGAGTAGTTTGGATACTACAAATGAGAAAAGAGTGATGCTCATATTGGAAGGTCTAAGTATTATGATATGCATCATACTAAGCCCTATACTGATAAAGTTTACGTAGCAATAGACCACAAAAATATATGGGAATGACATCACAGGTAACAATATATACATACTTAGGGTCAAAAGCAAAAGACAAGGTGAAAGTGTGTGTGATCATAGAAGTAGTATCACGGTCCTTCCAACCAAGTGGGTATGGTTGAGGATGAAGATATATAGACAACTACAATTTATCAATAATGGACTGCACAATCAAGTTTTGTTGTGAGCCAATGATTCAATCCATAAAGAAATAAGGTGTAATATGAGCATGAGTGACAAACAAATGATCATGACCTCCTGCAAGAGACTGATGAGTTAGTAAGGAAACATTATTAAGTTTACCTTCTAACTTAGGATAGGTTTGATCTTCACTATAAGTCTTGATAGGATTTTACGGAGTTTCCTTATCCAAATTTTTATCTTTGGGTGACTGTAAAAATAATTGGTTTTTTTTTACTCTCAATAATTACTTATTACATGGCCCCACTTTTTACAATGATAACATTATACTTTAGAAGAAGCTAAAAACTAAGAAGAAGGATAAGAATACCTCTTCATATAGGAAAAATTCTATCAGGTCTAAGGTTTTGTGAGATCAAAATATACCTATTGAATAAATAGACTTAAAAAAGGTATTCGAGGTGCACTAGCTGAAGAAGATTGAGGTGCATGAGATTCATCAATTTTTTTTCAGCAAACTGAGCATGATTAAAAGTTGCATCAAGTGTATTAAGTGGAGTATATTTCAATTATTAAAACAAGAGTGTTTTAAGGTCACTCTTAAATTTTTTAATAAGAGTAGGTGAGGTACTGAATATGAAGTAGGATATATAGGCAGTTGCACTGATAGCTATAGTCCTAAACAAACATATGGCTTTCTTGCCTCAAATGAAGCCAATAAATGAGTAAATATTCATCATAATTTGATGGATTGAATGTAGCCTTAAAATATATGACCAATTCATTCCAAGTGGTGATGAGATTCTGAGTATTTTGTCACTCAATGATCAAAATATTAACACCAAAAAGTTTCAACTAGCAAAAGAGACCTTATTATCATCAAGAATTTGGTTGTAGGTAAACCAAGTGTCCATGTATAAAATCCAAATATTGAGAACTTTAGGATCTCTAGACCCATCATAGATTTTAACCTCATATTTGATATGAGAATGGGTGTCAAGAGTGTGGATAATAGTTGAGGGAGATTGGACCTATATATTATTAACCTTATCAACCAAATATTGGAAAGTTGAGCGCTTTGGTTGTCATTGATGTCAAAGTTGCATGGTCATTGATGTCAAAGGTTAATGTGCTATGAAAGCAAGGCAAGGTTCTCTCCAAAGCACTTGGGACCATGGGTTCTAAGTTAATGGATAAGAGGTTTGAAGGAGGCTTGAAGGCCCAAGTTTAAGACTATGTGCAAGAGAGCAAGTGAAAAAGGATAATATTATAATATTTTAATATTATAATATCTTGGCCATCAGGGCCTTTCAAAGAGGAGATTGGATAATGCATTGGCCAAAGAGTTTATCAAGGAGCTAAGTATATTATTTAACACTAAGGTTAAATAATATAATTAATTAATATTTAAGCCTAAGGTTAAATATTAATAAAAATAATAATTAAATTTGAAGCGCCAATTTCGAATTGCAAGTGAGCCGACGTCAAAATACAAAAAGGCATGTGTATTTATAGGCTAAAGTTTAGCCTAAGCAAAGAGTGTTCGAATTAATATTTACTCCCGAATTATTTCCTTGCTCGATTTTCGTTCGGACGTGATGGAGGAAAAGACAACAATTTTCACGATTTTCGGAGTAGCGCATTGGTCAAAGTTTGGAAGGGGTTGTCCCCACCCAAAGTGAGGTGGTAGCCGAGCTGGCAAGCTTGGCTTGTGCAGTGCGTGGAGGGTAGAAGGAGTTGTGTTCGATTCACGTGAAGGCCCTTTTCGTTTGCATGGTCGGATTTTGTTTTTAGCATCGATGGTGGAGAATATCAAGGAGCTCGTGCTCCTTTGGTTCACGTGGGCAGCTAGCCCACGCGGTGATTGCCCTTGTGTTAGGGCGTGGTGGCCAGCAAGGTCGCGGGTTCGAGCAACGATGACAATGCTTTGAGGAGGATTAAAATTTTGTTAAGGTATGTATTATGTGCCTTGGTTTGGGAGTCATAAGGGTTGATTAAATATTTTTATGTGCCTTGGTTTGGGAGTCATAAGAGTTGATTAAATATTTTGATGTGCCTAGCTAGGGAGTCATAAGGGTTTTGTCATTATTTTTGATGTGCTTGGCTAGGGAGTTATAAGGGTTAGATAATATTTTTGTGTGAAATGGTTAAGGAGCTATAAGGATTAGTAGGGTATTTTGAATATTATTTTTCAAGGGTTGAAAAGTGAAAATTCAAATTGTTGAGATTTAATGCATTGTCTTTGAGAACAAAAGAAGAGTCCTAGAACATTATTTTCAGAATTTATTGAGCACTTTATTGAGGGAAAATTCATGTGGATATTTTAGAGATAGAATATTGCTATCTAACCTTGAAGTGGCACAAAAGGAATTGGTTGTTGGTGAGACAGGTTTTGAAGACATATCTCCATCAAAGCAAAGAGGTATGGGCACATCAGTCTTTGTTTAAAGTGTTGTTGTTGAAGTGAATGTTTCTGAACATAAGGTGGAGAGAAAAGGATTGTTTGATAAGCATTGTTGGAAATACTTGAGTTAGGTTTTGAAATCCATATTGTGCATCCTTGTTGAAAGAAAGTGGAAACACCTGTGTTAGGGTTTGTGAGCAAGTTGTGCTTCATTGGTTGAATGATTTTGTGAAACATCTTATACATTGGTTTGGTTTGATTTGAAAGAGATTTTGCAAGTGATAATAGATTGATTGTTTGAGTACATAATGCATAAGTGTGAAACATATTGAGGTTTTGATAGAGCATATCATTCTCTATATGTTCTAGAGGTTAAATGAATTCTGAGTAGAATATATATGTTTGAAGAAAGAATTTCTGAAAAAGATATAAGTTGTGTTTGTATGCAAAGTTGGAAATATTTGGTACAATTTTTGTGAGCAGTATTGAGGGCATATTTGAGCAAGTCTTTTGAGAAGGCTTGAGGGCAGATTTGAGCAAGTATTTTGAGAAGGCTTGAAGGTAGATTTGAGCAAGTATTTTGAGAAGGCTTGAAGGTAGAATTGAGGAAGTCTTGTGAAGACTTAAGAAAAATTTGAGCAAGTTTGGTTTCTGATTTGATCAAGATTTGTGTTAAGGCTTGAGGATAGATTTGAGAGTAGGTTTATTGCTAATTTAATCAAGCTTTGTGTTAAAGCTTGAGAAAATATTTGAGATAGATTTTATTGCTGATTTGATCAAGATTTGTGTTAAGGTTTGAGGACAGATTTGAGATAGATTTTGTTATTTATTTGATCAAGCTTTGTATTAAGGCTTGAGGATAAATTTAAATTTATTTTATTTGATCAAGCTTTGTGTTAAGGTTGAATATATTTGAGATAGAGTTTGGTTAGATTTGTGAAAGTTAGAGAATTTTTAATTGATAATTTTATTAAATTAAAATTTATGCTAGAATTGGATAGAGTTTGGTGTAGATTTGAGATAGAGTTGAGAGTAATATTTGGAGGTGATAGAGTAAAGAGGATAACAGTATCTAGTGGATAGAGATCCATTAGCCAGTGTAGTGGGGATAGAGGTCTCCTATGGAGAGAGATCCACAAGCTAGAGTAGTGGGGGTAGAAGTCTTCTAGAAGATCACCAGCCAGAGTAGAGGGGAAAGAGTTCTCCTATGGAGAGAGATCCACAAAACCAGAACAAGGGGAAAGAGTTCTCCTATGGAGTGTGATATGTGAACCAGATGGGAAGATAGAGTTCTTCTATGGAGAGAGATCCATGAACTAGTTGAGGAGATAGAGTTCTCTTGGATCAAGTTCCATGAACCAGAGAAAAGGGGAAAGAGTTCTCCTATGGAGAGAGATCCACAAATCAGAGCATAGGGGATTGGTGTCTCCTTTGGACAGAGGTCCATAAACATTGTAATAGGGAATTGATTCCCAAGAGATTTGTTGAGAAAATTTAGTGGAAATATTTTCTCCGTGGAGTAGCCCACATTGGGTGAACCATATTAAATTTGTGTCTCTTGTGTGTGATGATTTGTGTATTACTTTGATTACTGCTATTGATATTGCCATTGATAATATTGGATAATATTTTTTGGGAAAGAAAAGTAAAAGTTGATCTTATACTGTTCACCCCCCTCTTAGTATAAGCTTGTGTTCTTCAATTGGTATCAGAGTGGGTTCCTTCAAAAGAGTCTAACAACTTGAAGGAAGAAGTTACAGGAACACATATGGCATCTCAGAATGGATCTTCATCAAATAAGGTACCATTGTTCGATGGGAACAATTATGCTTTTTGGAGCATAAGAATGAGGACTTACTTGATGTCACAAGGATATGAGACATGGCAAGCAGTTGAGGATGGGTTCACACCTACAACTAATCCTCCCATAGATAAATATGGTAAGCTCTTACATGTGAATAATTCCAAGGCTATGCATGCAATCTTAAGTGGATTACGTGAAGCAGAATTTGTGAAAGTTATGCATTGCAAATCAGCAAAAGAGATTTGGGAAAAATTGAAGCAAACCTATGAGGGAAATAAAAAGGTCAAGATGGCAAAACTTCAAAACCACAAGAAAAGGTTTGAAGATTTGAATATGGAAGAAGAGGAAGATATTGCTACATACTTACTTCATGTGGATGAGATTGTTAATACCATGCGTGGACTTGGATTTGAAGTTGAAGAATCCAATGTTGCTCAAAAAGTTTTGAGGTCACTTCCTACAAGGTATGATGGAAAATTTTCAGCTATAGAAGAGATGAAAGATATTGAGCAGTTGACTATGGATGAGTTACATGGAATTCTCATAGCTTATGAGATGAGAATAGTAAAGGATCCTAACTCCAAGAAAGAGGTAACCTTCAAAGCATCAAATAAGACAAAGGATAAGAAACCAGAATCAAGTGGTGAGTCAAGCAGTGATGAAGAAGCTAACTATGGTAGAAGAAACAAGGACTCAAGAAAGCACAAAGGTATGAAAATAGTGAAATGTTTTAATTGTGGAAATTTTGGTCACTATGCATCTAATTGTCCAGAATATGGAAGCAATAGCAGTGAAGAGAAACAAGATCATAAGAAAAAGGAAGGAAGAAAATCCAGGTATGAAAAGAAAAATAGGTATGGTCAAAACAAGCATGAAAATAAATTCTTTCAAAGGCACAAGAAGAGTTTCTATGTTGATAAGGGAAGCAAGGCTTCAAGTGACAGTGATGGAAGATCCTCAGATAGTGAAGAAGAAGAAATTCTATTTTTGGCAATAGAAGAGGAAGAAAATGCTCTTGTTAAAGGTAAAGTTGAAAAGTATGAAGATGCTCTTGAAGACCAAGAAGTAGAAAAAGATTCAGAAAATGAAGAGGAAGGTATAGTAGATCTAGAAGTAGAACTTATTGCTGCTCTTAAAGAATTGAAAAAGGTTAGAAAGTAGAATTCAAAATTCAGGGCTCAAGTTCAAGAATGTGATGAAGAAAAAGAAAAGCTTATACAAGACCTGACAAACTCAATAGCTAAGACAAGGAGATTTAAAGAAAAGTTAGAGGTAAAAGTCTTAGAATGTGAAAGATTAGAACATGAGGTAATATCACTAAGGATGGAAGTGAAAGTGTCTAAGGACAAGCTACACAGGTTTGGGAAAATTTCAAAGACTTTGGATAAGATTATCAATGCACAAAGATCTTCATCTATCAAAACAGGACTTGGTTTTGAAGAAGGACAAGGGAAACAAGAAGAAGGGTCAAGCTCAAGCTCAAAAGAAGAAGAAGTTTCAGAGGAAGAGAGTGAAGAAGAAATTGAGACTTATGAAGATAAGTCAAAGAATAAAAGCTTCACTAAGAAAGGAAACAATGCACAAACAAGGTACAGGGATCATCACAAAGAAGAAAGGACTAAGAGACCAATGGGTTCAAGGCAAGATTTCTTCAAAGGATATTGCTTTTCATGTAACAAGTTTGGTCACAAGGCTATGCATTGCAGGACTCATGAAAAGAAGGAATATGGTTTTACTAAGAGGAACTTCAAATATGGACATCTCTTTCAAGGGTATTGCTACTCTTGTAATCGATTTGGTCACAAAGCAATCCAATGCAGGGTTCATGACAAAAAGGAGTATGGCTTCACCAGGAGGAACTTCAAGATATTTGTACCTTCTATGAACTACAACATTAAGTGTTACAAGTGCAATAATCTAGGGCATAAGGCCAAGTGGTGTAGAACAGAGTTTCCAGAGCTTCCAGAGACAAGCAAGAATAGGGACACTCAAAAGGATCAAAAGGGTATGTTGAGAAAGAAGGTTGACAAAGAAAAAGAGCATTGTATGTTGGGAGTAGAAATACTCCCACCCCAAAATTAATCACCTCAAGGAGAGGAGGTGGGGAGGGGGCTGAGCTAAGAGTCTTATCTTTAGCCCCAAAGGAGTCCCTTTGCCATTGATGTCAAAGGGGGAGATATTTGAGTAAGGGGGAGAGCATTCAGTTAGGGGAGCAGTTTCTCAGGGGAGCAGATTTGGAAAAGGAAAGGAAAAAGGAAATTTTAGAAAAGGGTTGCCATCAATGACAAAGGGGGAGATTGTTGGAAAGTTGAGCACTTTGGTTGTCATTGATGTCAAAGTTGCATGGTCATTGATGTCAAAGGTTAATGTGCTATGAAAGCAAGGCAAGGTTCTCTCCAAAGCACTTGGGACCATGGGTTCTAAGTTAATGGATAAGAGGTTTGAAGGAGGCTTGAAGACCCAAGTTTAAGACTATGTGCAAGAGAGCAAGTGAAAAAGAATAATATTATAATATTTTAATATTATAATATCTTGGCCATCAGGGCCTTTCAAAGAGGAGATTGGATAATGCATTGGTCAAAGAGTTTATCAAGGAGCTAAGTATATTATTTAACACTAAGGTTAAATAATATAATTAATTAATATTTAAACCTAAGGTTAAATATTAATAAAAATAATAATTAAATTTGAAGCACCAATTTCGAATTGCAAGTGAGCCGACGTCAAATATAAAAAGGCATGTGTATTTATAGGCTAAATTTTAGCCTAAGCAAAGGTGTTCGAATTAATATTTACTCCCGAATTATTTCCTTGCTCGATTTTCATTCGGACGAGGTGGAGGAAAAAGATAACAGTTCTCATGATTTTTGGAGCAGTGCATTGGTCAAAGTTTAGAAGGGGTTTGTTCCCACCCGAAGTGAGGTGGTAGCCGAGCTAGCAAGCTTGGCTTGCATAGTCCATGGAGGGCAGAAGGAGTCATGTTCGATTCACATGAAGGCTCTTTTCATTTGCATGGTCAGATTTTGATTTTAGCATTGGAGGTGGAGAATATCAAGGAGCTCATGCTCCTTTGGTTCACATGGGCAGCTAGCTCACGCGGTGATTGCCCTTGTGTTAGGGTGTGGCAGCCAACAAGGTCATGGGTTCAAGCAGCAGTGGTAGTGCTTTGAGGAGGATTAAAATTTTGTTAAGGTATGTATTATGTATTTTGGTTTGGGAGTCATAAGGGTTGATTAAATATTTTTATGTGCCTTGGTTTGGGAGTCATAAGAGTTGATTAAATATTTTTGATGTGCCTAGCTAGGGAGTCATAAGGGTTTTGTCATTATTTTTGATGTGCTTGGCTAGGGAGTTATAAGGGTTAGATAATATTTTTTTGTGAAATGGTTAAGGAGCTATAAGGATTAGTAGGGTATTTTGAATATTATTTTTCAAGGGTTGAAAAGTGAAAATTCAAATTGTTGAGAGAATTTTGTTGAGATTTAATGCATTGTCTTTGAGAACAAAAAGAATCTTAGAACATTATTTTCAGAATTTATTGAGCACTTTATTGAGGGAAAATTCATGTGGATATTCTAGAGATAGAATATTGCTATCTAACCTTGAAGTGGCACAAAAGAAATTGGTTGTTGGTAAGACAAGTTTTGAAGACATATCTCCATCAAAGCAAAAAGGTATGGGCACATCAATATTTGTTTAAAGTGTTTTGTTGAGTGAATATTTCTGAACATAAGGTGGAGTGAAAAGGATTGTTTGATAAGCATTGTTGGAAATACTTGAGTTAGGTTTTGAAATCTATATTGTGCATCCTTGTTGAAAGAAAGTGGAAACACCTGTATTAGGGTTTGTGAGAAAGTTGTGCTTCATTGGTTGAATGATTTTGTGAAACTCTTATACATTGGTTTGGTTTGATTTGAAAGGGGTTTTAAGGGGAAAAGGTTAGTTGGGGGGTACATAATTTGTGAGTGTGAAACATATTGAGGTTTTGATAGAGCATATCATTCTCTATATGTTCCAGAGGTTAAACAAATTCTAAGTAGAATATATCTGTTTGAAGAAAGCATTTCTGAAAAAGATATAAGTTGTGTTTGTATGCAAAGTTAGAAATATTTGGTACAATTTGTGAGTAGTATTAAGGACATATTTGAGCAAGTCTTTTGAGAAGGCTTGAGGGCAGATTTGAGCAAGTCTTTTGAGAAGGCTTGAAGGCAGATTTGAGCAAGTCTTTTGAGAAGACTTGAAGGTAGATTTGAGGAAGTCTTGTGAAGACTTGAGATAGATTTGAGAGAGGTTTGGTTGATTTGATCAAGCTTTGTGTTAAGGCTTGAGGATAGATTTGAGAAGGAGATAAGGAAGGTGAGACAAGAATTTTAGATGAAAGCTTGGAAAGCTGGGGAAATTGAGAAGAGAATTTGACAAGCTTGGAAGGCTTGAGGATAGAGGTAGATATTTGTGTAGAGTTAGAGCAGATTTGTGCTAGACTTGGGATAGATTTTGATGTAAAATCAAGACAGATTTAGAGTAGAATTGTGCTAGAATTGGGATAGAGTTTGGTGCAGATTGAGATAGAGTTGAGAGTAAGCTTTGGAGGTGATAGAGTAAAGAGGATAGTAGTCTCTAGTGGATAGAGATCCATTAGCCAATGTAGTGGGGATAGAGGTCTCCTATGGAGAGAGATCCACAAGCCAGAGCAGTGGGGGAAGAAGTCTTCTAGAAGATCACCAACCAGAGAAGAGGGGAAAGAGTTCTCCTATGGAGAGAGATCCATGAACCAGAGCAAGGGGAAAGAGTTCTCCTATGGAGTGTGATCCATGAACCAGCTGGGAAGATAGAGTTCTTCTGTGGAGAGAGATCCACGAACCAGTTGAGGAGATAGAGTTCTCCTGGATCAAGTTCCACGAACCATAGAAAAGGGGAAAGAGTTCTCCTATGGAGAGAGATCCACAAATCAGAGCATAGGGGATTGGTGTCTCCTTTGGATAGAGGTCCATAAAAATTGTAATAGGGAATTGATTCCCAAGATATTTATTGAGAAAATTTAGTGGAAATATTTTCTCCGTGGAGTAGCCCACATTGGGTGAACCACGTTAAATTTGTGTCTCTCTTGTGTGTGATGATTTGTGCATTGCTTTGATTATTGCTATTGATATTGCCATTGATAATATTGGATAATATTGTTTGGGAAAGAAAAGTAAAAGTTGATCTTATATTGTTCACCCCCCCTCTCAGTATAAGCTTGTGTTCTTCACCAAATTACTACATATATTAGCTAAGGTCATAATTTGTTCTATTTTCCAATGAGTCATAGTTTGTCTAGTGATTGCCAAGGAGGGTAGTTGACCAAATTGATAAGGAAACAATTTTTTTTGTTTAAGAGTATTAAGTACTAATGAAAATGCACTCTATTTTACAATATATTCTTTGAGGCATAATTAATTATATCAAACAAATACAAAAGTGAAAATTTCAGCTCCAATGGATTAGGCTCGAAATGAGCTTTCCAACGAGAATAAATAAGGGAAATAAGTGCCTCTTAATTCAAAAATTTCAAATTCCCCCTAAGTCAAGAAATTAGACTAATATATACCCCCTCACATAGAAGGAAAATTTTACTATTTCATTAAAGCACTAAAATATGAAAGACCCCTCTTGCACTTAAGGACAAAACATGATCATGTTTGAGTTTTTTTTATACCTTTGCAACTTTTGACTTTCACCAAACATGTGGCAAGCACTTTTGGAGGGACAAATAAAACCAATTTGATGCCTTAAATAGTGGGGTATCTCATTTGAACAGGGTGGTTATCGATCGACCATTATCCTGTATCTTTATCCAATATTTATTTTGGATGATATGTAGTGTCTTGTACTTTAGAATTCCTCAAATTCTATAAACAAGTACTTTGAATGCTTGGTAATGCAATAATGAACCCAAAAATGTGGTAGTTATCTGGTTTGCATGCATAACTATTCACCAAGGAACTATAGTAGTAATTTCACCAAGGTGTTCTAATCGTGTGGATGTCATAAGAAAATGACAACATAGACCAAACAAGATAAATAATAAATCATGAACCATCCATGTGGTCAAATTTTGACATGGCAAAATACTGGCATGATCTACTGACTCGATAAATTCTCAAGACAAATTGCAGTAGTGAAGTGGCTATTTTCTCTACTTTTGCATTATTCCACCACGTAAATGTTAGATAATAACCATAAATACCACCATCGACTTACAAATTGTGTCTCTTTTATGGGATGAAGGTGACATTCCACCATAGGAGTTCTATGGGCCATAACATCAATAGCTTTAAGCTACACAATCAATGAAGTTCAACTTCATCTGGATGTGCAAAGCAATTTAATCAAATATGAAGCATGTCATTAGTACGTCTCCTTAGTACATCCTCCAAGTTAACCAAATGTGTCCCATGCCATCTAATATATTAATTCACTCAACCAATTTTATTTTTATTTCACATTAATGGTAAATGGGCCAATATTTGAAATTGACATCTCCAATTTATCATCCTTCGGCTTAACTTCTTTGTTCAAAATATTGTAAACAGTCCAAATTATAACTTATATCTCCTTTTCACCATACAACATTGAATGTCACCTTGCTCAATATTATTATCCTCTGTTTAAGTCGAGTCATGTAATGGATTTCCAAACTAGTGACTCATAGGGCGACTAACAATGCTAACATATATCAACAAAAATTTGAATGTGTTCCAACTGTAAATATTTTCTTCAAACTTGAGCTAGACACAAAATCACTCCACATATCATTTGAAAACATTATTTGACCTGCTCAAACTTGAATAATTTTTTTTTTTTGAATGAAAGGACCTTATATTAATTGGAAATAATCACTTTCATACAAAAATGTTGGGTGGAATTAACACACCCCGTGGCACACACCCAAAAAAATTACAGGATCACATGGATCAACTCAAAAAGCCAATATTACATCAGAAGCGAGTAAAGAAAAGAAGACAAAACGAGAGACAAGTGTATGCAGTCACTGGATCAATTGGAATCAAGCGAACATCCCATCCACTAGAGGTGCGGAATTGGACTACAGTGGAGACCAATGATGCTAAGAAGTTGGAGCAGATAAATGATCTCTGCGACCACTGCGAGAACGAGCTGAAGGTGAGCCTGTGCGAGAGAAGCCACGAGTTCTGGACACATGGTTGTCGGAAGGAAGTCGGCTAACAGAGCAAGGTGCATTAGCCCAATGATCCAGAAGTGATCTAAGATATTGCAGCTCCACCTGAACTTTCTCCACCTGAGTAAGGATCTGTAACCAACAATCATAGAAGAGAGCATATCTAGCAGCAATAGAGAAGGAGGTAGAAGCCTCCTGTCTCCCAAAGATAATATTATTTCTTGTTTTCCAGAGATGGTATAAAATACTAAGACGAAAAATATGCCAAACTTCGTTGAGGGGAAGAGAAAAATCTAGGGGATCCCCAAGTAGTGCATTAACCCAAGAACATTGCTCCAGTAAAAAGGAATTGAAAAAAGAAAGAACCCAATCCCAAGCATTTTTGGCTGTTTGACAAGCCCAAAACACATGAACAAAATTGTCAGGACCTCTACAAAAAGCACAAACAGGATTAGCAACCCCCATATATTGTAACCTATGACCAAGGGGAAGGCCTTGATGTAATAAACTCCAGGCAAAAAAACAATGCTTAGGTTCAAGATAGGACTGCCAAACCACAGAAAAGCGAAGGCTCCATCTAGATTGAGAAGAAACTAGATCCCAACGGTGGTTTAAAGTATCAACCAGAGGAGAATGAGGGGACAACATATGATACCCTAAAGAAGGTTTATATTTCACCAGAGGAGTATGATTAGGCCAACACCAATCAGATGACCAATGCTGTTGAAAGTTCTTACCAAAATGTAGCCAAATAGAGAAAGGAGTGTTGTCGAGAACCACATCAAAAGTTGCTCGATCATCTGGCTTAAGACCAAACTTCTGGCAAAACTGATCCCAAGAATACCAATGCTTGGTATGAGCATCAAAGAAATCTGAAAATGTTACAATACCCTTTTTGAAGAAGCGTAATGCTCTAACCCATTGAACTTGAGCCAAAGGTAGGCCCTCTGAAGTGACTACAGGAGACCACCAAGGACTTAGAGTGGATATAGAAGCTCCGGTAGATTTATCTTTACCCTGCCATTGGAGCCTGGGTTTGAAAGCTTCCCATGCCTTCCGGATACTTTGCATCACAAAAGAACCTGTAATTTTAAATGGGGCTGGAGATGTCAAAATGGTTTGTAAGGTCAGGCCCCGCCACCCTTTCCTCCCAAAGGGCAAGCCAGAAGAGATGCAGTGCTGTACAAGAACTTTCCAAGCTTCATCACCCTGAAGTGCCCTAACAATCCATTTAGCACATAAAGCAAACCCCTAAAAATGACAGTTAAATAAACCCAGACCCCCTGCCTTTTTAGGAAGACAACAAACATTCCATGCCACTCTATGAAACCCCTATTTTTGTTTATTTGAAGCCCAAAGAAAATCCCGCAAGAGCTTGTCCAACTTCTGATAACAATTTTTAGATGGGACCCAACAAGAAGAGTAATAGACATGTGTAGAAGCTAGCACCTTAGAGCAAACTTGAAACTTACCGTCCAAGGAAAGCTTTTTAGTAGACCAGTAGCCCAACTTCTTCTCAATTTTTTGGACAACCATATTCCAAAGTTGAGCAAGAGAAGCCTGGAAGGCAAAAGGAATACCCAAGAATTTGAATAATTCTCCTGGTTGGATCCAATGCCAAGAGTAAGAAGCTAACCACTCAGGAAGTGGCGTTTGAGCTTGTCTATAACAAGATGTTTTCTTCCACTGAATGTTAGAACCAGATGCTAAACAGAAAGTCTCAAGGCATTGTAAAGCTGCATTACTGACTGTTCATCTTCATGTAATGTCAAAAAAGAATCATCGACAAAATGGCCATTTACCATTTGAAGAGAGGAAGCAGGTAAAGAAATACCTTTAATAATTCCTTGTGAAGTTTGATGGGCTAAAAGGTAGCCAAATGCTTCAGCAGCTAGAATAAACAGGGAAGGGGCTAATGGGCAACCCTGTCGGACAGAGCGAGCCAGCTGAATACCAGCAGAGTGTTGGCCATTCATCGTGAGGACTACAGAAGCATCACAGAATAACATTTTAATAGATTGCACAAAATAGGGGCCAAAGCCAAGAGCCTGGAGGAGGGAAATAATGAAATTCCATTCAATACGATCATAGGCTTTTTCAAAGTCAAGTTTGATAAACAGAGTATCCTGTCCAGAAGTTCTAGCCCATTCCATGCCTTCCCAGACAGCAAGCACATTGTCCAAGATATACCTACCCTTGACAAACCCTGTTTGCTCTGGTCGGATGAGAAGAGGTAAAATAGGCTGAAGTTTTAAGGCTAAAGCCTTAGCAATGATCTTGTAACTTACATTCAGTAAGGTAATAGGGCGCCAGTTGGTAATAAGTTCTGGGTCTCCAGGCTTGGGGATAAATTTGATATTTCCTTTATTGATGAGGTGTCCTAAAGACCCAGATATCATAGCTTCTTTATAGACATGTAACAGATCAGAACCAAGCATATCCCAAAATTCTTTATAAAATTCACAGGGGAAACCATCAATACCAGGAGCCTTATCATTAGCCATTTGAGACAGGGCATTCTTCAAATCTTCCAGGGTTAAAGGTGCATCACAACAATCTCGGTGATCCAGCGAGAGCTTTTGAGGAACAACTGCACAACAATCATCAAGAGCTTTTTTTCTAGCAGAGGTAAGAGGCTGAGAAGCAAAAACTTTTTGATAGTGTAACACAAAAGTATGAATTATATCAGGTAAATTAGTGAACCTGATTCCCTCAGATTGAATGGCTTGAAACTGTGTGGAATGAATAGGGGGCCGGAGGCGCTTGAAGAACTCCTTAGAAACCCTATCACCAATTGCAAGCCAATTCAGTCGTGCTCTGAGTTGAGCACCTCTAGCTTCATACAACTATGCCTTATGAATTTCATGCCGAAGAGTAGCAGCATGTGCCTGGTATGCAGAGTTGAAAGGATTAGCTTGCAGACGGAGAGTAGCTTTGATTAACTCATCCTTTAAAACTGAATTAGCTTTCCTCCTTCGTTTAGCCACATCCTTGCCAAGGATGCGAAGAACAATAGTAGTACGGGAGATAGCATCATTCCACCACTGAATCCAGCCTACCGCACCAGAGGGTCGAGGAACAACATTCCAAATTCTATGGATATGAGCTTTCATGGAGGCATGCTGTAGAAAGGAAGTATTAAAATAGAACTGAGAGGAAAAAAACCTAGCAGGAGCTTGAGCTTGGGTGATATCAAATAAAATTGGAGCATGATCAGAAAGAGTGGTAGCTGCCAGGGTCATGACAAAGGGGTGACCAAGAGAAAGTCGGGTAAAGTGAAAGCTAGAACTCTCTGAAAGCATGGCACGATCCAACCTTTTCAACACCCTAGCATCATCAACCTAAAAATTAGACCAAGTATACCATTGAGAATTGGAGAAAGCTTCTGGAGAACACCCAAAGTTAGGATCATACAAGACTAAGTTTACTTTTCATAAAATACCAAGCCTCTCGTTCTCCGACACACCAACGCATAGGGGTTCGACTCAGCTTATCAGATGGTTTTTCAACCATATTAAAATCCCCACACAGAACCCAAGTAGCAAAAGGTAGAGAGAAAGCAAGCCACCGCCATAAAGCACATCGCTCTGAAGCATTATTAGAGGCATAAACATTAATAATGCCAAATGGTTTCCCAGCCAATTCCAGCAGCACCCAAACAACTTGATTAGAAGGGTCAACTCCCCAAGACACCACCTGCGAGTGCCAATTGGGGGAAATGAAAACTACAGCACCACCTTTTCCAGGTTCATGATTTGTGTAAAAAAAAGGACCACGCGGCCAAAGAAAATTGCAGGTACAATCTAACAGGAAATCATTGATCTTAACTTCTTGCAAACAGACAAAGTCAAATGTACCATAGATATGAGCAGCATTATCAATCACATCCCGGACCATATATTTTTGGACTGGGTCCGTCAGCCCTCGGACATTCCAAGAAAAAAATATCATTTCATGAGTACTGGTGAATCCCCCAATGCTTTGAGGGACTCAAAAGGATTATCATCATCAAAAATAGCAACCTGCAGAGGCCCATCAATCACACATCATTTCTCAGAGGGAGCATCAAACAAACGTCTTCTCGGGCTACGGGACCGCCGAATGTTAGCACGATTAAACTCATCTGCTGATCTGGGAGAAAGAACAGTGGTACCAACAAAATCCTGCTGAGTAGAAACATCATCAGAATGAGAAGGGAGAGGAGTAGACGGTTGTTGGGGTTGAGGACGGGGTTGTGGATGGGGTGGCTGTGGGGGTTGAGGACGGGGTGTGGATGGTGGCTGTTGGGGTTACTTGCGGGGTGGTGGAGGCGACGGCTGTGGGCGTTGTTGTTGGGGTTGTTGCGGGGGATGACGATTGCGATGATTAGAAACCACATGCCAGTCCGCATCACCACTGGTACCAAAAGTGCTAGGGTTACCCAGGGTTGCAGAGGTAGATGGATCGGCAGAGGGAGAAGCAGATTTATTCGGGAACTGACCAGCCATAAGCGGGCATGCACGAATTTTATGTTGAGAGGATTGGCACCTATAGCAGGTATTCGAGAGATTTATGTACACAATCCTCTGAGTAAAAGTATTATCCCCAATATGAATATCGATCTCTTCATCAAGATCTTGGGTAAGATCAACCTTGACACATACTCGCTTGGTGGGACGGGCCTTAAACCACTTGTCAGGCTCAAAACAAACAAAGGTGCCTATGTTCTCTGCTAGGGTATGCAGATGCTTCCATAAAGGAATGGGAAGGCCAGGAAATTCAATCCAAACTGGAACATCTGAGGCTCCCTCCTCAGCAACAGAAAAATCTCTGTTATAGGCTTGCAGAATTAACAAAGAGTTTCGAACAGTCCAAGGACCCCGATTGAGCACCTTTTGAGCATGAGCAGGATCAAAAAATTGGAAAAGGAAATACCCTTTGGTGAGATTGGACACAGAATCAATCTTAACACCATGAGGATGCCAAACTTGACTTACCCAGGACCGCAACAGAGTGTCATTAGGGATTCTACCCAGAAAATAACCTATGAGGGTATGATTCTCAAACCAGTGATAGGAATCAACAAATTCATTCATAGGAATACAAGCAGTGGGCCGATAATTTTTACCTAGAGTTTGACCTTGAGCAGGAACTTCCTGGGATGCTTGTTGGGCGCCATTATGATCTCCAACCACTGTAAGCTCAAGGGAGGTGGGAGAGGGAGCGTTGGCGGCCATTAGAAGAGGGTGGACTACCGCCCTAGGCGGCGGAAATGCAAGAGGTGAACTCAGATCAAACCAGCTTCAAGATGATTGACATGCAAGATGTAGGATGCTTGAGGCAGAACATGCAGGGAACAGCGTTGCAGAGAACATGCAGAACATGCAGGGAATAATTGTTTTTAATATAATGCTTCTAAATTTGATGTCGGTCAACCTCCAAATAGTTATAGTTCTTCACAAAAAATATTTTCTTGTCATAAATGTGGACGTGTGGATGGAATACACATATTAATGCCCTAAAGTTTTATCTCAATATTAAATGACTAATACATCCATCATTTTTCCACAAAATACTAGTATTCTCACTCCTAGAAAATACTGAAATGAGATCATCTTGTCTTAAATCAACCAACTGTCGATAATTACCATCTAATCACAACTTTTTAAATGTAGCAAACCAAACTATTGGTTGACACAACAAAGCCAAGAAAACAATGTAAAACCTCACAAATCAAATTTATGCACATTCTAGGAGCAATTGGAGGGAGAGTTCTCATTCCATGTATGAACCAGACTGGCCTAAGAGAAGAGGACACTCTCTCCCAATATAGTGTACCTCTCTAATACCAAAATTATGAGGATTCTTAGATATATAGACTAAAAAATTAATAAAACTCTACCTTGATTGCTTTCATTTCATAAGTGTCTATAAATAGCTAAATGCATCTCCTGAATGAGTTGCCATGTACACGGTATAAGTTAAAAAAATAGCCACATAGGTTAATTACATGAACAACTACAAGGAAGGCCATGGATAATAAAAAACTTAATAGGTGGGCATATATGTTAAAAAGGTGACCATTATATTATATCACAAAAATATGGTATACCTTTTATTTTATATTATATATTATATTATTTTCTTATCATATGCATTTTTGTTTTTTAAGTTCCATAGTGCATAAGAGGAGAGTTAGTTATTGAATGAAAGGTTAAATTTTTTTAAGCAAAATTTCACAAGTTCAATTCACTTAGAGGACATTTGAAAAAGAAGAAGTTGACAAAAAATATTTTTTTTGGAAGGTAAATTGGAAGAAACTTTAAGAATTTTGTTAAAGAGTACAAAATAAATTTACTGTGTTGAAAAAATTCCTATAGTTCTTAAAAAAAATTCAAAATCTAGACTATAGTGAAAATATTCAAAATAAAAAAGGGGGTGCATTTAGGGAGTTAAAAGGTGTATAGGTGCATTTTTTAAGTCTTAAAATAAAAAATGGCACAAGAAAATAATAATGTTTTGTAAAAAGGTGAAATTTTGACAGTGACTGACACCTAATTGTTTTAAACAAATTTTGCATCAGATATAATTTTGTACACAAAAATCAAACAGGTGCTTTGCATAATTGTAACATTTGGTATAAATGATACCTTTGACTTGTGTTTACAAGTAATGTTATTGTGTTAAGTTAATTCATCTATAGCCTAATAAAGCTATCATAACAATGTCTAGGAATTGATCCTATAGATATTTAAGGAGGAATACAAACACTTTTTTTAATATATTTCATCTCACTCCATTTTTTATCCCATTCATTTCTATTGTTGGACATAATTCCTAAAATTGAGGGAAACAAGTATATAGGGAAGTTCCACCCACACATGAGGATTTCTCTTTAAGTAGGTGTCATTGATAAGATGAATCCTTTTTAGTACTACCTTGGTACCACGTATCAGTCTCTTTCATGTACTTAAGATCTCTCTCATGTATGACTACATATATCATGAGGACTAGATTCTTCCACATATAGAAATGTATATAGAAAGATTGGGTATATCGAAGGGTTTTGTATATAGTTCTGGTGGTATATAGAAAATGGGACCATTTTAGGAGATATAAGGAACCTTCGCCATGGCTTACATAAAAATATTTCTCACAAAATCTTAGTTGCTAAAGGGTTCAAAATTTTCATCATGGAAGATACAAATGAGAACAATATCAGTGGTCAAAAAACTCTAGGATATAGTTACTTGTGATGAAATTCATACTGAGGAGACTATATCTAGACAAAAATATAATGAAGGAGATGCAAAGGCACTTATGTCATCACATTTGGAGTGGCTAATAAAATACAAACACATATAAGTGAATCAAATATATAAAACGATGGATGCAATAGACTTTGTACCATATTTGTGTAAAATATTAAGCCACAATCCTTCATATTGAATCGTAAAGGGTCTAATATGGTGAGATTATTGATTAATTCCTCAAAAACATTCAAAACATCAGTGAAATTGGTCTCAATTATACTTAGAGCTCTTTGTAAATCATTCAAAACATTGGTGACATCTCTCAAAGTATCAAAAAAAGTGTGTCATTTGAAGAATTGGTAAATATACTTTAAAAAATGAAGTTAAAAAATAATTTAGATATTATTTGTTCAATAATGTCCTTATATCCACAAAGAAAAAAAAATAAAAATCAAAGGGTCCTTCCACTTCATTTTTAACACAAAAGCAACCTCAATGGAGGAGGAGATATTGTCATATTTGTGAAAAATGATATAAAACCAAAATTTGTAAATATAACATGACAACTTGTGGGAATCAATTTCAAACACCTCATCAAAGAAGGCAACTATCTCAATAACCACATCAACAAGGGAAATCTCAACAAAGACCAAAACAACAAGGGTATATTTCTTAAGGTGAATTAAAACCAAATTATGAAGAAGAATGTGAAATAGCACATAAGGTTCTCATGACCAAGGAAGTACCAAAACCAAGAAATAAAGGGGATAGTAAAAAAACTAAGAAACAAGGTGAATTTCAAAAGTGTGTCACCAAAAATCAGTGAAGTTGGAATTTTTTTAAAACTAAGGTCTTTCTTGTAATCAATTCTTAGAAAAGTTGGTGAAGGATACTCTGAAAATGGTGTGACACTTTCTATTGGTATAGTGAGAAGAATGTGCATGGTACTGTTCACCCTTGACATCCTTAAGGTGCAATGTAGAAATAAACAAGAGATTATTAAAAAATTGAAAGATAACCCCATGATGCAAGATGTTTGTTGTGACACAAAGGATCTTCTTCAAAGAATATATTTCAGTCATGGTACTAGTGATTTGAGGTCCATGATGGAAGATGGTTGTTGTGTTACATATGAAATTGTCGAAGGGGAAATATAGCTTATGATACAAGAGATTTAAATATTGTAAAATATGGTTGTATTGGCCATGATAAAGGTCATATTTTTAAAAATGAAAGTGATAATTATTGTTCAAATTATGTTTAAGGTCATTGTGATGATGATTTGTGGTATTTGAATCAAAATGGTGATGAAGAAACTGGGTGCCTTGAAAAGCATACCAAAGGTATTGGTTCAAAAATATTGAGAAAAATGGGATACAATGGTTTAGGCTTGGGAATATATGTGCAAGGTGGGAAGATGCCCATAACACTAGATATAAATCCAAAGAATAAAGGCCTTGGTTATGATGGTATAACATAAAGCGGTAAGACCAAGTTTGTGAAAAGAGAAACCATACAAATATGAAAATATTTCTAAAGAAGGAAGCTATGACACTAAGTTCATGAATAAAGTATCATATGAAAAATTTTCTAGGGCAAGTTGTTGCAGTTATTATGGAAGATCTAGACATGTGACATTTATGTGTTGGAACCTGCATTTTTGTGAGATTTTTGGAGGTCATAATCACTCCCACAGAAAGTGTTGGCATAAAGAGAAAGTGATCAACAAAATACATATGAATTATCAATGGATGAATGTATTAGAATAGGATAAAGGAAAAAAGTTGAATGCTTTCTACAAGAAAAAATGAAGTTTGCTGAATGAAAGAAATGTAAGTTTTCCCATGAAAAATATCTTGGGAATTTGAAATAAGTGATTTCTATATCAAAATATGATCCAAGCTATGCTTTAAAGACTTGCAATGATAGGACCTACAATAAAATATTGTGGAAGATTCCAAAGATATAATTTAATGGTAATTTTCTAGAGGTGATGATCTAAAGATAGATCCAAAGGCTGATCCAAAGGTAATGACAACCGAGAGGTAAAGGACCCAAAGGCAACTCAAAGGCCATGATGACCCAAAGGCAACCCAAGGAAAATTATGACCCTGAGGCAACGACCTAGAGGTAATAACCCATACACTTCTCCAAGAAGGCACACCTAGTGTAGTTTATCTAGATCTAGAGCTAGTAGAGCCAAAGCTAGAGCCACTAAAGCCAAAGCCAAAGCCAAAGCACAATTCTAGTGTACCATCCCAGAATCATGGGGGGTAATAATTTTTATATCAAATAATATAATAAGTGGGGGTGCTAGACTTTATTACGTTAATTGTTTTCATGTATGTAATAATTATAGTTTTGGGGATGTTAATTAGTTCATCTTATATGTGGGTGAATAGAAATCTATTGTGAGAAAGAATGGGGAATTTTGATGAAGGTGAAACACCAAGATGTGAAACATTGAAAGGTATATTGAAAGTAAGAGACACAATTTTGTATAAGTATAATGGTTTTACATGTATTTTCTATGGTGAAATTTTGGTGAATAATAGTTGCAATATCATTTTTTCTTGTTGCTTGTTTCCTCCATTTCCAACAATTTAGCAATGGATTTTGAAAAAGCAAATAATTTTAACTTTATTCACACATAAATAAATCCATAAATGTGTATATTTATAAAACATGCACATCAATTTGACAAGTTGAATGAAATTATAACCGTGTTGCTTGATAAACATTGAAACAATTGCATATAATTTAATGGGTAAATATGTTAGTGTTAATTATTTAGTCTTCAAACTATTATGAAATTTTAAGCTTGGTTTAAGAGGTTATACATTATAAAATATTTTCTAATGAATATATTTATGTATAAAAAACATAAACATTAACTATTTTAGGAACTTGTTGAAATCTTTCACAAAAAAAAGAAAGAAAAACATATTGAACAAAATTGTTTTATACAAATTGTAAAAAATGCATATTTATAAGTTTAATGTTAGGGGTAAAAGTTGGAGGGAGATTATTCAAAGATTAAAAAAAAAGGAAAAAACATGTTACTTAAAAAATATATTGGTTATTTAGATGCAATAATGTTGTTAAGAATCTAAAGCTTACCTTTATTAAAGGTTCAATAACATGGAACTTGATATTAGAGAATTTGAAGAAATATATTAGATTAATAAATGAAGAGTTATTTAAAGATTTAGAAAAATGGAAAATACAATACTTCAAAAATATATAGATCATATGGATGTAATAAAATTGTTAAGAGTGTAAATCTTGCCTTGCATAAGGGTTCAACAACATGGAACTTCATATTAAAGAGTTTAAATGGATATATTATATTAATAAAATAAGGAGGATTATATAGTTTTTTGGTTTTATGCTTGGTTGAAATCTTGTCCTCTTCTTCATAACCCAAAAAAACACACCATTTGTATTGTATAGGTTCTAAAATGAAAAATTATGATGATGTGGGCAACAATTTTATATTTTGGATTTCTGTTAGTAATTTGGTTGAGGGTGAGGAATTCACACAAGCAGTGAATGAACTAGAAAATATATTGACCAAGATATTTTGTTTACCCATTTTTCTATGAGAGGATGAATAAAGTTTAGAATCTATAAAAATATGGTGCATATTCTATCAAGTTGGGATATAAGGATTTAGAGTAATCATAATTATCTACTCCTAATCATTACCTTGTAAAAGTGTTTGCTCAATTGAGGGTATGCTTGAGGCCTAAAAATTATTTTGGTTAGCATTCCAAAACAAAATTATTATACGTAAAAATATTTAAATAAGAAAAAATTAGCAACCTTTTAGGTGTGTATTTCTTTGTTGTTCCTTTACTTCTACCATTTGGAGATACCTTTTCAAAAAATATGAATTTATTATATTGCTTCATTGACATTTGAAGAGTTTTTGAAATATTGGATAAATTATTTTAAAGCTAAAGAATGAAGCATAATATAGAGGATTGGTCCTTCCATTATTTATTGGAACTTATGGATTGAAAGAAATAATGGTTTTTTAAAAAGCAATATCAAAACCATATCCAATTTTGGATTCATATTATTGGTATCTTGTAGAATATTTACAAGCATGGTGCTTATCATGGAATGCATTAGATGTGAAAAAGTATGTGCTAGCCACTTTAATATAGGATTTGAAGATTCATGTAAGGATGACTTACAATAATGGAGTTAACACGAAGGATCTCATTGACTCTTGCTACAATGGAAATTACCAAAATCCAGACTTGTTAAAATCAATTATAATGGTGCTTCTAAAAGGAACCCTAGAAAGGTTGGTGGAAGTGGTGTTCTTTGGTATAATGAATGTAAATTTTTCCTTATGAGAATCATATGGACTTCAAAAACTATGTAGATGTTAGAAAACTTATTATAGGGATCAAGAAATCCATAGAGAAATATTGGATATATATTCAATCAATTGGGATTCAAAAATTATTATTAATATTGTCAAAGAAAAGGATGAAGGGATTAAAATTGGTGTTGTGTTTATGTTTAACCTTGTGCGATGTTTTATTGAGTTAATTCAATAAATGCATAAGATTTTGGATCTCTAATCTGGCTCTTGATCAAGCTTATCAAGGTAAAATTTGTTCAAATTTCAAAGGAAATATCACCTAAAATTATATGCTAAATGCAATCAAACAACAATGCAAGAAAACAAGTTATCTAGCCTAGTATGCTTTTCAACATTGAATGACAGTCTACTCTAAAAAAAATTCTTTTAAGGGAAAATAAGAGATGATGCATCAAATAAGATAGCCTAAAATGCAACCATATGAATTTTTATTCCTTGACTAGATAATTTTGAAGGAAATAATTTAGATCTATGCTAAGATTCTTTGATTTTGCCAAAAATAAATGTGACTAAAGAAAATAAATTTGAACTATTCTAAGGGTTCCTTGATTGACCAAAGTAAATGTGATTTTTGAAAAACTTTATAATAATAGAGATCAAGAATAAAAAAATAATCAAATGTAATAGCCCACCCCTGTTTGTTGTTTTGCCTTTCTGCTTTTTTCTTTTTTTTTGCTGCTTTTTTCCATTTTATTATTTTTTTGTGTTTTTTGCTTGCAAGAAATGAGAATGCAAAAAATGAAATGAAACAAACATCAACTAAATATTGAAATGAAATAAAATATCATATATTATTAACAAGAGGGATTCAGAGGTGCATGTAATGGTCATATAGACTGAAGATGTAGATAATAATGCCAACCCAGATGTTGAAATCCCCTCTGAAGTCAAGCCCAAAAAATTCAAACCCTCGAGCCACTAATGAAAATGCAACCCCAAACTGTACGACCCCCTTGGAATGGTATGCCCAACATAGAAAAATATGCACACCTCCAAAAATATTTGAAATCACCAAAAAGGGTCGCAGAGGTATGCCATCTCCAATGCAAAAATACCCAGAATGAAATGATGTCTTCGTTGAGAGCTGTGAGAAAAAAGTTAGGGTTAGAAGCCCTAATGTGGTACACCAATACTGCAAAAATATGCTACAAATGAAAACAAATGATCTGCAAATAATATCCACTAATTTATCCTTGAATAATATCCAAAAATATTTCCAAAAGATATGCAATAATCTCCAGATGACTCTCCGTTGAAGCACAATTGTAACCTCTATATGAAGCTACCTTCGAATCACCCAGGAGTGATCTCTCACACTCAAATATGATGTTATCTAAGAAGGATTTCGTCATCACAAATATTGAAACCCTTGCACATGCCAAAGTCTCCAGTTTCATGAAATGAGCAAACAAGAATGAGAATGAAATGAAGAAATTTTACTTTTTATATCTCCTCAAGGAGGCTACACCCCTCTTGAGCAGATAAAATTAATTTTAATTTAATTTCATTTCATCCCATTATGTCTCCCAAATGGGGCATCCAATTTTAATTTATAACATTAGACACTTTTTAAATTTAATCCTTATGTCCCCTTTTGACCCCATTCATAAAATACATTAGGAAATATAAAGTTAAATATTTAATTTAATTTTAAGTTATTTCAACGATAAAATATTTAATATTTTGGTCCATGCCACTCGAAACCACCAACCGAGGGTGGAAAATGATACCAAATTGGAAAATACATCAAACTGATCTCTTCGTTTCGTAGGATGATTATTATGCATCAATACCACTCCTATTCCCTCACTAGAAGAATCACACTCCAACTCAAAAAGTTTAGAGAAATCAGGTATAGAAAGCACTAGACATGAACACATAACCTGTTTGAAGTGCTCAAAGAACTTTTGAGCTATATCAGACCACTCAAACACCCCCTTACTCGTCAAATCTATAAGTGGGGCATAATTCTATGAAAATCCCTTAAAAAACCTCATGTAGAAACCGCATAAGCCAAAGACACCCTTAAGATGAGTTAGGTTCATTGGTGTAGGCCAGTCCATGATTGCCTTAATCTTCTCAGGATCAACATGAACACCTTCTGAGCTGATTGACATGAACATCAACTAGATCAACCCAAAACCACATTTGGATTCCTTGGAATAGAAAGACTTTTGCTCCAGAATACTCAGCACCTCCTCCAGGTGTCTTAGGTGTTCCTCCAAAGACCTTTTGTAGACAATATTATCATCAAAGAATATTATAACTAATTTTATCAGCTGCTTACTGAATGCCCTGTTCATACAGGACTAGAAAGTGGTTGGAGCGTTAGTCAAACTGAAGGGCATAACCAGAAACTCAAAGTATTCAAAAAATAATCTAAAAGTTTTCTTCTCCACATACTGCTCACGAACTCCGATATGATGGTACCATGATCTCAAATCAATCTTAGATAAGAAACATGCCCCATGTATCTCATCAATGAGCTCATTTATATGTGGAATTGGGTACATGTTCTTGATTATTTTCTTGTTCAAAGATCTATAATCAATGTACATTCTCATGGTCCCATATTTCTTTTTCACCAAGACACCAAGACAACCGAGGAAGAAAATGGACTCTTACTTGGATGGATGTGACCCATATCTAGTAGCTCCTTGATCACCTTCTCTATCTCATCCTTATGGTGTTTTGAATACCTATAAGAAGTGGTAATGACTGGTTTGGCTCCATCCTAAAGCTCAATGATATTATTCATACCTATCTTAGGAGGTATCCCTAGGGGTATGCCACCAAATACCTTAGAATACTTAGACAAAAGATTCTTAATCTTAGGATGATATTCACCTTTATGATGCTCTATAGTTTTAGGAATTATGAGACATTCTGTGGCCCACTCTACCTGATCATGGCGGAATATTCTCTCCATTATTTTTAGGGACATTACCCTCGTTCCTCCATCTGACATGCCCTGTAAAACTATCTATTTTCCTACTACATCAAACTTTATTTCCATATTCTGTCAGTTCATATAGAACTCTCCAAGGGTACGCAAACAATGCATACCAAACACTACGTCAATATCTCCAACACTTACCACATAAAATCATCATTCAACTCATAATTCCCTAACTAAATATGCAAGTTGGGAATATTCCATGTGTGGGTGAGTATAAAGCCATCAAATACCATCACCTTGAATCTTTCAAACTGTTCTAATTTGATTTATCTTTTGGCCACCATACCCTCATCAATAAAGTTATGTGTAACACTTGTGTCAATGAGAGTAATGACTCACTGTCCATTTATGACACCACGTACCTTGAAGGATCCAACCTTATGAAAACTATAAAGTTGAGCTATTGTACCTTTAGGTTTGGGCTCCCATTCAACCTTTTCTTCCAAAATTTCTTCGTCACTATTATTCGACTCAGCTTGCTGTTCTAAATTTTTTGATTCTATTTAATCATCTAAAAAGTATTCAATCTGCTTAACCTTAGCCTAAACTGAATACTTGTGAGATGGGTCCCATGGTTGCCTGTAGTAGAAACATAACTTCTTCCTCCTAAGCTTATTTAGTTGATCATTATCCAATCTATTTGGAACTTTCCTTTGTTGCAAGGTAGCCTTCTATAAATGTCTCTTATCCTTATCTTTTCTGCCCAAAAATGATTGAAAGGAAATTTTATGCTTTGGAACAACAAACTCCATGTTACGTGCCTTTTTAATGGCATCCTGTAATGAAGGGGGATCAAATGCTTTAACCCAACATAAAAGTGGCTCTATCAGTCCCTCATGAAAGAGAACTACAAGTATCATATCAATGATGCTAGGAACCATAATTGAGTCTCTAAAATTCTGCAATGTATGGCTCCACAGATCCAATTTGCGTCAATTGGGCCAGCTCTCTAAAGTGCAGCTCTGGATCCTTCCTATAAAATATCTCAATGAGTTTTTTGGTAAACTCATCATATGTAGTGATTAACCCATATCCCAAGGTAATAAGACCATCTTACCACCACTTGTGAGCAACTCCATCCAGATGTAAAGTAGCGAATTTAATTGCCTCATCCTCTGACATTGGCCTAAGAGCCAAATAATTATCAAGCTTTTGCACCCAAGCTCTAGTTGTGCTCTTGTAACTGCCATCAAAATGAGGTAAGGTAACCTTACCCAAGGCATGCTGAAAATCTCTCTACACAAGAGGTCTCATCTGCTCAACTCTACCAATACCACCCATGTAATCAACTCTCTTTTGGTTCATAAATTCATTCAAGGATAAATTAGAATGTAGGTCTACAGAAAGTGTTGAATACTCAGCCCACACTTTTTTCATATTGTTAGTTACTAGTGTATGTTCTTATTGTTGTGTTATTGCCTCCTCTCGAGGTGTAAAGGTAGGTTGTATGGGTCTAAGGACCGATCCTGCTGCTACTGTGTTACTATATCTATTATTTTTCTGGTGATGGGAGGAACTCGCCTCACTATTTTATGTAGGAATGACTGAAGGAGTGAACTGGTTAATATTTCCCAATATTTGTGACATCATCTCAAACATACCTTTGAACTTCTTTTGAATGAAATCACCAGGATATTCTATATCAGCACACCCTTTATCCCTTTTTGATATTTATCCAAATAAATCTTCACTACCACTGGACCCCTCGAAATGTATTCCAAGGGTGTTAGAAACTGTTTCACCCTCTGGGGCTGCTAGAGGTTGCCAACGTTTCCTCTATCCCCTTTTGTAATACCTCCTTTCTCTTTCACTCATGTGCAAAAAAATCTAGTTTAATCCACAGGATGGTAGGAAAACTCGCTTTGATACCACTGTAATAACCCACCCCTATTTTTTGTTTTATATTTCTACTTTTTCTTTTTTTTTGTCTACTTTTTTTCTGTTTTATGAATTTATTGTGCTTTTTGCTTGCAAGAAACGTAAATGCAAAAAATGAAATGAAATGAACATCAAATAAATATTGAACTGAAATGAAATATCATATATTATTAACAAGAGAGATTCATAGGTATATGGAATGATCATATAGACCGAAGATGCAAATAATAATGCCAACATAGATGTTGAAATCCCCTTTGAAGCCAAACCCAAAAAATTTAAACCCTAGTGCCACTACTAAAAATGCAACCTTAAACTGTACGAACCCCTTGGAATGGTATGGCCATCATAGAAAAATATGCACACCTCCAAAAATTCTCAAAATCACCACATAGGGTCCATCTCCAATGCCAAAATACCCAAAATGATTTGATGTCTTCGTTGAGAGTTGTGAGAAAAAAGATAGGGCTGGAAATCCTAGTGTGGTACGATCAATACTGCAAAAATATGCTACAAATAAAAACAAATGATCTGCAAATAATCTCCACTGATTTCTCCTTGAATAATCTCCAAAAATGTTATCAAAAGATCTACAATAATCTCCAAACAACTCTCCGTTGAAGCATAATTACAACCTATGTATGAAGTTTCCTTTGAATCACCCAGGAGAGATCTCTCACACTCGAAGATGATTTTCTCTGAGAAGGATTTTATCCTCACAAATCTTGAAACCCTTACACAGGCCAAAGTATCCAATTTCATGAAATGAGCAAACAAGAATGAGAATGAATTGAAGAAATTTCACTTTTTATATCTCCTCTAGGAGGCTACGCCCCTCTTGGGCAAATAAACTTAATTTTAATTTCATTTCATTTCATCCCCTTATGTCTCCCAAATGGGGTGCCCAATTTTAAGTTATAACATTGGACACTTTTTAAATTTAATATTTATATCCCCTTTTGACCCCATTCACAATACATTAGAAAATATAAAGTTAAATTTTTAATTTAATTTTAAGTTATTTCAACGACAAAATATTTAATATTTTGGCCCATGCCGCTCAAAACCACCAACCAAGGGTGGAAATGGATACCCAATTGGAAAACTCATCAAAGCCATCTCTCTGTTTCGTAAGACCCGCCATGAAATGACTTACTAAAAATAGTAAGTGAAGCCCAAAACACCCCAAAACACTCCAAAAATTGGCAACCAGCAATAAGCAACATGCCCAAGCATCAAACTCATTCCCAAAAGGCTCACACACACAACCATTAGCCTACGGGAACCCAAGAGTAGGCTAATACAAGCAAAAAATTGCTAACTAATTAGAGAGGGGATATTACATCAAAGGACAATGAGTAGGAAGTTCCAAGTGGTAGAATTACCTATTCTAAAGGTTGAACAAATTTACCACAAGTGCACAAATTTGCCACTGGCATTTTTGTCAAGGCCTGCTAAAATTTATCACCTACAAAAATTAAGCAAAAAAAAAAATTATCTATATTTTGGGGTCTATCTAAGTGCAATGAGTTGATTTCCTATCTTCCTAGCTAATTAGACCCCCTTTGGTAACACAAAATCAAATTTGGACCTTGGATTTGGAGGCAAAAGTTGAAGTGACAAATTCACAAGTGAAAAAATTACCACTAATAAAAATGCCACAAGTGACAAAAACAACGCAAGTGATAAAAATTCCACAAGTGACAAAAACACCACAACTTGGCAAAAATGTCATTGGCATTTTTGTTAGGGGATGATTATGTAAAAATAGAGAGTCAAATTCGCCAATGGCTTTAGGAAGTGGTAAATTTGTACCTACAATAAAGTTTTGAGGGTTTGGGGAAGAAATTTAGGATCAATTGGATGTAACTTGTTCTAAGTCAGAGAAAGGGGTTAAAAACCCTAATTCCTAGGGCCTGGTACTTAGGGATTTACAACATTTTGGTAAATGACTACCAAATTTCCCAAAATTTGCAATATAATTAAATGTGGTAAAAGGGAGTATGAAAGAGTAATTGGATGTTTGATTATGCTTCATATGGGAATGTGAAGGTGTCTAAAAGCCTAAATAGATAACTAGAATGTATAGAAAATAGGATGATAGGATTATAAAAGACAATACAACCTACGTTATGACAAATGAGATGCTATAAAATGAATATTATGAAGAAAATAAGTGATATGTTTTTAAAATTTAAAGAAATCTATAGCAAATATTTGAAGGTATTTTTGAATAAAAGAGGATTTGAATATGAACAAAATAAACTAAATGCTATAACAAAACAAGTAAAGTACCATTAAGCCTATGACAATGTTAGCATGAGATCAAAATAAGCATGGAAAACATATAAATGAAGGAGATACTGAGATTGCAACAAAACTTAATTATAGAGCATGAAAAAATGAACTTTAATAGCTAAATGAACATGTATGTATGCAAGTAAGATGAATGTGAGCATATAAAAATGATCAAAACATAGATAAGCCTGCAAATAAGACAAGGTTAGATATAAGATAAAATACTGGCAAAAAAATGAATATTAGAGATGAAATGCTCAAATGAGAAGTGAAATGAAGATATAATATGCTAAATAGATAGAAATGAAGCTTGTAAATATAATGTTAAAGAGCATATGAATGATTAGAACATGGTATAAACCTGCAAAAAATGTTGTGTTAAGCAAAATAGAATATATATATGATACAAATAAATGAGATAGCAAAACTAAATGGCTTGAAATTACAAATTAAGAGAGGAGTATGCTAGAGAACAAAACAAAGTAAGAAACCTTGCATAATATGATTAATTATGCAAGAAGAAAAATGAGGCTAATAAAGTAGAGAGACACAAGAAAACTTACTAGAATGGCTGCAAATAGATACTAGATGCATGAAATTACAAGAGAAGCAAATATTAGTGGTTTTAATAATGAAAATCTAACTTAGAAAGTCTAAAATGAAGGGAAAATATATAAAACAAGAGAAATAAAATGGAAATAAGGAGAAATATAGGGGGAACACTACCTAGCAAGATCTCCTTCTTGAACCAAGATGATCCCCTTACCCCAATGCCCTTATGGCTTGCTTCACTTTCCCAAATTCTTGATTAAAGAAAGCTCCAAATGAGATAATGAGAATAAAATCTTGAGAAGACAAATTGGAAGAGTTTTTGATATCTTAGAATTGACTGATGAATACCCTTCCCATGGGCTCTATTTATAGATTTTGGAGGAGGGATTGAGGAGGAAAATTAGGTCCAAGATGCCATTAGGGCATAAGACTAAATTCAAATTTTGTAGTCCGAGGGATGATTTGGAGCATGTGTGATCAAAGGAGGGAGTGGAATGAAGGAATTCACATGCTTTCGGCTCATGCTAGATGATTCTACCAATTTTTACAAAAAAACCACAAGTTAACAAATTTTCCACTAGCGATTTTGTTAATGAATGGTATTTTTTGATAGAAGGCTTAGTTTACTGGTCAAATGACCAAAAATAACTGTTTACAAATTCATGACAAGTGTGCAAAATTTCCACTGGTGAATTTGTCAGCTTGTGACATTTTTGTAACTATCTTGCCTAGGTGCAATTTTATTACAATTTGAGGTATTGTTTGATATCCAAATATAGGCATATATATACTCATTGAAAAGATCTATTTGAGCCAGCTCTAATGGTAGTATTTTTGTAAAGTTTTGAGAAGATTCTATAGGGAATATGATGTCCCAAATATGACCTTACTTTTAAGGCCACAATCATCCCAAATTTGGGCATGAAGAATATTGATTCAATTTGCTTGATCAAAAGGATTGCGAAGACAAGTTAATTGATGAGTTTTAGTAAGCTTCAAAATTGATGAAATGTGCCAAATTTGATGTTCAATTTGCCATGTTTAGCATGTCTTGATGATATGATGTTTGGTTTTTTTATTAAGTATGTTGTTGATTAGGTGCGTCAAAAATGGGTGTCTATAAAAGTTGATCTAATTGGCGGTTAAGAGAGTGAGACATACCACATGAAATTACAAGACCATAAAATGAAAATTGCTTGATAGGAACTTAATTATATATATATTTTTTATGGACGTAAATTTATAATGGTAGAGGATGTGCTTTGAATGTTCTTTGAAGGCATGTTGACTATTGAGTTATGTCCAGACTCTTATTTAAAAATTATATATGCCACAATTGTAATAATGCATATGTATTAAATTACAAAAACATGATTTATTTTATTTCAGGGAATTTTATTAGAACTATTTTTTGGGCTCAATTAATTAAGCATGTTGTAAATTAAAAACCCTACCTATTCAAGTGTATCCAACTTGCATGTTAAAATATAACACATACCCCCGTGTTCCATCTTAAGTAATGTATATGCCTTAAAAAATAAAATATGAAATCTCTTAAAAAGAAAAAATAATATTGACATTCACTCAAAAGATAAGACAATTTATTTTCCTATCCAATGTAGATTTGTTATTATTTAATGATTAAAATCAATACATCATATTTATAATAATATATTTAAATAAAAGTTAAAAAAATAAAAATATTATTTATAGGCTTTAAAATTATTAAAAAGAAATAAAATTAGTACTTAAAAATTAGCTACCTCTATATCATGTTATTAACTTAAGCTAGTTTTATTGAGATAAAATTATTTGTTCTCACTATCATTGACTAGATAAACAATTTCCTTTGTGAGGGGTTTTGATGGTTTAATAATACAATACAATTTATAACAAAAAATGTAGTAAGCAAATTCAAGATATATTGGAAATTTTTATCTGTGTTTTATTATCTATCTCTAAAAAATACCTAAATTTGTTAATGAAAATAAAGGTTGTAGTTTTAAACTTTTAAAAAAATTGTAATTATATTTTTCTTTTAATTGGTTATATAAGATTTGAACAAAATCCACACTTATTACATACATACCAACTTATCATGATATTTCAACATAAAGCATAGATGTTTTACATGAATTAATTATATGTCACCTTGCAAGATTTAAATAAATATTTACAAGGTAGGATCTAGTGTTTTAAACCATTTAATCTCATGTTATTTGATAATTTGTTTTATAGTGTTTTATGAAACCTTTTCACACCATTTGCCTTAAAATTTTGTCCTTTTGCATTCATATTTTATTGAATAAAAGAAATTGAAAATATTTTCATACCTCAATTAATCACTAAGTCACTATATGAAAATCAATAAATTATCTATTTTTATTGGTCCATTTCACAAAGACATCTAACTAATTATGGGAGACAATTACGCAATGTATTGAGACATGCACATGGGTTTGCATGAATGTGATAATAATATAATTTATATTTTTTTTAATTCTAAATATTAATAATAAATTTATAAAATCATAGTTACAAGGCTATAACTCATAAATACTACATTGTAATCCATTTCTCTATGTACATGTCACTTTTTTTTTATTAGGTAGAAGAAGGGGTTTTAGAAGGGTCCTTGAACCTTATATAGAAGGATCCAACCAATAAATAGGTAAAATGGCATGCAGGCCACCATGAGAAACCAAGATCCTAAGAAGAGCATGTTCTCGCAGGAGCTATAGGAGCCAAGGAAACAAAAAATATCGACCAAAAATGAAACTAAACACACCATAATCCCTCACACGAGATTTAAAAATAGAAAAGGCACAAGCTACACGTAGGGGAGGACATAGACTATGGGAAACAAAACAAAACTTTTGAAATTGGGCCTGGGCCTTCTTGTCCATGTGCATTCCAACGTTTCCCTGAGTCATGCCCACTTGGAAAAGCCATCTGTACCAGCTGCTTAATGTTGCTATGCAACTCAACTTTCTATTCAAATTCAAAATATTTGAATAAAGGTATCTCTTCAAAAATAAAACTGTACCATTTCACTCAGCCTTTCCCTCCTTCCAGTCTCCAGTAGATCACTTAATATTTTATCTATTCCTTATATTCATTATCTAGCTGATTTAAACCTTCCATAACTCATTGCACTAGATTGACACACCATTTTGAGAGAGTCCCAAGTTAGCTAGGAAGTTAGCATATTTATTTTCTTCCTTGAAAATATGGTTAAATTGTATCGCTTCGAGAGTTTGAGTTATTCTAATAATTTCATCTATCATATTTACTATAGTCCAAGTGGGAGCATAGTTCCCATTGAATATCCTGATAATTTTTAAGGAATCTCCCTCAAAAATAACATTTCTATAGTTCATAGAGCTCACTTGTAGGACACCTTTGTAGAGTGCTCTAGCTTCTGCCACGTGACTGGTCTGGATTCCTAGATTATCAACAAATGCCAAAAAAATTTACCCATTTGAGTCCCTAAGAACTTCCCCTGTGTACATGTCACTTTCAAGATGAATGTGATGAAATTTAACAAAATCTTCTTTGGAAAGGATGTGAGAAAATTTCTATGTTTTCTCTTTGTTAAGGAAATAGATTTTGTAAAGGAAATAATATTGGAAAGGAAGTCTTGCAAAATTATATAATTATGGAGCAAAACTTGGGTAGAGATTATTCAAACATCAAGGAGTTGAGAAAAGATACTTTACAAATGTACAAATTTTGTTGATCAAACAATTTTTTTAAAGAAATATCTAGAGGCTTGACAACATCAAATTTCATATTTGATGGTTTGTACTTGATAAAGATGCATAATAGGTAGGTAGTCAATGAGGTAGATTCTACATATTTTTGGTTTAATGAATGGTTGAATAATTATCCTCTTATTTTTTATCCCTAATGACAACAACTTGCTTAGACATGTTTAGTATGTAGAGGTTCAAATGTCCACAATTATCTTAATGTGAATAATAAATCTAAGTTATAGATTTGTATTAATAATGTGGTTGAGGGAGAGGACCTCAAACAAATAGTGGATGAGCTTCAAAGGATGCTTCAAGAGTTCTATTTCCTAAGTTTATGTGGAGGGATGAGTTGATTTGGAATCTATTGAATGATAGGTGATACTTGGTCAAGTTGGGATATAAGGTTTTAGATCAATAAAAAATTTCCACCAAATAGTTTTCTTGGAAGAATGTTTGGCCACTTGAGTTCCTCACCAAGGCCTCAACATCCCTTTAGTTAGCAATCTAAAACAAGGTTATAATAGGTGAGATTCTACAAAAAAAAGAGGATATCATGGACCTTTGTAATGCAAACAACATAGACAACACATTTTTGAATGACAATTGTCTCATGATGGTAGCCCTACAAGACTACTAGTTTTCTTGCACAATAAATTTAAAATGATGATAAGTATTTTAGATGGTATCTTGTTGTATGACACATAACTTAAGTCTTTTGTATGACATGCATATTTAATTGTATGACAAGTCTAATTGTATGATTGGTCTAATTGTATAGCAGGTTTTTTAGAAAAGTAATTATTTTATTTTATAAGACTTTTACCTAAGCCACATTATTGATTTTCACTCTTGTGTGTACGGCCATTGGATTATTTCAACTTCAAATAGCTTGATTCAAATGATAATTTTCCCTTATTCTTTTGAATGGTTTTCTAGATTGGTAAGAACATTATTCACATTCTCTTGTTTTATGAACTCATTGATAGCAACACTCCAACCTCCATGCTTCATATTGGACCGTATTTGTTATCTCCTCCAACCTGCATACACCAAATATTATATGGGTCTACCAATTTACCATTCAATAAAATAATTCTCACTCTAACACACACAAAGGGTGAGAAAGGGAATATCTCATATATTATTGCAAGGGAGCCCATAGGCTATATAAAAGAAAACATGGCATTGATTTATTAGGCCAAGATGACTTTGACATTCATTTTAGAATTATCATGGATAATTAACAAAAATGGCTTCATGTTCTTTCTTCATGGATTTCCATTACTTTTATTTCTTCTATGTGTTTTCAAATGTCTCCGTTCTTTCTCTTCTAGCTCTTTTATTTCTTTGTTATCCTCTACATCTATCCATTTATTTCTCTTTTGATTGCTTTATTATTTTATTTTTTCATTATCTCTATAGCCTCATTTTTTCTTCCTCTATTCTATCCCCTTTGCCTTCATTTTGATTTAATATATATTTGAAATAGTTTTGAAACAAAAGAACTTCGACGGTTTTTGAAATGGTCCACCAATTAGTTGATAATTATTGTTTGTCAGTTTGATGCCTTGCATCATACTCGTAAATTAAAAGGAAATGTTTCATGAGCGAAGCTCATGAACATTTTTTGAAGTCTATAATCAAGACTCCGTACTTAATAATATGAAAATCATTCATTCATTTTGCCACTTCAACTGGTTGATTCTTCCAATTGACTAGATATTCATAGTAGACCTTACTTATCATACTCTTGGCCACTCTGGAGTCTATCACTACCTCAATTTCCTCTCGTTGTTTTTTTGGCAGCTGTGTTATCCACTCTTTAGCTGGAAAATTAGATGTTTTATCTTCAATAATCTTAGAATTTTATGGATATAAATCTACCACATTAAATATTGGTGAAATATATATTCCTTATGGGAGCTTAATTTCTTAGGCATTGGTCACAAAATTCTTCAAAATATTACAAGATCCAATCTTCTTCCAATTGAGCTTGGTATAAGTTCCCTTTGAGAATATTTCCTTTTGCAAATGTATCAAAACCAAATCTTCAACCTAGAATTCTTGTGTTCAACACTTAAGGTCAACATGTTGCTTGTATTTCATGTATTCTTTTCCAAGTGGGCTTTCACTTCTTGATGCAAATCTTGCATATATTCAACGAAGTCCTTTGCTACTACACTTTATCTTTGTAAATTTGTTATAACCCACAACTCATATAATTTTATTGGATAATTTCCATATATAATTTGGAAATGGACTTTTGGAGGTTCTTCTATTGACTGAATTTTTATATGTAAATTTTTCCTGTGCCAATCTCGTATCCCACAATTTTGGTTTCTTGTCAACCAAACACCTCAACTCATTTTCAAGTCTTTTGTTCACTACTTCAATTTTTTCATCCATTTGTGGGTGAAAGCTAAATTGAAAATAAATCATGTACCCAAATTCTTCCATAAGGTTTTCCAAAAGTGACCTACAAACTTCACATCTCTCTCAAATACAATATTTTTTTGGAAAACCATGCAATCTTACAAATTCTCAAAAGAGCAAATCAATAATATGAGTAACATAATCATTTTATTGCAAGGTATGAAATGTGCCATCTTAAAAAATCTATCAACAACAACACAAATTGAATCATTCTCCTTTTGTGTTCGAGGCAATTCAAGGATAAAATCCATACTTATATCCTCCCATGGCTTTTTTGGTATCGATAATGGATGATATAACCCAATGTTCTGGATCTTTCCTTTTGCATGATGAAAAACTTGGCAACTTTGCACAAATATTCACACATCCATGCTTATTCATGTTCAATAATAGCTTCCAAAAAGTTATTTCAAAGTTTTATCTATTCCAAAAAGTCCAGCTAATCCTCCACTATGTTTTTCTCTTATTATGTTCTCTCTCATTGAACCCTATGGTATACATAATTGTTGTTCCTTGAACAATAATCCTTTTTGGATGAAATAATCTATCCATAGCATCTTATCTCCTATAGTAAGGTTATTGCAAGCTACCCAAGCTTCCTTAAAGTTCAAATCATCAACATAAAGTTCTTTCATGGCATAAAAAATATTCATTGTGTTTGTGAATAATTTTCTTCTACTCAAAGCATCAACTACTTGATTTGAACAACCACTTCTATGCTTCAAATAAAAATAAATAACTTTTAAGATACTCCACCTATTTTATGTCTTTATTTCATTTTTTTTGGCTTTTAATGAACTACAAAGCATTATGATATGTAAACAATACAAATTATTTTGATAAAATGGACTTTTAGAGGTTCTTCTATTGACTGAATTGTTATATGTAAATTTTTCCTATGCCAATCTAGTATCCCACAATTTTGGTTTCTTGTCAACCAAACACCTCAACTCATTTTCAAGTCTTTTGTTCACTACTTCAAATTTTTCATCCATTTGTGGGTGAAAGCTGAATTGAAAATAAATCATGTACCCGACTTCTTCCATAAGGTTTGCCAAAAGTGACCTACAAACTTCACATCTCTCTCAAATACAATATTTTTTGGAAAACCATGCAATCTTACAACTTCTCAAAAGAGCAAATCAATAATATGAGTAACATAATTCATTTTATTGCAAGGTATGAAACGTGCCATCTTCAAAAATCTATCAACAATAACACAAATTGAATCATTCTCCTTTTGTGTTCGAGGCAATTCAAGGATAAAATCCATACTTATATCCTCCCATGGATTTTTTGGTATCGATAATGGATGATATAACCCAATGTTCTGGCTCTTTCCTTTTGCATGATGAAAAACTTGGCAACTTTGCACAAATCTTCACACATCCATGCTTATTCATGTTCAATAATAGCTTCCAAAAAGTTATTTCAAAGTTTTATCTATTCCAAAAAGTCCAGCTAATCCTCCACTATGTTTTTCTCTTATTATGTTCTCTCTCATTGAACCCTATGGTATACATAATTGTTGTTCCTTGAACAATAATCCTTTTTGGATGAAATAATCTATCCATAGCATCTTATCTCCTATAGTAAGGTTATTGCAAGCTACCCAAGCTTCCTTAAAGTTCAAATCATCAACATAAAGTTCTTTCATGGCATAAAAAATATTCATTGTGTTTGTGAATAATTTTCTTCTACTCAAAGCATCAACTACTTGATTTGAACAACCACTTCTATGCTTCAAATAAAAATAAATAACTTTTAAGATACTCCACCTATTTTATGTCTTTATTTCATTTTTTTTGGCTTTTAATGAACTACAAAGCATTATGATATGTAAACAATACAAATTATTTTGATAATAAGTAATATTTCCACTTATTCAATGCTTTCACGATGTCAGAGAACTCTTGATCGTAAAATAAATATTTCTTCTTGATTCCATTTAAATTCTTTCTAAAATAGGTAATGGGTCTACCTTCTTTATTCAAAACACCTCCAATGGTTGTTCCACTAGCATCACAATCTACTTAGATAACTTTGTTAAAGTCCAAAAACGCTAAAATTGGTTATTCAATGACTTTATTTTTCAATATTTGAAAGCTCCTTTCTATTGCACTCATCTATTTGAACTCATGTCTACCTTCTTCCATTGTTTCCATGATTGGAGCACATTTAAAATTTGTGATGATTTTTTTGTAAAACTTGCCAAACCATGATTTTTTTTTTGCTTCAAACATACTCCTTGGCAACAACAACTCCATAATAGTCTCCACCTTTGCTAGATCTATTTGTAAACCATCCTTATATATAAAAAGTTCAAGTATACCAACTCTTACTTCATAAAATTACATTTATTCAAATTGATTAGAAATTGTTCCTCCTTCAACCTTTGTAAAACTATCCTTAGATGCATTAGGTGTTCTTCCTTCATATTGTTTAACACCAAAATATCATCCAAGTAAACAAGCATAATTTTACCAAAAAAATATTTCAAGACCTCATTCATCAACCTCATAAATATACTAGGTGTGTTTGTCAACCCAAATGACATAAATAACCATTCATACAATCCCTCTTTGGTCTTAAACATAGTCTTCCACTTGTATTTTTCTTTGATTTGAATTTTATGATAACCACTCTTCAAATCAATCTCTGTGAAGTACTTTGCTTCACTCAAACAATCCATCAAGTCATCCATATGGGATAATGAAAACCTATACTTTATTGTGATCTTATTTATTGCTCAATAGTCCATGCACATACACTACTCTCCTCCTTTCTTGGGTGCCAGTACTGTTGTGGTTGTCGCACAACACACCCCAATGTTTGGGAATTCATCTTAAATTTTGTTGTTTATTTGAAATTTTGGTTTACATTGAGTGATTGGTTGAGTTTATCATGGTCTTAGAATTGGAAATCTCTATGATTAATATCATTGCTTCTCATGTGTTTAGCCTCGTCTTTCTTCTTACCAGTAAAGACATATCATTTTTGAATACCACATTGTTATTTCTCCTAAGACCTATCTTGTGGCTCTTTTGTGCAACATAAGCTTAGTTCAAAGCTTTATATCGAATCATTCTTGAATCCAACTCCTTGATTATCCATCGATCAACAAAAGTAGAAAAGAAAAATAAATAAATAAATAAAAAAGAAAAAAGTAATAATATATATATATATATATATACCAAAAGCTTATCATTGTTAAGGTTTAGTCCTCAATATTTTGGATCTCATTAGAAGGACTTTAAAAATTAAATGTAGGGAAAATATGATTGATCTCATTATCGCCCTAGAAAATTCAAGTTTCATTGTTTTTATAGGAAAAGCTCCTTCCGAAAGCTCAATTGGTTAAATATCAAAGTTCAAATTTGACAAATTTACACATGGATAATTTTTAAGCATAATATTCCTTTATCATGTTATTTTTCTATTGACTATTATTCCTTTATCATGTTATTTTTCTATTGACTATTGTTCGATTGATAATGGTTTACTATAATAGTTATTTTTGTGTCTTTACTTAGTAAAGGAATGTGTATATGATAAGTCCACACTTATATTTATTCTTATGTTACAGGTTAGTCTACGTGGAGACGATGACGAACGGGATGACTTGCATGGTGGAGGAGACTGGCGGTGAGGGGAAAGAAGATAATGTTCGTGGGGGGACTCGCTAAAATGTAGTCAATTGGAGTCCATGATGTGCCTTCCATGCTCTTCATTGCCATAGTCGAGGATAACTACGTCTTAGGAGATCTAATTTCCACATTCAAAGCATTGGATGACGCAACGATTGTGTCATTCCACCGAGCTCCTTATCTGGTGGACATGGTGATGACTGTGGTTCAAGGGAAGAATAAAGTTGTGCTTTCAATAGCAGATGGTGGAGAGAAGTCGATGTTCTCAACTTCCACTTTGGCCATTGGTGGAATCACACCGAAAATCTCAGAAGATGGGATTACATTCAATATGGAAACCATATAGATGCTGATATGGACCGATCGATCGCGTATCAGAAAGGAATGAGCACCTAGGCGAATTGGGTAGCCACAACTACACAAAAGCGAAGAAGCTTGACGGTTCAGCATGTTGTTTTAAAAACCAAAAAGGAGTTATTTGTAGACGATCGAATGAATTTTTGTGTAGAAAAGGGGGATTATATTACCATTTGATTATCAGAAAAACAATGCAGTTCTATACCTGGTAGTGTGTAAGAGGACATATTGAAGGTGTTGTTGTGGCAATGTCATTTGGAAACAATGCTTTCACCCAGACCATGGTTGTATTTAATCCTTAGGTGCCATGAAATCACCACCACACGAAATGCTGGAATAGTATTTGTTCTTTTGGGTTAAAAGGCATCGAAAGGGTTCATTTGGTAATATATCATGGCTCACCGAGTGCATTCAAAGGTAAAGCAATACCGTTAAGCGTTTACCACACTTCGTTAAAAAACCAGGCAACAATACTTATTTAGGGTTTTAAAGCCAGAATTAGTAGATGCAACCAGTTGTGCTATCTCTGAAGTTGTCTTCCCTGGAGAACAATCACATTCTTCATCCCATAGTTATACTTCAAATGATAAATGTGCGGATACCATCAACACGTCAACAAATGCAGGAGGTTCTGATTCTCATCAAGAGTCTATGGTAAATTTATTGCCATTAGGATAACAGTATCCTTCACAAAACAGTCTTTCCAAAAAAAAAATTAAAGACGAGGTAGTGACGAATTATTAACAAGAGGAGATGAATTTGATCCTTTCGTAGAATGCATTGACAATGGATCGCCATCATTATATCTACAAAGCAGCCTATGCATGAGATATCATACAAGATGGGGCAGTATCATCGTCTTATTTTACGCCAGCTTCTCTAGTTAATGACAATGGGAGTTTATTTTGGGAATACAACCCTCTTCGCTTACAGTATCTAGACGATGACATCCATAGTAGGGACCATATTTGATATTGTTTACCATCCTTGATATTGGTCTGACAAACCTTCAAATAGGTGTATATTTGAAAGTGGACGTTAGCACTTCGACCAAGAGCATCTATGGAAATTTAACATCCATCGAGTTTGGGGATGTGACAAGGATGACATAGTCGGGTTTCTATAATGAAAGCACACTAAGTAGGGACACGTGGCCAACAGTGTATGAAGGTTTCAATTGATTCGACAATCAGCATTGTATGAATAAGAACATGATTCCAAAATAGAAGCTTAAGATAGCTCCATTCTTAATGGAATATTACATGTTCAACAAAGGGAAACGAACGCTTAGAAGAAAGCGTTACAAAATGAAGAGCCAAACGAAGGGACAAGAAGCGAGGAATTTTCTTTTGAAATTTTAAATCCAATGGAGGGCACAGAGAATAGGTCAAATATTTCTTTGGTAGAATTGTACATTTGAAACCGGATTTTACTGGAAGCTTTCTCCTTTTAAGTTTTTGGACTGCACCATTTCAACATTGGAAACCATTGGAACACGATATTCTGCACTGTATTTCATTTTGAAAATTCTTTTATTGACAATATATTGGAACTTTTAGTAAGTTTTACGAATGCTGATGGTAAACTTACCTTTTAAAAAAATATATTATGCCCTTTTCCCTCAGAATATTGCACCACATTAATGTTGGACTGCATGATTACGGGTTAAACTAATGCTAGTTTAATGCAGGATATTGATGTATGCTAGTTCGATGTGAAATTTTAAAGCTAACAGTGACTTGTTCATTTTATTTTATTTTTCTCTAACCCTAGACCTTTTACATTTTTTTATCTCATCAAATAAAATATATATATATATATATATATATATATATATATATATATATATATATATATATATATATATATAAAATCTAAAAAAGAAAGAAAAAAAGGAAGCATGGCAATTACAAAGTTAAATTTTCAATTCTCAATTTACACATTTTAAAGGAAATTTAAAATTCCAAATTTCACATAAGTTCACATTTTTAAAAGGAATTTTGCAATTTCAAGTTTCACATAAGTTCACATTTTAAAAACAAATTGCAATTTCTAATTTTATGTAAGTTCACATTTTTAAAAGGAATTTTGCAATTTCAAAATTTGCACATATGTTCAAACAAGCAAATTAGTTTCATTTTATGTAAAAATGGAAATTTCAATAAATTCCAAATTCTCATTAAAATGAACAATTAATGTGATATTCCAAATTTTCAAATTGCAAAGTTAGATTTTAGTCATTTTCTTTTATGCTCAAACAAAGATTAACAAAGGAAGATAAAATATGCTTAACAAAGGAATATAAAATCTACTTAACAAAGGAAGATAAAATTTGTTAACAAAGGAAGATAAAATTTGTTAAAATTTGTTAACAAAAGAAGATAAAATCTGCATAACAAAAGAAGATAAAATGGATTAAATCACCATTCTAGGATTGTCATTTCAAAGTAGGTAGATGATCAATAATGTTTCATTTTTCACAAGTTTCATGAATAACAAAGAACAAAGCAAATAAAATTAATACCAAACCACAGGCCCCTTGTTAACAGTTACTTGCACCTCTAAGGTATTCAACGTATTTGTTAACAGTTACTTGCACCTCTAAGGTATTCAACATATGTTAATATTTTCACAAGCATTCAAGCACATTTTAAGCAATTTAGCAAACATGAACCTTGGAGAAGTTTTAAATTTCTTTGCAAGAGAGGGTTTTCTGATAATACCCTGACTGTGATGGTGATTTTACAATTGGATAAAATTATCACTCAACAAGTATAATTGGTACTACACATGGGCTTAATCTCTGCTTGATCAACCCTTTGTCCAATATCTCTTGGACTTGTCTCTTCATCTCTTCATTCTCCATAGGTGTCATCCCATAAGTTGCCTTAGTTGGCAAACTTGCTCTAGGTATGAAGTATATCTGATGACTAATGCTTCGCATAGGTGGTAATCCATCGGGTATATTTTGAAAGAATATCATCATATTATTCCAAGAAATCCTTCACTTAATGTGGAATGTCATCCATCTTATTAATTGTCCCATATTTTGTGGCTTTGGCAATGAAATTAAATATGCTTTCCCTTTCTTCATCCCCTTCAAGAATTATTTTTGAAAGATCAGGTTAACTTTAGAACTACTACACACTTATTTTCCCTTGTCATTTAGTGCACTTAATCTATCTCTTATCATGTTTTTCAATAGTATAGGTTCTCACCCTACATAATGCACTACCTTTCTATCAAATTGCCATGGTCTTCCCAATGAGATATGACAAGAATCCATAGGCATATCATCACATAGTATCTCATATTTGTAAATACCAATTTTAAATTTTGCAATACATTGTTCATTCACAAAAAATTGATGTCCCTTTAGTAGTCATGAGATTTTTTACAAATTTGGGTGTTCAATCTTCTTCAACCCAAGTGTTTCTACCATATTTGTTGACACTAAATTGTATGTGCTTCCACTATCTATAATCACCTTACAAAACTTACCTCCTAGTTTGTAAATCATACTAAATAGATTGATTCATTGCTCAGGTTCATGCACCTCCTTTGTTGGTTTCAACAATACCCTTTTCATCATAAGGGATTCTCCTTATTTTGGTTCCTCCATGTGCTTTGGTGAGGCTACACTTTCTTCATTTGCTTATGTCATATGGCTATGGTCTTCCTTTCCACGCCTACTAGTTTATTATGTTTGAAGACATTTATATGCCTAATGGCTAGCTTCTCCACATCTATAACATTTTTTGGAAAATCCCTATCCCTTCCTCTACCATAGCCTCCTCTTTCTCTTGTGAAGTCTTTACTTTCTCTATTATTCTGATAAGTACTTGCTTATCCCTCTTGATTTTTTTGTCCTCTTTCAATGTTAGTTTATCCTCTTCCTCGAGATAATCATCCTCCTCATCTTCCACTATTTTATTGTCTTTGCATCAACGTTTCCTCTATGTTAAGAACATAATGATATACCTCTTCAATAGTTCTAATTAGAATTATATCAATTTAATCTTGTATGGATAATCTTAGTTTATTTATATACCTTATAATCTTCTTCTCATCATATTCAATGACCTACTCTTATGGTCAATTTATAGAATTCCTCTGTATACTCTTTTACATCAAACTCCTTTTGTTTGAGGTTTTGGAGTCTTCTAAACAACCCTATCTGAAAATTAATTGGTAGAAACATTAATTTTAATTTAGCTACAAACATTTTCCATGTTTGAATTATATCTTTACCTTTTCATTGTCTTTCTGTTTGGACATGCTCCCACCAAATTGAAGCATGTTCCTTCAACCGTGTACAAGAAAATTTGACCCCTTTTGGATCCCCCATAGATTCATAATCAAAGAACTTCTCCACATCCATTATCCAATCTATTAATTCTTAAGGATTCACATTTTCATTAAAATTAGGAGTATTCATATTTGTCTTATGTCCCATGTTTAAGATTGTCCAAATCAATTGTTCTAGTTGTCCATGTGACTAGTTTTCTCTTCTTCATTATCACTAATCTCCTCAAGAGAACACCTCTACTTTACGTAGTCTTAATCACATCTAACTTTGCGGTAATTCCTCTTAGCATTTCTGCTATATCCACATGTTAGGTCCTAGACTATGTAGTCTTCCTCTTCCTCATTGTGTCATCTTCCTCTAGTACATATTGTAAATCTACTTTGATACCAAAAATAATGCAAATAATAAATGCAACACTTTCCTTTAAATGAAAACCATATCATGACAATAGTCCTACATGACTATGAGTTTTCTTATACGACAAGTTAAATGATGATAAGTCTTTGCAATAATACCCTGTTGTATGACACACAACTTCAATCCCATGTATAACAGTCTAATTGTATAAAAACAAAGTTAATGGTATGACAAGTCCAATTATACAGTTAGTTTAGTTGTACAACAAGTTATTTTGAATGGTAATTATTTTATTTTATAAGACTTTCATCTAAGCCACATTATTGACCATCACTCTTGTGTGTACGACCATTGGATTCTTTCAACTTTTAATAACTTGATTCAAACGATAATTGTTCGTTATACCTTTGAATGATGTTTTGGATTTGTAATAATGATATTCACATGATCTTATTTTATGAAGTCATTGGTAGTGATACTCCAACTTCTATGCTTCACATTAAATTATCTTTGCTATCTCCTCCAACCTACATACACCAAAGTTTGTATGAGTCTACAAATTTATCATTCAATAAAATAACTCTCACTTTGACACACACAAATGGTGAGGAAGGGAATCTATCATATATTATTGCAAGGGAACCCATAGGCTGGAAAAAAGAAAAAAATTACATTAATGTATCAGGCCAATATGTCTTCGATGATCATTTCATAATTGTAATGGATAATTAACAACAATGACTTCACATTATTTTTCCTTGGATTTTCATTTCTTTTCTCTTCTCTACATTCTCGGATGTCTCATTTCTTTCTCTTCTAGCTCCTTTATTTCTTTGTTCACCTCTACGTTCGTCCACTTCTTACCTTTCACCTCCTTCTCCCCTTCTCCTCTAACTACTTCGTTATTTTCATTTTCCCTTGCTTTTGCCACCTCGTTTCTGCTTCCTCTTCTTTTTCCCTTTGCCTTCATGTTGGTTTGTTAGTTACGATTTTGAAACAAAGGAAATCTGATGGTTTTTGAAACCATCACCAATTGGTTGATAATTATTGTTTATCATTTTGATGCCTTGCATCACTTTGAGGTGTGGATTCTATAAGAAGGATTAAGAAACATTAAATTATTTACTTCTTCATTTTCCTTTTGTTTATAATACTTAGGGTTATCTTTTTCAAAAATATTAAAATATATTGGACAACTCCATCAACATTGAAAGAGTATGAAATATTAGATTAGTTATTTTAAAGTAAGGACTATGCATTTTTTTGAAGATTGATCTTGCCACTATTTATTGAAATTTATAGCTTGAATAAAATAATAATTTTTTTAAAAATAAATCTCAAAATGATGTTCAAATTTGGAATCATATTATTACCCTCCTTATAGAAAGTTTAGAGAGAAGGCACTAATCATGGGAAGTCTCAAGTGCTAAAAATGAAATGTCTAGAAGTTGGATTTATCAAAATTAATACTGATGGTACTCTTAAAGGAATTAAAAAAAAAAGTAGAAATAATATTTTTTAAAATAATAAAGACAATATTCTTATGACTTAGAATCATATGAAATATGAACTAGTAACAATGTAAAGGCTAAGACACTTCCTCTAGGCATCCAAATTGCCATTGGAAATGGATGAAAATGTATTTCAATTAATGGGTATTCACACATTATTATTAATGCTATTTAAAAATTTGAATGTGGAGATTGGATAAAAATTAACCTTATTTTTGCATGTCCATCAGTTATTTTTTTGAAGGTAGGATCGTGTAAATGTTAACATATCCATAAAGAAGGAATGTGTTGATCTTAACCTTAGAAAAATCAGATTTTAAAAGGTAAGGGGTGGAATGAGATTTTCTCTCTTCATGAAAATTATATCAACAAATTAATTATAAAAATATAGAAGTTTGAGAAATATGAAGAATATCTCTAGTAAAAAAACAAATGAAGAATATTTTTCATAAAAAAACAAGTTGTAAAATGAAAATGGTTTTTAATAAAAATCACATGTAATTTATTAAATTAAAAATGAATCAAATAACATGAAATTAAATAAATAAGAACATAAATTCAATAAATAATTGAACATAATGTGACTTATTATTATATATATTTTTTGATTTGGTGAAAGAAGGGGTTTTGAAAGAATCCTTGAACCTTTTACAACAAAGAAGCAGAAGCTTCCAAGGAAGAACCAAGAGAAACCAACAAGGAGTGAACCCACCTAGGGGAGTCAAGAAACAAGCACAAACTTAAATTGAAAACCAACAATTGTTCTAAAAACAATAGGGGCCTCCCTTGTTCTGGCTCTAAGTTGTACACAAATTCAGCACCCCAAACTTGTAAAAAACTTCATATGTTATTTAAAGCTTCAAGAAAAAAATTACATTAATAGAAATTGGGATTGGATCTCTTTCCCCTAGCAAAGGGCTGAGAAGGTTGACAATTTCCAACATCCATCTCCAATAGAGGTTGAGAGCCATTGGTGATATCTAACTTCGTCTTCTTTTTCCTCAGAGCTTTAATTGATGGTCTCCCAACATTATGCTTTACCCCAACATCTAAAAATCCCTTATTGTAAGAATTTTTAGATTAGGGACAAGAAATCCAAGAAATGTTTTGGGGGACATTTATGACTTCTGGTTTTAGGGCTCGAGGACCCTTTATTCAGTTTCACCACTCTTTTCACATGAGTGTATGGGGGGAGGAGTTTACTGAATCTAATGAAACATCTAGCCAAAGGAGATTGAGGCCATCAAAGGATTTTTGCTAAAACAATGGGATTAGTGAAGAAGGGACACTTACCTATTTAAAGTGTTTTTGAATTTTGGATTCAAAAAATATGGAGGTACATCATGGTATTCAACCAAGGGAGGCATCTCACCCTAAACGGGAGGCATCTCACCCTAAAGGGGAGGTACAACATGACCTTCAACCAAGGGTGGCTTCTCACTCTGAACAACCTCAGATCCCAAAATATCAACTTCCTCAACTTGCTGGAACTCAATGGGCTCAAATTCTTAGCTATTTTTCTTGGCCACATTCTTCAGGGGCTTCTCTTGGCTAGATTTACCTTGTGAATTTATCCTCTTCGAGGGTTCCTCTTGAGAAAATTTACCCTTCGAGCTTGTCTTTGTCGAAGAACTCAACACTAATTTCTTCATGGGGCACTAACCCAAAATATGACCAATAGATTTGCAATTGGTGCAAAAATTAGGGCGATTCTCATACACAATGGGATAGGTCCAGGACCAAGCTTGAAGTGATCTTAATAGAGAATGGAATATTAACTTTTAGATCTGCATTTATGCACATTCTTGCATAAATTAGTCTTGATTTTGCTCTAATTGTGACATCCATAGAATCAGTTCACCCATCACCTTGGCTATAGCATGAAAAACATGAACATGCGAATACTAAAAGGGTAAGTTGGGAAGTCTAACCCAAAGAGGAGCTGTATTGATTTTCTACATATTAGGGTAAAAATCTGGGCTAGAATCCACCTTCACAAAGGACCCACCTAGAATCCTCTTCACAATTGAAATTGAACATGAAAAAATCTTTGAGAAAAGCGACCATATCCAGATGACCCTAAGGCCTCCATTTGATAAAGTTCACCTTCTAATATCATCCAAATTTGACCGAGGACCCAAAAAATTGCCCACCAAATTGAAGGCCCCATCCTTCATCGTGAGCTTAGTCAGGCCCTCATAAACAAATAGGGTGTCTTCAAGTGGAAAAATATCAAAAACAACATTCAAAAAACATAAACCTGAATGAGATGAAACTATCGCTATAAATGAAGATCCGACACCAGGATCGAAGGGCTTTTGGAGTGAAGCCCCCAGAGAGATCCTATTCATAGCACCACCTGGTAGGGAACCCACACCCGCCAAAGGACCTACCTCTCCACTTGGTGAAAATACGTGATCTACCATAGGGTCGACAAGACCATCTTCGTACTCACCTTTTTTTTTTCCTCCCCAAAATCTTCACCCACCATCTTCTCACCATTCTCGCTACCCTGGACATCAATCTTGCAACCCTAAACTCCATCCCCGCTACCCTGAACACCATTCCTCTAAAAAAATAAGTTAAAAAAATATTGAATCCATCGATATTTGAAAGCTTTGATGTCCATCATTGAGCAAAGCTAGAAGTCGTGGAATGCAATGGAAGACAATGGTGCACTATGGATTGCAATGTTTAACACTCACGTCCCGCTACAATAAACCCTAGCTTTAGAGTGAATTGTCATCATCATCGCTTTAACTTATTCATATACCTTTATTTGAAACTCCTTCGTTCCATTTGTTCAACCCAAATAAAATAAATAATATTTTTATTAAAATATATCTTCTTAATGTAATTGTGTGGCATAGTAAAATATGTAATAATACAATACAAAATAATCAAGATATCCATAATTTAAAAGCATATAACAATCTAATGTTCAGAACTCAAAGCAGCCCTAACAAATGGTTTTTCAAAGCCACGGTCACGTTGTAGAAAAATTTGGAATTTAGATCCCTGCTAACATGACAAGTGTGAGTCAATACTAAGGGTTCATATATAGAATTTTTTTTACTAAGAGGACAATATGAATGTTTTATGGTTATTATGTATGGAGTGGTTTTTATTTAAGGAGCTTTATTACATCTCATCATATGTGTTTTCCGATGAATCTCGGACTTTATCTTTTCTCTTTTACCTTCATTGTGCTAAAAAAAAATTTCATTTAAAATTTGTCTTTAGTTAAATTAAAATAAAATTTGTTCTAGGAGATAGTGTAATGGATCCGGATTTAGTTCTTTTTGGAAGGTCTAAGGTTCAAACCGTGGTATGGGCGAGTGCGAGGAGTGGATGTGTGGTGGTTGTGTGTTAACTTTCCTCATAAACATAGCTCTTGGCTTTACGAGGGGTCATGGTCAAGAATTTCTCACACTAACCAAATTAAAAAATGAAATTAAAATAAAATTTATCAATTATAAATTAACTTAATTTTTTAAAATATATATTTTTTTGTTAATAATAATTTTATGTAAGGTATTACATCGGTTAAAGAGGAAACACTTTTTGGTAAAAACGAAAGATAAATAATATTTGAGCTTTGTTGTAATACCATTTTATATGGTGATGATGTAAACCCATCTTAATCCCATATAACTTATTTAAAAAATAATAATTCTATATAATAAAATAATAATATTAAAAATTACTTCAAAACATCTTATTTTAAAAATATTATATATTCATTTTATTTTAACGAATTTAAAACAAATCAAACACTATTTAAAAATATATATATGAAATATATATATAATTCAAAACTTTTAATTTTATTGAAATCATAAAAAATGTATCCTTTCTGCAATTTCGTGAATTATAGGAGAAAGAGAGTTGCTGCGAAATTGTGACGTTAGTGCAGTCTTACCTGTCGTTGGAAAGTACGGGAAAATTGAGACAAGCACTCGCACAGGCTTTGCGCTTAACAATAAGAAAATAAAAGGAGTGGGTAAGACTACAACGAGAACATTGGGACGGGTAATCCTTGACATCTGACTATAACATATACAGTTATCAAATTCAATCTGTATTGATATGAAAATAAAAGAGATCCAATCTGTATAGATATGGAAAATAAAAGAGTTGGTACTGATTAGACAGACTACAGCAAGAACGTTGGCCAAGGAATGTACAAGTGATCAAATTCAATCTGTATAGATATGGAAAATAGAAGAGTGGGTGCTGATTAGACAGACTACAGAAAGAACGTTGGCCAAGTAATGTACAAGTGATCAAATTCAATCTGTATTGATCGAGTGTGTACTGATTCGACAGAGTAGAGCAAGAACAATGACCAAGTAATCCTGACTATAACATATACAACTGATCAAATTCAATCTGTATTGATACGAAAAATAAAGGAGTCGGTACTGATTCGACAAACGACAGCAAGAACATTGGCCAAGTAATCCTGACTATAACGTATACAAGTGATCAAATTCAATCGTGAAAAATAAAGGAGTCGGGTACTGATTCGACAGACTACAGCAAGAACATTAGACAGATATATCATAACATCCAATTGCTTCATTTATTTTTGATTGCTCAACCTTATTTATTTGGCTATACACAATGAATTTTTACGTTTGGAAGTTTTGTTAGTGTGCCCTAAAAATCATAATTTCTTATAAGTTTTTTTCTTCAACTTATGACGTTTGAAAACTTTAAAATTAATAAATAAATATATATATATTTGTTAGAAGATTATTTTTAACTGTTGGATTAAACGACCATATTTTCAAAAAAAATAAAATATAAATATAATATTTTAAATAAAAAATTAATTGATATTAAAAGTATTTATACTTAAATTTTTTTATAAAAACATATCTTGGTGAATAATGTAAATCTTTATATATGATGATTTTGTGATCAATTGTTTTTGAATTCTTGCATAAATATTTATTAATAAAAGATATAATTTGTATAATTTTTTTTAATATATTATAATTTTTTATTTTAAATTTATAATTTGTGTTCGATAGTTTTTATGAAAACATTGTTTATATATCTTTAAAAATTATGTAAATTTTCATATATATATATATATATATATATATATATATATATATATATATATATATATATGATTTGTTGATTATTTATTTTTGGATAAGTATTTTATACAAACATTTCTGTGAAGAGTATAATTTTTTTTTTTTTTAATGAAGGGGTAAAAAATTATTGATAAAAAGTTTGGATTACAGAGTACAACTGATCTTCCAATCAGGGCTCAAATAAACAACCAAATAGGCTAAAACCACTAGACTAGAATGACACCCGAAAAAGACAACAATAATAAACCACATTAAGTCTGTACATCCTTGTGGATCAACTCCCATAGGCGTTGAGAGTCCCCAGACGGGAGACTCTCTCAATTATCGATACTCCAAGGATCCAGCAACTCAGAAGCCCTTTTAGCCAGTTAATCAGCAACCACATTCCATTACCTTGGAATGTGCACAAAGGATATAAATTCAAACTCTTCACTCATTATGAGAATCTGAACGACTACAAAGGCCAACTGCCAATTAACTTCCTCCACCCTTTTACTGTTTAAAATATTAACCACAATTTGAGAGTCATACTCGTATATAATCCTATGCCAGCCAAGAGAAAACCCCCTCCGCAGGGCCTCAAGAATTGCAAGAGCTTCTATTAAATTGTTGGATTGAACACCTTTATAAATTGAAAAGAAAAAAATGACACCACCAATAGAATTTCTCCCAACATCGCCAATGCCAGCATGTCCAGGATTACCTCTGTACAATCCATCAATATTAATTTTTAAAACTCCTCTAGGGGTGGCCTCCACCTACCATCTCTCCTAACCTTCTTGCTGAGCTGAGGAACCTACCAGGGCTAGAAGAGTTCACACCATCCCCAAAGAGAGAAGGGCTTGTTGTACCTTCTCCTCCTTAGAATCCAAAATAGGGTCCACATCATATTTGCTATGGATGGTTTCCTGAACCATATACAGGATCCTTTACCAAATATGTTGAACAGCCAAATAACTGCCCTAAAATATGCGTTAGTTTCGTTCGAGCCAAATTTTCTAGATGATGCAAGAAGGGCCCAAATTCCAAACCACCCAAAGGAAGAAGGCCTTAACCAAAGGTCTGCCCAGACTACTCCAAAACTCCACTAGGGGTAGCACATGAAAACATGGATGGTTCCAGGCACTCCACCAACGATGCCAAATGTCTCTAGCAAAGGAGCATTGGAAAAATAAATGAGAAGAGTCATCCTCATTCTTACTGAAAAGGACACAAAAAGAGGGACCTTGAAATCCCATCTTCCTCACATTATCCCAAGTGAGACATTTATTATGAGCTACCAACTAGAGAAAGAAGTTACATTTTTGCCAGACAAATTTGTTTCACACCTTTTTCCACCAAGTGACAGGAAGACTCCCATACTTTTGCTTATCAAGAACCTGATAACCATAGGCTACCGAGTAGGTTTCCTTAGGATCAGGGTTCCAAGAAAGAATATATTTACCCCTCAATAAAGAACAAGGCCTCCTTGTATGAATAAGAGCAAGCACCTCTTTGTCCTTGGCCAGTCCCCCTAGGGCCATTCTTGTGGATATTTCAACCTGTACATCTCCATATTTCCAAAAGATTAGATTTTTTAAAGTCCTCCACGCAAGACCAACCTGCTTCCAAGAAAAAAATGCTTAGGTAATGTAACCTAGGATATTGATTCAAGATAGGAGGGTGGCCATCACAAGAATTCTCTCAAAAAAGAGTATTTGATCCTTGATTGCAAATCCAGAACAAACCTTGCTTGATTAAATTAGCTCCTCTTTTTAGAGTGTCCTAGATAACTGAACCTTTCCTAACCAAGCTGAATCTAGGGATTTCAGCCTTAGAAATACCTTTTAAGTATTTATAAGATAATATTTTAGCCCAAATCTAATCTTGAGAGGTACACCATCTCCGATAAAGTTTTGCAGCCAACACTTTCCTAAAAAGAGTTGTCAATCGTAATCCAAGGCCTCCCTCTTGCATCAACATACATATAAAATCCCACCTAACCAAACTCCATTTAGATTGATCAAGTTTTCCAGACCATAAAAATTGTCTTGACAAAGCACCCATGTCCTTGATGAAGTGAGAGGGAGCTATTTGTACAAAACATCTATAAATGGGTAGAGCTTGAATAACAAATTTTAAAAGCAACACTCTACCTGTAGTGGATAGCCATCTGAAAGTCCAATGATTCACCTTCCTTCTAAACTTATCAAGCATAGACTGCCAATAAGATCTAGGTAGAGGGTGAGATGAAATTTGAATGCCAAGATAAATGAAGGGGGGAGTCCCAACCTGGAATCTTAGAATGTGAGAAATCCTAGCTTTAATAAGAGGAGGGGTATTGAAGAATAAAATAGAAGACTTGTCCTCATTAATTAACTATGTATAAGCACCAAGATATATGTCAAGAGACTGTCTAATATTACCAGCTTCCCTAATAGTGGAAACTCCCAAAAAAGCAGTATCATCAACAAATTGAATGTGGGAAAGAGGTGGCAAACTACTATCCCACTTCCACCCCTAAATGAGACCCTGCATGACTTGAGACTTGAGAAATATTCCCAACCCTTTTGCCATAATGATAAAAAAAATAAGGAGATAAAGGATCTCCTTGCCTCAATACCCTTAAGGCCTCAAACAACTCTGATGGTTCATTATTAACAAGAACAGAGAATGAGGAAGAAGAAACACAACTCATCACCCATCTAATCCATTCCTTCTCAAATCCAAAATAAGCAAGAACTTTCTGAAGAAAGGACCATCTGACCCGATCATAGGCTTTGGCCATGTCCAACTTAATGAACATAGTTTTCTCCTTAGAATTTTCCATCGAGTAAATAGCTTCTGTAGCAATAACAACCCCATCCAAAATTTTTCGGCCAACAACAAACCCTCCTTGCTCCTCAGAGATGATTTTGCTCAACCATATCTTCAGCCTCTCAGCGATAATTTTTGTGATGATCTTATACACAACATTGCAAAGAGTAATAGGCCTGAACATATCCAAGGAATTTGCTCCCTATTTTTTTGGGTATAAACACCACAAAGGTAGCATTTAGGGACCTTAGCATCTGTTTGTTCTTTTGGGAATCATGGACCACCTCCAAAAGATCAAATTTTATTAAATCCCAAAACTCCTGATAAAACTCAATCGGGAATCCATTTGGGCCTAGGGCTTTTCCTTTTTCATCTTGAATACAACATTTTCCAACTCCTCAAGGGAAATTGGACCCATAAAGTGCTCATTCATCTCTTTAGAAATAGTTGCTAGAATACAATTTAGAATAAGTTTTTCATTCTCATGATCTAATAGGGATTCCTCCTTGAAGAGAGAGGAAAAATACCTCTTAGTCTCTTCTGAAATATCCCTGAAAGAAGAGAGCAGGGCACCCTAAGAATTCACAAGAGATGTAATCAAATTACCATTACGGTGAGCCTTAACTGAGTTATAAAAGAAGGTTGTGTTCCTATCCCATTCCTGAAGCCAATCTACTCGAGATTTTTGTTTCCAAAAAAATTATTCCCTCAATTCCCATTCAGCAAGGTCTTTCGTAGCCTCAAATTCCTCAACAAGAAGCTCCTTCATGAATCCCTGATATCTAATCTTCCTTGAAGCTTCTTCCATCCTCCTAAGAGTTGCTAGCTTAGCAAAGGAAACATTTCCAAAATTTATTCTATTCTATCTCTTCAATTTATGTTTTACAAATTGTAGTCGCTTCATAAAGGAATACATAGTGGTGCCATGAGGAGGTTTGCTAGTGGTCCACCAGCATCTCATGAAATCATGAAGCTTAGGATCATGAAGCCACATAAGTTGAAACTTAAAGGAGGGATTTTTTTTAGCCCTAACTCCAAAGAAGAGAGTTTTATAGACCAATGATAAGATCCCCTACCCTCCAGAATCATAGATTTAGCACCTCTGTTATTATCCATCCAAAAACTGGATATCAAAAATCTATCCAGTCTCTCTGATATGGAAGCTTCCCCACACCTTCTATTATGCCAAGTAAAGATACCATTATCTGGCTTGATGTCAACCAAGTTTAGTGCCTAGATATGAGCACTGAATACAGAAGAAAAAGGCTTGAGATGGTCCACCCCACCATATTTCTCCTCTAGAAAAGTGATAGAGTTGAAGTCTCCATCCAAAATCCATGGGTACAGGGGAACCAAACTTCTCACAAAGCAAACGTGCTTCCACAAATTCACTTTACCATTGTAATCAACAAGAGTATACACATTTTTAAGTAGGATGATTTCACCAGATTCATTCTCATGCCTGACCATTAAAATAGACCATCTTCTAGAAATCCAAGTAAGAGAGGATATCTTAACTGGATACCATAAATAAGCGATGCCACCACCATATCCACATGCACCAATACACTGGCATTGCTTCCTTCTCCACAAATTGGGAGTAATATTGAACATACTATCAATATCCAATTTAGTCTCCTGAATAAACACCACATTCGAAGAATGCACACGAACCAAATCACAAACAACTTTTTTTCTAGGAATGTTATTCAACCCCTTTACATTCCATGAGAGGATAATCATTTTTGGGGGTTATAAAAATGGGAGTCCAATTTTCTCACCAAACTTGACTCCACCAAAGTCTCCCCCATTAACTTAATTTTATCCTGGTCCTTCTTTCAACCCACCTTCATATTCTTATCCGAAAAATATTTTTTAATTATTTTCTGCTGCAATCCTAAGACCGTAGGAGTTTTGCAGTCCAAGGATGACTGCATCAGTGCCTAAGTAGGAGACGGCATAACTAAATATGTACCAATTTCTAAAATAGTTTCCCTTATAGGGCTAAACACAACCATGTCCCCTATACTCAGATCCAAAGCCCTTTATTCTTCATTTAAACCCCCTAGATCTTATTCCTTAAGTTCTCCCTCAAGAAGAGACATCTGATCCGGCTTTGTTATATTTGCATCAGGTAGCAACGTTTCAAGTATCTCCATGCACCGATCAAGATCATATAATATTTCAAAACGGTTGAGTAGATCATCTGGCTGGCTATCCTTAAGGTCTTTGTTTGCCCTTCGTCCTCTGTTTCAGGATTTTACCAAAACAAAACCTTCCTTATCCTCTTCCCCTTCATTTATTGGGGCTTTTCCTTTATCCAAACTTTTTCCATACCGAGAGGGCCCAGGATTTGAAGCCACAAGTGAGACAAAATTAGGGCATTTTATTTGTAGGTGGTCATATTCACGATAAATCCAATAGCAAAATGGAAGAACTTCATAGTCAAGTTTTTGAACCCATGTAGTTGATCCAGATTGTATTTCAATAGAATTTGGAATAGGATTATTTAATTCAATTTCAACACAAATATGAGCAACAAAGATTACCTTTTTATATATTGTCTGTTGTGATGGTCCAACTGACTTCCTAAGTAGAAGGACAATCTTATGCAAGATATCAGTTCTCCAGAATTCCAACGGGAGCCATGGAAGCCACACCCATACTGGAACCCACGATGACCACTCCTCTGAGGGGTTAAAACCCACATGCCAGGGTTTAAGAAAGAGTCCCACTTTGTTATAGAAATAATGACCCACTTCAAATGCTTTGTTACGATCTATAATACAAGAGAAAACCACCATAAAATAGTTGTTCGCACTCAACATCACCTCCTCATCCCCTTCAGGATTCCAAGTATTCCTGACCCAAGCCTCCACAAAGGGGAGAGAAATTTGGATGCCCAAAAATTTGCCAATAAGGGCATGTTTGGTTAGATACTCCACATCTTCCGCCACCGAGTCTGGTTGAACCACTAGAACTAGCCTGGCTTCACATCGTTCCAAACATCCATTGTTATTTAACAAGTGGTTCCCGACATGCACTGAAAAATCTTGTTCCTTCCAGTCATTTTTAGATAAAAAATATCACGAGCATGCACTCTCTGTGCCAGACCCGATGCCATCACGACATTCCTCCAATTTTTTAGACCTCCTTCGAAGTTGTTGCCATCCCTGTAGAGCAGTTTTTCTTCATCAAACCCTAGTAGAGTATTTTTTCCTCATCAAACCCTAGTAGAGCTCCAAATTCTAATTGCCAGCTATTGTCACTAAAGGTAGCCTTCACCTTGAAGTGTATAATTTTGATAATCTTCTCTTAATATATATATATATATATATATATATATATATTATGAATAGTTTTTTATTTTTTAATATATTATATTTTATTAATGTTTTATTTTATGTGAAAAAAATGATTTTGGAGTAGTTAGGTTGTGAAGTAGACCGGTGCAGTTTTTTACATTTCAAAGGAGCATTGCAGAGGAGGCAAATGAGCATTGTAGATAAGGTGGATGCCTGGTCAAGCATCTTTGATCCCATTTTTGAAGAAGCTAAGTCCGTGAAGGTGGATTTATTTGACTCTCGTGACCCCTCCTTTTCATTTGAATGAGAGGAGTGGGATCCTGGTAAGCTCAAATATGGGACGAATAGAACCTGTGGGGAGTACCCCATTCTCCATAGTGCACCTTTGTATGCAAAAGTGGTCACTGGAGTTAATGGAGGATCTGACACCCTCTTCAACATTTCTCCTATGTCAAACCAGATCCATATCCCCGATAGCTTGATTGATAATATCTTGAAAGATGGGTTGTGGAATCTTGTGGAAAAATTCCAAGGTAGGAGGTCGGATATTGATACTTTGAGGAGATGGGATTTGGCAATATGGAGACCTATCGGTTCTCTTGAAATTGTGGTCATCCCAAGAAATTTTTTCCTTATCAGGCTCAACTATGAGGAGGATTCCAAGCGAATCTTGGAAGGAGGTGCATGGTTTTTGGCAAACTAGGTTTATTTTTGCATAAATGGGCCTTGGATTTTAGTCCCTTAACGTAGAGCATTAATATTGTCCCACTATGGGTCAAGCTACCAAAATTTCCACTTCATATCTGGCATGAGAGCATATTCCAAGCTATTGCCAAGACAATTGAGGATTTGATTTCCTTCGATCAAACTACCAGTTCCAAATCTCGAATGCTCTATGTTAGAATGTGTGTGATGGCAGATATCGAGAAGGATTTACCAAGCTCTATTGAGTTGTTTTCTAACCTTGGCACCTGGGTTTAAAAAATTGAATATGAAAATAAACCCCAAGTTTACTAGGAGTGTGGTAAGGGAAGGTACCATAAGAGCATATGCCCCCTACATCCTAAATATGTGAGTACTTCGGCAAGTCATAAGGAAAATAGTAAGAAGCTCAGTGAAAAGTGGGTGCCTAAGTGAAACCCTCAAAAATTGAAAGGAAAAGATCCAATTTCTATTTCTCAAGTTGGGCTCAGTGAGGAATTATAGGAGGAAGCCCTTCTTCCATCAAACATGTTTGATGGAGAGAATTTGAACAGGCTCCTGCGAAGAGAAGGGAAGTGAGCCTAGTAGTGGGGGATATTGTTCAACTTCCTAAATTTGGGGAGAGTGGAGAAGAGGTAAGTCCCTTTGATTGTCTTGACATGGATGATTCGACTCTTCAATAGTTAATGGAAATCTCTCTAGCCTCTTCAAAACCTATGTTTGAGAAAGGCTCTCCAGGTTCGAAGACCAAAGTCACAGGAAAGCTCATATTTATGTAGAGGTCGAACGAAAAGTGGGGAGACCTAGCAACAGAGCACTCAAAAAAATAGAGATTGACTCTGAAATTACTAATGGAGTACAACCCCTTATAACAGATAGTTTTGAGGCTCTGCATCCTTGAGAGAATGAGGTTGTTCTAATCATGGAGACTTGGAACAAATGTGTTTAGGAGTGTGGCCTGAAAAAAATATTTCTTTCTTTGGGGGTCAAAAAAAGGTTGGCAGGCCTCCCAAGACCTCATTGAGATAGGATTCTAGCAAGTGATTTTTGGTTGTTTTTGTTTTAGTTGTTTGTCAGGCTAAATGTTGTTGTTGTATATCTGCTCTAGTTTTAAATGGGATTCTTGTCTCTCTGGTTCTTTGCGCACCCCTAGGTTCCAGTGGTGAGGTATGATTCCTAGATTCAAGACCCTAATGGTGGGCGAAATCTTCAAATTTTTAACTTTGAATTTGAATGTAGCTCTGGGCAGGATTTTCAAATTCTAATTTTAAATATTGAATTTGAATGTTGTTTTGGGTGTGGGTTTCTCCTATGTTGGCCCCTTTTTCCAGCTGGTTGTTTGATTGTGATAATCTCTTGTATTTGCTTGATAAAAATTTGCAGCTTATTTTCTAGGAGGTTGCTTCATTGGATTTTCGGGTTGGATTTGTGGAATCCAACTCAGTTTTTCTTGATATATTATTGTTAGATCTAAGGTTTGGGGGTGCCTTTCAAAACCCTATTTGTAATAGGTTCAAGGACCCTTTAAAAACTCCTTCTATTACCAATAAAAAAAAATGTTTTATTTTAAATGTATATTTTTTTGGATAAGTATTTTATACAAACATGACTTTTAAAAATAAAATTACACAAGCACATTCAAATGTAGGAAATTTTTTAATTTTTTAACTCATTTTTATTTGTTATAATTATTTTAATCTTAAGTATTAATTCTTAAAAACAATCCATGTTTAATTTTTTTAAATAATAAATTATCTCAAACTCTCTTAAAAATTTATATTTTTGAAATCTACATTCAAAACTCTACTTATAAACTTTTTACTAAAATTTATTTGTTTGATTATTTTTTTAGCCCTCTAAATTTATCACTTTACCTTTATAAAAAAATAAGATGTTTTAATGGCACTAAAGACAAATTGTGCTAGTTATGTTGGCATGCATATGTTCAGCTAGATAAATTCCACTTTTTAGTAGGCTAAGTCTTTTCAGCAAGGTATGTTAATGCAAAAATAATTTCACATAAGTTATGTTGGCATGCATATGTTCAGCTGGATAAATTCCACTTTTTAGTAGGCTAAGTCAGAAGGTATTAAATGCAAAAATAATTTCACATAAATTACACCTCATGTCCTTTTGGTTGACCACCTCTCCACCTTGCTCTACCCTTTTGGTTGACCACCTCTCCACCTTGCTCTACCCCGTCCCTTGTTTTTTATTTTCTATATATAAACCAAGCGCCCCTTTTATTTTATTAATGTAAAGCAACTTCTAATCAATTATAATATAATAATAAAATATTTCTCATTTTCTAAGAAAATAACCCCTTGTTTATTTAAATTTTTTATTTTTTTTAATATAAACTTTCATCCAATAAATTTTCTATCACTCATAATATAATTTCATCCCTTATTTTTATTTTCAACCTTTGTCATACATATTTTAAATAGATTTTTTTTTTTTTAATTTTGACTTTTTAAATATTAAATTGATTTTACCTTGATTTAAATAACAAAAACACATTTTGATTTTTACAATGTTTCTTTTAAAGTTTTTTAATTAAATAATCCTTTTTTTTTTTTTTGGTAAGTAAGAGAATATTATAATTAACACCGGGTTTTAACTGGTTGACCCAAAACCATTTTACAGAATAGGGTCCACTGACCAACTGGACAAAGGCCAAGCCCTAAAAGTTTAAACTGAAAACAAAAAGGGCCAAGACCTACTCTTCCAACGAATACGACCAAACTAAACTATGGAAGCCTAATATTATGGCCATCGAAAAAGAAAGACGCAAAATAGAACTAACAAAGACAAAAACTAATCATGCAAGCACCATGCAGAGTAGCTTGTGTCCATATAAAAATAATAGAATATGGTCAAAAAAACATCCCATAGAATGGAAAGCCAAGAGGCCAAGCATTCTTCCTTGTAGTCCTCATCTAACTTCTTATCATCCTCCTTGCCATCATCTTTAGATTTTGCCTTCGACTCCTTGTGCCCTTGGAACTGCTGGCTATAAAACAAAAGATTTAGAGAATCACACAAATCAACAGCTACACTGATGAGGCCAGACAGGACTCTTCAACTTGGTTGATACTGTTGGAGGCTGATGAAATTTTCATCTTCTCCAAGACTATTATGGTGGGGTCTGGTACCTCATTGTCAGGGATCTCCAACACTTTGTTATTTCTTGCTAGGGCCTTTTTGTGACATCGAATCCAAAAACACCTTGGGAAATACTTGAGGCCAAAGCGGATGTTTCCCATGCATGAATTTGTAGATAAAAAACGTATATCAGTGCCCCACCAGATGCAAAAAACACTAGTTACATGAACAAAAAAAACAAATATGACAAAAGCCATTATAAGGTTCAAAAAAATATTTTTAAAAATGCCCCCATTTTCTGTCATTGATCCACTTTGAGCCTTCCAATCTAAAATTTTTCATTATCTATCACCATTGAGACTACATGAGGAAGATTTTCAGTCCACGTGATCAAATTTGTTGCTACAATGCCTTCATTTGCCAGCCTATCAGTTGCCATGTTTGCTTCCCGAAAGGTATGCAAAATTATGGCCTCAGGTCGATCATGAATTAGAGCCCTTGCTTCGTGGATGTAGTCATCAAATCTCCAAGGAGCTCTCTTATTGTTCTTTAGAATATTTATAATAATAAGAGAATCACCTTCCACCAACAGTTTCCCTGGATAATTCTCTTCCACCTTGAGGCTCCTCCAAACTGCCCTCGCTTCAGCCACATTGTTAGTTTGAGCTCCAAGATGTTCGACAAAAGCTACAAGCACCTCACCCTTGTGGTCTCTAAGTAAGCCACCAGCCTCGACTTCACCGGGTTGCCCCTAGATGCCGCATCAAAATTTAACTTAATCCACCCTAAGGGGGGTGGGGTCCATGTGATCATGGTTCTAGGACAGACTTGAGGATGATTGAGGCCATCAATGAGAGGTAAGTTTAATGACTGGCCTAATGAAGCTTCAAAAGGATTTGGAGGTCTAGATGCGACGAGGCACTAAACAAGCATTCTCATTAGCATATACTAAAATTTTTGACAGGACAGAGGAAGACTGAGAAACCTTATCCAAGAAGGCCCGACGATTCCTTTCCAACCATATCTACCAGAAGTAGTGATGAAGACAGATCTTCCACATATACGTAAGATGCCTATTCAAAAATGGAGAAGGCCACTGGACAAATAAGTCAAAAATGGATTGAGGATGGACCCAATAAATATGAAACACTTGTAATAGACCTAACAAGATTGAGACAGAAAAATTACAATACCGAAACAAATGATCAATAGACTCCCACTCAGACATACAAAGATAACACCTATTAACAACAATCACACCTCTTTTTATTAAGTTATCCATGGTGAGGATCTTATTTTGGATGGCCAGCCATGCAAAAAACCCAACCTTCGAAACAATGCTTTTGGGCCAAACTTCCAAGTGAGGGAAAGTAGGTTCATCATTATCAATAAGCATCAGATAAGCAGTCTTGACAAAAAATTCCCCATTGTCTGAAGCTTCCCAGATAAGTTGGTCCTCAAGAATGCCAAAAGGGAGTAAAGACTGTCTTAATTCATTCTCCAGTATTCTGCAAAAAACCCTTCTATTGTTTGACAAAGTAATAAAATCTACAACTTTGGTACCAAAAACTTCAATTGTCCAAGCTCTAAGGGTTGAAAGGATGGGGTCTACAGAGAGGGGATAGTCCTTTAACCATTTGTGGTCCCAGAAATCAATGTTTCTTCCATTTCCCGGTTTCCAACATAGCCCTTTGCTTAGCAAGTTTTTAGTTTGAAGGATTGATTTCCAAAAATTGATCCCCTGGGAGGAAAGGAATAACTTAAGAATTCAGTTTCTTGCAAATACTTTCTTCGATTATAGTAATCCATTCTGCATTTGCATTTGTCAAAAGACGCCATGCTTGTTTGGCCAGGAGGGCCATGTTTAAATGTTGTATTCTCCTTAGCCCGATACCTCCAAACTCCCTTGGTTTGCAAACCCTATCCCAGGACACCAAGTGAAAGCGCTGCTTAGATTCAGAACCAGTCCATAGGAACCTCTTCTAGATCTGTTCAATTTTAGTGTAGACACTTGTAGGAGCTTTAAAAACAGAGAGAAAGTAGACAAGGATGCTTTGAATGGAAAACCTGGTGAGAACTGCCTTGCCAGCTTGAGATAACAAATTCCCTTTCCATCCAGCCAGCTTCCTCTGAATTCTTTCAATTACATTAGTCCACATGGAATTAGTAGCTCTTCCTGTAAATAAAGGAAGGCCTAAGTATGTGGATGGAAGAGTAGACACTGAGCATCCAAGAATCCTAGCAATCTTAATCTGCCTCTGAATGGGAGTGTTAAAGAAATAAATTTTACTCTTTGAAAAATTTACCTTTTGCCCCGCAGCATCCTCATATAGCTCTAGAATATGTTTTATGACCTTAGCCTCAAAAACTGATGCAAGAGTTAACAACAAAGTATCATCCACAAACTGTTCATGTGTAACTGCCTGTGTTTGTGATGATGCTTTAATTCCTGAAATAAGACCAATATTACAGGCAGCTTTGATTGTCCTCCCAAGGGCTTCATCCACAATGATAAACAACATGGGAGAGATAGGGTCACCTTACCTTAGGCCCCTTTTACTTTGAAAGTATCCAGCAGGAGCACCATTAACAAGGACTTAAAACCAAGGTTTCATAAAACATCCTTCCAAAAGCTTGATCCATTCATGATGAAAACCAAATTTTTGAAGAATGGCAGAGACAAAACTCCAGTTTATGCGGTCATAAGCCTTGTTCATATCCGACTTGAGAGCAAAAGTAGGTTTTTTAGTCTGGACTACCGAATGGAGGGCTTCATGAACTGTTATGACACCATCAAGGATGGACCTTCCAAGGACTGAACTGCCTTGACAATCATCAATAAACATAGGAAGGATCTTCCTCATTCTATTTGCAATCGCCTTGGTCAGAATTTTATAAACAACATTACAAAGGCTAATAGGTCTAAAATCCATCATAGATCTAGGAGTAGGAATATTTGGGATTAAAGCAATAAAAGTGGAGTTAAAACTTCTCGGAATATGCTTTGTGGACTGAAATTCCTTGATAGTAGCACATACATCAAAACCTACAATATCCCAAAAAGTCTAAAAAAATGAGGTGAAAACCCGTCTGGACCTGGAGCTTTATCAGGGTTCATTGAGAAGAGGGCCTCTTTGATTTCTTCATCCGTGAAAGGCTTAATTAACTCCCAATTCAAGTCATCAAAAATTAAATGAGGAATATGGTAAAGCATTGATTCTGAAGCTAAGGCAGAACTGAAATGTTCTTCTCCTAAAAGATTCTAAAAATAGGAAACTGCTTCATTTCTGATCTCATTAGGACTAGAAAGGGATGATCCATCATCTCTAACAAGTTCTTTAATTCTATTGTGGTTTCTGTTCCTTAAGGTAGATGCATGAAAAAATCTTGTGTTGGCATCACCTTCTTTTAGCCAGGTAGCTCTAGACTTTTGCCGCCAAAAAGTCTCCTCGTAGGCTAAAACATTATGGTACTCAGCAAGGGCTTTCTTTTCATCTGCCTGTAGGGAAGGGTCTGGCAATCCCTCTTCAAGTTTTTTCTCAATGGTTGATAACCTTTCAGATATGACTTTCTTGTTTTCAAAAATATTTCCAAAAATTTCTTTATTCTAGATCCTTAGATTTTCTTTCACCACTTTAAGTTTCTGTGCTAATCTGAATGAAGGCCTGCCCTGACAACAATGCTGCCACCACTGAGAAATTTTGTCTCTGAGATCAGGGTGGTGCATCCACATAGATTCAAACCTAAAAGGCCTTTTGAATTTTGGAGTCTCTTCAATTTCAAGTAAAATCGGGTTGTGGTCAGACCCAATGCGAGGCAAGGACAACATATTTGCATCCCCAAAAGATTGTATTTCTTCCTGTGACAAAAAAAACCTATCAAGATTTTCCATTATAAGTTTATTTCCAGACCTCCTATTGCTCCAAGTAAATTTAGCATTTTTTAATTTGACATCCAATAAATTGTTGTTGTTGATGAAATCTTGAAAGTCCTCCATACTTCTTGCTGGAATTCCTACTCCCCCTTTTTTATCAGAGGGGTAAATAGGGGTATTAAAGTCCCCCGCCACTATCCATGGGATATCCTGAAAAGCTTCCTTGAAATGACTGAGTAAATTCCATAGATCAGCTCTCCCAGATATAGAATTAGGGGCGTACACATTTGTTAATATCCAAGAAATGTCACTAACCTTATCCTTAAAAATAATGCTCATTACCCTTTCCCCTAATTGAATAACCTTGCCTTCCACCTTCCCTAGATTCCAGATACAAAGAAGACCACCTGAGGTTCCATTGGCTTTGCAAAAAATTGCTTCTCCCTTTTTCCAGATATTGAGGGCAATTTTTCTAGAAAAAACTTCATCGACTTTAGTTTCTTGCAAAATAAGAATAGTGGGATCAAAATCTCTTCTTAAATATTTGACTAACCGCTGTTTAGGAAGGCCATTGAGCCCCCTTACATTCCAGGATATGATCTTCATTTGGAACTTTTAAAGTTTTTTCCTCTTCCCTTGCCTTGGACTTGAGGGGGCTTAAGAATTTTGTTTTCTTCAAAGGGAATATTTCCAGTTGATGGAAACAGAGTAGTCTGAATTCCATTAGCTATCTCATCTTGGACCTCTTCTTTCCATTGCTGGGCATTTGAATTTCTTCCCTTTTTTTTCTCACCTCCATAGTCAATCATGGGGGACTTCATTGTGCTTCTAGTCTGTTTCGGGCTAAATTTGGTTTGGGTAACCTGTTGGATAACAGTACTGGAAACCCCTTCTCTGGATTGGGACAAAGACAAAGGTGAAAAATGTCGCTTGGAAGGGCTGATTAATTCTGAAAGCACTTTTTCTCTTTCTGGGGTGTAAAAAGACTCATCATTAGGGCATTCTTTATGGCCAACAGAAGGAGGATTGGAAGGTCTAGATTTGGTTGGGGAGTCAAGGTAAGCAGGGAGACCAAGAATTATATCCTCAACATTAGACCCTTCATTCTGATTTTCCTCTGTAATTATTTGGTTTTCAGCCAAAATGTTAAATTTATTTAGATTTTCGAAAGGAGAGCATACCTTTTGTTGGTCAGTTTGTGATGTAGCAATTTGCTTGTCCTTACCATTGTCCATGTGAAGCTCAGCCTCATTCTCCATTTGCCCCAAACCGAGAGGCCTTTGCCTTTTCAACATTTGGATCTTTAACCCTGTACATCCCCGTGTATTTGCCATTATTTACGAAAGACTGCCGCTTGGAATCATTATTCCTAGGAAGGGTTTGCTGGCTTCTCAAAAAAGAGCATTGTCCTTTGAGATGGCCTTGAATATTACGATCAGAGTAAAATGCCGGTCTATTTTCATATTGGATGACCTGTAATCTTGTTTTATTTCCATATTCTAACTCCACATGAGTAGGAAGCTCAGATTCTAGGTTTGCATTTACACAAATCCTAGCATGCATCATTCTGGTGCATGCAAGGGTTGGATTGTCAATGGCCACCAATTCCCCTATGGTCTTGGCAATACCCTGAAGAAAATACTCATGCCACCAATGAAACGAGAGATTTGGGAAACGGACCCAAATGGGGGCGAAGTTTATGCTCTGCTTTTCTGGGTCAAAATCCTCAGCCCATCTCCTGAGAAAAAGAGTTCTTCAGCCCAAGAACCAAGGTCCTCCTGTTAGAATACGACTAGCATCTTCACTATTGTTAAGGCGTACCGCAAAAAACCCCCTTGATAATGCAATAATCTCCATGTGTCCAGAAGTCTTCCACTTCAAGGATGCCCATCGTTTAGCTTTTTAAAATTTAAAACTTTTAAAGTAATTTATCTATTTGTAAAACCCATATCAACATGAAGATAAATTCACATAATAAATTTGAGCAGTCCATAACTTACAATATGTGCACCAATCATTCATTATACAAGTAAGATCATAAATAACAAGATAAACAACTTACAATATGTGCACCAATCATTCATTATACAAGTGACATCATAAATAACAAGAGAAAGTGACTAAAAAAAAGGAATGCATTCCTTGAAATACAAGAGAAAGGAAAGAGGGAAAAAATATTAAATAACAAAGAAAAACTAGGAGCTAAAAAAAAGAAAGAGAAGCAACTAGTTAAGTTTTGGATTGAGAAAGAGAGAGTCCAATCCATATAAGATAAAAATGTTTCACAAGTTCAAGCTATAAATGTTCAATAAGCTTAGGTTACAAATGTTCTAGAAGCAATTTTAAAAGATGTTTAAGATGCAAATGTTATTATTCCAGATGTTGTGACAATAGAGTTAGAACATGCAATAATTGGTAGAGTGCAACGAAAGTTTTTATAATCTGATACAACAACATTGGATGATTTTCTTTATCAAGATAAGTATAAGAGTCTCTCAACCCATCAATGTGTGAAAAATATATGATAAACATTTTGAATGAGGTTCTCTTGTAAAACAAGCTCAAATCCTTAGGAAATTATTTTGTTATAAGAAATTGAGAGCAAGTTTTTAGTTGTTAGGACTTGACACTAGATATTCAACCCATAGAAAGGAAAAAGCAAGAGCAACAATGAAAAAAGTATTACATGTGTGATGATGTCAATAGGTGGTAGAGCATGTAAACCTAATAGAAATACAATGTGACTATCTATTGGTAGGGTAGTTATGAGTATGATGACAAGCTATGGGATGGTTTGCCGTATAACTAAGCAATGTTAGCACATCCACAACATAAAGAAGGAATAAATAAAGGAAAAAAATTAGAAGAAAACAATTTCCAAGATAATTGGGCATTGGTCTCATGACTTCCTCATAAGCACAAATTATCAAATAACACAAAATAAAAAGTTGAAGCTTTTGGATTGAAGAAAGTAAAAAAATAATAATTAAGAAAAGATGCATTAAAATTCAAAGTAATCCCCACACAACCTAAGGAGGATGTATCTTAGTGTTATGTTTATTATAGATAAATAATATTATATGAGAGATTCAAGAAAATATATCTAGATATTATGATATCCCAAAGGGTATTTGAAACATTGAAGCCATTACATTTATGCCAAAAAGTGAGACATTTTTTGTAGATATCATATGGAGTTCAATTTACATTACTAGAGTTATGTTAAATTTAAAAAAGAGTATGGAGATTGAAATTCATCTTCCTAATTGACTAAGTGGTTTTATTTCTTCTCTATTTTTCAAAAAAAAGAGCAATGTGAGGATTTATATAAGATGGAATGTATTTCAAGTACTAGCATGAATTGTGGTGATTTAACAAAGCTAGTGCAACATGATAATTTAGAATATAATTTGGTAAAATAGAAAAGGTATGAATATTTGACCTATGGAACAACTCATGGTGATCAATTAAAGAGATTTGGTTGGTAGAAAATTAAGTGCCAACAAAGGAGTTCATGGTAAATTTTCTTATTTTTTTTTTTATCAATATATCAAACATTGTGATGGGGTAAAGTGTATGTAATTTTATTTTCCAAGAGAAACATTCCCTAGAGCATCAATTTTATCCATGGTTGATTTTGAACCATACATTTATAATGAAAAAAAAACAAAGTCAATATTGTTATGTATGGTACATGTGTCTTACAAGCATGTGGAGGAGGCTAGTAATAACATTTAAAGTACAACTAAAAATTATTCTATTAAGAAAAAACTACACTTTTACATCAGTGATGATCATACCCATGATACTCATTATGTCCAACATTGCTTTGATCACTTTTATGACATCTAAAAAGAATGAAAGGTAACATTCAATGAGAATTGGGTGTGTTCATATGGTTGTGAAGGAAAATTTAAATCAACTTGATCATTCTATTAGCTTCATTGAATGCATGGTAAGCATAAAATTCTAATTTTGTGGAGCTTTTATGAGGTAGGACATGATAAAGGGAATGCAATGGTGCAACTATAGTGGTAAATTATTTCTTTATATATACCAACTACAACATAATCCAATAAAATTTCTTGATACCAAGGTCAAAAGAATTAGATTCACTACTAATTCAAATAGTCTGTTGGTTGAATAATGGTATAACTTAAATTTGAAGAGATTAATATTGTTGGAGGTATTACATTATTTGTACCATTGTAAATATTTATATTAGGACTGTGTTTATTATTTAGCAATAATATTTGTCGACATGTGAAGTGTGTTTATGTGTCATGTAATAAAGTATGATTTATAAGTGAAAGGTTTCATGTGTGCAAGTTAGAGTTATGTGTGAATTATATATGTAAGTGAAGAGTCATGTGGAAGTGTTATGATTAGAAGTAGAAAGTTATGTAATCATGAGAGATTATCATAATATAATACAGATATATGAAAGGTTGCATCTCATGTGAGTTTGAAGAGAGCAAAAGTTAGGAGTATTGAAGAGTCTTATAGAAGGTTATATATTGGAGGTAAAACCCCATGCTATGTAACAAGTTTGTATTAAAAAATTGGATTATCAATAAAGCTTCTATTTTTTGCAACATCGATGTTATTGAATGAGATGATATATGTTTGATTATACGATCATGGAAAATATAGACCTATGATATTTGAGTTCATTTGCTAAAAGTGGTATCATAGTCACTTTATCAAGCTCTATCCAAGGATGAAGGAGAAATATTGGAGTTAAGGAAGGATTGTTGGAGAGGATATTGTTGAAGTAAAGAGTTGTTGGAAGCATAGAGTTTTAAAGAATATTTTGGAGATTTTTTGGATGTAAATATTGGAGGAAAATATTTGAGAATACTGGATGTGAGGATTGCAAAAGATATTAGAAGATTTTAAATGTGAATATTTGAACAGGATAGTGGAGATAAAACGACAAACAAAAAGAACGTGATGAAGATTGTTTATAGTGAACATAGCGAGGAAGTGATTGATTCATATTTGAGATTAGAGCACTTGTGGTGATATTATATTATTTTGTGAATGAGTTTTTAGATGTCTAAGTTTGAAAATGAGAGCACATAAGCATCTAAAAAGAGAATATTTGGAAGAAGAGAATATTTGTAGAAAATATGCATCAAGAGTTTTTAAAGAATGTGCCTAGTGCCTACATTGGATTAAAGAGTCATCTATATTTTATTAGGAACGATAGCCTATGCTTGAGGAGTGAAATATGATTAAGAGAAAGAGAATATCTATGTAAAGAGTGTTGAGTAAAAAATAACATGTGTAGAGATACATTTGAGTCAAAATATATTTGTAGAGAGCACTTGGGTCAAGAGTTCCCAATTTGTAAAGGAGAGTGTTTGAGTTAGAAAAGAGATCACTTGAGTTATAGAGGAAAGCACCTGAACCTTAGGAGGAAAACGACTATGAAGAGGACTGAGATAAATTATAAGGGAATGCCCAAATAATAAGTAATGCTCTGGAAAACTCAATAGAGAAGGTGGAACGTTGTCCTAGTGCTGAAGAAAACCTCCATGTGTGCATGCAAATGAATCAATATGATCCTCATAAGAAAAGGAATGATTTTATAGCCTTAGTTGCACATTAAATTTAGATTGAGCACATATTATTAGGCATATTCTATTTGGTCAATATTTTAGGGAGAATAAGGTAATAATTTATTTAATCAAAGTAATGAATGAATGATTAGAAAAATAAGGGAATTAAAAATTGATTTGAATATTTAAATTGGAGATTGATTTGAAGTTTGATTAAAATTGAAATTAAAAATTTGGGAGACATAAGAAGAAATTGAATTTGAATTTTGAAAAGTATGACTAAAAAATTAAATTGGCTGATAATTTTTTTTGTGAGGAACAATCATAGAATTAGAAAACTTAAAGGGAAACATGAGAAATATTAAAGAAGTATGTGACACAAATTTAGTAAAAAGCTATTGGTACATTGATTTAGGGGTGAGCATATATATGACAAAAAATAAACAATGGTTTAATACTTTTCAAGAAAAATATAAAAAACCAGTTGCTATAGCAGATGATAGGACATATAAGGTCAAAGACGTAGGAAATATATTAATAAAATTATCTAATGATTGTGAATGCGTTATTAAAAATATGTTATATGTACCAGGTCAAACTGCTAATATATTATCAATATATTAGATGATAGATCACAATTTAGTGCTTGAATTTAAATTTTGTTGGAAACAAAAAGAAATGTATCATTACTAAACAAGAAAAAATCATGGACATTGAATCTTTCACAAATGGTCTATTTGCTCTTAATACTTTATCAAATATTGTTCTATCAACAAGAACGTTAGAGGCAAGATATATTTGCAATAAAAGGCTAGGGCATATATATACATATTATTTAAATGAAATGAGTAGATATCATATGGTGGAAGGATTACCTAAATTAATATGGTAACCTACAATCTATCCAGAATGCCTAGTAGGAAAACAACATCAAATACCTTTTAAGTTAAGTTTGCACTAAGCTAAGAAATCACTAGAAATAATGCATGACTTATGTGGGAAAATGGAAACTAGTCTTGGAAGACATAAATATTTCTAGCTATTTATTGATGATTATTCCAAAAAATTGTGGGCTTATTTATTGAAATTTAAATCAAAAGCCTTTACATATTTGAAACAATTCAAGAAACTAGTAGAAATAGAAATTGGAAGATCAATCAAGAATCTTCATTCAGGTAGATGTGGTGAATATCTATAAAAATAATTTGATTAATTTCAAAATAAAAATGGTATAAAAATATAACTCACTAAAACTTATTCCCCATAACAAAATGGCATAGTATACCCCTGCCTCCTTGGGTCTTACCCGAAAGTGGCATCCCTTTTGGGATGTTTTCCACAAAAAAAAACAAAATGGTATAGTAGAAAGAAGTAATCACTCTATTATAGAAATGCTATACTGTATGTTTAAGGAAGCAAATTTTGGTTATCAATATTGGGTAAAAGATGTCAAAACTACAATATATATACAAAATAGATCACCTACAAGAATTATTAAAAAATTTACTCCTGAAAAAACTTGGTCAGGATGAAAACCTTTAGTATCACATCTTAGAAATTTTAGATGCAAAGCATACATGCATATTCCAAAATAGAAAAGAATAAAATTAGGTACAAAACCATGTTAGACATATTTCTTGGTTATGATGATGATTCAAAAGGATATAGAATAATTGATCCAATTACAAAGAAAATGCATGTGAGTAGAGATGTGTTTTTGATGAAAAACAAAACTCTTGTTGAACTCGCAAAGATCGATGCAAATCCTATACTAGATATTCATTAGATATAGAAGAATATTCAAGTGAAGAATCAAAATTAGCAGTATTTAGTGAATCAATTGAAAATTTATAAATCATAATCCCTCCATAAAGAAAAGAATAAAAATAGTATATAAATGCATTTTAAGGACTCAAAGCTAGAAAAAATACCATATCTTATTACTAAAAGACCTCAGACTTGTAGTATAAAAGAACAAATATGGGGCTAAACAGTTCAATAATAGAACCTACAACTACACAACATGCCATAAGACAACCAAAATGGAAGACAACCATGGAATGAAAATATGCAACACTAATGAAGAATAAAACTTGGGATTTGGTTGATCTACCAAAAGGAAAAAGAAATCGTTGGGTGTAAATGAATCTACAAGAAAAAATACAAGGCAAATGGATCTCTTGACAAGTATAAGGTATGATTAGTTGCAAAAGGTTATACTCAAACAAAAGTAATTGACTATGAAGAAATGTTTGCATCAACAACATAGATGTCTACTATACGTACAATCTGTGCATTAGAAACTCAATTTGGTTGCAAACTATATTATATGGATGTTAAGAGTGCATTTCTTAATGGTGAATTTGAAGAAGTATATATATTTCAACTAGAAGGATTTATTGTCAAGGGATAGGAATGAAAATTTTTCAAATTAAAAAAAATATTATATGGTTTAAACTTAATCCTAGAGTATAGTACATTAAAATTAATGATAATACACTATGACAATTTCAAAAGGAGCACATTAGATTCAAATATTTTTATAAATAAGTTCGGATCTAAGATCATAATTCTTGTAGTATATGTTGATGATATAGTAATCATAGGAAGCTCAAAAACACTAATATTTAGTGCAAAACATGACTTATAATTTTTTTGCGATGATAGATTTGGGGCTTCTACACTATTGTCTTGGGATAAAAATTTATCAGAAAGAAAATAATATCATAATAACCCAAACAAAGTATGCAAAATTATTACTTGAGAAATATAGAATGACAAAATACAAACCTAAATATACTCCAATTAAATCAGGACTACAATTATCAAGATATGATGAGTCATTGTAAGTTTCAACTACTATGTATCGACAACTAATTAGAAGTCTTATATATTTAATAAATACTAGACTTGATATTATCTTTGTTGTAAATTAGCGTTCTAGATTTATGCAAAATCCTACATAAAGTCATTGGAAAACCACAAAGAAAATACTACAATATGTTAGTAAAACTATAGAATATGGTCTCAAGTATAGAAAAATTTATAATTTCTATCTATATGGATATTTTGATTTTGATTATGTTGGATTAATAGATGAAAGAAAATCAACATCAGGATATGTATTTCATATTAGATCAGGATTGATTTCATGGCATTGTAAAAAACAACATGTAGTAGCCCTCTTGTCAACAAAAGTAGAGTATCATGCAACCAGAGATGCTATATGTGAAGCACTTTGGTTATAGTACATTATATCAAATATGGGAATCAAAAGAACCTCTACAATACTAAACTGTGATAATCAAGGAGTTCAAAAATTAACAAAAATCTTATGTTTCTAGAAAGGACAAAACACATTGAAGCTCAATGCCACTTCATATGGGATCATATTTTGGACCATCGTATTCAAATTAAATTTATTCTTGCTAAAAATCAACTTGCAGCTAATTTCACAAAAGCACTTAGACAAAATATATATAAGATATTTCAAGGCCATCTTTGTAAAACAAAATATATTTATACCAAATAATATAATAGAAGGGGGTGTTGGACGTATTATATTATTTGTACCATTACAAATATTTATATTAGGAGTGTGTTTCTTATTTGTCAATAGTATGTGTCAAGTTGTAAAGTGTGTTTATATGTCATGTAATCAAGTGTGAGCTATAAGTGAAAGGTGTCATGTGTGCAAGTGAGAGTTATGTGTGAGATATATATGTAAGTGAAAAGTCATGTGAGATGTGTCCAAATTAGTAGTAGAAAGTTATGTAATCATGAGAGACCTTGCCATAATGTAAGAAAGACATATGAAAGGTTGTATCTCCCATGAGTTTGAGGAGAGCAAAAGTTAGGAGTATTGAAGAGTCTTATGTAAGATTATATATTGGAGATAAAGCTCCATGCTATGTAACAATTTTGTATTAAATTTTTTTGGATTATCAATAAAGCTTTTATTTTGTGCAACATTGATGTTATTGAATGAGATGATATATGTTTGATTATACAATCATAGGAAGTATAGACTTGTAATATTTGGTCATATTTATTAACAAATATCGTATTCTAAGTTAGTTTTAAAAATGGCCTAAGTTATTTTCTTTGTGTTTTATCACCTTGTTGTACTTTTTTACATCCAATTTAAATATGCATTTATGAGTTTATTATAGACATTGATTGAGAGACTCCAAACCATTGTAAACCTATAAAAAGCATAAGAAAAACTTAGTTAGAAGTACAACTAACAATAGTTTAGTAACCATTCAAACTAAGAACTATGCACGCTATTATATTGTTTGTAAAGAAGATAAATCGAACAAATATGATTCTATTGCACAAAGTGAATTTTATGTTATTTTATTTGCAATCTATATGGTATATTATTTTCTAATTGGCATATAAATGCAACTAGCATTGCTTGTAAAAAGTTGACTTAGGTCTCCATAACAAACGTTTTAGTAATAATTAATCTCATGTTGTGTTTCATTATATACAGGTTGTGTTTCAAATTGGAAGTATGAGATACTTACACCTACACACATAGCAAATGCAATAGTTGATCTCAATGAGATAATAAATGAAAATATGATATATTTCATTGACTATGATAACTCATCTATATATGTGAAGAAAGGTATGTATATGATGTTTTAAAGTTGGCAATTTGTTCAATATATATATATATATATATATATTCAAGTTGCTTGGAATAAATTATTTCTTAAACATATGGTTAAGAAATCAATATACTACATGTGTGTAGGTGACAGAATCTATCAATGAGAAGGGTGTTGATTATTTTTTATTGAGATGTATAGATTTTATGGGAATCTTGATCTCACAATAGAAGAAATTTTTTAAAAATAATATCTCTAGTTATTGAGTAGATTTTGAAAATTTTATAACGTTAATATATATTATAATATAATATGGTTTATGTTCAAATTCAATTTTATATGTTTATATAGGTATACTAATTACTTCTATAATAAATATTTATGATTTTTCACATATAGGGTATATATTTTATTCAAATCTAAAATACAAAGAACCACATCTTATTTAATGACTACAAGGGAGAGAATCAAGTGCTACAATATAGTCATCATGTTATAGGAGCCATGTTTTATTTGGTTATATCCAAAGGAGGAAAAAATATAATAGATGAAAAATAACATTGAATATCATGAGAAGTTGATACATGTTATTTCCATGAGGTATGGCACACCATTGTTTCTTAAGTCATAATTTGTAGGAGTAAGGAATAACTATACTACACATGTGCAAGTGACATGTTTGCAGTGATTACATAATCTATCAATGAGAAGGGTGTTGATTATTATTATTGAGATGTATAAAGTTTATGGGAATATTGACCTAACAATGAAATAAATATTTTTGAAATAAGATCTCTTGTTCTTGAGAAAATTTTAATTTTTTCATAACATTATATATATATATATATATATATATATATATATATATATATATATATATATATATATATATATATATATATATATATATTTGAATTTACATGGTGGAATCGGTAGCATGAATCCGGGCAGGCTGTCTAGCTTTTTATGGCCGCCACAGTATTCTGCACTGTCCACCCCGAAGCCACCACACAGATCTTTGTGCAGTCTGCCCCTATAACCACCATGCCACAATCATTTTAAACCTTTTATGCCATTGAAAGCACCAGGAAAGGGACAAGCGTTCAGTCTGACGAGTCTCGAGATTTGAACCTTGGACCTCCACCCCCTTATGGGGTTTTGATGAACCAATTGGTCTACACCTCGGACCTCATAACATTAATATATATTGTAATTTAATATGGGTTATGTTAAAATTTAATTTTATATGTTTATGTAGGTATAGTCAGTACATCTATAATAAATATTTTTGATTTTTCACATATAGGGTATATACTTTATTCAAATCCAAAAGATAAATAAACACATCTTATTTAGTGACTACAAGGAAGATAATAAAGTGCTACAATATAATCAGCATGCCATAGGAGCCAAGTTTTATTTGGTTATATCCAAAGCATGAAAATAGATGGAGAAATAGCATTGAAGATAATGAGAAGTTGATACATGTTATTTCCATGAGGGATGACACAAACTTGGTTTCTTAGGACATAATTGGTCAATTCATATGTTATTCCTTTAGTATATACTTAGAGAATTTGATTTTGTTTTTTAAGACGATTTAGGGATTTTGATTTTTCATATAATTAGTTTTGTGTGCATGTTTGGTTTTGCAAAATAATTGATCTACAATGATTTTACTTTTGGGCATAATTTATTTCATAAGAAATTGGTTCTACATAAGAAGTGGGTTTGCAAATTATAGGTTATGTGTTAATGTTTTTTTTTTATTTTTTTAGTGTTGAACAATTTTGGTTTTACAAAATTTTACCAAAAAAATATGTAGCATGAAATTCACAACATACAAAGAGAAAAAATGATGGAAAAATGAGAATTAGAAAATTGCTTAAATGAGCCTAAAATTCCTTATTAATTGTTGTTTAAAGCCTTGCTTTTGAATTTAAATACGTTATGGCATGTATATTATTTGAAAAGTTTAGATTATGACATAGGAGATAATAATTTGATGGGAAATATTATGCTTTTTGATTTAGAAATATAATGGGACCAAGTACATTTTTTTAGTTTTTTTATTATATTAATGAAGGGGTTTTGAAATGTCCCTTGAACCTTTTACAAGGGGTTTTATAAGGATCCCGAAATCTAAGCAAATCCATAAAATATTCAATAAGCACCAGAGAATTATAGAGATGATCTAGCATCAGATAAAAGAATCTGGTAACTTAGATTTCATGTATCCTGCAATTTTGCCTAATTTCCAAATTAAAAATTGAAACTAAAATTGAGTACCCAAATTTGAATTAGCTAAAGAAACCCCAAGGAACTTGGAGAACAAAGAGGAATCAGAATAGGTCTTCCCACCCAAACCTATAAATCAAACATTTCTCATCCGACGGGAAATCCAAACCAAGGAGCCCATCCTTCCTATAGCCCACGACCAACCAAAAACCTATCGAACATGAGTCAAAGATGTGCTGGAAAAAAACAATGAGTTAAAAAAATATTGTAACTAATGACCATCGATAGAAGAGCCTTCTTGCACAGGACAAGAAGTAGAGAACATGGGCATCTAAAGAGAATTCAAACAATAAGCACCTGTTTGAAACTAGAATCCAAACACAATCTGGATCCACAAGGGTTTTGAAAGGATCCCCTAACCTCATTGCAAGGGGGTTTTGAGAGGCTCCCCCAACCTTGAAACAAGGTTTTGAAAGGCTCCTAGAACCTTAAACAAGAGGAAAAAGTACCACTTAGAGGATCATAGGTTTTTTAAAGGCTCCCAAAATCTTAAGAAAAACCAAGAGCACTAAAAAAATTTAAAAGTTACATTCTCGTTCAAAAAATATCAAATGTCCCTCTCCTTAAGGCAAATGGATCAATATTTTAGTGGGCATCATAATGAATATTAAAAGGTTAAAATCTCACATCTAACCTAGGTTGGAATCAACTTCAAAAGAAAGCCCTCATCATAGGGTAGAAAAGATAGTAAAATAATGAGATATCCCGTCCCATGGAAACCATATATCTAGAGCTCGGTCTATCTAATAAATCCTCCCATCCACCAAGAAATGTACATCCAGATCTCATGTTAACTAAAAAATCTTCCTACCTAGTGGGAGAAAAGAAATAAGAGTTCAAATTTGACTAAAGAATTTAATTTAGAACCAAGTCAATGTCTAGCAAGAGGTTGAAGCCCCTACTATTGGTACAAAGATCTATAGCTCCTGCACCAGTCACCAAGTACCCTAGCATCCAACCACAAACTCATCTAGCCTTCCATCCAATAACATGACTAGTTGTCACAGTACCATTAGTTGACCCAGCCTTCCACCCATCCCAACTGCTAGAGTTCCCTTAGCTAACCTAGCCATCTACCCAATAAACTAACCTATTGCTATAGTTCCTTTAGCCACAACAAACTATCCAACAACCCACATTGTTGTTGTAGTTTACTTACAATATTATTTATTTATTTTATAAATTTTATTATGCATTTTAGCAATAGAAAATTAAATACTCTATACAAGAGACATATATTGTGAGGTTACACATATTTATATGTAGTTCTTAAATTCAAAGATTTGAAATTTGAATTTAAATTAAAATATTCATATTTTTGTTATAGTTTTCTTGTATACTTTGTGTTCATATATGTGTTAAAACTTGATGACACATGTTTTAAGATCTTAATTGGATATGTTTTTTCCCTTGCCCTCATGTCCATGAAGCATAACATTGACTATGCATATATAGTCTCAGTTTTTATATATTGTTTATTCCCTTGCATGAAGTACAATGGGTTAATTTATATTTTTATCTTGTCAATAGGCTTGATTTGTGATAACACACATGGAGGATTTACATGATTTATTCTTAGGTTATAAATATGATTTTTTAAAAGTAGTATATAGTTCCTAAGAAGATTCTCATAATTTTTTAAAATCTTAGACGATCTTAAATATTTCAAAATAGTTCCTACATTTATTGAATTAATTCTTATCTCTTTTCTTATCGGGACAAATCCTAAACACTCCAAAAATTATGGTGCACATGTGCTCTTTCCATATATGGTAATAAGTAATCATATCAAGTCTAAATACATAATTAAAAAGGAATTTAAGCATTGATACATTAGAAATTTATTTATTTTAATTAATCATTAAAATTATAAAATAATATACCCACATGTTGTAGGTGAGTTGGAGAGGGTAGGGCAATCCTCCAAGGGAGGTCCCTAGTTTGAATCTCCACCCTACCAAACACACATCGGGTACCCAAAATTTAGTTGATAATGTTGGTGCGATCAAGATCGGGCACTACTCCCGGGTGATTTTGATGGTGTAGAACCCCCTGGTCATGGTTTCTTAGACCAAGGTGGTCCTCGCAAGGGGTTTTTTGCTAAATTCAAAAAAAATATATAAAATAATACATTAGTTATAAATGAGAGAATTGATACATTAAAAATGAATAATCTAGGCATTCATCTATAAAGTTATAAATGAAATATTATGATAGAGCTCAAATATATATATTAAATTATAGTTATTTTCAAGGAAGTTAAAAATCTAATTCCTAAAATAATAAATGCCATCTCATATTACAGTGATAAATAATGGACTCAATTCAACAATTTATGAATATGAAAACCATAAATAAAATACACATGAATGTATAATAATACTATAAAGTATGATACTTCATCTCTAAAATGTATACATTACATTAAATACTAAATTGATACATAAAAATACAAAAGAGATATCATAATCATGTTTAGGGAAAAGACTAAAATGTTATGTGTATAAAAATAAATATAAATCTAGTGAAATTAGGTGTGTGAATATTGGTTGAAAGGAACCTATAAAATACATAAACACATATTAATTTATAATGTAATAACATAAGAAATACTAGTTAAATTAAAAACCATTATAAGTTGCAAAATTCAACAAGGTTAAGTAAAAAATTGAAGTTCAAACATATTTTTCTAGTATAAATAACAACAATTGTGTGGTGGGATATTGAGATAATGTATCAAAATCATCGTAGGCTAGTGTACCTTCATACATATATGCAAAAAAAGTAAGAATATTCAACAAATAAACAATCATTATAAATTACAAAATTTAACAAGTTCAAACATGTCTTACTACTATCGATATGGATGATTTCATGGTTGAAGCATGTGATGATGTATGGATCTCTATGGCCTCACATACCTACATGCATGTAGATAAAAATAATTAGCTTGAAACTAAAAAATAACTGAAGTAGGTAGCTACATGTATGTAAATCTAAATTAAACATTATTAAAGTTGATAATAAGAGTACAATGGATGGAGGAGCCTATGTCATGTTCCTAGCCTTCATCATGTTATCCACCTATATTCATTACATTTTATATTAAATTAAAATATAATAAAAAATAACAAATTAAATTACTTTTTTTTGTGTGGAAAACATCCCAGAAGGGATGCCACTTTTGGGTAAGACCCAAGGAGGCAGGGGTATCTCTTCCACCAAAATCGCCCAGGGCTCGCACCTGGCCTACCACCTTTGACATACTCAAGGAGCAAACCTGAAACAACAAAAAACAAGAACACACAAACACAAACACACAAAAATATTAAAAAAAAAAAAAAAACATGCTCCTTGAGTGTGTCAAAAAGATAAAGCACAACCAAACACACACACAATAAGATAAAAAAACACAACACGAACCACACAAAAAAACACAAGAACAACATAACAAAACACAAACATAACAAAAAACAACAGAACGCTACAAAGACACAACCAACAAAAACATGAAAAACAAAAACAACCAAAACCTAAAAAATAAAAAAACAACCAACAACAGACAACAAAGAAAAATAAAAACATAGAAAACACTCACACACCAAAACACAAAAACACCAATTAACACAAACATACAAAACACAAGCACAAGAACAACAAAAACACAAAACAACAACAAAAACACAAAACAACAAAAACACAAAAACAAAACAAAACAAAAAAAACACACACATAAATAGAAAAGAAAAAGAAAAAAATATAACACAACAATGACCTTTCTAGACCAAAAGACTATTAAGGCAAGAATCAACAGAGGAAACAAAAGAAATATTAGTTTGAGCTAGGGAACTAAAATACCCTGACCGAACCAAAGAGAAGCAAAAATAAAGCAAGAAGAAACTAGGTACCTCCAGAACTGGAGCCATCCAAAGAAATGATAGAAAGAAGAGCTTCCCTTATTTGTGAAGCCCACCATCTAGGAGGGTGGTCATAGCAAGTAAGATCACCTTTGTCCAAAGCCCAATTAGCTAAAGCATCAACACTCTTGTTCTGATCTCTGACCACATGATTGTAATCAACTTTCAAAAATCCCATCTGGATTAACTGAATCTTCTCAATAATTCTTTTTATTCTCCAATCAACCTTATGATTCTTAGGAGTCTTCAAAATATTAATCATGAGTTGAGAGTCAGACTCAACTAGTACCTTTTCCCATCCAACCTTAGTAGCCTCTTGAAGGCCTCTAAGGATACCATACCCCTCAACAAGGTTATTGGATAGAATACCCAAATTCTCAGCAAAAGTAAAAACCAGGGAGCCATATGAAAGTCTACCAATTCCTCCCACACTAGCTTTTCCAAGGTTCCCTCTAGAGGCTCCATCAATATTGAATTTTCCAAAATCCTTAGGAGGAGGTTGCCAATTCCTTGTTCTATCCATATTGCAATTACTCACATTCCCTTTAAGTTGGTTGCTCTTAGAAGAGTTAATCTTCAATATTTGCATCACTTGATCCCATATTTGGTGGGAGTTTTGGGGGTGATTAAGGAGTTGATGGACTGATTCAACTAAGTTGGCAATGGTCTTTTTCCAGATATAGTGAATATCCTTCCTTTCTTGATTAAAAATTTGGTTGTTCCTTTCATTCCAGATATTCCAAAGAAGAATGGTAGAACCCATCCAAACTAACTGCCTAATAAAATGATCAACACCCTCTTGATTAGGCCAATCCCTCCAAAGTTGTTCAAAAGTAAAAAATTGGACCATTGTAAGCCAAGTAAAGTGGCCATTCTCCTCCAAAGCTCAGAGGCTAAAGTACACTCAATAAAAATATGGCTGAGAGTTTCCACATTCTCTCCACACATTTCACATCTAAAAGGGCCATGAAAACCACGCTTCATAAGATGCTCCCTAGTAAGCACCCTATGATGCAATAAAAGCCAAGTAAAGAACCTCACCTTAGGCCAGAGCTTTTGAGCCCACAACTGAGAAAATATGTCAGATGATTGGTTGGGATTATTATGGCATAAGGCCAAATAACCTTGAGCAACTGAATACTCACCCTTAGTAGTGTTGTTCCATCCAAAACAATCTTTATCATGGGACCAAGAGAGAGATCTCATATGAAGGATGCATTGGATATCTTGTCTTTACCTTTCTAGGATTTGAATAGGCCAGTCCTCAATAGGGATCCAATATCTACCAACCTCTGAATTACCAGTATGGTACCGATAATAATTAGCCACCTTTATCCAGTTAGCTCGGTGAAGCTCCTCCATCCAAGGCCTCCAATCGAGAAACTGAGTTATCAAAGGCTTGTGACCATCCCAAGAATCTATCCAAAAATTTACCTATTGACCATTATGAATGATCCAAAATAATTTTTCTTTATCAAATCCTCACTAGTCTTAAGAACTGCTAAAATGGGAGAACCTTTGGAAGGCAATTGATAGTGAACAAGGTCTTCAGGACTTTTGTTCTCAACATATTTAGCATGGAGATTCTTGGCCCAAAGAGCATTGGGGTTATGCAAAATCCTCCAATATAATTTAGCAGCTAAAGCTTTGTTGTTATTAATAGCAGACCGAAATCCTAACCCCCTTCATTCTTAGGAAGACATAAAGTGTCCCATTTCACCAAGGCCCATTTTATTTTCTCCTTAGTACCACTCCAGAGGAACCGATGACTGATTTGATCCAGTTCTCGAAGAACAACCTTTGGGATATTCAACATGGTAGAAACATAAATAGGAATAGCCTGAAGGACTGATTTTACCAAGGTGATTCTACCCCCAGAAGAAAGCCACCTATTGGTCCACTTTCCAATTTTCTTCTTGACTTTGTCCAACAACCAATTCCAATATTTTTTTTATCTTTAAATATTGATGGGAATACCTAAATAAGTGATTGGAAGGGAGGTCTTCTTATATATTAATTTATCCAAGACCATGGATTCCTGTCTAGAAGAGCAATGAAAGAAAATGACTTTAGATTTATCTTCATTGATCAATTGCTCGATAGCCTTAGAAAAATAGCTAATGATTTGCTTAATAGTAGAAGCTTCCTTAACTGTAGCTTTACCTAAAAGAGTAGAGTCATCAAAAAATTGAAGATGAGAGATAGGTCTAGCTCCATGAGCAATGGTAACTCCCTCAAGGGTTTTGTCTTCTCTCTTTTTGGTTATAGCCCTACCTAAGCATTCAACAATAATGATGAATAAATAAGGGGATAGGGGGTCACCTTGCCTAATACCTCTAGAAGCTAGGAACAACTGAGAAGGCCTACCATTGATAAGAACTAAGTAGGAAACTGAAGAGATACATCCCATAATCCAATCCATCCAATCCTGAGAGAAACCAAATTGCCTCAAAACTTTGATAAGGAAGTGCCAATCCACTCTATCATAAGCTTTGGATAAGTCTAACCGAATGAACATGGAAGGAGATTTTTGCATATCCATGGAATGGATGGCTTCCTGAGCAAGAACTATCTCATCAACTATTTGACGCCCTTCCACATAACCCCCTTGTTCAGGGGAAATAATCTTATGCAAAAGAGGCTTCAACCTTTCTGCCATGATCTTAGTAATGATTTTGAGAAGAACATTACATAAAGCAATAGGTCTAAAAGCTGAGATATGTTCAACCTCTTGAGCTTTTGGAACAAGAGTAATATAAGTTTTATTGATAACCTTCAAAATTTCTTTGGCTTTCCTGGCTTCTTCCACCACCTCTAATAAATCAGCATGAAGGATATCCCAAAACTCTTGGTAGAACTCAATGGGAAAACCATCAAGACCTAGGGTTTTCCCTTTTTGCATTTTAAAAACTACCTGTTGAAGCTCATTGATAGTAATAGGAGCAGTCAAAATAGAGTTCTCCTCAGAAGTGATAAGAGAAGGGATTGCTTGAAGAACATTTTGTTGAGAAGCCGAGTCAAGAGGAGTAGCAAAAAAATATTGGAAAAGTAATTGACAACAATAGAGTTCATGCCATCCCAAGTGTAGACAACATCTCCAGAATCTGATTTCAGGGAAGAAATAAAGTTGTGAGATCTTCGAGCTAGAAGAGATTTGTGGAAGAAATTTGTGTTTCGATCACCTTCTTTGAGCCATTGAATTCTAGATTTTTGCTTCCATAAGAGTTCTCTTTTTTCCCATTCCTCTAACTGAGCTGTGAGTTTAATTTCATCTACACTTGTACTCTCTATGAGGCCATCTAAACGGATTTTCTTATTCAAATTTTCAAGTTGAGCAATAACTTCATTTTTTTTATGAACATCCCCAAACTCCTTCCAGTTCCAAGTCTTGATTTTGGATTTAATATATTGCAATATTTTGGCAAAATAGAACATCTTAGTCCCATACCTAGGTTTACCTTCCTTCCACCATTGTTGCACTCGAGGTTTAAAGGAACTATCTCTAAGCCACATTAACTAAAATCGAAAAGGAGAGAAACTCACATTGGTTTTCCACATTTCCACCATGATAGGCCAGTGATCCGAACCAACATTGTTAAGAGTCTTCACTTTAGGAATGTGACCATGGATTAAGAAATTGTCAGAGAGCAAGAACCTATCCAATCTCTCCATTATACAAGCTAAGCCTTACCTTCTATTAGACCAAGTCATAAGGCCATTATCTGGTTGGATGTCCACAAGATGGAGGTTTGTAATATATTCGCTCATGAGGTCAGTGCTCCTATCCAAATTTCTATTTCCCCCATTTTCTCATCTAGAGAGAGGATGGTATTGAAATCTCCTCCGATCAAGATCCAAGCTTCAGGAAAATGAGAGATAATATAAGTAATATTCTTCCACTATCTTCTTTTTCCTCCAAATTAGTCGGAGCATAAACAATAATGCAGAGCATAATTTGGTTGGAATGTCTGCTTTGAATAGCTATAGCCAAAAGACCCCAACTGCCAACCATATGGTGAATAACTACCTCTTTTGGGTCCCAAAGGCAAGCAATGCCACCAGAAGTCCCCTAGGAACCGAGGGAAACCACTTTTCCAGTTGGCCAAATTTTACTAGCAATTGATTCCATATCCTCTATTGACATCTTCATTTCTTGAAGGAAAACAAGATGTGGATGATTTATCTGAATCATTCTTCTAATTTCATTTTGTTTTGAAAGACTCCCTTTGAGTCCTCTAATATTCCAAGTGATGATCTTCATTAATACCAGGGCTAAAAAAGTTGGGAAGGGCATTAATCTTACCTTCCTCTACAAGCTTTTCACCTTCTTTTACCATATGATATTGATTAGTCTTGCGACCTGCCTTTTGATTAGAATCCATCTTCAATTTTTTTCCTATTTCTTGACTTACTCCAATTGAATCTGAGATGGCTTCTAGCCTTGAAGAATGCTTGTACACAATCAAAATGTTACCAGAAGGTTCACAGAGTCTATATTGGGACCTGTATTATTTGAAGTTTTAACATTTAAAAGATTGTTTTTCTTGTGAATATTTTCTCCTTTTTTTATTGAAAACCTTTGATTTGTTGGTTTGTCTCTGAGTTCTTCCCTTTATCTTTAAATTGTGTTTCTAAGATTTTTGTTTCCATTATTTCCTCTTCCTCACTTGGGACCTCATTTGTGGAAAGAATTTCAAACATATTAGCAGATAACTTTGATTGATCCTTCATAACTGGTTTTTCTAGAGTGTTCTTCTTCTTAGGCATTTGGAAACCTACTGAATTTATATCTTCTTTCTTTTGATCTAGAATTTTATTTGGGCAAACACTAGCCAAATGACCATATTCATGGCAAATTCTACAATGAAAAGGAATGTTCTCATAGTCCACTACTTGCTCCCAAGTGTCCTCCCCAAATTGTAAAGTGATCTTTTTAGGTAGGGGTTTGTCAAAATCCATTAAAACACAAATCCGAGCATAAATAATATGTTCAAATTTTTTAGTACAATCAACAATCATCATAAATGTTCCTAAAGAGTTTCCAATTGAAGAAAAAATAGTCAGATTCCAGAATTCAATTGGGAGGCCAAAGAGTCTAACCCACACGGGACCTGTAGAAGGCATCTCTTCTTCGGATTTAAATTTAGTATGCCAGGGCTTCATGAAAAGCCCTGCCCTTCCAAAGAACCAGGGACCCCCTTGAAAAGTTTTCTCTCTATCTTCATTATTAGCAAATAAAACAAGAAAATAACCATTTGGATAAATAGAGATTTGTAACTCACCTTTAGTTTTCCAGCTTTTTGCAGCCCAAACTTTGAAAGCAGATAGGCTCGGATGAAAACCCACGAAACGACAAATTAGTCCTCTTTTTCCAGATCTTCAATGCTAGTCTGAATGTTGCCCATATCAAGCTTAACAATAGGAGTTCCATCAGCTGCTTTAAGACATCCTGACTCCATTTTCCTGGGATCAATCTTAGGCATTCTTAGAGGTTTACGGGAAGCCCTAAGATTAATATTAGCATTAGGCTGAGGCTGTCCACCATGGAGGGCATCCCTAAAATTCATTTTTGGGGCTGATTCTTCGAAATTCTTACCCTTGACAGGGGTTTCCATAGTAGATTTATTTTGTGGGTGCACCTTAGCACCAGATTCACTTGAGATCTGAGCCATTTTTTGATCAACTGCTTGAAACTTGTTTCGTGATCTCTTTAATCCATGCCCTAGACATCGTGGAAAGGTATGATTTTCACTTTTTTTTTGTGCAGCAAATTGGAAGTCATTGTCACTCAAGTTCACAACATGAAGATCTATTGAAAGATAGATTTCTAACCCATATTGGATCCCCTGCAACATTTCTTGCTAAAATATTGAGCAGAAACCACAAAAATATTGGTCGCTAGGGCCCGAAGGCCCCGAAAACCAACCTCTGGAGCTGCTTGCACTTAACCCAGATGAAACCCTCATACAATCGCTTGCCAAAAATCTTGTTCACACATAGGGATGCGCTAGGATCTGTGTTGCTCCAAATGATCTAAAAATTGGTGGAGATGTTCTAGGGTTTTTCAGGCATCTACCCTCAAAATTTTAGCTCAATCCGAGTCCGGATGAGTGAAATATGGCCGAAACAAGTTCGATAGTTTGGGCAGTCCTACGAAAAACGTCCCTCACAATTTTTCCTCCTTAAAAAATTAAATTACATGCATAAATTTTTGGATGGTAATATGATTTTTACCTACATAGCATATATATATGTTAGATTCATCTTGGCTTCCTTCATGTGTAATATTCTATAGGACTAAAAACATAGATAATTATGGAATTAAAACCATCTCATTGTTTCTCCATTAAAGAATAACCATAAAAAGGAGAATTGGTGGAAAATGTATCATGTCTTTCATGAGATACCTTCCCATAAAATTCAACATATTATGCATGTCCAAATTACAATGTTAGTGGATATTGAGATCCTTTTGATTGTAATGTCTATAAGAACTACACATTTAAAATAAATATATAATTTAATATAAAATTTTATATACATACATAGGAATAAATTACTTTCAAAATAAAATTTAAATTATCAAATAAATAATTAAATTTATTGAGTAAAATATTAAGATCATATACTCTCTGCTAGGCTAAAATTAGACATCAAAGTCATATCTAATTAAGTTGATTAGGTCTATACTATCATCATGTTGTGGGTGAACCTCTGCTATGTTTCCACCTTGTTCATATCATCCTTGCTTATTTTATATATAGGAGGTGGTGTAGGATAATAGGAGCCTTAATAGAAGTTATATACTCCTATACTACATTGTCATTAACCTTTGTCTAACGTAGAATCTCAACATCCTTCTCAATTTCATGCATAGCCTTAGTGGTCATCTAACATTCAACATATCTCTCACCATAATTTGTATGGTCAAAAATATAAACATTAGTATCTCACTCCTAACCAAGACCATGATTAGTGGTTTGAACATTGATATCCCTCCATGTCAAACATTAATGTGTTCATTCATGAGTGTCTACATGATCATGGGTAGGCTAAGGATGGGATGATGACTTTCCAACCTCATATATAGAAGTAACATGATACTTATATGCATCCATTGAAGAATAATGTATTTTGGTTATCGTATTGATGATACATGTACTAACCACATTACTCATAAGCACCCCATGTATGTATAACATAACTAACATGTTGTAAATCCCTCAAGGGTGTGCAAGCATAATGGGTAGTTTATCCCTATCAAAGGAATGTACATTTATATACTTCTCTAATAATATTGAGGTTGACTACAATACCTTATATGGAATCTTATAGAGGAGTGGGTCATAAAGGAGCAAAACTAGTAGCCATGTAAATATAGATGGCCTACTCTAACTAGTGTAACTCTTGGAGAGGTCCTATGATCTGACTAATATGATTAAAAAGTGATCAATGTATCTTATTATCTCATTCACTATTAGATACTCAAGTTGCTTAGAAATTGTAAATGTCATTGACTTCTCCCCACATAAATCCCTAGGAAATTCATCATCTCCAAGAACTATTATCCTATACTTTTATGGTCCCATGAATGGCCTAAACCCTACCCCTCCATAATATGGTGTGGACATATAGTCAAGCTTCATATTATAATATAACTCATAATGAAGCTTCAAGTAAAAATATCATGGGATCTCATCATTATTAGGTAGTTTTTATTATGTAAAATAAACCATAGATAAATCACTAATGAAGCTTTGGTTCGATGGTTGTGATATATGGATGATGTAGCCCACACCAAGGCTGAAATATCAACGACACCAAATAGGCTATATAACTTGATGTGACTAAGTTGATGTAAAAGGGAAAGAAAAACCCTTTCAAAAATATATTTTTAAATAAAAATAAAAAATAAACCATAGATAAATCATAATAACCATATTATGGTGTACACACCGTAGGGCCTCATAAAGTTCTTTTTCTCCACAAGTCTTCTTCCAAGAAAAGAACGTAGTTTTAAGAATCCACCTTCAATGTCGAAAGCCTAACTTCATTTTAGACTCTACAAAGGAATTGCTCACGATGAAATTTCCTGTACATTAGGTTCTACCATCCGTATTTAGTAGGAATATGGGCATGAATTCGAATATGGTAGGCAATAACAATATTGGAATTTTTTGAATCTTCATTGGAGTAATAAATATTACTTTAGCTTTAGCAAAATTAAGTTTAATTATAATATGTCTTAGTTACTGATAGGGGTAGGTAAATTTTGTGTATATAAATTATTCTTGAAGTATTGTTTCTTGAAATTTTTCGTAAATTAACTGACGATTCATTAGTTTATTATAAATTTTTATGGTACTATTTAAATTACCAAAGAAACAAGTGGTAAGGTCTTAGTTAAAAAATGCAATATATTCTACTTTTTGTTTTATAAGAAGATTTTTTTAGTAATGTGCTTATTAAAGTTATGATTATTTTCATTTGTTTATATACATGTTTTCTTAAGTTAAAGTAATCCAAATAGGTAGATTTTATATGATTTTAAAAGTATTTATATGACTTTTAAAGTATTCTTTCTTGTATTTTATTTTAATGGATCATGATATGAGATCATTATGAGTAAACCATAACACTCGAGACATCAAAAATACCAATCCTTAATTAAAATCATTTTATATTGAGAAAAATGATGTAATTTAAAACCATTACTCATTGAGATGAATGGTGTAATTAATTGAAACCATTATAAAAAATGGTATACGATGGCATCGAGTAGGATGTTATCCACCCAACTCCGGTAGTTCATGGTGGTGACTATTGTGAATTAGAGGTAATTGATCTCCAACATATAAGGGATAGAGGTCCTATGTTGTAGAGAATAATGAACAATGGAATGGGACATTGTTCCAGGTTACCATACGAGTAGTACGTGAGGATGCTCACGAACCTACTCTGATTGTGGAATTACCAAAAAAACTCAATCTGGGGAACAAATTTGAGGTTGAAAAGTCTAGCAGTAGATTGTATGGATATCATTACCATTAATCGAAATTGGGCCTGAGACATCTAGTCCGAAAGCCATGCGATGGTGGACCCTGGTTAAAACTTAGTTGAAGGTCAACGATTAGGCACTGACATAACTCCGCTAACCCAAAACATGAATCAATAGGAACTGATAGGTTAGTTGACCAATAAGGACAATAATAGGATTGTGAATCCAAGTCCTCCATTCTTTGATATGGGGAATTAGTGCATCCACCCTTCTAGATGTTATGGACCCTGGATGGGCAACCCCATGCCAATATCAAGGAAACTCGAGAAAAGGAGTAAGGATATTTTAGATGGTAACCTAATGCAGGAATTTAGCCGGTCCTGAGAACTTAGGATACCGTCTACAATGGTAAATGATCCTGAAGTGTGAAATTCTATGCCAAAGTACTAATACAATATTGGGTGTATCTGCGTAAATGTGTGATATTTATGTTTGAATTTAACGAAATTTTGAATTTATGTTTTGAAAACCAGGTGAGTAGACCTGGGTTGTTACACTATTTTGGATTCAAACTAAGAATAAATAAAATTGTATGTGAGGAGCCACAAAATAAATAACTAACATTGCTAAGATCCAATCTCTAATTGTCATTGTATATTAGAATATTACCATACATCTATGTTCATCATACAAGCAATTCTATATGTATGAGTAACAAGGAGCTAACATTGAATGGTTGAAATAAAGGACATATTATCCATTGAATGATGTAGTGTTGGTCACGAATCTGCATAGTCATATAAAATGCGCCCTAGACCCGACCAACATTGAAATGCCGAGAGAAAGAGAAGTCTCCTGGGCCAATCTCCAGAGAGGGCTGGCTCCCAAACTAATCTAAAGCTGATTTCAAGGTAAGGGTTAGAAATAACAGAAAGAGATGGAAATATGGCCGAAGCCGGTAGTCGATAGGGAGAACAACCTCAGATAGCAAATAACCTCAACAAGATCCTAAAGATAAGCAACAACTAATTCTTAGAAAGCACATACAAAAATTGGACCAAACATTGATCATAAGTCGCCTTCAATTATACTTCAAATGTTCAAATGAAAACATAGTCAAATTCAGAACATCAGAATTCAACTTATATTTTAACACTGGACTAAGTAGAAGCGAATCAGACAGAAAGCATCACATGAACAACAGTTTGGATTACCAACTCAAAAGACACTAAGAACAGAGCAAAATGCACTTAGGATTTCTGCTTCAATTTTTGCAAAAAGGTCCTCCTTTTCTGGAGATGTACATTGGTATTTATAGAGGTCTTCCCTCTCCCTTTCACATCATAACATTTAAAACATAAAATATATTTTGAAGAGGAGGTCCACAAAATATGCACTTGAAAAGAGAAACAATCCCCCTCGGAGAAATCACATTCCCTGCTTTTATGGATCAAAACTAAAAATCGAACGAAAACAAGGGACCAAATTTCTCCATTAAATGATCGTTCTCGGAGCATGCTTGAAGCATTAGGAGATCACGAACAAGAGCTTTTAATACCGGAGGCATATTTAGTTTTGGTGGCTTCGAGAACAAAATTGTTTTAACACGTTCTTCCATCTTGCGCACATAGGTAAATAGAAAAACATTTAATCTTGGAGCCTCTTTGACCTTGATCTCAAAATCAGTTGGAGAGATTTTAAAACATTACTATGTTCGATCCTTATCTTCTCCTCACGTTCTCCTATGCAATATGAAGAAAAATGCGAACAAAACTTTATTGGGCCTTTGTTGTTGCTTCTGTCACGAAAATGTGACAGGTCGCGAAAATGTGACATGTCACGAAATTGCGACATTTTCAACTTACTGCTTTCTCCTGTTGCCACCAGTCGTAAAAATGTGACATGTCATGAAATCGTGACATCTTCTCTTCATTTAGCTTTCTCTTCTTGCACTTTTGCGAAAACGTGACAAGTCACGAAATCGCGACAATCTACCTTCATTTTGTTTTGTCCCCATGACATGTCATGAAATCACGACATTCTCCGGCTTATTTGCTGCTCCTTGTCGTAAAAATGTAACATGTCACAAAATCATGACATCTTCCTCTTGGCACTGTCTTGTTCGCTTTCTCACCACAAAATCACGACATGTCATGAAATCGTGACAATGTCTTCCTTCTGGCTCCTTTTCTGCTTTATACCCATGAAAACGTGATAAGTCATGAAATCATGACATTTTCCTCTTGCTTGGCCCTTTCGCTGCCTTTAGTCGCGAAAATGCAACAGGTCGTGAAATCACGACATCCTCCACTTTGTTGGTTGTCGTATTGCAAGTCGTGAAAATGTGACATGTTGCAAAATCATGACATTCCGTACTTGGCACTGTCTTTCCCACTTTCTCCTCACGAAAACACGAAATGTCATGAAATCATGACAATTTCCTTCTACCTTGTACTTTTGTCTTCAACAAGTCACGAAATCGTGACATGTTTCTATCTTCCTCTTTGTTTCCATTTTTTCCCCACGAACACGTGACATGTCATGAAATCATGACATGTTTCTCCTACCTTGGTCATTCTTACTTTTTCCCCGTGAAAATGTGACATGTCGTGAAATCGCGACGTCCTTCTCCATTTGGCTTTGTCTCCACGATATGTCATGAAATCGCGACATCTTCCTTCGTTTGGCTTCTTTCAGCTATCTCCACGTGAAAACATGACATGTCGTGATATCACAACAAGTTTCTATCTTCTCCTTCGTTGCCGCTTTCTATCACAAAAATTTGACATGTCGCGATATCGCGACATTTCGTACCATCTTGCTCCTTCCTCGCTTTCCTGTCGTGATATCACGACATTTTTCCTTGGTGCTCCTCTTTGCTGTTGTATGTCATGATATTTTCTTACCATTTTGATTTCTCGTCACTACAGGTCACGAAAATACGACATGTCATGATATCGCGAAAACTTTCACTTTACTGCTCCCTCATTGCAACAAGTCACGAAAATGCGACATGTCGCGATGTCGCGACAATTTTGCCGTTACTGCTTCCTTTGTTGTTTTCTAGCATGAAAATGTGACAGGTCATGAAAATGCGACATGTCGCGATATCATGACATTTTCTGTGCTTAGCTCTTTTCTGCATCAGATGCCACGAAACTGCAACAGGTCGCGATATCGTGATATGTCGCGATATCATGACATTTTTCCTTGTTTTATGTTGGCACACTTGTAGATATTTTTGTATTATCCCTTTCGAAGTGCTTGGAGGGACAAACAGAGGAGTGAGTATCTCTACACTTTGTGCATTCTTTTGCATGAACAGCAACAACAAAAACAATGTGGCAAAAATGCCAACATTCTTGGTGGCTCTCAAGGTATACAGTTCTATTGTATGCATGAACCTCAGGCCTCTATCCATTGGGCAACAAATTTAAAAAGCTAGAGGAGCATAAGAAGTGAGTGCTGGTTGATGTTGGATGTCTCTACGGGCTACTGCAACAAGCTCTTGCTGGCGCTCGACACTTAAAATAGGACTTTCAGCAAAAAATTGTGGAATAGCAGAACTTCCCTTATTCCTTTAACTATTGCATTTTGCCTAGCTCGGTTGAGCTGGGTAATCACCAGGTGCTATATATTTGGAGTGCTAAAAATATATACACACAAACTAAACAAAAAACTATACCTAAGATCTTAAGCAATATTTAGTGCCCTCCACACTTTATTTACTAGTCGGGCTATTTACAGTATTTACACAAAAGTTTATGACATGATTGGCATGCCGCCACCACAAACCAAACTTTGGGTGTCTATCCGATGAACCTGTAGTGTCCAGACCAGATCTGATCATACTTGAGTCGGTCCTTGAAGTTTGGATGACCTCCCAGAGTTCTCCATGTTGCGAACAGGGTGCAACATGGCAAGTTATCATGCATGACAGTACCCATACAGTTGACGAATAATGTGGCAAAGAGTTTGCCACATGGGGGCCTTCTTCGGGTACCGGTTGCAGTGATGGTGGTAGCCAATACCACCACTTTAAAGAGTCCACTAGCTATGGGCTGAGTACAGGCTCCTCCAACCCCTTGATGCGATAACAAGACTTTTTGGCGATAGGCCTTTTTCTAGGATCTCCTCAGGCTCAGCCTCTTGGTGAGGCCTGCTTATTGGGTTTTGGTTGAATACTTGTGTGTTATGCCCTAGGACACAAAAAGGGTGCAAAAATGTGCCCTCTTTGCTCTCAGGTTCTGCCACTTGAGCCTGTTCCCCTTCTTGGCTCATCTCTTGATGGAAACTACAAGCAACCATATTATCTATTGCCGGGACAAAGCTTGCATATTCCCATCATTGGACTTGGATGAAATATACCTCTTGAGCTCCACACGGTTGCATCTCAGGTCTCTGCTCAATATGAGGAATCTTCCATGGTGAATACTACGTAGGGTAGACAGGAGTAGCGACTACCAGAGAAAGTGATGGAGTTTCTCCCCACTGCCACTTTCTTGATAGGAGCAGAAGCTGCTCTGCTTGTACTGCTTCCTCAAATATTTGAGGGAATCTATGTTCACTTGATTACAGTAAGAGGAGGCTTATGTCCGGGTGGAAAGACCGAACATAGAAGAGGTGGGCCTAGGTGGGTGTCGGTTGGATCTCCCCTAGAATTCTCTTCCAACTTTTGCAGAATTGGACATTGAAGTCTGTGATGCTCTCCAGAGGTTTTTTTGTGATGGTGAAGTGCATTAAAAGCTAAAAGGGATCCTGAGAGCCATCAAATTTTATGATTAGTGCTCCTGCTAAGTCATCCCATGAGTACATGCTTTTATGCTCGAGCAGTTTGTACCACTGCAGTGCCCTTCCTTCCAAAGACAGAACCAGAAGTCTAATCATGACATCTTCATGGATTATGTCATGGAGGATTGCCAAAGCAGCAACATCTTCAAGGTGCTCTTGGGCCATTCCCTTAGTGCCATTGTATTTTTTCAATGTCTTCAAGGTGCTTTTAGGAATTTCATGGTAACTTTAAAGATTCAGGGGGCCAAAATCATCCCAATGAGGATAGCTTACACTTGCCATTATAGCAGCGGTCTGCAGAGATCATGGTTATCGCCACTAAGTCAAAGTCGCCAGGTGAACATTCTTTTCTTCGCTTGTGAATTCAGGGCTGCTCAACAAACCTTGATTACTCTGGGTTGTCTTCTTTTAGCTTTAAAAGACATCTATGATCAAGAAATTTGGATCTTCAGTTCAACAGAGTCGCCAGGTGATTTTTCCAGATGAAGACAAGCCATAGATTCACCAAACTCGGGCTTCCTTAAAATATGGAGACTATTTGTCCCATCGAGCATGCCAAAAAATGTTGGTCACAAATCCGCCTAGTCATATAAAATGCGCCCTAGACCCGGCCAACATTGAAAGGCCGAGAGAAAGAGAAGTCTCCCGAGCCAATCTCTAGAGAGGGCTGGCTCCCAAACTAATCTAAATATGATTTCAAGGTAAGGGTTAGAAATAACAGAAAGAGATGGAAATATGGCCGAAGCCGGTATTCAATAGGGAGAACAACCTTAGATAGCAAATAACCTCAACAAGATCCTGAAGATAAGTAGCAACTAATTCTTAGAAAGCACATACAGAAACTGGACCAAACATTGATCATAAGTCGCCTTCAATTATACTTCAAATGTTCAAATGAAAACATAGTCAAATTCAAAATAGCAGAATTCAACTTATATTTTAACACTGGACTAAGCAGAAGTGAATCAGACAGAAAGCATCACATGAACAACAGTTTGGATTACCAACTCAAAAGACACTACGAACAGAGTAAAATGCACCTAGGATTTCTGCTTCAATTTTTGCAAAAAGGTCCTCCTCATTTTCTAGAGATGTACATTGGTATTTATAGAGGTCTTCCCTCTCCCTTTTGCATCACAACATTTAAAACATAAAATAGATTTTGAAGAGGAGGTCCACAAAATATGCACTTGAAAAGAGAAACAATCCCCCTCGGAGAAATCACATTCCTGCTTTTATGGATCAAAATTGAAAATCGAACAGAAACAAGGGACCATATTTCTCCATTAAATGATCGTTCTCAAAGCATACTTGAAGCGTTAGGAGATCACAAACAAGAGCTTTTAATACCGAAGGCATCTTTAGTTTTGGTGGCTTCGAGAACAAAACTATTTTAACACGTTCTCCCATCTTGTGCACATAGGTAAATAGCAAAACATTTAATCTTGGAGCCTCTTTGACCTTGATCTCAAAATCAGTTGGAGAGATTTTAAAACATTACTATGTTTGATCCTTATCTTCTCTTCACGTTATCCTATGCAATATGAAGAAAAATGCGAACAAAACTTTATTAGGCCTTTGTTGTTGCTTTTGTCGTGAAAATGTGACAGGTCACGAAAATGCGAAATGTCGCGAAATCACGACATTTTCAACTTACTGCTTTCTCTTGTTGCCATCGGTCACGAAAATGTGACATGTCATGAAATCACGACATCTTCTCATCGTTTAGATTTCTCTTCTTGCACTTTTGCAAAAACGTGACAAGTCATAAAATCATGACAATCTGCCTTCATTTTGTTTTGTCCCCATGACATGTCACAAAATCATGATATTCTCCTCTGTTTTGGCTTCTTTGCTGCTCCTTGTCGTGAAAATGTAACATGTAACGAAATCGTGACATCTTCCTCTTGGTGTTGTCTTGTCCGCTTTCTCACCACGAAATCACGACATGTCACGAAATCGCGACAATGTCTTCCTTCTGGCTCCTTTTCTGCTTTATACCCGTGAAAACGTGACAAGTCACGAAATCGTGACATTTTTCTCTTGCTTTGCCCTTTCGCTACCTTTAGTCACGAAAACGCAACAGGTCGCAAAATCGCGACATCCTCCACTTTGTTGGCTGTCGTCTTCTTGCAAGTTGCGAAAATATGACATGTCGTGAAATCATGACATTCCGTACTTGGCACTGTCTTTCCCGCTTTCTCCTCGTGAAAACGCGGCATGTCACGAAATCGTGACAATTTCCTTCTACCTTGTACTTTTGTCTTCAACAAGTCGTGAAATCGTGACATGTTTCTATCTTCCTCTTTGTTTTATTTTTTTCCCCGCGAAAATGTGACATGTTTCTCCCGCCTTGGTCATTTTTACTTTTACCCCGCGAAAACGTGACGTGTCATGAAATCACGACATCCTTCTCTGTTTGGCTTTGTCTCCATGATATGTCGTGAAATCACAACATCTTCCTTTGTTTGGCTTATTTTAGTTGTCTCCATGCGAAAACGTGACATGTCGCGATATCGTGACAATTTTTTGTCTTCTCCTTCGTTGTCACTTTCTATCACAAAAATTTGACATGTCTCGATATCGTGACATTCCGTACCATCTTGCTCCTTCCTCGCTTTCCTGTCGTGATATCACGACATTTTTCCTTGGCGCTCCCATTTGCTGTTGTATGTCACGATATTGTGACATTTTTTTAACATTTTGTTTTCTCATCACTACAGGTCACGAAAATACATGTCGTGATATCGCGACAACTTTCACTTTACTGCTCCCTCACCACAACAAGTCACGAAAATGTGACACGTCGCGATGTCGCGACAATTTTGTCGTTACTGCTTCCTTTTCTGTTTTCTAGTGTGAAAATGCGACAGGTCGCGAAAATGTGACATGTCGCGATATCGCGACATTTTCTATGCTTAGCTCTTTTCTGCATCGGACGCCGCAAAACTGCAACAGGTCGCGATATCGGGACATTTTTCCTTGCTTTGCGTTGGCACACTTGTAGAGATTTTTGTATTATCCCTTTCGAAGTGCTTGGAGGGACAAACAGAGGAGCGAGTATCTCTACACTTTGTGCATTCTTTTGCATGAACAACAACAACAAAAACAATGTGGCAAAAATGCCAACATGTAGGTAAACAAAGAGAAATGTTGATATGCAATAAAACTTGTTTTACAAAGGTAGATTCTATAATCATACAATAGAGGAGGTTTTATAAAAAGAGAGTTGTACAATAGAAAACATCATATAAGATTAAGTCATACGATACAAAGTATCATTCAAAAGAAATAATTGTATGAGAAGAAGCATTGTATGAGGAAAAATATCGTATGAGAAGAAACATTATATGAGAAGAAGTGTTATATGAGAGGAAGTGTCATACTCGAGGAAGCATCATATGAGTAGAAGTATCTTACGAGAGGAAGCATCTTACAAGATAAAGCATTGTATCTATATGAGAAGTGTCATATGAGAGGAAGCATTATATAAGGTAAAATTTTATACAATGAGATATCATACAATAAGGAAGAGTTCAATCATATGATTCAATGTAAGAATAGACTATACAATAAGAACATGAGTTGTATAGGAAAATGTTGCTATAATCATACAAAAGGTAAAAGGAATAGGAAACACATATTGCTACTACATCACTATGTAGTAAGTGATTTCCTCAACCTAGACTGGACATTATTATAGATAGACTAGCATCGTACCTCTATTTCATTCCTAAGAAGAAATCAACCAAGGGATTAGGGTTGTACATTGTAATGAATGATGCTCTCTTATATTAATTTTAATAATAATATGGATGGAACTTCTTTTTACCTAATAATTGATGTGAAATATATGCTCCTTAGAATTATGATAGGTTGAGGTCCGACTAGCTTGTTGAACTCTCTTATTTAGAAAAAAGGAGTTACTTTTATGTTCACTCTCTGAGGTGTAGTATTTGACATATAGCTATAATACCAAATAATTTTGTTGATATATAAAATCAATATCATTATGAGTGTGAGTTTTATGATAATTGTTCACTTTATTTCCTATCTTTTTTATTACCTCTATCATATGCTATAATGAATTTTTATTATAATTCATTGCAATACCATTAGGCATTAAATCCATAGGAGTTTTTGCAACAAATGGTTTAGGTTGACATTGATTGTTCTATTTATGCTATAGAATCTAGGAATTTTTATTTTAATTGATATGCTTTTCTATTTTAGTTGAGTAAAAAAATACTTGCACCAAGAATTAATGTCTTTTTTTGATAAATTTTATCAATGATGTTCTCTAATAAATATTAAAATTTGATGTTTTTCATCATTGTGAATGAAAATGTGGCTAATATATTCATTGAACTCGTTAATATATTGCTAGAAATAAATAAATTTACTCATCTTCACAATGATGCAAAGAGTAGAAAGCATAAAGTAATTTGATAAGTGTTGTCTAGGTGTTAATAGGATCTTCATCATTTAAGACTTTGATGTTGGTTGATTTCCATCAATAGAAATTAGATTTTACATCTTTAAGGCTATCAAATCAATCCTATCAATATTAGAGAAGTAGTTACAAAACATGTAGGCTTGTAGATGTTGGAGGTAGATATTTAAAATATTAATCTAGTCAAATAAAACAAGGATGTTCATGTTAGTATACACATTGAGAAAGGTATAGCTCGAAAAGGGTAAAATATTTGCAATATTTCAAGATGCTTCCATGCTGATCATATGATCCCAAAACTACCCAAATAAGATTTTTCTTCATTCTTTTACAACATTATGAATGACTTTGTTAATATCTAAAGTGTTCATCTTTGTATAGGTTTATTTTCTATCTTAATATTTTCTTAATGAGCATGGTGTTCTTTAAGGTACTAGGACACAAAATGGTTTGACACCTTTGTTCTAGCACCACAAATACATGTGACAAGACATCCAATAATTAAGCATATTAGACAATATCCTAGTAAAAACATGGTACAAAAATGTAAACAAGGTGAAATATTTTTAAAGTAAATGAGAAATAAACTCGTATACTACTTGACACACATGGCGGATGCTAAGACATATGACATAGAGGACAAACACCTAAATCAATTTGTAGTGTAATCACCAAGTTTGATGTGTCATCAGCTATAATCATGGACAATGGATCAACTTTTAGAGGAGCGAAGGTCACCTCTAGAGCCCTAGAATATGGAATTATCATGAATACATATTCTAATTACTATCCGTAGGGTTTATATGTGTTATATTTTAAATTTTTTTAGTAGAATAGGATATAATAAAATCTCTCTCAAATAATAAGAAAAATTTAAATAATATAGATAAAAATACACTACATAATTCAAGTTTTATGTAGTAATATTAACAATGTGATAAATGACTAGTAGATCAGTTGTGTTATGCATAAGTTACATGAACACTCTATCCGAGTGCAATAATGAAATATCATAACAAAATCTTCAATATTGTAAAAAATATATCTATAGAGAGGAAATACTAATAGAAAGTAATGATTTACTACATTCTTAATTTATTTAATTTATCCACATATTTAAAAAATACATAAAAGAGCAAACAATTTAAATACCAACTAATAAGTAGTTTCATGGATGGTTACAAAACCGTTCAACTACTTCTTTTAAAATTGATACTAATCAACATAGTATCACATGTTGATATTGGATAGTCATGTATCTATTTTTGGAATGTAGTGATAGAAAATAGGATGCCTCCTATGGTTTCTAGTATTTGTTTATGACATGTGATGTTGGTTTTATAGATGTTCATCATTTTGTATATGAGCACCACACAAATTGGTTATAAAGCATGGATGGTGGCATAGTGGTCATAATGTTAAAGTGCTATAGGTTCAATGAGTAGGTCCAATGCTAGATGTTGTCATTGCATTAACCTTTCATATGAAAATAGAAAATAGGCACCAAGGTCTACAATTTTGCATTACTATGGCATCATAGTTCTTAAGAAATTGAGTAAATCATATTTTACTCAAACAAAAAGTGGATAATAATTTATCCCTAGTATTAATGAATCTAACATATTAAGGATCATGTCAAATACCTATATCAAGAGTTTATTTTTTATACTCCAGATTTAATAATTTAAGAAATAAAAAAGCATCTATTATATAAATAGAGAGTCTTGCTACTAACTAGTTTCACTAGGTGTCTAATTGGTACTACATCATAAGTACTTCAAAGTTTTATAAATAATTTATTTAAGGTTTCATGGTATTCTAGAAAATAGAGATGAATGATAATTTTGGATAAAAAATATTATTAACATATTATTGGGTTATAATAACTTAACATCATGAAATAAACTATTGTTTTCTATTTTTGTCTAACACAATATTTTTATTTACCAATATTTTAACATTTTTGACATAGAAATGAAAGGATCTCAATTGATAATTGTTATATTTATAAAAAAATTATGATGACAATAAATAATAAAACTAAAGTTTTTTTTTTTAATTTACATGGTGGAATAGGTAGCCGCCACCACCCCCACGAACTTGGCAGGTTGTCTGGTTTTTATGGCCGTCACACTATTCTATGATGTCCACCTCAAAAGTTGTGGCTGCCACAATATTCTGCGTTGTCTGCCCAAAAGCGTCACACAAGTCCCACAATCATTTTAAAGCTTTTACGTCGTTGAAAGCACCAGGAAAGGGATAAGCATTCAGTCTAATGAGGCCAAAATTTGAACCTCCACCCCTTACGAGGTTTGGTGGAACCAATTGTTCTACAACTCAGACCTAACTAAAGTTAAATTACATAAACTCAACTTTGATATTTATTTTTATAAATCATTTATAACTTAAACAATTTACAAAATTTAATATATTAAAATTATTTTTATCATATTATTATTATTATTATTTTATTTGGTGTGAGAAACCCCTACAAGGCACTCGGTTGAAAAGGCTCCCCAACCAAGACCCCTCCTAAAGCCAAGATCTATGCTTATCAATAGAGAATTTAACACACAACTGCCACACACCCACCCTCCCAAACCAAAGCTCGAACAATTGCACTTTCCCTGAAACAATTTTATCAAATCACTTTAACATAGAATTTATTTCATTATATTCAACTACAATGCACAAAAACTTAAATTAAAAGGAGTACACCACATAAATATAGATACATAATGCGTAGAAATTGTTGGCCATTCTGTATTCATTGGGAAATTTTTTTTTAAGTCCTAAAATTCAATTTTTATATGAAGCGATAGTATATATTTTAACTTTCATATGTAATACTTTGAATAATATTTGGCCTGTGGAAATATGATGTATTTTGAAGGAATTCTCCTTTGAATTTATTCTTTATAAAAATCAATAAGAAATATCCATTGAAATCTGAAAAGAGTGAATAAAATAAGTTTCGAAGAAAATTTAGCAAAGATTTTCATATATATTTATGTTCTCCCTTGAGGTGGGGTGAACGCCCCATTCACCCTCTCTTGGGACGAATCTATTCTTAATGGATAAAGGTAAAATTATCTGAGCATAGAATCATGTTCGCCCTTTCTTAGGGGCAAACATGTCATTCACCCTTTTTTAGGGGCAAACGTGCCTTGGAAACATTTTATGGCATGCACGCCCGAACATGACGTTCGCCCCTCCTATGGGTGAACCAGCTAGTGATGATGAAAGATAACATTCACCTTTCTCTAGGGGTGAACATTTCGTTCCCCCTTTATTTAGGCGAACATATTTTTATCAAGATCGCGTGTGTTTGCTAAGCTACGAAGGGGCGAAGATTATGCTGGGACAAAGACAAATTGGCTGAACATGAATTTAGTCAAGATATTGAATTTAGAATTTAATTAAGGGCATCCTCAGTTACTCCATTTTGTGGATCACGAAGAGGAAGGAAAATATAAACGAGCTTTCATGATTTCCAATGTATCAGGAGTGATCCAAATAATTTAATGTTTTCTCCTAACATGCGTACCTTCAGCCGAAGTTCAGATTTTCAAGAATTTGTTCCCCAGGTGAATGGATTTTCAAATAATTTAAGGAGTATTTTGCTAATTATGTCTTAGATCCCCAAAAATTCTTCTCTCATATGTATTAAATGATAGAGGCGAAAACCTCTATAAATACTAGGCAAATTTCATTGTAAAAGGGAAAGTTAGACATTTAATGAGAGATTTCTTTAAGCTCTCTACATTAATAGAAGACATTAGACTTCTGAATTCATGAGTGGTCTTGTGTGTGATTACTTTCTATACAGTGTGCTTCTATTTCCATTCGTCTATCTAGTTTGCTATTGTATTTAAAATTTTGTCATTGGATTTAAAGTTGCTAATTAGAAGGTGAATGTTAGAGTACCATTTTGATAGTTGCTATGGCAATATTATGAGCCTATTCTATTCTGTTTTCTTTCATAAATGCTAATTTGTGCTTGCATTTTTTCTTGCTAGTTAGTCTAACACTAGTCTTGCACTTCGGCTTGTGGCCATATTTCCCATCTCTTTCTATTATTTCCAATTTCTTTCCTGCATCCTTAGTTTTTTACCATTTTAGGATTTAGTTCAGGAACCAGCCCTCTGGATATTGGTATGGAGGACATATCTTTCCTCTGGATTTTCAATGTTGACCATATCTAGGGTGTATTAACACAGTGTTTATTGATTAGATAGATATTTGACCAACAGTTTTTGGCACGCTCGGTGGGACTTTTAAGGTTCCACTTTCAAAAATGCTAGGTTTGGTGTTCGTCTTCCTTCTTGATATTAGACTGGTGACTCAATTTTTATCCATAACTCTATAAGTGTGAGGACGACGAAAACCATTTCTCATGAATACAAGATCAAAAACCAAGAATACTGATAATAAAATTAGATTTTATGAACTAGAAATTCAAAGGCTAGGAGAGAATCCTCAAATAGCCACTTTTCGATGGACGTCTTCACTTCCTCATATCCCATCCATACCATCTATTTCATCTTCCCGGTTAGCTGGTGTGTTTTTCGCTCCTGTAAGTCCTATAAGTACTGCCACCAGTTTTCCTTAGCCTCCGCCCAGTACAACCACTAGCTCCCCGCAACCTATCGCCTATATTCCTATTCACATGTCTCAAAATCCTCCATCACATCAAAAATAGCTTCCAAGGAAGTTTCCAGCTTGGAATAGCTCAAGAGCGCTGAATTTGCAGGCGTAAAATCCCGTACCTCAAGATACTCTAAAATCTTTACCGACATATGATGGTACTGGAAAAACTACATATGAGCATATCCAAGACGTTGCCTCTCTTGCAACTATTCATGATATAAATAATGAGGATGTGATGATAAAATTTTTGATTTTATCTTTAAGAGAGAAATTTTTGTATTGATACCAATCTTTGCAGCCTGGTACCATTACCTCATGGGATCAATTGGTAGAATTTTTTATTAAGAATTTCCATGAGCAAGTTGATCCATATTCTCTATTGCACCAGTTCACCTTGATTCAAAGACATCCGCAAGAGGAACTTGTATATTTTAACATTTGATTTGCGCAAAGCTCATAGAGGGTTCCAGATGGTTTGCAGCCAACCGATGAGCAAGCAACATTTTATTATCTTTGAGCACTCAATATCGATATTGGTATGGCAGTGCACCAGGCCAATGTGACCACATTCCTAGATCTCTATACACAAGCTCAAAAGGTCGAATCAGATTTGATTGTTTTAGGTATGCTTCCTCCGAAGGCAAAGATGCCTATTCTCTCTGATCTGCCACAATATATTTACTCAAATGCAATTTTGCAGCCTATGTCATCGATGTATCCTATCTCTTCATGGAATTCAGGCTCCCCTCAAAATACTCCTATCCATGTCCCATAGTCATATGCTATGAGCTTCCCACAATTTCACATTCTGTCAGTACCATCACAGACTTCATCCATTTCTTTTCCAACATTGCTAGTACCTCCAACCCCTTTACCTTTACCCGCACCGTAAGCACCCTTGCTATTTCCAGCACCAACTCCGTCACCCAATACATATCCCCTCATGACTTTGTTACAAGAAGTAAAATATAAAAATGCAGCTTTGAGGATGATATCCAATGAGCTTACCACTATGAGGAAGAAGCAAGCCGAGGCTGAGTTTTGATCAATAAGGTTTCAGACTCTACCAATCACCCGAGAGCAAGCATCTACCAGAAGGGGACCCAAGAAAAAAACCATGATTCAAGTAAATGATGAGGTTAATGGGTCCAAAAGGACATATTGGTGTTCTACATGTAATGATCCTCATGGTGAAGATACATGTATGGTGCATCTGAACTATGTTCAAACATTAGAAAAAAATTCTTTGGGTGGGCAAGTTAATATGATTTGAGACGTGGAGCACAATTATATGGTGCCATCTCCAGAGCAAATTTCAGTCCTCACTAGGTCTAAAAAGAGGCCAGTGATTGTTGATCTTGTAGACTTGAAACCTTTGAAAGTATTTGTGGCTCCAAAAGTGTAGGAAGAGAAGCGGGCATCCCCGGTAAAGATTCTTGATGCTGACAAGTCAAAAAGTGCGTCACCTAGGCAAGCACAAGATAAAGCGCAAGATCATCCTTCGACATTGCGACACATCGCCACTGCTCCAGTACCTAGTGAGATAAAAGAGCAAGCTAAGGAAAAACTCAAGTATCCTTCATTGAAAAAAAGGTTAAGAGTAGAGGCTACGCAGTAGTATCAAGATAAGTATGAGCGACCCCTAGAAGAAAAGGTCTCACCTACTTGTGGCTAAAGTATCGTGGAAGAAATGAAGAAAATATCAGTAGGGATTAGCTTGTATGATGCATTGCAATTACCTGGGTAGATTTATTTGTTGCAAGAATCTATAAATACCGCCAAAGACCAAAAATAGAGATCGTTTGTAAATAGTATTGTCTCAAGCACTCCTCACTTTGGTGATAGGTAAAAATAATCCTCTCTCATTTTACTTAACTTTGAGAATGGAAGGGTGGATCATGCATAATTGTATGATCGAATTTGATGCTACCACTACTGTCATGCCAAAGGTAGTATGCAAGGTAATGGAAATGGAGTATACGAGCAACATTCTAGGAGTATTACAATTGGACGGTATGCCAGTTAAGACTTTTGGAGTAATCAAGGATATTCCAATTGTGCTCCATAGCATGTCATAGATTACTATCATCTAGGAAGTTGTGGTTGTTGATTTAGAGCCCTATTTTAGCATGTGTCTTTCAAGAGAATTCACAGCTAAGTTGGGAGGTTATCTTTCCCTAGATTATTCACATTTGAAGATTTCGTTCAAGGGTAGGAAAATTCGCATTCATAATGAGAAGCCCTACCATTTTCATATTGAAAAAATATAGGAGGCAGAACAAGTACCAGGCACGGTGAACATGATGACCGGAGAATTGGAAGAGGTTGGTTTGGTTGAAGAAGCACCTGAGGAGCTTTGCTTGGAATATGAGTTTCTGCTGACAGATTTCAACGCTATTATTGGAATAGATATTGGTTGCTATTAAATTTAGAAGACAGAGAAGTCCCAAGATCAAGTCCTTGAGACCCCATAACCTATTTCACATAAGTTATGGAAGTTGTTCTTTGATGGCGCTCAATGTAAGAATGGTGTGGGAGCAGGTGTTGTGTTGGTCTCCCTTGAAGGCATACAAAAAACTTACTCCTATAGATTGACCTAGAGCTATACAAATAACGTAGCTGAATACGAAGCATTATGCCTTGGTTTGAAAAAGGCCAAAAATTTAGGAATTAAATAGCTGCAGATTTTTGACAATTCTGAGCTTATAGTCAATAAAGTTATAAATAGATGTGTTTCAAAGAAACATTACTTGAAGGCTTATCGCAATAGAGTGTGATATATTTTAGAAGTATTTAAAGCTTTGAATATTCAGGCGATTCCTCGAGAACAAAATAGACATGTCAACATTTTAGCTTCCATGGGCGCTAATTATTCTCCTACTGAGCAAGTAGTCCAAAAGCCCAAGATGGTGAGGGTGATTTACAGACCTTTCATTCCAGATAAGTGCCTCTATCGGTAGGTGCTTGATAATGATGAGAAAATAGTGAATTTTCTGCTCAAAGAAGTTGCCAGTGCAGAAGATAGAATTCTTGTGGAGGAATAAAATGAAGGAATGATTCAGTTAAGGAATAATCAAATTCCTAGAGGTTTTATTTCACTAGAAAGTTTATTTTATCAAAGTGATAGGGCTGATAAACATAGTATTAATGTGGATGCCAAAGAATACAGAGAATTGTAGTTGGAGCCAATAAATATCATCAAGATTGTTACCAATTGTGAAGGAGATGATATTGAAGGCATTAGAAACCTGTGCTATGAATATCCAGATATTGTAGCATGGAGTTATCAAGACTTGAAAGAATACGCCAAGAACATGATTCAGCACACCTTTTCGGTATAAGCAATGCCCTGTTAATCCTAAGATAGAAGTCCTCATGAAAGCAGAGTTACTGAAGATGCTTGAGGCAAAGATCATTTACCCTATCAAGCATTCTACCTAGGTGGAAAACCTGGTTCTTGTAAGAAAGAAGAATGGGTACATACGTCTGTGCATTGATTTTCAAAATTTAAATTAGGCATCACTCAAGGACCATTATCCTCTGCCTTAGACAGACCATATTCTTCATGTTGTGGCTGGTGCTTAGAGATTTTCCTTGCTAGATGGCTTCTTCAATACAATCAAATTTGGGTTAAGGATGAAGATCAATACAATATGGCATTTACAACTAAGTGGGGCATGTTCACTTACCAACGGATGCCCTTTGGACTTTCAAATATCGATGCTACTTTTTAGAGAGCCATGGATGTCGCCTTTGGTGAGTTGCTAAATAAAATCATTATGATTTATATTGATGATATGACGGTATTTTCACATTGCATAAGAGATCATGTTTTCCATCTGAGGCAAATATTTGAGAAGTGTCAAGAATTTGGGATTTCCATAAATCCGAAGAAGTCAATTTTTACGATCAAGGGAAGTTGTTGGGCCATGTTATTTCATAGGAAGGATTGGCCATAGAACTTGCATGAGCCGAAGTGCTCATGAAATTATCATTACCAGCTAATAAGAAAGACTTACAGTTCTTCTTTGGATAGATAAACTTCATTCGTAAGTTTATTGCTAATTTTTCCCAAGTTGTCAAGCCCATGACTGAGCTCTTGAAGAAGAATGTTGAGTTTAAGTGGACAAAATCCAGGAAGCAAGCTTTTCAAGAAATCAAAGAGAGGATTACTCAAGCGCCAATATTGATCAACCTTGACTTCTCCAAATACTTTATACTTTATGTAGTAGGTGAGTAGGAGAGCTATGTTGCCATGCTAACACAAAAACAAGATGATGATGAAGAAAAGCCTATCACTTTTATAACCTAGGCTATAGCACCACACTAGGAAAAGTACAACTTTATAGAGAAGCAGGTTTATGCAGTTATGAAAGCATTGAAGAAGTTTCACCACTTTTTTTCTTAGAGTAATACTATGGTTTATGTCATTCATCCTAAACATTCAAAATTTTATAATTCAAGGAGAACTAGGTGATAAGAGGGTCGGATGGGTTTCGAAGATCCAGGAGTATGATGTAGAGATCAAGCCAATGAAATTGGTTCATGGGCGTGCTCTATGTCAAGAGTTGATCAAAAGCACTATTGTTGAGACAAGTCGTGAAGATGTGGTTTGTGTGAATAATGCAGTAGGTGACAAAGAGTGGACCAAGGAACTCATTGAGTATTTTACTTCTAGAAGGTGTCCTAGCCGCCTTAACCCTTCACAGCATTGAAGGTTTAGATTGCAGGTGCTCAGGTATGTACTATTGCCCAATGGACTATATTATAATAATATTGATGGTATACTCCTTAGATGTGTAAAATATTCTAAGAAGGAAAATGTTTTTGAAGAGTTCCATTTCGGGCTATCAGGAGGGCATTATGTAGGCAGACCTATGGCTCTGAAAATTATTCAGGCAAGGTATTATTGGCCCACTCTATTTGTCGATTCACACAAGATAAGCCAGCAGTGTGATAGTTTTCAAAGATATGTGGGTTGAGTTAGAAAAGGAGCATCATCGATGCATTCGATCTAGGTGGAAGCACCCTTTTAATAGTAGGATCTCGATTTTATAGGAGTTATTGATCTGCACTCCTCTATGGAACATAAATATATTTTGACCGTGATAGACTACTTCACCAAGTGGGTGGAAGCTATACCTACTAAGAAAGCATATCAGGTGACTGTTATTTCTTTTATGGAAAGCCTCATCACCCGTTTTAGCATAGCATATTCTTTAGTCACTGACAATGGTACTCCCTTCATTGGAGCTAAGATTACAAAATTTTCCAGCAGATATGGTATTTACCTGAAAACCTCTTCCAATTATTACCCATAGGGGAATGGATTGGTTGAATCTACCAAAAAAAATTTGCTTTGAATTCTGAAAAGAATAATGGGTGACAATAAGAGAAGATGGCATTTGTTATTAAATTAGGCACTTTGGACTGACCGTATTTCAGTGAAGAAGTCTATAAAAACTTCATCGTATGCTTTGGTTTATGTAAAATAAGTTGTTCTTCCTACTCACATTGAGATTCTTGTGCTCCAAACATTTCAGATGCTCCAAGATGAAAATGAAGCAGATAATCCTATGGAGGCAAGACTGGTGCAGTTGTTGAAATTAGAAGAAGAAAGGAAGTGAGCTTATCATATTTTCATAGAACACGCTGCAGAGATGAAGAAGTGGTTCGAGAAAATAACAACTGATCAAAGATTCCATGTGGGTGATTTGGTATTAAAATGGAACAAAAAGAAATCAAATCTAGGAAAACATCATAAATTCAATGCAATATGGGAAGAACCTTTTCGAATTTCTGCTATCACCTCTTCTAATGCATTCTGACTTTGTGACATTGAAGGGTATGAGCTTCCTATTCCAGTGAATGGCCTTCATCTGAAGGCTTATATTTCATAATTTCAAATCAAAGGTAACACCCTATATATATGTAAATATTTTTGTGTTTTAGATAATTCTGCATAGGTATAAATATGTTTTTGAATTAAAGAAAAAAGATAAGAAAAAACAATGAAATGATTATTAAAATTTTGTTCGCAAAAAAAATGGAACTCAAGATTGGTAAAGTGGTGATAAAGCTTTGCGTGCACCTCTTGGGGGAGGTGAACATCATGTTCGCCTGTCTCTAGAGTGAATGCGCTTTGATGATGTCATTAGGCGAAAGAGGAAAAAAAGAAAAAAAAATAGATTGTGCATGGCGCTTTCTAAAATATATATATATATATATATATATATATATATATATATATATATATCAATATATATATATTACAACTTAACTTCACCTACAATTTTGGTACACTTTGTTTCAATATATATATATATATATATCGAAGAATCAATTCTTAGTTACAGAAATTGCAAGAAGGAAAGTCCAGATCATTTTGGTACACTTTGTTGCTGGTACGGTTCTTCTTCTTCCAAATGTAGCGACATTTTTATTTTATTGTTGTTATGCAGACAAGCGAAAAGAATGAGCCTCTGCCGGCTTATAAGTGGACTCAGGTGTTAACAAAGAAAGAGATTGTCTATAACTTTAATAGCTGGTTTTTGGGCCCTATCATTGAATTGCTCTGTGGCAGTTGTGACCGAGTGTCGTGCGAATTGAGATATGTTGTTGTTTTATAGGAGAAGGGCGACGTATTTTTTCACTCAAGGTGTGGTTGTTCAAATTTTTAAATATCTAGGTAAACCATTTTTTTGTCTTATTTTTCTACTGTGCACATTTTTTCAATGGAAGTTGTGCACCAGATGGATTATATCAATGAAATATACGGATCTGGACGAGGAAAAAAGACAACTTGTACTATGCATTTTAAGTTCATAAGTATAGAAGTGAACCAGATTGGGCAAAATCACCTTCTGACGATGGCACTTCAGGACCTAGGACTAATTGAGTTGCCACAGCATTGGCGATACAACCCACTCAAATTTTTTTGGAACTTATTAAGGCAAAGACCTTTCATTGCTGCCCACACCCGGATATTCAAAAGCAGCAAAATAATTTTTATGGGCTATACATGTACTGACATATAGAGAAGATGTCCTCCCTTCCTCCATGGCATGATCACTATGAACAGGAAGCGGAGAATAATCCAGAGAAGAATACAACACATATTCCTCCTTCGGTTCTATTCATAACTGTCAAAGAAGAAAATCCTGATTGGAAGGAGGATAAAATTATGAACTGGTGGGTGATGCACATTCATCGGAGGAATTTGTATGCTTCTTAAGGGTTGAAGCTTGATACCCAATTTTTTGAAGTTTACGATACGTTCGTGGAGTCCTATCAACACGTTGCTTTTGCCACTATTTTACCACAAATTTTTTAGCAGTTCAAAAGTGGCAAAATAAAACCTGAGGAGGAGAGTCCTACGGTTGAGGATGAAGCCAAGGATGAATAGGAATAAGAAGAACAACAATATGTTTTCCAAAGGCACTCTTAAAGAATGAAGCACCCTCAGGAGGATGCTCCCGCACCCAAGCAGCAGAGACAATCGATGGCACCTCCATTTCATAAAGTAGCTAAACGACCTCTCATTGGCGTGGCCACTACATTCATTGTTACAACACCCATGTCTTTGGGTACTATGATTCCTACTACGTCAAGTTCCACAGTCGCCTCTATACAGGTAGTGAACCCTTCACCCAATGTTGAGCTTCCTACTTCAATAGCACAAATATTTTTGATGGCGCAGCAAGAGGAGGAGGAGCAACTTTCTAAAAATTCTCATGTTGAGATTTTGAATGAGGAAATAGCCCTCAATGTCGGTGAACAAGAGGTAAATCGATAAGAGGAAGCAATTGCGCAACCCCCCATCCATAGAACAAGTGGTGCTTGCACCCCAAGGTACGTCATATTTCCCTATTCTTCCCTTTATCTCATCGAGCACGCAATGATTTCTTCTTCGGTCCCATCTGTTACATTTTTGTCCCCTCCACTTTCTCTCTCCCCATCCTTTGGTATTCCTTCCGTTTCATTTTCCATGGTTCCCTCTTCTGCTTCTACTTCTTCTATTTTTGAAATCACTGCTGCTCCTTCTTTCATTCCCGCTCCTTTGCCCTCTGTTTCTTTTAGTTCGTATGCATCGGGGGCAAATCCTTTTTTTTGTCCCCTTCCCTCGGTCGTCACTTCTTCTACCATTATGGTTGTTAGTAGGCAAGTTCCATCTAGGATTAGCATAACTTCAGCCACACCTATGTCTACCACTTCATCCACCCTTTCTCTCCCTTCCACCATTCCCGTATCCATTCCTCCACTTCAATCTGTGTCATCTGTGTCCACTGGGCCTAGTCGCTCAGAATTTTTTGTCCCATTTACACTATTTTTGGAACTGCAAACTATTCCAGATGTGCAGGTAGCCCGCAAACAGCCAAACGTTGAAAAATTAAATCGAGGGCACCTGAGCTCTTCCCAATGGTTGAAGAGTATGCGGCAAAATGAAGCTTTGGCACTAGTGCGGCCGATCAAGAAGGTGGCTTTCGATCCAATTTCCAAGGAGGCTCATGTGACAACATTCACTCTGTTGGTTCAGAAACCTCAAGGTGAGTTGCAGCTTGAAGATTATGTTTTTGAGACTATCACTGAAGATCTAACGCGGATTGATCCCATTGAAAAAATGGGTAACATGCAAGTAGATATAATCTCATTGTATTTTCACGGGGAGCACTATAAAGAAAAATATTTCTAGGTGCAATATAAAGTTCTAGAGTTTGAGAGCGCACTGGCCAAGAGCAAGGCAACAGAAGAAAAATAGCCACTAAAAATGAGTATTTTAGTAATCAAGTCAAGGTGCACTTGAAGGAGCGTGATGCTGCTCAAATTAAAATGCATAACCTTCAACAACAGGTAGAAGAACTCAAGAAGCAGCTTGAAGACAAGGCCACGTCTGTTATGGGATTTTCATGTGATAGTGTAAGAGACATTCACCATCGCTTTATCCAAAATTCTACGAAGTTGGCCACATATGTCGTCAAGGTGTTACAATATTTATGGGAAGCACAAATACAAATCCAACTTGGGTAACAAATGATTGATTCTATGGAGGAGTTGCTTTCACACTATATGGAGACAACTGTGAAGATACAAGCTTTGTTGAACATGCCTTTGCATATTTTCCCTCTCAACTAGATGGATTATGCCTGGTCCCGAGCGCAAGTAACCCTACGAAGCTATTTTTAGAGCATAGATCTTGTAAATGAAGGGTGGGTTGTCCTCAATACTATTGATCGGGAGCATACTATTTTGATGTCTCATTTTGAGACTATTGATCGGTTGGGCTTCACTACCTTCCTAGATGAATGGGGTGAGCCTCTTTCTATGGATAAATTGTAAGAGCTCTAGAGTGCATTCATTTAAGATACTATAGATATTAACACCTTGGATGAGCCCCTTATTGAAGCACAAGTGTTGCCTCTGATGGAGAAGTATACGCACTTGGAGTTGTCTCTTTATGAATTGGCCTAGCATTCAAAGCGCCTCAGCTTGACGCATGTGCAAAGTCTTCACTTCATTTATGAATCTCTCAACGTTCATTGCTTATTTACCACCAAAGCTTGGCATGATGTAGTTCGCACTTACGAGGCCCTTTCAGATATTATTGCAGAGCAAGAAGAAAAAGTGATGGCAGATCGTGAAGCAGCGGTGAAAGCGATGGAGGAATCTGAATGTGTTGAAGTGCTTAGAGTCGCAACGGAGGTAGAGAGACAAGAGCGCACACAGGCAGCCACCAGAAAATGAGATGTTTGCAACCATAATGATCGTATCTACTGTATAGACTCTGCACCCAATGGATAAAGGCCTGGGATCACTTGGGATCGCTTGCATTCATGCGAGCTGGATATCTCATGAGTCACCAAGAAATGTTGGTCATTCTGTATTCATTGTTTAAGTCCTAAAATTCATTTTATGTACAAATCGATAGTATATATTTTAACTTTCATATGTAATACTTTGAATAATATTCGGTCTGTAGAAATCTTATGTATTTTGAAGGAATTCTCCTTTGAATTTATCCTTTATAAAAGTCAAGAAGAAATATCCATTGAAATATGAAAGGAGTGAAGAAAATAAGTTCCTAAGAAAATTTAGCAAATATTTTCATATATATTTATGTTCGCCCTTGAGGTGGGGTGAACGCCCCATTCGCTCTCTCTTGGGTCGAATCTGTTTTTAATGCATAAAGGTGAAATTATCTGAGCATAGAATCGCATTTGCCCTTTCTTAGGGGCGAACATGTCATTCGCCCTTTTTTAGGGGTAAACGTGCCTTGGAAACATTTGATGGCCTGCACGCCCGAACATGATGTTCGCCCCTCCTATGGGTGAACCACTTAGTGATGATAGAATATCATGTTCGCCCTTCCCTAGGGGTGAACGTGTCGTTCACCCTTTATTTGGGTGAACATATTTTTATCAAGATCGCACGCGTTTGCTAATCTATGAAGGGGCGAAGATGATGCTGGGATGAAGACAAATTGGGTGAACAGAATTTGGTTAAGATGTTGAATTTAAATTTTAATGAAGGGCGCCCTCAGTTACTCCATTTTGTAGATCACGAAGAGTAAGACAAAGATAAACGAGCTTTCATGATTTCCAATGTATCAAAAGTGATCCAAAGAATTTAATGTTTTCTCCTAACATGCGCACCTTCGTCCGAAGTTCAGATTTTCAAGAATTTGTTCCCTAGGAAAATGGATTTTCAAAGAATTCGAGGAGGATTTTGCTAATTATGGCTTAGATCCCGGGACATTCTTCTCTCATATGTATTAAATGATAGAGGCGAAAACCTCTATAAATACTAGGTAAATTTCATTTTAAAAGGGAGAGTTAGACATTTTGTGAGAGATTTCTTTAAGATCTCTGCATTAATAGAAGGCATCAAACTTCTAAATTCATGAGTGGTCTTGTGTGTGATTACTTTTTGTACATCGTGCTTCTATTTCCATTTGTCTATCTGGTTTGTTGTTGTATTTAAATTCTATCATTGGATTTAAAGTTGCTAATGAGAAGGTGAATGTTGGAGTACCATTTTGATAGTTGCTATGGCAATATTATGAGCCTATTCTATTATGTTTGCTTTCATAAATGCTAATTTGTGCTTGGATTTTTTCCTGCTAGTTAGTCTAACACTAGTCTTGCACTTCAGCCTACGGCCATATTTCCCATCTCTTTCTATTATTTCCAAATTCTTTCATACATCCTTAGTATTTTACCATTTTAGGATTTAGTTTGGGAAAAAGCCCTCTCTGGATATTGGCACGAAGGACATCTCTTTCCTCCGACCTTTCAATGTTGGCCATATCTAGGGCATATAAACGCAGTGTTTATTGATTAGGCAGATATTTGACCAACAAAAATCCATAATAATATCTTGTGCTTGCGTGCACATAAATTTAAAATCTTAATATTAATAAGATAATGTAATCTATAATAATGTTTTGTACTCATATATACATGTACCACTGGTGGATGACATGCATCACTTTATTACAATATCTTCTTGGTGTTGTCTTCTAATAATGACAATATTAACTTATATTGATGCATAGATATCGAAACAAAGCTAGATCTAACATGCCTAAAAAAAGTTTGACTTAATAAAACGTAAAATAAATAATTTTATTTATAACAATAGGTTTATTTTTAAAATATAAAACCAATTTTAACTTAATCAAAATTACTTGCATATCCAAATTAACACTATGACTCTTTAACCTACAAAAATAGTTGCAAAGCAATTATAATTTTTTAGGAAGGGGTAAGTGAGGTGAAACTTTGAGTGTAAAAAGCTCAAGGATTTTAATTAGGAGGTGATGAGTTAGTGACTTGATATTTAAGTGTAAAAAGCTCAAGGGTTTTAATCCCTCACAGTACCCCTATGCCTCATGAGCTCAAGTTCAAGTTCTCTTGTAACTAAGTAATGTCAAAGAAATATGTATATTTTTTTATCATGGTAGGTTAGTGAAACAAAGAAAATTTACACATCTTGCAAACCAATTCAAACAAAGGAGACAAAGCAGACTTTTTTTATTCAAATTGTGATGCGAATGACTTCTTATTCTCTAATGAATTAAACATTCCTTGACCTTTAGGTACTCAATTCTGCACAGTAACAATGCCGAAACATTTGTGTGTCTCTGTTTTTGATGCAGAACTTCCAAATCTTGATGACAAATTCCCTTCTGTCGAGCTTTCAATAAAATGAAAGAGTGGTTCTCTCCAATGAACTCTACGTATTGTTCTTGAACGGTTTGCACACTTTAGGGTTTTCATTCCTCCATCTCCATATAGCCCCTCCAATTTTTTGGCTGCATGAGGTTCTGCCTCCATTGAAGTTGTTGATAATACTTTCTAAGTAGATGATAAGGGAGGGGCTTGTCAAAAGGGAAGGATTTATCAAACACGTATATGGCTGTCCTAAAAGCAAAGCTACTCCTGGTGTGTAATTGTAATAGCTATGACCAGGTGTTTTTCTCAATCACAATTCATCTAATGATAAGTTTGCAATAGATTATCCACTAAAATATTATCCTGATAGAAAACAGATGCAACTAGAAGGTAGGAAAACGGTTTCACTTTCCTGCAACAACCAGTAAAATCAATCCAATTCATTAGAAGTATAATAATAATAAAACATAATTTCCAAATGCAAGGGAAGTTCTAAATACGATTGTAAAGAGATAGCATACCTTCTAGTTGCACCTGTGCTTCAATTACTTAGATCATACAATTGCAAGGTGGAGGTTTTATAAGCATATGCAGGGGGTTTCACCAATGACATCGTTAAAAAATTCCATGGAACTGTTGTCTTTTACATGCAATAGACACCAAAACCAAAGATGATATCTAATATTTGTAGTGGATTTCTATGAGAAGTGCACGCAACAGTGACAGGATTTCCAACATATTCGAATAAGATATTGTATCAAATCTAGGACTCGTGGGAAGTTGCCTTCTAGATAACATATCATCGTTATAGTTATAATTTATTTAAAAATGGTAGGTAGTTTAGTAGTAAGTGTTTGTTTGTGGGTTAAGTTAGTGTGATTTTCTTAAAAAAAAGTTTTTAAAAAGTTGTAAGTCTTTTGGTAGTGAGTGCTTGTTGGTGGGTTAAGTCAGTGTAAATTTATAAAAAATCGTCTTTACTTGTCCCAAGTAGTGTTGAAACGACCAAGTAGACACACATGAAACTGAATAACGATACAAACCTAGAGCAACCTGTGGTCTCCATCTCACGCCCGTCAACAACAACGAGACGAAAAGACTGTTGGGAACATTCCCTCTTTTGAATGAATGAAAAATTTTAATTACGTCCGCGAGACCCAAATATGGTCTATGGGACCTTAAATATGGAAGTACAATTACTCAAATCATATCATATGATCTTTAATATCTTTGAGAAGGATTGTTCCTTCTACCGCTGATTTGGGTTAGCAATTCTCCAACTTTTTTTATTTTACTATCTTCAAATAAATATGCCATAAACCCGTTCCCAAGTGTTTCTTTGTATTTATCATGGATATCTGAAAAACTCGGGCATTTATAGATGAAGTGTTCCTCTGTATCTACTGCCCTTGTGCTGCATAGAGTACATATCCTTTCGTCCCATTGTTCTTTGGGCGTTGTCCATCTCCCTGTTTCACATCTAAGCCTATGAGAGCTAGTCCTTATCTGAGCAATGAGGATTTTTTCCTTCCACTTGATTTCAGCGCCTATATACATATTTTCCCTGTGGTCATACGTTGGGTTAAAATTTGCAATATAATATTATCTTTTTCTGCTTGCATTTTTCCACATTCCACTTTTGAACTTTTCATTCACATAATTTTTTATGTCTTTGTTGACATTTGGGCATTCATTTATGTTGATTTCCCAATGTTTCATCCATTTCTGATTTTGTTTCATCCATGTATTCTTTCTTTTATGCAACTCTTCGTCCCTAGCTGCCCTAGGCCATCTATCATATTTCATGTTTTTTGTTTTTTCAAGTAACATAACATCTTGGTCATAGCAATTGCTTCTAAAGGAAACATTCCAGTTTCAGCTAGAATAATTTTATAAGGGGTTGTGGCCTTAATTTTGAGAAAAATTGTGATTAGATATTTTTGAATCCTTTCTATTTGCCTCCATTTTGCATTTGTTGTGCCACTAGCCCACACCTCACAACCATACAACAAAACCCGTGTAACAAGTAGGCCAAATAAGACCTTGGTGGTCTTCTAGTCCCACAACTCGACATTCCTACACATGTTTTGAAGTGCATATAGTGCTCTCCAACCACTTTGAGTTCTTTTCATCCTACATGTATTCCAATTAAGTTTGTCATGAAAGTCTATGCCCAGGTATTTGTATTCTACTACTACCTCAAGCGGTTCTCCTGCAAACTAAAATTCAAGTTGTTGCTTCTTCTTTTTTTGATGAAAAAATCATAAATTTTGTTTTGCTCGTGTTCACCTGCATCCCAACTTCTTTACAAAAGAGTTCTAGAGCTTGAAGGTGATCTTCTAGATCTTTGGCTGTTTTGGCCACAAGAATTACATCATCTGCATACATGAGGAGTTTTACCACATATTTGGCTAAGTGCACACCCTATCCCCCAAATTTGTTTATCCATTCTTCTAACTTGTCAATATACAGCCCAAATAAGGTCGGAGATAGAGGGCAACCTTGTTTGACACCTATGTCACTACCAAAACATTCAGATAACCCTTCCTGTGTTCTGATTCTAGCCTTTACATGCTCATATAGTCTGTGAACTGCTGCCCTGTAGTGAATTGGAACATCTAGCTCTTCCATTCTGCTCCATAATTTTTTCCTTGGCATTGTGTCAAATGCCTTTTTGAAGTCTACAAAACAATAAAAAGCCTCCTCTTTTTTGTCCCATATTTTTTCCACTATGTGTCTGAGCGTGATACAGTGATCAATAGTTGAGTGCTTGGGCCTAAAACCTGCTTGTCCCTTTGCTCTCTTTCCCTTTTCTTCTCGCCCATATGCTGATCCTACGCTCTATCATACTCCCAAACAACTTTGCAAAGAGAAGGTTGATCATGATAGTTCGATAGTTTGAGGGATTATTTACATCTCCACTTTTAAACAAAGGAATGGTCAAGCTAGTTGTCCACTCGGTAGGGAAGCCATTTTGTATGACCTCATTGAAAATTTCTTTGATCTACGGTGCCAAGATATCTATCCCCCATTTTATATGCTCTGCTTGAATATTGTCTATGTCACGGGATTTACCAGTTGCTAACTTTTTTATCCCTTGAATAATGTATTCAATTTTGAAAAGTTATTTCTTGACAATGATAGTAGGGGGTGTCTCCCATTGGTTATTATGTTGATACAGTTGTTTTGAATACTCCAACCACTGATTAACTATTATGTTATTTTCAGTTTGCGTCCTTTTCATGCTTAGTTTCTTCCAAAATTTCTTTGGCTCATGCTTCCCTAAGTAAATCAATTCTTTCCTCCTTGTTCTAGTGTATTCTTCTTTTATGAACCCGGCATTAAAAAATCCTCTTACCCAATAAACTAAAGATTATAATAAATGCTTAATGAATTAAACCAATATAATTTAAAAAAAAATCTTCTTAACGATTATAATTTTATTTTTTTTAAACATCAAATGCAATCAAATAACAATACACATAATACACTGTAAGTATTTATAAAAAGACAAGCAAAACTTTTAAATATTATAATACACTCCATATATTGTGCTAGGTATTGCATATTGACTAATACTCTCCGTATATATAATAACAATACACATAATAGTCCGCGAAGGCTAGGTGGATTGGTAAAAGGTTGGGCACTTACCAAGAGGAGACCTAGGTTCAAACTTCACGGGCATGCCCATTTTAGGGCAAAGGTAGTAGTCTGACTAGAATCCGTTGAGTGTGCGCTAGCTTGATGACAACGGTACCAACCCCGAGCTACCAAGGGTCTCCCTCACTCTAAACAGTGTTTACTAAGGCGAGGTAGAGGTTATAGTGGTAGCTCCATGATTTGACGCTACGACCCGAGGCAATGTAATTTGACCCAATGACCAGTTGTTCAAAAAGGAAAAGCAGTTGCCAATTCCCCCTATGTAAAAAAATAAAATAAATAAAATAAATAAATTTACATAATACACTGTGCCCGGAAAAATCTCAAGCGACCAATGGTCTCCATCTCACACCTGGGTCAACAACAATGATACAAATAAACTGTTGGGAACAATCCCTCGTCTCACCCAATAAACTAAAGATTATAATAAATACTTAATAAATTAAATCAATATAATTTTATAAAAAATCTTCTTTAACAATTATAATTTTATTTTTTTTAAACATAGTATGCAATCAAATTACAATATACATAATAAACCGTAAGCATGATAAAAAGACGAGCAAAACTTTTAAATATTATCTTCATGTAAGCTTAGCTAAATCATATTTCCAATAAATATATATATATATATAAATGTTTTTTTCATAGAAGCAAGTTACAATAGATATTAAATAAATTTTAATAATTGGATTGAGATTTTTTTAATTATCAAATATTTTGATGGAGTTATAAATATCTTATAATAATGATAATAAAATTTATTTATATATTTTATAAGTATATATCTAATGTTTAAAATAATATTTAAATTTTTTTAGGTATAATTAAGTTTGAATCAAGAAGACTTTTTAATATTTAAATTGTATTGGTTCAATTAGTTACATTCATCAACATTCAAGAAGGAGTTCCAAGTTTGAATCTAGCTAAGCCATACATGGATTATATCCAAGCTCTCTTGTAATACCACTACTTGCCCATGATGTAATATTGGTGGGCTCTCTTTCAATCAAAGGTTATGGGACATGAATACAACACTTTTTTTTTTCTTGTTGAAAGTGACTAAATCTTATTAAAAAATACTAAGAGTATAAATTCACAAAAGAAAAGTGGGTGGTATGGAAGCACACCCCAAAGCCTATGCAAGAAACTAAACCAAGACTTACAAATCACCCAAAATAGATCACCAAGATATTTGTGATTTGTTGCTTACACTGTAAAACTGAAAAACTGGAGCAAAAAACCCTAAAATGTAAAACTCTAGAGAGATCTAATGCACAAAATGGTTGGTTCCATTAGGTGCTCATGTAAATAAATATTTCCAAGTAGACTTAAATACTAGCTACTCCATTAACGTTATCTAAATTCTATTCGACCAATGCCAATGCCCCAGAGCTACTGAAGCTATTGAGTTTGGCACTCGCCCACCAAGGTTTGGATGGGTGAAACCATTTTTTGGGTAGACTATCTCATCTTCTTTCCCCTATTGAGTGTTAGCTTTTGATGGTGTATGCCAAGGGAGAATACAATCACAGGATATAAAATATGCATAAATATAAGATGTTGAAATATGCTATTAATGGAAAGTGAAAAAAATGATACAATGCAGAATGGATGAAATGAACACTCCAAAACTAATGCTAAAGAACTACATTGTATCCATCACCAATCTATATGGTGATCTACCCAGTATACCTACTACTACCTACAATGATATTGTAATCTCTCACTATGAGACCCTTTATATAGAAAGATGGATTGCTTGGCCAACACTCTACCTAGATGTACAAGGGGACACCTTGCACATTTACAACTTGCAAATAGACACTTGTGCATTTATTAAATTACGTGAAGTAACTAGCTAACTACCTTCTAAATTAATCTACTAATCTAGTTATGTACCAAGGGTGGTACATTTACATGACCCCAATGATGTAACATACTCTAATACCCCACTGTATTACATTATTTGGGTATTGAAAACTTTAGTCTTCTATATGGATCTTCTTCTCTTGAATAGTATTTGTCTTCAACCAGTTCTTCTTCTTTTGCCTTTAGTTTAGATCCTATTTCTATACTTTTATAAGTGGTTGTACTGCTTTTGGATTCCTATAAAGGTAATTTTCCTTCTTTGTCCTTGTTGTGTACAAAGGCTTTTGAACAGACACTCAAAGCATCATGATAAGATCTTGAATTAGTAGAACTTGAAGTACCAATACTACATGAGGATTGAAATATTTTTTCTAAGTATGATTAACTCAATTCGATTTTGTTTTTAAGAGCTTCTATCAATCCTTTTTGTTTTGTATTCTCATTCTTGTAACATTTGTGTGTAAGTAATTCCATATACAATATGCTTACAAAATCTAAGGAAGTAGAATGTCATCCTTTCTATTTTCAATCGCTTCATTGAGTTGAGCTTGTAGATAATATTCCATGGTATCAAAGTCATTGTCTAAAGCTTTACTATGAATAATTTTTAAAGAAAGATATAAATATGCTTCACCCTTTATAAGTAGATTCATGGTTCCAATTTTTATGGCACTTGTTCTTTCTTTTCTAATAGTGTTGTTCATATCATTGTTCAATGTATTACTTGAGGTAGACATCTCTCTTAGTTTTAGCTTTTTTTGTTTTAGAAATATTTTCGATGAATCCTTTATAGTAGACTACCTTATGTCTCCCTAGTAGATGAAGTCTAGTATTCTTTTTCTTTCCTTAATATTTGTAGAATACTATATCTTTATCACGCAAATTGAGTATATGATCCAATTTGATAAACCTATTCAAGGCTTAGGTTTTTTAGAATTCATTATATCTCCTTAGTTAAGAGATGTGAACTAATTTGATATAACATTTCTTCTAAAATTAGGTTTTGTAGGTTTCCTTATATCTCCCTAATAACTAGAATATGCTTAGTTCACCTTCTAAGTTGATTTTGAAAAGTTTTGAAAATAATCAACCTTTTAATTTTACCTTATCTTTCCCAATGAAGTATGCTTTAATGGTTGGATTTATTTTTGCCTCCTTACAATTAGTATGAGATATGTTTTACCAATTAATTCCAACTCCATATGTAGGTAATTGATTTGTTTCTCTTTCCAATAGATTAGTTTTCTAAATTCCAATTATATGTATATAGTTTGAATTAGTATGCCTTATATCTCCTACTTGGTTAATTGTAAATATGAATATTCAATACCTTGAAATAAGCTTGCTTGATAAGTATATTCCAATCTAATAGTCTATATCACCTTATAACTCCGATTTTAATCAAAGAAAGCAAATTTAATATTTACCTTAGTAAGGCTTGATGCTCTACGTATCCTTGAGTAGCTCCATGTACTTTGATGGCTGGTTGGTACATATCTCCAACGTTGTATTGATGTTGCTTTGACCTTACTGACCAAAGAAGGGTCCACGTGCTCTTTCTTCGAACTCTGCACTTCTAAACAATTTTGGCTTGGTCTCCACTTTAATAGACACTTATCACCATGATAATTCTATGCTAGTTTATAATAGTTCTCGCTACCTCTTTGACTCTGATTTCAGCATGCTCTTACTTACTCAAACATTGTAATTTCTCCCCAATTTCACTTCACTTCTTTACCTTGGATTTGAATGCTTATATACCTACATGGCACATGTGCCTTGAGTAACGTCTGAGATGGATTTTAATTCTTCTTTGAGAGATATTAAAGGGACTTATTTACATAATGATTGGGGTTGGTTCCAATGCCTTCTTGAGTAATGCTCATGGTTGGAATTAATGCTTTCTCCAAGTGGCTTATAAGCTCTGATTGTAGGTGAAACTACTGTAACACTCCTTCCTATAAAATACGCTTTGTAACCTTCTAACATTTAGGTGTTTGCTTATGAGATGAGTGTTTCTTGTTAGTGGTGACAAGTGGCAGATTACATGTATTTTCCCTCCAATGCTTTCTCTTCTTCTATATACTCCCCTTGCCAATGTAAATCCAATTGTTTCTTGTTCTTCAATGCTTATTCCAAGCAAGCGTAGGTTGAATCTTGATTCAATGGAGGTCTTAGGAGCTTAGAGATGGTTCTATGGTGGTCCAAGGTCTAGTTTGAAAGCTACTTCTCGATAGACATCTTCTACAAGAAAGATCTTGGATATTGCTTCTTTTGCTCTATGTTTTTGCTTTCAATATGTTGGTTGAAATGCTCCATTTGCAATGTACAATAGATGATGACAAATGTAGATGGGCAATTAACCTTTTGTGATATCTTGTGCTTCAGGTTGATTACTAAGATTGACTGCTTTCATGGTTGTAAGGGTGTTTTTAGACACTGTAATGATAGCTATTTGTTAGCTCTTCTCTCTTACTTCAGATAGTGCTCCTCTATGACCACTTGTATGATGTTCCTAACTTATGGAGGATGTGTCCTTAAGACACTCAAATTCTATCCTCTTTCCTACGTAGGACAAGATGTTATGGTACAAAATAATGTAAATATATTTGTAATACAACACCTTGATTTTGTACCTTCTCTTTTGCAAGCTTATTTTGTTGGTTTTAATGGTGGCTTCTCTGTACTATTTCTTGTAGGCAAGGGCTGATTGATATTGTCTTCTCTTCTAGACAACTCTCTCCTTCACTTGGTTAATTTAGTAATGAACCCAAGCTAATAATCATGTAGATAATATACCCTTGAAGGTGTAATTTTTGTACTAATATTTACTTATAATGAGCTCTTAGTGCACCTTGAATCTGAGAGTCACCAAGTCTCGATTTTTAGCTTCTATCATTGATTTAATAATTGCCTTCTTCTTCTCCACTCCTTGGAGGAATTTTGATCTGCTTGGTGGCTTCTATAGGCCAAAATACCTTGTAGGTATTGATTTCTGAATAGTATCTTTAGACACTTTGATTATTTGTAGATTTGTGTGCCTTTGATCTTAACAATCAATACATAAAATAACCCTTTAATAGTAACTAGTTTAATGAACAAGTAGTATAGTGCAATGAACCAATAATATTTCTAACTTAATGCACTTTAATAATCTTACCTTATTGCTCATGTTAATAAGCTCTTAAAGTAGTTCCAAATGCACTAATGATCATTGTAAATTTCTTAATGTAGTTTTCTTATCAATAATTATAATAGAAGAATGTATCTAAACCATATCAATAGCCAATAAACCTTAAGAAGAAACTATCTCATGCACTTTCTTTAAGACTTAAAATACAACCTTTTATTTTCACTTCAAAATTCTAAAATTTAAAAATAAAATAATAAAATTATTAAGTAATTAACCTTAAGCACTTTTCTAACTTGCTAACCTTTGATGATGAATATCTTGATGAGTTTATTCACCATTTAATTTCTTATCTAGAATAGTGGTTGCTTGCAGTTGGGAAAGCTTCTCTACCCCCCCCCCAAAATTTGAAGAGTAGAATTCAACCCCCCCCCCACCACCGCCCCGAGTTCTTGTGTGCCCCCCACACCATCAATAAAGTTGTCCTTCTAGAACCCTTTTAGTATTTTATTGTGAATCTAGCAAATTTGTATCTCTGAAATGTACCTTCTTTAGATATGAAGTAAAATCTCCAAATCTTCTTGGATTTGGTAAATTTGTTCTATCTGATATTTTTTTCAATCTCTTTATCAGGTTTTGACTTCAAACAATATTTTCTTCTCAAGAATCTGAAGGTATTAAGGTCATCATGAATATTCTCTCTAAATTTTGACAAGTTGTTTGCCAAATATTTCTCCTTTAGTCTTGTTATCGGATAGTGATAATTGTCCCAAGTTCTTCCACTATATTTTGTAGTGAATTTCACCAATGAGTTCTCCTAGGAATTTATTTGATGGCTTAACCAATTTTTGTAATAAGGCTCTCCAAGCCTTCTCCTTGTTTCTCCTTGAGACCACTCCAAGTTCTTTAGTCTTGCAACTCCTCTAGTCTTCTTGATGAGACCTTTCCTTCAACCTTCAACTATGAAAGTGTTGGCAATGATATATTATTCACAAATCTTTGGAATATGACTTTTTATAGTCCTTCTCTATCTCTTCCAAGGATAGAAGTTCTTCAATGAGGCCTTTGATGAATCTCTTCAACTTCTTGTAGAGGAAGTCTTCAATCAGCAAAGGAGATCACCAATTTCCTATCTTTCATAGACTCTTCTATGGAGTCTTCTTTAGGTTCAAGGCTTCTATGGTATTTTCTTTTGGATCAAGGCTTCTGTGGCATTTTATTCTAAATCAAGGCTTCTTTGGCATTTTCTTCTAGATCAAGGCTTCTGTGGTAATTTCTTCTGCAATGTGCAAGTTTGCAATAGGGATTCATTCAGTTTCCTTTTTCTGCAACAGATATTAGTAAGATGATTCTAAATCTTGTCGATGATAAATTTTCACTAGTTGATTTGTCAATCTAGTGGAATGAATGTTGAGTCCTGATCTTCATGATTTTTCTATAACTCTATGGAAATACTCTAGCCAAATGCAATCTCAAAAATTTTAGAATTGATATTTTCTTCTTCTCTCTATCTCTCTTGTGATAATATTTGCATGCAATGGTGCACAAAGGCATATCTAAAATGAAAATATGCAATAAAGTTCAAGCTTATAGCAATAGTGATCCTTTGTGGCTCTTCCTAATCCTATAAAAATACCATAGCTTTGATACCACTATTAGATTTTGATGGTGTATGCCAAGGAAGAATACAATAATAGGATATAAAATATGCATAAATGTAATATGCTGAAATATGTTATTAATGGAAAATGACAAAAATGATACAATGTAAAATGGAGGAAATGAACACTCTAGAAATGATGCTAAATAAATACATTGTATCCATCACCAATCTATATGGTGATCTACCACTGCCTACTATTACTTACAGTGATATTGTAATCACTCACTATGAGGCCCTTTATATAGAAATATGGATTGCTTGACCAACACTCTACCTAGTTTTACAAGGGGACACCTTGCACATTTACAACTTGCACATAGACACTTGTGAATTTATTATATTACTTGAAGTAACTAGATAACTACCCCATAAAGTATTCTACTACTCTAGTTATGTACCAAGGGTGGTACATTTACATGATCCAAATAATGTAATATACTCTAACATTGAGGACTACCGAAATATCAAAATCACAAAAAAGGGGAGGGATCTTCAAGTTTTGCTTTCTCTATAGGAACCGTAATTCCATTTATGATGACTTTACATCTAGTATTGTGCCCTTTGTGGGTGAGGACTGTGGAATGGAAAAAATAGTTGCTTGTGGAAGTGAAGGCATTGAGCTTGTGATGATTGCCAACTGTGGATCAAAAGAAGTTATCGATTGTGGATTTGAAGGTTTCAAGCATGTGAAAACTATCATCTATGGATCAAAAAGAATTATCTTCTATGGAGTGGGAACAATATGAGAATGTATTATTTTGTGATGGCCCATAGTGGTTCAACCATCCACCTTAGGTTGAGTGTTTGACTCAAGGGTGGACATAGAATTTGACTTTGACTTGGGAATAATCCTTCACCTTATTATCAGGTACCTAGAAATAGAAATAGGTGTTCAACAGATTAATGTAAACCACCCATTGAGAAATAGTGGCCTTACCCACTTGAATAGTGATGGAATCAGGTAGACCCTTTGACAAATCTACCTCTACACATACCTGTCAAGTTAGACGGGCATTGAAATTCTTTTCAAATTTAGTGAGAACTACATGCCCTAGCACATCGATAATTTGATCCAACCCAACCCACAAAGGGAGGGGAAGATCAGGGAACTCTACCTAGACTAGAACTTTGGGGATTTTGTCCATACAGATAATAAAATCATGGTTCCATGATGAGAGAACAAGCAAAGAGCTTTGTAAATGCTAGGGACTTTACTAATAAATAGTTGTGACATGTGTAGGGTCAATAAAATAAAAAAGAAAAAAACCTCTAGTAGGACTTTGTATCAGTTGAACAATAATGCCATGGGGGATCGATGTTGAAGAGATCCAAATCCTTAGTAATGACTCACGAGGGATGCATCCAACAAAATACCAAACCACAATGTGTGATTCCATCCAACTACATGTAAATTTAATAAACTTAGAAGAAAAAATGACATCAGGGGATACCCTAGAAGTTCCATTGATACTCCCCTGCAACACCAGTGTAAACCATTGGGACATCAAGGTTGTAGGCCATGGAAAGCTCCAAAAACTCTAATGTAGCTCACACTAGAAACCCTAGCAAATCCCTCCCTCGTATAACCCATTTTAATAGTCTTAAAAAAAGTTATGTTGTATATGTGAGAGATAATATAAGTAATTTTATTTCATAATTATCCCCATTTTTAAAAGAATATATAATTAGAACGTAAATTCAAGGTTTTAAATATTATCTTTTACGTTTTTAATGTGTTTATCTTGATAGTTAATTAAGCTCTACAATTAATAGATGATTATTTAAGCCACTAAATCTTAAAAAACACTAATATGTATTTAAGGTTGTGAACTTTTTAAGTTGGTAATCTCAATTGTTTTTTTATTATATAACATGTTCATTAAAAATATCTAAGAAATTTGAATAATGGAGATGGTCTCTCAATTTTTTATAAAATAAATTAATATTATAATTTAAGTTACATATATTGATTAAATCATATTTGATTATTTCTAGCTTATCAATGTCATGTGGTCATCCTCCAATCAATATTATTTATGATTTAATTTTTGGTACATATTTCCAAGAATTAATATTGAATTTATTATATTGTTAATAAATATTATATGTGATTTATTTTTTAGTACATATTTTTAAAATTTTATATTGAACTTCTTATATTGTAAAATGTGATGGACATTACCATTTAGATGTAAAGTTACAAGAGTATATGCCAACACTAATATAAAGGAGTAATTAAAGGATAATATCAATCTAGTGACATACAAGCTAAAAATTAAATAAGAGAAGAATTCATGATACATTATTTAAACATTTGTGTATGCTCATGTATCAATCATCCTTGCTTTGTACAACTAAAAGTAACAAGATCAAAAATTCAACTTCAGACTTATCTCCACTGATAAGAAAACCCTTGAGGCGGTTAAATCAAATATACTTTATTATATGCTTCACAAGATCACACTATGCTCTCAACATCATTGGTGGAAGGACTCACAGTGGTATCTAAAGACACCCTTTCTTAAGGATAAGACTAGATTGGGTTGCAAATGGCTATTGAATACTTATCGATGATTGACAAACTAAATGCTCATTGAGGCCTTTCTTCACCTAGGCATATTTGGGACCATCATTTTCACATAGCCTAATTTACTTATCTTGAACCCCAACAAGTTATCTTCACCTTGAATTGATTTCACCAAAGCCTCTTCTACATTATGGTTCCCAACCCACTATGTCCATTTTTCCATAAACCTAAATATCTTCTTCACCTCTTTTAGATATCTCATAAAGCTTAGGATGCATGGACATGGATTTTTTCTTTTTTCTATCCTTTTCTTCCATAGTGTTTCCCATGGAAACATATTCTCCTTGGAGACCCTCCTCTCCTTCCTCTGGTATTTCTAGAAGTTTGGCATCTCTTCAGGATTGGCATTTTGTTTTCTTTATGGAATGCCAAAAATAATTACTTATTATTTTGCTTTGTACCTAATGCATTATCCCTATTTCCTATATTTTGAAGAATTCAAAAATTCATCATTAAATTGTTCTTATGGCAAAAGATAATTCAAAATTTCTTGTGATAATCCCATTGTATCTAAGCAAATATTTCATTCTTGATTGAACCCGTGGCTTCAACTTTGTTTTATTTCTTGATGATATTTTTTTATTTCCATTGATGTATTTGAATTCTACTATTCTACCTCTATCAACCAATTGGGCTATAGAAATAAATTTATTTTTTAAACCTCATACATACAATACATCTTATAGCATGAATCTTGAAAATGGAAAATTGGGTATAACATTTCTAGATCCTTGCACATGGTAAATTTTATCATCTTCTATTTTTATTGGAACATTTTGTGTTTCTTGCAATGAATTAGACTAGTGTAAATTATGTATTGTATGGTGACTAGCACCTGAATCTATGTACTGTATGACTTCTTCTTTTATCACATTTTGATGTGATCTTGTTTCATGCCTTTGATAAAATATTTGATTCTAAATATTTCTTCTCATAGTATTTGGCCCTTTTTTTATCATATTATCAGCTATTTTTGAGTAACATGTATTTGATATACTTAAAATATACTTCTCACTTTTTCTACATCCTTAGGTTGGGAAATAGGGCTATGAAATGATGGTGTGAAATTGGGTATAAAGGGTGCATATTATGTATGAGACAACTTGTGGAAAGTTGATAGAAGCCTATTTCTAAGGTACTTTATGACTAATTTTAGACTTCCTATGAGGAACAATATTGATGGTGACATTAGTACCAAGGATACCTAATTTCTCATATTTAGCTCTTTTGTATTAATAACAATATGTTTTGTTTCTCAAGAAAATCAAGTAGGTATAATTATTGATTAGAATGGAGTATCTGTGATACTTGGGCTTGACTTGATTGGATGGCTATTAAGGAACTATCTTTATAGAGTTTTGTTTCTCTTTCTTGACACCTTAACTTTGATCTTTGTGAGCATCATGTAAGTAATTAAAAATCATGCGAGAAAAAATATTTTATACATTTGTGTCAAATAATATAACATAGATAAACCCTGTAGGGCCTTTTTTTACCTTGGCTAGGCATAGAATACATATAGAGGCCTATAAAAATAGTGGACAATTTTTTCTTATCTATAAATTAATGGTTCCATTGTCAAATATCTTGTGTAATTATGTATAAATAATTTTCATATTTTGAATAGCATTTATCTTTATAGAATAGCATTTAAAATGGTAATCAATATTATGGCAATTTTAGATTAGGATGAAACCAAGAGTAGCTAGAAGAGTCATTTCAAAAATGGTTCAGTAATGTTTGACATGGATATTACTAGCATAAGGAAAAAATATTGTTTAATATTTTCATATATCTACTATCATTATTAAGTCTAATAAAAATATCATGTTGTTACATATGATCTAGTGAAGTGGTCATGACACATGGAAAGACCCTAGAACAAATGTTACATACCAAAATTAATATAGTTGTCGTCTATATTATAAGAAATTACATTCACTTATTACTTATAAATATATAGTTCCAAGTGTAGATTTAGGGATCATCTTATATTCAAATTATTCATCCGTTCAATTCTTATGTTATCAACATAAATTAAAATATCAAAATTGTAAAAAGAAGAATGAAAAAAAAAGACAAAAAGAAAAAAAAAAAAAAAAAAAGAAGAAAAACAAAAAAAAAAAAAAAAACACAAGACAAAAGCTCAAAATCAAGTTAGGAATTTGGGTCGTATTCATTTTGGGGGATTTTCATGTAGTCTTTGTACAACAGGGCATCCTAGACAAAACCAATGATCGAAATCACTAAAGATCCGTGCACCAATAAACACACCTAAGCGCAAGGACAACCGACCAATAGGAGCATGCAAAATAAAAAAATTAACAACAAAACATAAGGTACAACGTAAATAATTTATGGGTGACATCATTTAGATTTTATACCTCATTTTACATTTTGCACATTTGTCCCACACGAAGTGTGTGGTAGCCTAGAAAGGGTTTAAAACACTTTGGGCGCATAAAGAACAATGTGACTTTGATCACATAGTTAGTCATCCTTATCTCACGCATATCCAAGCTAAAACCGTCTTAGTTGGATTTTTTCATTGTACGTCGTGTCACCTAACCATAGTCCTACCTATCCACAAATATTGTGTCATATCGTATCTGGCATTTGAGTCATTTCTATCGTGTTCGATGTTAAGTTCAGTTTTGTCATCATGCTCGATTATATCGGTCTGGTTTCCTAAGCGTTTGAGTTGGTTTAGTCATCTATCTCAAGTTGTCTTCAATCCTCTATCAGCATTATGTCGTGTCAGGATCCCTATCACGCCTAGTGTTAGTGTTGTTGGTCACGTTGTAGTATCAGTGCTATCGATTGGTTCCCCTAACATCAAATCTATTTTTATCATGTCTTGGTTTCTTGAGCATAAGCATCGCTTCAGTCACATATCTCAAGACATCTTCAGTCCTTAGTGAGTGATGTGTCATGTCAGATATCTTATTACGTAGTGATATCGTTAGAGTTGTCATGTTGGTTTTCTTTTCGCATAGTGGTATCCCTGTCACATAGGGATATCGTCAGAGCTATCGTGTTGGTTCCCTTATCGCATAGTGGCATTGAGTCAACCATGAAAATCATTGAATTTGAGTTAGCCATTTAAACTAGGGGGAAGGACACTAGCCATTGAATTCAAATTCAAACAAGCCACATCGTAGTTGGAGTGATAGTTGAAGTGGAACACAAACAAATTTTTGCCAATTTTTTTTGCAAAAAAAAATCAAGGATAAATTGTAAGCAATACTGCTTGGCAAGTGTATGAGTGGAAGGTGGACCAAAGGACCAAACAACCAATTATCAAGCTTAGAGAACTCCAAGTAGGAGATTTGGAAGTCACCAAGAAGACCTCCTAGAAGCAAAGGTACACATAATTATTCTTCTCCTTTAGGAATTGGTAGTTTTAATCCTGGTCATCCATTGCTTAACAATATGGCATCCAATTCCTCCCCAAAATCTTCCCATGAGAACATCACACAAGAGGAAACATGAAGCCCCATTACCACTGACAAGGCCTTAACATCTTTATTGGCTAGTATCACTACTCTGAATGACAAAATGACCCAACTATTGGAAAGACAAAGTCAACCAAATCCTCCTAGCCTAAATCATCCCCAAAGACACTGGAACACTGAGGATCAGTATGACAAAGTTTATGCACAACAAAGAGGTCATAATGGTAGTCCCAAAAATCACTTCAATGGACAACAGAATAATGAGGATATCAACAACAAAGATGTTTTTGAACAACAAAGAGGTCCTACCCAAAATCGCTTCCATTGATATAGGCATAATGAAGACCAAGATAGAGATGAAGTTTACCAACAACCTAGAGGTCCTAGTGGGGTCAATTTTCCATGCATTGATATTCCCACCTTTGAGGGTCATGATCCACGTGGGTGGATAGCCAAAATGGAAGGCATTTTAGAATTATACCAAATTTGAGATTCAAACAATTTTCCTTTTGCTACTTCCAAACTAGGTACTAAAGCTTATCAATGGTTTGTATGACTCAAACACGAGAAGGAAAAAATATTTTTCTGGAATGATTTCACCAAATAATTTCTTAACATATTCGATGAATGATCATCATATTCTTATATGGTGTGATTGTTATCACTTAAGCAAACAGGATCAATAATGGATTATATATCAGAATTCACTAGCCTGCTTTCCTATGCAAGAAATTTGGAAACCGAGGTAGTGATAGCTGCTTTTAGAAATGGGTTGAAAGAGAATATTAAAGTCGAAATGGATCTACAAGATACATCCATTGTAGATGTCTGTATATGGATTTCCAAGTTGACTAAAAAGGTACAAATGGTGACATCCATATGCCATGATTCATATGGTCGACCTCAATACCGTAATAACTCTATTCGTAGAAATGATCCACCATCAAGATACTTTTGCTATAAATGTTGTAATCACCATCCAAAATATCAAGCATGTGTACCATGATAGAACTTTCAAATTGAATATGTTCATAAGGAAGATGACAAAATAGAGGAGAAAAACTCTCCTGATGATCCCATAGATGAAGACCAAATTGAACACGAGGAGCTTGTAGCTGAGGAAGATACTATGGCAATTTCAGTACATGATCTTATGGGGTTATCAGCACACCATACAACCAAAGTAACAGTATTCATTCGATAGAGGAAGGTAACTATATTAATTGATTTAGGAAGTACTCACAACTTTATTGACACAAGGTTTGCCAAGGCATTAAACTTCCACATCCACTCCTCCAATCAAGATAAATTTCAAGTTAGAACAGCAAGTGGGAGTAGTGCTCAATGTATAGTTAAAACATCTTCAACTTCATTACAAAAGGGGCAGGGCCCTCTTTTTGTTATGAATTTAGGGAATTCAAAAGTTATCTTGGGAGTTGCATGGATTGAACAAATGGAAACCACAATTGGTTTTAATTACAAGCAGTACTTTGTTGAATGGAAATAAAATTGGAAGACCATTCGCCTCCAAGGAATTCCAACACCTCCATAAAAGATAGTAATTTCACACAACTTGTAAAAAATATTAAGAAAAGGTAGTTATAGATTCATTGCTCAAATTAATTGCATGGAAATGCTAGCACAATATATACCAGACATCCAATCAGAATATCTACAAAAAATTGTGGCCAACTGTGATGAGGTTTTCCAAGAAACAAATGGACTACCTCCCAAAAGATCTCATGACCATGCCATACACCTTGTTCCAGGAAGTCTTCCATCTAATGGCCATCCTTATCGATATTCCCAACCCCTAAAAATAGAAATTGAGAATATTGTCCAAGAACTATTAGAACATGGTGTCATCCGTCACATCACTAGCCCCTATTCTTCACCAGTAGTTTTAGCCCATTGAAAAGACAATTCATGGTGTATGTGTCCGGATTTTGGTCCTCTCAAAAAAATCACCATCAAAGATAAATTCCCTATACCTATCATTGATGATTTATTATATGAACTACATGGTGCAAATTTTTTTACCAAATTGGACTTACGTTCGGGGTTTCACCAAATCAAACTTAGGGAGGAGGATATTCCCAAAACAACTTTTCGCACTCATGAAGGCCATTATGAATTCTTGGTCATGACCTTTGGTCTCACCAATGCCCCATCTACATTACAAAGCCTCATGAACCATGTGTTTCGTCCATTCCTCCACAAATTTGTCCTAGTCTTCTTCGATGACATACTCATATATAGTAAATCATGGAAGGATTATTTGATGCATGTGAAAAAGGGTTCTTCATATACTACACAAGGAAAAGTTGTTTGTCAAATTCTCTAAATGCTTTTTTGGTGTTCAATAATTTGATTACCTTGGTCAATATAGTATCTCAAGAAGTTGTTAAAGTGGATCCCAATAAGATTAAGGCAATTTAGGTTTGGCCTTTACCTAAAACCATCAAGAAACTTCATGATGTTTTGGGTCTCACTGGCTACTATCGCAAATTTGTGCATAACTATGGTGAAACTGCAGCTCCTCTCACAACACTAACAAAGAAGGATGCTTTTCATTGGTCAAAAGTAGCCACTCAAGCCTTCGAGGCTCTCAAAGAAGCAATGTGTACTACTCCAATTTTGGCAACTCCGGATTTTCACAAACCATTCGTCATCGAATGTGATGCTTCAGGAACAGGTATTGGGGCAGTATTAATGCAGGAAGGTCATCCCTTGGCATTTAAAAGTAAATAAATTTTGGAAAATAATTTGGGAAGATCTACATATGAAAAATAAATGTTGGCTATTCTACATGCAGTGGAAAAATGGAGACACTAATTAATCAGTAGTTTTTTCATTATAAAAATCGATCAAAGTAGTCTCAAGCACTTTCTAGAACAACGATTTTCTTATCTAGAACAAAACAAGTGGTTAACTAAATTGTTGGGATATGATTTCGTTATTGAATACAAGAAAGGGAAAGAAAACATAGCAGCAAATGTATTATCCAAAAAATATGAAGATGAAGTGGTTATTAATGCTATTTTAGGTCCTTGTTCTCAATGGGTGTCTCAGTTACAGGAAGAATGGTTGTCCAATAGTGAAATTGCTCAAGTAATTCAGGAATTGTCATTGGGGTCATCCACACACCCTATTTTCTCCTATGAAGACAAGATATTAAGAAAGAAGAATCACGTCTACATTCCACACACTTCAACAATCAAATCAAGGATTCTAGATGAGTCACATGCTTCTCCATCAGCAGGTCATTCAAGTTTTTTGAAAACTTATATGCGGGTTAAACAATTTTTTTTTTGGAAAGGATTAAAAGCAGAGGTCAAACAATGGGTAGTTGAATGTGAAGTATGCCAACACAATAAAGGTGAAACAATCAAATCACCAGGGTTTCTTCAACCATTACCCATTACAGATCATTAGTGGGAACACATTTCCATGGATTTTATTGAAGGTCTTCCTAAGTCATAAGGTAAAACAGTAATTTTTATGGTAGTTGATCGCCTCTCCAAATATGCTCACTTTAAGGTGCCACAAAATCCATTTACAACAAGCAAAGTGGCTAAGGTATTTATGGAATCAATTTTCAAATTGCATGGAATACCAAAAAATATTGTAAGTGATCGAGATCCCATCCTTACTAGAAAATTTTGGAAGTAATTATTTTGACTTAGTGGTACCAAATTAAATATGTCTTCTGCATACCATCCACAAACATATGGCCAAACGGAGGTAGTTAACAAATGTTTGGGTACCTACCTAAGATGTTTTGTTCAGGATAAACAATATCAATGGATTTAGTGGCTATCATTGGCTGAATGGTGGTACAAAAATTCTTACCATTACTCCATCAAGATGTCTCCTTTTGAAGCATTGTATGGAACTAAGCCTCCAACAGTAATAGATTATGTACCAGGATCCTCCAATGTGGCCCAAGTAGATGATTGGTTTCAACAACAATAGTAAATGCACACCATTATCAAGGATAACTTGGTCCAAGTACAAAATCATATGAAGTAGCAACAAGACACACACCATTTGGAAAGAGAATTTGATATTGGTGATATGGTGTTCCTACTCTTGTAGCCCTACAAATAGTTATCATTGAAGATCAAGTCCATTCAGAAGTTGGCTCCTCGATTTTATGGTCCTTACAAAATTGTGCGTCATATTGGTGAAGTTGCATATCAACTAGAGTTTCCTCCCTCATCACGTATACATCCAATATTTCATATTTCCTGTATCAATAAGGTGATCGACCAGAAAGTGCTCTCTCAGTTAGAATTACCAATACTCGATGAAGAAGGGTGTATATATCTCCAGCCTAAAGCAATTTTACAAAGTAGAATATGCATACTGAGGTCTCATCACATCCAAGAATTTCTCATCAAATTGTAGGACCAACCCGAAGAAGATGCTACATGGGAACCTGAAAGTATTTTTCAAACATTTCCATATTTGAGGACAAATATTTCCGAGGAGGGGAGTCATGGTACATACCAAAATTAATATAGCCATCGACTATATTATAAGAAATTACATTCACTTATTACTTATAAATAGATAGTTCCAAGTGTAGATTTAGGGATCATCTTATATTCAAATTATTCATCTGTGTTTCACATTGCTTATGCCCTTTGGTGGTGGGGATCTACCCTCCTAAAGTGCTAAGCTCACTGAATTAATTTTGTATTCCATTATTCATTAATTTATTCTCGAGATTGGTCGTGTAAATATTGTTTTATTAAGCATTTAGAAATCTCTGTGATTGCATTGCAAGACAAGGATATTTCCTAAATCTCAAAGTTCAAAAGCTCAAAAGATCAAAAGCTTATAAGTTTTATTTTTTATAATAATCCATTCTTGAATTATGCACATGTTTCCTAAATCTATATGCGTACATTACATATATGTAGATAAGGCATAATATTTTTATAAATCTAATGATATGCTTAGCTAAGAATATTATAAGCTCATGTTGGAACAATGTGTCTATAACCTAATACATATACTAATTATGATCCTCCAATATATTGAAAGATGTGAGAATGCCATCCATGTAGATAATTATGAAGGATTCAATGAGCGATCACAATACATCATTAATGAGGCTCATTAATATAGTAAATCTAAAATACATAACCAATAATTCCTACACTATTTATCTTTTCTTGAAGAATTTATTCTAGACTTATCTTTAATGATAGATAGGAATCTAATGATAAACTGACTTAAGGTTGATTTGAATGAAGTATTTATACCACTAAAGCTACTTCAATAGATCTTTGATGCATCATAGTCAAGTAACTATTTTATACAAAAATTATGTTCAATGATGTTAAGATGACTCACAAACACCATGTCTCATCCTACTTTAATACCATGATAATGGGGTTACCACAAGGAGAAGATTTTAGTATTATCTTACCTTGATCAATGAACATTTGAATTTAATATCCAATATCATTAGTATCCCAAAATATTATGTGGTTTAAGAGACTATTGTGTGATGATAATCCCAAAGTTAAGTCTATTTGACACTTCACTAATTAATATGGTGTAACTTAGTATGCATCATAGAACGTCATTTCAATATAGAAAGAGTAAGGCATTCAGGTGCCCAACATTCCCTAAATAGAATTTTGCTAGTGCAATAAGGGAATGATTCTTAGAACCATGATTCTAGTTCCTTCATTAGTGAAATATTTCTTTACGAATGAGAATACCTATACTATTTTATAAATGTCGTTGTCACATTTTTAGAATAGGTACTTTGGTACGTAATGTGGGAGCATCCTGACAACCAATTATTATGGAAGATTAATCTTTGCAAAACTGGAAAGCCAACTACTCGGTTATTATGTACATTATTTCAAAACTATAAATTATGTGTTTTTTATTATAAATAAGGGAGAGGAGAGAAATAATGGATATCAAACTTGGATTTATATTCTCAATAAAATAAATAAACAATATTTAATCAATAAATCCATCATACTTGATTGTTGTTAAATGTATATTTGGTAGAGCATGAGTTTTGCTACATTGTTGTTTGTAGGATACAATGAATATTTTGAGCCATAGGAGTCTATACATAGGAGAACTATGATATGGGTGCCATTGGACTAAAAGGAAGAAAAATTACAGTGAAGAGGAATACCAAATTTAAGGGATAGAAAAGCAATTAAAACATACACATATGGACAAGACTACCATTTGAATTATAAGATACAATTATTTGAATTAATAGCTTTGCTTTCAAACAACTATGTAAGAGATTTCATAGCAAACAAAGAGTGATGGTTGCTAAAGACAAAGGTGATTATATTCTATTTTGGAGTCAAACTAAGAATAAAGAAAATTGGATGTGAAGAGCCACAAAATAAATAACTAACATTGCCAAGATCCAATCCCTAATTGTCATTGCATATTAGAAGATTACCATACATCTATGTTCATCATACAAGCAATTCTAGATGTATGAGTAACAAGGAGCTAACATTGAATGGTTGAAAGAAAGAAAATATTATCCATTGAATGATGTAGGTAAACAAAGAGAAATGTTGATATGCAATAAAACTTGTTGTACAAAGGTAGATTCTACAATCATACAATAGAGGAGGTTTTACAAGAAGAGGGTTGTACAATAGAAATAATCATATAAGAGTAAGTCATACGATACAAAGTGCCATTCAAAAGAAATAATTGTATGAGAAGAAGCATCGTATGAGGGAAAACATTGTATGAGAGGAAACATTATATGAGAGGAAGCAACATATGAGAATAAGTGTCATATGAGAGGAAATGTCATACTAGAGGAAGCATCATATGAGTAGAAGTATCTTACAAAGCATCGTATCAGTATGAGAAGAAGTGTCATATGAGAGGAATCCTTATATAAGGGAAAATATCATACAATGAGATATCATACAATAAGGAAGAGTTCAATCATATGATTCAATGTAAGGGTAGACCATACGTGAAGAACATGAGTTGTATAGGAAAATGGTGCTATAATCATATAAAAGTTAAAAGGGATAAGAAAGACATATTGCTATTACATCACTATGTAGTAAGTGATTTCCTCAACATAGACTAGCTATTATTATAGATAGACTAGCATCGTGCCTCTATTTCATTCCTAAGAAGAAATCAACCAAGGGAGTAGGGTTGTATATTGTAATGAATAATGCTCTCTTATACTAATTTTAATAATAGTATGGATGGAACTTCTTTTTACCTAATAATTGATGTGAAATTGCTCCTTAGAATTATGATAGGTTGAGGTCTTACTAGCTTGTTGAACTCTCCCATTTAGAAAAAAGGAGTTACTTTTAGGTTTACTCTCTAATAGTGAGGTGTAGTCATTGACATATAGCTATAATACCAAAGAATTTTGTTGAGATATAAAATCAATATTATTATGAGTGTCGCTGGATTGAATGCTTGTCCCTTTCCTGGTGCTTTCAGTGGCATAAAAGTTTTAAAATGATTGTGGCATGGTGGTTATAGGGGCGGACTGTGCGAAGATTTGTGTGATGGCTTTCGGGGAAGACAACGTGTCATGACCCTCCCTCACAGGTCTTAGAACAAAGGAATGATGGATTGTTGGAAGTCAGCTTGTGTGAAGTTCGATTGCAAGAAGGCAGTTGCAATGTATAGAATCAACCCTAAAGAGTATTATATATGTATAATAGTGGGATAAGATATTATAATTAAAAGGGTTTAATTATAATATATGCTATTATATATATAATAATAATAGGGAGATAGGATATTATAATTAAAATGGTTTAATTATAATATAATCTATTATATATAGTATAATAGGAAAATAAAAGATATAATAGATTATTTATAAAAGGTTATAAATAATATATATCTATATTATTATAATAAAATATTGTTATAAATAAATGATTATTTATAACAATAGATTATTTATAATAGAAGGTATTATAAATAAAAGATATAATAGATTATTTATAAAAGGTTATAAATAATATATATCTATATTATTATAATAAAATATTGTTATAAATAAATGATTATTTATAACAATAGATTATTTATAATAAAAGGTATTATAAATAAAATATATAATATATTATTTATAAAAGGTTATAAATAATATATATCTATATTATTAAAGTAAAATATTGTTATAAATAAATGATTATTTATAACAATAGATTATTTATAATAGAAGGTATTATAAATAAAAGATATAATAGATTATTTATAAAAGGTTATAAATAATATATATATATATATATATATATATATATATATGTTAATAAAAGATTTTTGCACATCTTTGTCGTCATATGGATGAGGACGACAGGTTTTGAATGAAGGCATGGGCCTTTTTCAGAAAGGAGGGGCGGTGGTCTGCAAAGGGTGGTTGTTTGGTCGAAAGAAGGCAGTGGAAGGCATGCCTCAAAGGGGGTGGAGAGGGCACTCCTTTGGGTAGCGAAAGGGAGGCAGACGAAGGAGCGGAGGGAGAGAACACAGACCAGGGACAGGAAAGGCGAGGAACACACTGTGAGCGAAGGAGAAATGACCTAGACTCCACTGACCCCCATTTCATAGAAGCATTGAGGTTGGAGTATTAGACTTTAACTTGCCCTTTTTATAGTGCATGCTTTGTATAGTGAAAATTGGTGTTTTAGAAACCATAAATTACTTGGTTGAAAGCTCTACATTTCTGCCATGTTGATGTTTTTTTAGAAACAATAAATTATTTGGGAGAGTGTATGTCCAAGCTAAGCACTGTGTGTGTGTGTTTGGGAGAGCGTCTATCCAAGTTAAATGCTATGTGCTTTAAGAGACGCCTGTGTAAGCTCAGGTGTTGTGCTTTTAGGGAACCTCCTGGGTATTCTTAGAGACTCTGTTAAGTGTTTCAAAGTTGTGAGTTAGACCTTTGCATACAGGGAAGAAGGGACATTGTGTTTGGGAACTCCGTCTGTGGAAACCACCGTGCTTTGAAAGAAGGGCATTTGATTAACTAGAAAACCTTTGATTTTAATTATTATTAAATGGCATTTGATTAAATAGGAAACCTTTGATTTTAATGATTGTTAAAGGGTATTTGATTAAATAGGAAAACCTTTGATTTTAATGATTATCTTAAGGTTTTAATTTAAAAGGAAACCTTTGATTTTTGATGATCATATTAGGGTTTTTAAAATTAAAAGGGATGTGGATTTGTTCCTTAGATTGAAGTTATGGAGCTTTGATTTAAGGAATGAATGAATTGTTTGTTTAAATATTAAAAGGGGTGTGATTTTAATGCTTTAAATAGTAAATGATTTAATAGATCAACTCGGTTAAGCTTAAAAGGAATATTTATGTTTTAAATATTATGTTAGGTGAAATAGCATTGGTTAAGCTTAAAAGGAATATTTAGGTTTTAAATATTATGCTAGATGAAATAGCATTGGAATATTTATGTTTTAAATATTATGCTAGATGAAATAGCATTGGTTAAGCTTAAAAGGAATATTTATGTTTTAAATATTATGCTAGATGAAATAGCATTGGTTAAGCTTAAAAGGAATATTTATGTTTTAAATATTATGCTAGATGAAATAGCATTGGTTAAGCTTAAAAGGAATATTTAGGTTTTAAATATTATGCTAGATGAAATAGCATTGGAATATTTATGTTTTAAATATTATGCTAGAGGGAATAGCATTGGTTATGATTTAAAGGGAGTTAAACATAGATTAATATTGAAAGCTTTATGCTATGATTTAAAGGGAGTTAAACATAGATTAATGTTGAAATATTTATGCTATGATTTAAAGGGAGTTAAACATAGATTAATGATTGAAAGCTTTATGCTATGATTTAAATGGAGTTAAACATAAATTCATGATTGAAAGCTATATGCTATGATTTAAAGGGAGTTAAACAAAGATTGATGTTGAAAACTTTATGCTATGATTTAAAGAGAATTAAACATAGATTGATGTTGAAAGCTTTATGCTATGATTTAAAGGGAGTTAAACATAGATTGATGTTGAATGCTTTATGCTATGATTTAAAGGGAGTTAAACATAGATTGATGTTGAAATATTTATGCTATGATTTAAAGGGAGTTAAACATATATTGATGTTGAAATATTTATGCTATAATTAAAAGGGAGTTAAACATAGATTGATGTTGAAAGCTTTATGCTATGATTTAAAGGGAGTTAAACATAGATTGATGTTGAAAGGTGTATGCTATGATATAAAGGGAGTTAAACATAGATTGATGTTGAAAGATTTATGCTATGATTTAAAGGGAGTTAAACATAGATTGATGTTGAAATCTTTATGCTATGATTTAAAGGGAGTTAAACATAGATTGATGTTGAAAGCTTTATGCTATGATTTAAATGGAGTTAAACATAGATTGATGTTGAAAGCTTTATGCTATGATTTAAAGGGAGTTAAACATAGATTGATGTTGAAAGCTTTATGCTATGATTTAAAGGGAGTTAAACATAGATTGATGTTGAAATATTTATGCTATGATTTAAAGGGAGTTAAACATAGATTAATGTTGAAAGCTTTATGCTATGATTAGAGGAATTATGATTATGTTAGAGATGTTAACATAGATTGTAATTAGAGAAATTATGATTATGTTATAGATGCTAACATAGATTGTAATTAGAGGAATTATGATTATGTTATAGTGTTAACATAGATTGTAATAAAGAGGAAACTATGATTATGTTATAATGGTTTAACATAGAATGTAGTTAATGGTTAAATTATATTGGAAGAGATATAGTTTAAGAGTAGTTAATTTTATATTGAAAGAGATATAGATTAGATGGATAAATTTATGTTGAAAGAGATATAGATTTCATTAGTCAGATTATGTTGTTAAGTGAATAACATAGTTTGTAATTAAATGGATTATGTTATGAGGTAGATAGCATAGTTAGTATTTAATGATGGATCATGTTGTTAGGTGAATAACATAGATACATTGAATACTAATGGATTATGTTAAATTGCAAGTAGCATGGTTTATGTTGAAATGATGTTATAATGGTTTAGAATATAAAAAGTATTGATATGTTATAATGGTTTAACATCTAGAAAGTATTGATGTTATCTAAAGGTATGGAACTTTATCATCTAGAAATATGATTATTAAATTATCTAAAGGTATGGGACTTTAGGTAATTTAGTAAAGGAGAAATGGAAAATAGATTATTAAATTATTTAAAGGTATGGGACTTTACGTAATTTAGTAAAGGAGAAATGGAAAATGGATTATTAAATTATCTAAAGGTATGGGACTTTAGGTAATTTAGTAAAGGAGAAATGGAAAATGGATTATTAAATTATCTAAAGGTATGGGACTTTAGGTAATTTAGTAAAGGAGAAATGGAAAATGGATGATTGAATTAGCTAAAGGTATGGGACTTTAGTTAGTTGGTAAATGAAGTTGATTATTGAATTAGCTAAGGGTAAGGAACTTTGGTTAAATTGGTAATGGTAATGGATTATTGGATTAATTAAAGTGTGGAAACTTTAGTTAATCAATGTACTATGTGGATTAATTGAACTACCCACGGTTAAGTCGTATGAATTATGCAATAAAATGGAACATATTTAAGGTTGGGTTTTCCCCAAGGTATATGAATGTGTTATGGATATTGGTTCTCTCCTTGTATTTGCTTTAATGTGTCTTGTTGATGGATTCTTATGTTTATTTGAATGGATGTTTTAGTTCATATTATTCTTTGCTTGTTCTAAAGTAGATTAACTTTGTAATTGTTAATTAATTTTAAAAAAAATTATAGTGACATCCCTCATCCCTTGGTTGGGAATTTGTGGGTGTTACACAACGCAGAATATTGTGGCGGCCATAAAAGTCGGACAACCTGCCCGGATTCATGGTGGCTACCGATTCCACAATGTAAATATATATATATATATATATATATATATATATATATATTTATATATATATATATATATATATATATATATATATCATTATGAGTGTGAGTGTTATGATAATTTTTCACTTTATTTCCTATATATTTTATTACCTTTACCATATGTTATAATTAATTTTTATTATAAGTCATTGCAATACCATTAGGCATTAAATCCATAGGAGATTTTGCAACAAATGATTTAGGTTGACATTGATTGTACCATTTATAGTATAGAATCTAGGAAATTTTATTTTAATTGATATGTTTTTCTATTTTAGTTGATTAAAAAAATGCTTGCACCAAGAATCAATATGATTTTTTTAATTTTTGATAAAATTTATCAATGATGTTCACTAATAAATATTAATAGCTGATGTTTTTCATCATTGTGAATGAAAAGGTGGCTAATATATTCATTGAAATTGTTAATATATTTCTAGAAATAAACAAATCACAGGATATAAAATATGCATAAATATAAGATGTTGAAATATGCTATTAATGGAAAGTGACAAAAAAGATACAATGCAGAATGGATGAGATGAACACTCCAGAACTAACTCTAAAGAACTACATTGTATCCATCACCAATATATATGGTGATCTAGCCAGTATACCTACTACTACCTACAAATATTTTAGAATCTCTCACTATAAGACCCTTTATATAGAAAGATGGATTGCTTGGCCAACACTCTACCTAGATGTACAAGGGGACACCTTGCATATTTACAACTTGCAAATAGACACTTGTGCATTTATTATATTACTTGAAGTAACTAGCTAACTACCTCCTAAATTAATCTGTTAATCTAGTTATGTACCAAGGGTGGTACATTTACATGACCCAAATGATGTAATATACTCTAATACCCCACTGTATTACATTATTTCGGTATTGAAGACTTTAGTATTCAATATGGATCTTCTTCTCTTGAATAATCTTTGTCTTCAACCGGTTCTTCTTCTTTTGCATTTACTTTAGATCCTATTTCTATACTTTCATAAGTGGTTGTACTGCTATCTAATTTCTATAAAGGTAATTTTCCTTCTTTGTCCTTGTTGTGTACAAAGGCTTTTGAACAAACACTCAAAGCATCATGATAAGATCTTGAATTATTAGAACTTGAAGTACCAATACTACATGAGGATTGAAAAGTATGATTAACTCAATTCAGTTTTCTTTTTAAGAGCTTCTATCAATCCTTTTTGCTATGTATTCTCATTCTTGTAACATATGTGTGTAAGTAATTCCATATACAATATGCTTACAAAATCTAAAGGAAGTAGAATGTCATCCTTTCCATTTCCAATTGCTTCATTGAGTCGAGCTTGTAGATAATGTTCCATGGTATCAAAGTCATTGTCTAAAGCTTCACTATGAATCATTTTTGAAGTAAGATCTAAATATGCTTCACCCTTTATAAGTAGATTCATGGTTCCAGTTTTTATGGAAATTTTTCATTTTTTTTCTAATAATGTTGTTCATATCATTGTTCATTGTGTTGCTTGAGGTAGACATCTCTCTTAGTTTTAACTTTTTTTATTTTGGAAATATTTTTTATGAATCCTTTGTAGTAGACTACATTATGTCTCCCTAGTAGATGAAGTCTAGTATTCTTTTTCTTTCCTTAATATCTATAGAATATTATATATTTCTCAAGAAAATTGAGTATATGATCCAATTTGATAAACCTATTCAAGGCTTAGGTTTTGTAGAATTCTTTATATCTCCTTAGTTAAGATATGTGAACTAATTTGATAAAACCTTTCTTGGAATTAGGTTTTGTAGGTTTCCTTATATCTCCCTAATAATTAGAATATGCTTAGTTCACCTTCTAAGTTTATTTTGAAATATTTTGAAAATAATCAACCTTTTAATTTTGCCTTATCTTTCCCAATGAAGTATGCTTTAATGGTTGGATTTATTTTTCTCTCCTTAGAATGACTATGATATTTTTTACCAATTAATTCCAACTCTATATGTAGGTAATTGATTTGCTTCTCTTTCCAATAAATTAATTATCTAAATTCTAATTAAATGTATATAGTTTGAAGTAGTATGCCTTTTATCTCCTACTTGGTTAATTGTAAATATGAATATTCAATACCTTAAAATAAGCTTGCTTGATAAGTTTATTCCAATGCAATAGTCTATATCACCTTATAACTCTGATTTTAATTAAAGCAAGTAAATTTAATATTTACCTTAGTAAGGTTTTATGCTCTACATATCCTTGAGTAGCTCCACGTACTTTAATGGCTAGTTGGTACGTATCTCCAACATTGTATTAATGTTGCTTTGACCTTGTTGTCCAACGAAGGGCCTATGTGCTCTTTCTTCGAACTTAGTACCTCTACAATACCTATTTTGGCTTGGTCTTCTCCTTAATGTGCACTTATCACCATGAGAATTTTATGCTAGTTTATGACCGTTCTCGCTACCTCTTTGGCTCTGATTTAAGCATGCTCTTACATACTCAAACATTGTAATTTTGCTCCAATTTCATTTCACTTATTTACCTTGGATTTGAATGCTTATATAGCTATGTGGCACATGTGCCTTGAGTAACGTCTGAGATGGATTTTAATTCTTCTTTGAGAGATATCCAAAGGGCTTCTTTACATGATGCTTGAGGATGGTTTCAATGCCTTCTTGAGTAATGCTCATGTTTGGAATTAATGCTTTCTCCAAGTGGCTTATGAGCTCCAATTGTAGGTGAAACTACTGTAACACTCCTTCCTATCAAATATGCTTTGTAATATTCTAACATTTAGGTGTTTGCTTATGATATGAGTGTTTCTTATCAGTGGTGACAAGTAGCATATTGCATGTATTTTCCCTCCAATGCTTTCTCTTATTCTGTATACTTCCTTTGCCAATGTAAATCTGGCCGGTCAAAAAAAAAAAAAAAATTTTCATTTTATAAAAAAAAAAAAAAAAAAATAAATATATATTTATATTATATTTATTAAAAAATTCCAATTGTTTCTTGTTCTTCAATGCTTCTTTCAAGCAAGCGTAGGTTGAATCTTGATTCAATGGAGGTCTTAGGAGCTTAGATATGGTTCTATGGTGGTCTAATGGCTTGTTTGAATGCTACTTCTTGACAAACATCTTCTACAAGCAAGATCTTGGGAATTGCTTCTTTTGCTCTATGCTTTTGCTTTCAATATGTTGGTTCAAATGCTCCCTTTGCAATGTACAATATATGATGGCAAATGTAGATGGGCAATGAAATTTTTGTGATATGTTTTGCTTCAGGTTGATTGCTGAGATTGCCTTCTTTTATGGTTGTAAGGGTGTTTTTAGACACTATATTGAGAGATATTTGTTAGATTTTCTCTCTTACTTTGAATAGTGCTCCTCTACGACCACTTGTATGATATTCCTCACTTATGGAGGATGTGTCCTTAAGACATTCAAATTCTATACTCTTTCCTACGTAGGACAAGATGTTATGGTGCAAAATAATGTAAATAGATTTGTTGTAATACAATACCTTGATTTTACACCTTCTTTTTTGTAAGCTTAATTTGCTCATTTTAATGGTGTCTTCTCTATACGGTTTCTTGTAGGCAAGGGCTAATTGATGTTATCTTCTCTTCTAGACAACTCTCTCCTTCACTTGGTTAATCTAGTAATGAACCCAAGCTAATAATCATGTAGATAAAATACCCTTGAAGGTATGCACTAATATTTACTTGTAGTGAGCTCCTAGTGCACCTTGAATTTGAGACTCACCAAGTCTCAATATTTGGCTTCTATCACTGATTTAATGGTTGCCTTCTTCTTCTCCACTCCTTGGAGTAATTTCGATCTGCTTGGTGGCTTCTATAGGCCAAAATACCTTACAGGTATTGAGTTCTGAATAGTATCTTTAGACATTGTTGGTCATGAATTTGCCTAAGTACAAAATATTATTTGTGCACCCTAGACCCGACCAACATTGGAAGGTCGAAGGAAAGGGATGTCCTCTGGGCCAATCTCTAGAGAGGGTTGGTTTCTGTACTGAAACTAATGATTGTTTTAAAGCTTAGGGTAATAGGAAAGAGATGGGAAATAACATAAAAAAATGGGAAATGTGGCTATAATTCAAAAATATAACGTGGGGATAAACTAACAACAAAAATTCATAGCAAGTATTAATTAGCATATAACAAAAAGAAAGGCATAGGAACCACTCAGTTTACCAAGATAACATCCAAAAAAAGCATTCCAGTATTCACTCCCTCACAAGTAGTAATTAAATCCAGATGCAAATTTTAAAATAAATAAATAATGGTAATGAAATTAATAAGAACTAACAAGCAGAAAGAAATCAAACACAATACTACTCGTGGAAACATAAGTTGAATGTCTTTCTATTTATGCAAAAAACTTAAAGTATTTTTCTACATAGTGTCTATCCTCTTTCATTACATTGAAATGCTTAGTATTTATAGAGAATTTCACCTCTATCATTAAATTCACAACACAACAAAATATCGAATGGTCAAAAATTAGCAACAACAATTCTCTCCTTGATAATGGCAATGCTCAAATCAGATCATTCTTTAGAGAGCTGACAACTTCAACAGACCTCATAGAGTTGAAGCAGTATGAAGATGAGTCAATCATAGATTATGGTAACAGGTGGTGAATGCTTCTCGCTAAGCTACCATACCTACTACCAACATCTAAGTTGAATCGCATGTTTTACAAGAGTTGTTTAAAGCCAATTTCATTATTGCTACAACTCCAACAATACCAAACTCTTGAAGATGCTCTAGCACAGGCTAGAACAATCAAAGAAATCAAAATTCAAGAGGAGGAGATCACAAAAACCCATAAAAAGAAGTGGAATAAGAACATAAAGGACAATCCAACACAACCAAAGTCAAAAATAGTTAATCAAGTTGCCATTAGTATTCTAGGGCATATACAACCAATGCCACCTTAGAAGGTAAACTAGCAGGCCCAACCTCCTTTTGCAAGTTAAAATAACAACACTCAAGCGAATCAAGGGCAAAACTAGCAATGTCACCCTAAGCAATAATTTACACCTTTTGCTAAGTCTATGGATTCCCTATTTGATCGTCTATGTGTGACAAAGGCAATTACTCTACTCGAGGTTCAACCTATAGATCCAAGTACGGGTAAACAAAAGCCTATTGGATGTCATGAAGACCTATATTTTAGGTACCATAGGTAGAATGGGCATGACTTGCCAATGTGCTACGAATTCAAAAATCTAGTACAAGATATGATCGAGAGGAATGACCTTCCAGTTGATAATCCTCTTGCATTGAGTAATCAATAAATGGGTGTCTTTAAAGACCCATTGCCCACTCACAAGGTGCAGGAAAATCAAGCAAAATAGGTAAATGAGGTCCATATGACACCCCCTCAATAAGGGTTCATTAGTATGGTTAGCATTGTGACAAGGAATAGGCATTATCCAAATCAAGTTGCACCACCTACAACTTCAAACAATATTCCCTCAACGTCACAACCTCCACCACCTCTAGTGCAAAGCCTTCCACCTCATCCAATGGTCACCATAAAAATTAAGTTTACTCAAATCTTATGAACAACATCGGCCTAAATCTCTATCTACGAGCTTATCCAAAAGTCTCCACCTCATAAAGAAGCTCTTATGGAGATCCGTAAGTTGATTGAATTGTAGCTCTAGGAGTCTAACTCCTTTATCAAATTTTTATGGCACATTCAAAAGTGTAAAGAGTCAATCATCACATTTTATTAACATGAACTCAAACTGATAGCAAATGACGCAGTTGATCATCCCTTATACATAATTGCATGTGTAAATGGAACACCTTATAAAAGAGTTCTGATTGGCATTGGTTCTTCGAGTAACATCATCACCACCAATGCTCTCAAACATCTAGGTCTCCCAACATCCCATATTTTTGCATCCACATATACCGTTTGAGCATTCAATGATACTATATGCTCAACGGTTGGAACTATAGTCCTACCTATCCAGGTGGGACACAAAACTATACCAATATTGTGTCACATCTTGGAGGGCGTAATGGCCTACAATATATTATTGGGAAGACCTTGGATTAGGGACATGAAGTATATACCATCCATAACTCACCAATGTATGAAGTATACTCATGAAGGGCAAGTACACATTGTCTCTGTAGACCTTGAGCCCTTTAAATATTACAACTTGGTGCAGCACATCCCCGAGTCAACCTTGCCATCAACTCATGTGGACTTTCAACCGAATACATCCATTCAAGGTATGAATCCTTCACCATCGCATTCCATTAATCTATTACCATATTCATCTATACCACATTCATCAATTACACCTTCACATACACCTTCGTCATTTTAAAATCCTCCATAGAGGAACATGTCAAAGAGGCCTATTAACGAGATCCTAAGCAAACACATAAACCTTGTACTATGCCTTTTAATTTCATAAGTATAGAAGTGAACCAGATTGGGAAAAATCACCTTCTGACGATGGCGCTTCAGGACCTGGGACTAATTGAGTTGCCACAGCATTGGCGATACAACCCACTCGGAAATTTTTTGGAACTTATTAAGGCAAAGACCTTTCATTTTTGCCCATGCCCGGATATTCAAAAGCAGAAAAATAATTTTTATGGGCTATACATGTATTGACATATAGAGAAGATGTCCTCCCTTCCTCCATGGCATGATCACTATGAACAGGAAGGGGAGAATAATCCAGAGAAGAATACAACACATATTCCTCCTTCGGTTCTGTTCATAACTATCAAAGAAGAAAATCCTGATTGGAAGGAGGATAAAATTATGATCTGGTGGGTGATGCACATTCATCGAAGGAATTTGTATGCTGCTTAAGGGTTGAAGCTTGATACCCAATTTTTTGAAGTTTACGATAGGTTCGTGGAGTCCTATCAACCCATTGCTTTTGCCACTATTTTACCACAAATTTTTTAGCAGTCCAAAAGTGGCGAAAGAAAACCTGAGGAGGAGAGTCCTACGATTTAGGATGAAGCCAAGGATGAATAGGAATAAGAAGAATAATAATATGTTTTCCAAAGGTAGTCTTAAAGAATAAAGCACCCTAAGGAGGAGGCTCCCGCACCCAAGCAACAGAGACAGTCGATGGCACCTCCATTTCCTAAAGTAGCTAAACGACCTCTCATTGGCGTGGCCACTACATTCATTGTTACAACACCCATGTCTTTGGGTACTGTGATTCCTACTACGTCAAGTTCCACAGTCGCCTCTATACAGGCAGTGAACCCTTCACCCAATGTTGAGCTTCCTACTTCAGTAGCGCAAATATTTTTGATGGCGCAACAAGAGGAGGAGGAGCAACTTTCTGAATATTCTCATGTTGAGAAGTTGAATGAGGAAATATCCCTCAATGTCGGTGAACAAGAGGTAAATCAAGAAGAGGAAGCAATTGCGCAACCCCCCATCCACATAACAAGTGGTTCTTGCACCCCAAGGTACATCATCTTTCCCTCTTCTTCCCTTTATCTCATTGAGCATGCAATGATTTCTTCTTCGGTTCCATATGTTACATTTTTGTCCCCTCCACTTTCTCTCTCCCCATCCTTTGGTATTCCTTCTGTTTCATTTTCCATGGTTCCCTCTTCTGCTTCTACTTCTTCTATTTCTGAAATCACTGTTGCTCCTTCTTTCATTCCCGCTCCTTTGTCCTCCGTTTCTTTTAGTTCGTATGCATCGGGGGCAAATCCTTTTTTTCGTCCCCTTCCCTCAGTCGTCACTTCTTCTACCATTATGTTTGTTAGTACGTAAGTTTCATCTAGGATTAGCATTACTTCAGCCACACCTATGTCTACCACTTCATCCACCCTTTCTCTCCCTTCCACCATTCTCGTATCCATTCCTCCACTTCAATCTGTGTCATCTATGTCCACTAGGCCTAGTCGCTCAGAATTTTGTGTCCCATTTACACCATTTTTGGAACTGCAAACTATTCCAGATGTGTAGGTAGCCCGCAAACAGCCAAACATTGAAAAATTAAATCGAGTGCACCTAAGCTCTTCCCAATGGTTGAAGAGTATGCGGCAAAAGGAAGCTTTGGCACTCGTGCGGCCGATCAAGAAGGTGGCTTTCGATCCAATTGCCAAGGAGGCTCATGTGACAACATTCACTCTGTTGGTTCAGAAACCTCAAGGCGAGTTGTAGCCTGAAGATTATATTTTTGAGACTATCACTGAAGATCTGACGCGGATTTATCCCATTGAAAAAATGGGTAACATGCAAGTAGATATAAGCTCGTTGTATTTTCACGGGGAGCACTATAAAGAAAAATATTTCTAGGTGCAAGATAAAGTGCTAGAGTTTGAGAGCGCACTGGCCAAGAGCAAGGCGACAGAATAAAAATAGCCACTAAAAATGAGTATTTGCGTAATCAAGTCAAGGTGCACTTGAAGGAGCGTGATGCTACTCGAATTAAAATGCATAACCTTCAGCAATAGGTAGAAGAACTCAAGAAGCAGCTTGAAGACAAGGCCATGCCTGTTATGGGATTTTCACGTGATAGTGTAAGAGACATTCACCATCGCTTTGTCCAAAATTCTACGAAGTTGGCCACATACGTCGTCAAGGTGTTACAATATTTATGGGAAGCGCAAATACAAATCCAACTTGGGCAACAAATGATTGATTCTATGGAGGAGTTGCTTTCACACTATATGGAGACAGCTATGAAGATACAAGCTTTGTTGAACATGCCTTTGCATATTCACCCTCTCAGCGAGATGGATTATGCCTGGTACCAAGCGCAAGTAACCCTGCGAAGCTATTTTCAGTGTATAGATCTTGTAAATGAAGGGTGGGTTGTCCTCAATACTATTGATCGGGAGCATACTATTTCGATGTCTCATTTTGAGACTATTGATCGGTTGGGCTTCACTACCTTCCTAGATGAATGGGGTGAGCCTCTTTCTATGGAGAAATTGTAAGAGCTCTGGAGTGCATTCATTGAAGATACTATAGATATTAACGCCTTGGATGAGACCCTTATTGAAGCGCAAGTGTTGCCTCTGATGGAGAAGTATACGTTCTTGGAGCTATCTCTTTATGAATTGGCCCAGTGTTCAAAGCGCCTCAGCTTGACGCATGTGCAAAGTCTTCACTTCGTTTATGAATCTCTCAGCGTTCATTGCTTATTTACCACCAAAGCTTGGCATGATGTAGTTCGCACTTACAAGGCCCTTTCGGATATTATTACAGAGCAAGAAGAAAAAGTGATGGCAGATCATGAAGCAACGACGAAAGCGATGGAGGAATCTGAACTTGTTGAAGTGCTTAGAGTCGCAACAGAGGCAGAGAGACAAGAGCGTGCACAGGCAGCCACTAGAAAATTAGATGTTTGCAACCATAATGATCGTATCTACTGTACAGACTCTGCACCCAATGGATAAAGGCCTAGGATCGTTTGCATCCATGCGAGCTGGATATCCCGTGAGTCACCAAGAAATGTTGGCCATTCTGTATTCATTGTTTAAGTCCATTTTTTGTACAAAGCGATAGTATATATTTTAACTTTCATATGTAATACTTTGAATAATATTCGGTCTGTAGAAATCTGATGTATTTTGAAGGAATTCTCCTTTGAATTTATCCTTTATAAAAGTCAAGAAGAAATATCCTTTGAAATATGAAAGGAGTGAAGAAAATAAGTTCTAAAGAAAATTTAGCAAATATTTTCATATATATTTATGTTCGCCCTTGAGGTGGGGCGAACGCCCCATTCGCTCTCTCTTGGGTTGAATCTATTTTTAATGCATAAAGGTGAAATTATCTGAGCATAGAATCGCATTTGCCCTTTCTTAGGGGCGAACGTGTCATTCACCCTTTTTTAGGGGTAAACGTGCCTTGGAAACATTTGATGGCCTGTGCACCCGAACATGATGTTCGCCCCTCCTATGGGCGAACCACTTAGTGATGATAGAAGATCACGTTCACCCTTCCCTAGGGGTGAACGTACCATTCACCATTTATTTGGGTGAACATATTTTTATCAATATCGCATGCGTTTGCTAAGCTATGAAGGGGCGAAGCTGATGCTGGGATGAAGACAAATTGGGCAAACAAAAATTTGGTCAAGACGTTGAATTTAGCATTTAATGAAGGGCGCCCTCAGTTACTCCATTTTGTATATCACGAATAGTAAGGCAAAGATAAACGAGTTTTCATGATTTCCAATGTATCAGAAGTGATCCAAAGAATTTAATGTTTTCTCCTAACATGCGCACCTCCGTCCGAAGTTCAGATTTTCAAGAATTTTTTCCCCAGGCAAATGGATTTTCAAATAATTCGAGGAGGATTTTGCTAATTATATCTTAGATCCCGGGACATTCTTCTCTCATATGTATTAAATGATAGAGGCGAAAACCTCTATAAATACTAGGCAAATTTCATTGTAAAAGGGAGAGTTAGACATTTTGCGAGAGATTTCTTTAAGCTCTCTGCATTAATAGAAGGTATCAAACTTCTAAATTCGTGAGTGGTCTTGTGTGTGATTACTTTTTGTACATCGTGCTTCTATTTCCATTCGTCTATCTGGTTTGTTGTTGTATTTAAATTCTATCATTGGATTTAAAGTTGCTAATGAGAAGGTGAATGTTGGAGTACCATTTTGATAGTTGTTATGGCAAGATTATGAGCCTATTCTATTATGTTTGCTTTCATAAATGCTAATTTGTGCTTGGATTTTTTCCTGCTAGTTAGTCTAACACTAGTCTTGCACTTCGGCCTATGGCCATATTTCTCATCTCTTTCTATTATTTCCAAATTCTTTCATACATCCTTAGTATTTTACCATTTTAGGATTTAGTTTGGGAACCAGCCCTCTCTGGAGATTGGCACGGAGGACATCTCTTTCCTCCGGCCTTTCAATGTTGGCCATATCTAGGGCGCATAAACGCAGTGTTTATTGATTAGGCAGATATTTGACCAACAAAAATCCATAATAATATCTTGTGCTTGCGTGCACATAAATTTAAAATCTTAATATTAATAAGATAATGTAATCTATAATAATGTTTTGTACTCATATATACATGTACCACTGGTGGATGACATGCATCACTTTATTACAATATCTTCTTGGTGTTGTCTTCTAATAATGACAATATTAACTTATATTGATGCATAGATATCGAAACAAAACTAGATCTAACATGCCTAAAAAAAGTTTGACTTAATAAAACGTAAAATAAATAATTTTATTTATAACAATAGGTTTATTTTTAAAATATAAAACCAATTTTAACTTAATCAAAATTACTTGCATATCCAAATTAACACTATGACTCTTTAAACTACAAAAATAGTTGCAAAGCCATTATAATTTTTTAGGAAGGGGTAAGTGAGTGAAACTTTGAGTGTAAAAAGCTCAAGGATTTTAATTAGGAGGTGATGAGTTAGTGACTTGATATTTAAGTGTAAAAAGCTCAAGGGTTTTAATCCCTCACAGTACCCCTATGCCTCATGAGCTCAAGTTCAAGTTCTCTTGTAACTAAGTAATGTCAAAGAAATATGTATATTTTTTTATCATGGTAGGTTAGTGAAACAAAGAAAATTTACACATCTTGCAAACCAATTCAAACAAAGGAGACAAAGCAGACTTTTTTTATTCAAATTGTGATGCGAATGACTTCTTATTCTCTAATGAATTAAACATTCCTTGACCTTTAGGTACTCAATTCTGCACAGTAACAATGCCGAAACATTTGTGTGTCTCTGTTTTTGATGCAGAACTTCCAAATCTTGATGACAAATTCCCTTCTGTCGAGCTTTCAATAAAATGAAAGAGTGGTTCTCTCCAATGAACTCTACGTACTGTTCTTGAACGGTTTGCACACTTTAGGGTTTTCATTCCTCCATCTCCATATAGCCCCTCCAATTTTTTGGCTGCATGAGGTTCTGCCTCCATTGAAGTTGTTGATAATACTTTCTAAGTAGATGATAAGGGAGGGGCTTGTCAAAAGGGAAGGATTTATCAAACACGTATATGGCTGTCCTAAAAGCAAAGCTACTCCTGGTGTGTAATTGTAATAGCTATGACCAGGTGTTTTTCTCAATCACAATTCATCTAATGATAAGTTTGCAATAGATTATCCACTAAAATATTATCCTGATAGAAAACAGATGCAACTAGAAGGTAGGAAAACGGTTTCACTTTCCTGCAACAACCAGTAAAATCAATCCAATTCATTAGAAGTATAATAATAATAAAACATAATTTCCAAATGCAAGGGAAGTTCTAAATACGATTGTAAAGAGAAAGCATACCTTCTAGTTGCACCTGTGCTTCAATTACTTAGATCATACAATTGCAAGGTGGAGGTTTTATAAGCATATGCAGGGGGTTTCACCAATGACATCGTTAAAAAATTCCATGGAACTGTTGTCTTTTACATGCAATAGACACCAAAACCAAAGATGATATCTAATATTTGTAGTGGATTTCTATGAGAAGTGCACGCAACAGTGACAGGATTTCCAACATATTCGAATAAGATATTGTATCAAATCTAGGACTCGTGAAGTTGCCTTCTAGATAACATATCATCGTTATAGTCCATCTAAAAGGGATACGTTCATAGTTATAATTTATTTAAAAATGGTAGGTAGTTTAGTAGTAAGTGTTTGTTTGTGGGTTAAGTTAGTGTGATTTTCTAAGAAAAAAGTTTTTAAAAAGTTGTAAGTCTTTTGGTAGTGAGTGCTTGTTGGTGGGTTAAGTCAGTGTAAATTTATAAAAAATCGTCTTTACTAACCATAGACACGCACGAAACTGAATAACGATACAAACCTAGAGCAACCTGGGGTCTCCATCTCACGCCCATCAACAACAACGAGACGAAAAGACTGTTGGGAACATTCCCTCTTTTGAATGAATGAAAAATTTTAATTACGTCCGCGAGACCCAAATATGGTCTATGGGACCTTAAATATGGAAGTACAATTACTCAAATCATATCATATGATCTTTAATATCTTTGAGAAGGATTGTTCCTTCTACCGCTGATTTGGGTTAGCAATTCTCCAAATTTTTTTATTTTACTATTTTCAAATAAATATGCCATAAACCCGTTCCCAAGTGTTTCTTTGTATTTATCATGGATATCTGAAAAACTCGGGCATTTATAGATGAAGTGTTCCTCTGTATCTACTGCCTCTGTGCTGCATAGAGTACATATCCTTTCGTCCCATTGTTCTTTGGGCGTTGTCCATCTCTTTGTTTCACATTTAAGCCTATGAGAGCTAGTCCTTATCTCGAGCAATGAGGATTTTTTCCTTCCACTTGATTTCAGCGCCTATATATGGTCATACGTTGGGTTAAAATTTGCAATATAATATTATCTTTTTCTGCTTGCATTTTTCCACATTCCACTTCTGAACTTTTCATTCACATAATTTTTTATGTCTTTGTTGACATTTGGGCATTCATTTATGTTGATTTCCCAATGTTTCATCCATTTCTGATTTTGTTTCATCCATGTACTCTTTCTTTTATGCAACTCTTCGTCCCTAGCTGCCCTAGGCCATCTATCATATTTCATGTTTTCTGTTTTTTCAAGTAACATAACATCTTGGTCATAGCAATTGCTTCTAAAGGAAACATTCTAGTTTCAGCTAGAATAATTTCATAAGGGGTTGTGGCCTTAATTTTGAGAAAATTTGTGATTAGATATTTTTGAATCCTTTCTATTTGACTCCATTTTGCATTTGTTGTGCCACTAGCCCACACCTCACAACCATACAACAAAACCGGTGTAACAAGTAGGCCAAATAAGACCTTGGTGGTCTTCCAGTCCCACAACTCGACATTCCTACACATGTTTTGAAGTGCATATAGTGCTCTCCAACCACTTTGAGTTCTTTTCATCCTACATGTATTCCAATTAAGTTTGTCATGAAAGTCTATGCCCAGGTATTTGTATTCTACTACTACCTCAAGCGGTTCTCCTGCAAACTAAAATTCAAGTTGTTGCTTCTTTTTTTTTTGAAAAAATCATAACTTTTGTTTTGCTCGTGTTCACCTGCATCCCAACTTCTTTACAAAAGATTTCTAGAGCTTGAAGGTGATCTTCTAGATCTTTGGTTGTTTTGGCCACAAGAATTGCATCATCTGCATACATGAGGAGTTTTACCACATATTTAGCTAAGTGCACACCCTATCCCCCAAATTTGTTTATCCATTCTTCTAACTTGTCAATATATAGCCCAAATAAGGTCGGAGATAGAGGGCAACCTTGTTTGACACCTATGTCACTACCAAAACATTCAGATAACCCTTCCTGTGTTCTGATTCTAGCCTTTACATGCTCATATAGTCTATGAACTGTTGCCTTGTAGTGAATTGGAACATCTAGCTCTT